>QXEO01000110.1:527228-1127228 GCA_007115705.1 Dactylis glomerata
TTTTATCTCTGTTTTACAAATGAAAAGCTCTAGCACATGTTAAATCACTGCTTCCCTCTGCGAAGGGCCATTCGTTTACTTTTATGTTGAGTCACCATCTTCTAACTTTAAGCACTTCTTGAGAGCATAGCTGTTATTCTTAGTGTAATGTGCTTGTCCCAGAACACGGTTAATTGTGGTATAACTTTGATGCTTGTATCTTTGATATTTCTACTTCTAGTCTTCCCTTGGACTTCAGAGGTGCCTCAGCATTTATGTTTTGCTCTACAAATAAAGGCAAGTGGGATACCATTCTTTCATATCATTTATGCATATTACAATCTTGTAGCTTCTCATGCACATGTTACTTGTTATTAGTGCATTGGCACTCTTTCATAGCTTGCTTGACTATGAGGTGACATTAGTTGCATATTTCTTATATGAATTGCCTGAGTACTTGATCGCGTAGTTAGTATATATACATATGAGCAAATGTGTTCGTGAAAGTTTCTTTTATCGCTCTCAGTTGTTAACTGAATTGCTTGAGGACAAGCAAATAGCTAAGCTTGGGGGGAGTTGATACGTCCAAAACGTATCTACTTTCTCGAACACTTTTGCTATTGTTTCTCCTCTAATTTGTGTGTTTTGAATGCAACTAACACGGACTGACGCTGTTTTCAGCAGAATTGCTCTGGTGTCTCGTTTTGTGCAGAAATTCAACTTCCAGTAAAAATTCGGGAAAAATCATGGAAAATTCTATTTCACCGAAAGACCCACGGAGCCAGAAGACAGGAGGGAGAAGAGGCTCGAGGGGCCGTCACACACAGGTGGCGCGGCCCAGCCCTGGCCGCGCCACCCCTGTGTGAGGTGGCCCCAGGCCTCCTCTCGACCTCCCCTCTCGCGTACATATACCTCCTGACGACTTAAGATCGGGGGAGATGGCGTTTTTTCCCAGATAGACTTCCGCTGCGCCGCCGCCATCAGAAACCGCGATTCGGAACCAGGAAACTCTGTTCTGGCACCCTGCCGGGACGGGGATTCGGAGGAGATCTTCATCACCATCACCACCGACGCTCCTCCATCGACCATCCATGATTCCCCCATCCATGTGTGAGTAATTCCCCCGCTGTAGGTGAGGGGATGGTAGGGATTGGATGAGATTGTTCATGTAATTTGATATGAGATTGATAGGGCACAGTGCCTAGTATCTTTATTTAGTGCTTATGACATTGTTGCAACTTGTTGTGCTTAATGCTTGTCACTTTGGGCCCGAGTGCCATGATTTCAGATCTGAACATGTTATTATTTCTATGATACTTGTTGTTTATGGTCTTACCTACAAGTTGTATACACATATTGTTGTCCGGAACCCGAGGCCCCAAAGTGACAGAAATTGGGATAACCGGAGGGGATGGCTATGATGTGAGGATCACATGTGTTCACCGAGTGCTAATGCTTTGCTCCGGTACTTTATTAAAAGGAGTACCTTAATTACCAGTAGATTCCCTTGAGGCCCTGCTGCAACAGGCTGGTAGGACAAAAGATGTCGTGCAAGTTTCTCCTTGTGAGCACGTACGACTATATACGGAACACATGCCTATGATTGTTTGTACTAGGATGCTTTATCATTATTTATCTGCAACGCCCATACCTCATTGATTTCATGAATTATCTTATCCATGCAACGCCCGTTATCCATCCCTATGCCTACAGTATTTGTTCCTACTGCTTACAACTGCTACTATTACCGCTGCTATTTTACTGCTATTGTTACTGTTTTCCTGCTGTCACTGCTATAAAACTGTTGCTACTGATAAACCGCTGCGAGTGAGACTGTTTCCAGGTGCAGGTGAATTGACAACTCATCTGTTAAGGCTTTCATATATTCTTTGGCTCCCCTTGTGTCGAATCAATAAATTTGGGTAATACTTCCCTCGAAGACTGTTGCGATCCCCTATACTTGTGGGTCATCACTCACCTTCTATGGCATCGTGCCTGGGCATTCGTGCACCCCTTTGGGCAGGGTGCAGCTGGAGGTTCTCTTCGGGAAGAAAGGAAACAGCCTCCGCGAGCCCATCTGGTTCAAGGTGGTGGACATCAGCAGTTCCTACCACGCGTTGCTTGGCCGCCCAGCCCTGGCCAAGTTCATGGCGGTGCCGCATTATGCCTATCTGAAGATGAAGCTCCCAGGATCCAGAGGTGTAATCACAGTCTCGGGAAACTTCAAGAAGTCTCTGGCCTGCGCCAAGGAGAGCTCGCAGCTGGCAGAGGCACTGGTCATCACCGAGGAGAAGCGGCAGCTTCTTCATCGCATGGAGCTAGCCCAGCAATATGTGTCGGTTCGCCAGTCGCCGGTGGAGCAGTTCAAGCTGGCCGATGACACAAAGAAGATCCTGCTGGATGAGAGTGATCCCTCCAAGTACGTCATCATCAGCACCGGCCTATCTGCCAAATAGGAAAGCGAGCTTACCAGCTTCCTCCGTGAGAATCGGGACATCTTCGCATGGTCTCCAAAGGACATGCCAGGTATACCGAGGGAGCTGGCTGAGCACTCACTCAACGTCCGGCCAGATGCCAAGCCGGTCAAGCAACCTCTGCAGCACTTCGCAGAAGAGAAAAGGAAAGCCATTGGTGAGGAGATTGCCCGGCTCCTCGCAGCCGGCTTCATCATAGAGGTATTTTACCCTGACTGGCTGGCGAACCCAGTCTTGGTCCTGAAGAAGAACAACACTTGGCGCATGTGTATCGACTACACCAACCTCAACAAGGCCTGCCCCAAGGATCCCTTTGCGCTACCGTGCATCGACCAAGTGATCGATTCCACAGCCGGTTGTGACCTGCTGTCCTTCCTGGACGCCTATTTAGGCTATCACCAGATCCCGCTCTACCAGCCGGATCAAATTAAGACGTCCTTCATCACCCCATATGGAGCCTACTGCTACGTCACCATGCCATTTGTCCTGAAGAATGCTGGAGCCACTTACCATCGAACCATGCAGCGATGTCTGTGAGGGCAGATTGGGAGAAATGTGCACGCCTATGTGGACGACGTGGTGGTGAAGACCAAGCAGAGCGGCACGCTCCTGGATGATCTCAAGGAGACCTTTGCCAACCTGCGGCACTATCGCATGAAGCTCAATCCGGAGAAGTGCACCTTTGGCATGCCGGCTAGACAGCTCCTAGGTTGTATCGTTTCCCAGCGTGGGATCAAGGCTAACCCCTCGAAGATAAAGGCCATCAAGGCCCTAGAGCCACCCACCCAGCTCAGGGATGTGCAGAAGCATGCTGGATGCTTGGCCTCGCTCAGCCGGTTCGTCAGCCGGCTCGAGGAGAAGGCCATGCCGCTGTACCAGCTGATGAAGAAGACAGACCACTTCGTTTGGTCCCAGCGCGCTGATGATGCCTTCAACGACCTCAAGCGAGCCTTGTCTACCACTCCAATCTTGGCAGCGCCAGCTCCGCGGGAGCCAATGCTGCTCTACATCGCGGCCACTCCATGAGTTATCAGTGTCATGATCGTGGTGGAGCGCACCGAGGAAGGCAAGGAGCTGCCGATTCAGTGCCCGGTGTACTATCTGAGTGAGGTGCTCACTCTCTCCAAGCAAAACTACCCGCACTACCAGAAGGTCGTATACGGCGTGTACATGGCGGCCAAGAAGCTGAAGCACTACTTCGAGGAGCATCCAATCATGGTGGTGAGCACCACTCCGCTCTCGGAGATCATAGGATGCAAAGATGCAATGGGCAGAGTGGCAAAATGGGCGATTGAGCTTGCTGCTCATACTATTCAGTACAAGCCCAGAACGATGATCAAGTCGCAGATCATAGCGGATTTCTTTGCTGACTGGGGAGAGCACCAGTACCTACCGCCGGCCCCGGACTCAACCCATTGGCACATGCACTTCGATGGCTCCAAGATGCTTGAGGGCTTGGGAGCCAGTGTCGTCCTCACCTCCCCCAAGGGAGACAAGCTGTAGTACATGCTGCAGATGCACTTCCGTGTGTCGAACAACGTCGCCGAATACAAGCCTAGGTGCATGGCCTCAAGCTGGCCAAGGAAATTGGCATCCGGAGGATCCTCTGCCTTGGAGACTTCGACCTGGTTGTGCACCAGGTCTCAGGGGAATGGGACGCCAAGGACACCAACATGGCCTCCTACCGCTTCTACGTGCAGCAGCTCTGCGGATTCTTTGAGGGCTGCGAGTTCCACCATGTCCCCAGAGCAAACAACGACAAGGCGGACCGGCTGTCTAAGATCGGCTCCACCAAGCAGGATATCCCAGCTGGGGTGTCATTGGAGATCATCTGCAAGCCATCCATCAAGCCCTCGCTGGAGTCCACCTCCATCTACGTGCCCAGAGACCCTGCCTCGGCTCAGGTGCCACCGCCGAACCCGGGGGCTGCCGCCTCGGGGCTGAAGGAAGCAGCTGGCCAGCCCAGCGCGGCCGGCTCGACGAAGGACTCGGGGGCTGTCGGCTCCAGGCTGGCCCCCACAGCCAGCCAACCAAACGAAGCCGGCACGACGATGGACCCGGGGGTTGTTGATCCCCTGGTCACCAATGTTTTCCACATACGGGAGATACCATCCTGGGCGGAGCCATTCTCCAACTACCTCATCACTGGGGACTTGCCACAGGATGAAGTGGAAGCCAGGCGACTTCAACATCACGCGCAAGCGTACACCATCATCAACAACGAGCTGTACAAGCGCAGCGTGTCAGGAATCTTCTAGAAATGCATTGAGCCGGAAGAAGGGATAGAGCTACTGAGGGAGATACATCAATGGGAGTGGGTACCAAGCATCTTCTAGAGCCTTGTTGGCCAAGGCCTTCCGTCATGGTTTCTACTGGCTGACGGCCCAGAACGATGCAGAACAACTTGGTGAAATAGTGCAACGGCTACCAATGCTTCTCCAAGCATCGAAACACTCCAGCGGCAGCCCTCAAGACCATCCCGATCACCTGGCCGTTCGCTGTCTGGGGCCTGGACATGGTAGGACCATTCAAGACCATGCCCGAGGGCTTGACGCATCTGTTGGTTGCTGTGGACAAGTTCACCAAGTGGATCGAAGCCAAGCCAATCAAAAAACTCAACGGCTCGTCCACCATCAAGTTCTTCAACGAGATCATCACGAGATATGGAGTTCCCCACAGCATCAATCACTGACAATGGGACAAACTTCGCAAAGGGAGTCTTCACTGAGTACTGGCCAGAAGGGCATCCGGCTTGACTTAGCATCAGTGGCGCATCCTCAGTCTAATGGGCAAGTGAGAAAGCAATGGGCTGATCCTGGCCGGCATCAAACCAAGGTTGGTCGAGCCTCTTGAGCATTCAGCTGGCTGTAGGGTCAAAGAGCTGCCCTCAGTACTCTGGAGCCTGCGCACTACTCCAAATCACTCTGTCGGCTTCACGCCCTTCTTCCTGGTCTACGGAGCAGAAGCGGTGCTGCCCACTGACATTGAATTCGATGCACTCAGAGTTGTCCAGTACACAGAGAAGCAAGCAAAAGAAGCTCGTGAAGATGGCGTCGACCTCCTCGAGGAGGCACGAGGGGCAGGCTTTGGCCAGATGAGCGCTCTATCAGCAGCAGCTGCGATGATACCACAGCCAGAAAATTCGTCCGCTCGCGTTTCACGAAGGAGATCTCGTACTTTGGCTGGTCCAAAATACTAAAGGCATGCACAAGCTGTCCTCTCCTTGGGAGGGACCGTTCATTGTAAGCCGGGTGCTAGGCAATGGGGCATACTACCTCATCGACGCACAAGAGCCCAGGAAGAACAAGGCAGATAATTCTGACAAGGAGACGGAACATCCCTAAAATGTCAACCTCCTAAGACCTTTCTTCTTGCTAAGGCAAAAGCTTGTACCCCCGAAAAACTTGTCAATGAATAAAGGATAACGGAGCGGCTAGTTACGGCCGGCTCCGAGGAAAATACTTCATGTATGTTCTGCGTCCTGCGTTATTCACTTGACCGGTAGTCGGCTCCAGGCACCGAGCCACAGCCAGCTGCCCTTAAAACGATCGATCTCTCGTCAGCCAGATGAGTACCACCGTGTGAAGTAGGTCTCGAGCCTAACCTTCATCCCCCAGCTCCGCGCAGCCGGGCGGATAGGAGCCGGCAGGCCACATACGAAGGAAAGCTGCGGAGAAAAACCGTAAACGATAAAAGATAACTCAACTAAGCGTTGAAGACAGTGCTCGTTGAACGTGCGTTGGCTAGCCTGAGCCGGGCGCCCGATAAACCGAAGTACTACTTCTCACCCCGCGGCACGCTCCCACCCTAGGCTGGCATTCGGCTGCCGACCCAAGGGAGACCAACCGGCATCAGGCTGTCGATTGGGGGTAGAAGGGCCGAAGGGTGGGAGATTAAGGAAAAAGTTGAGGGAACCGGGCTAAGGCAGGCCAGCAAATGGTTGATGATCACAGTTTCTCGATGCTTAGGCTGAGCAGCCACGTCAAAGAGGTTCGAAGCTAGAGCTGCCTCGCTCGACGTCGGCACCATATGTGGATAAGCTAGTTTCAAGCCAGCTCTCATTCCAGTTGCCCTAAAACTCGGGGGCTAGGGGAAGGGGAATTGGCCCTCAGAAGTAGGCTAGCTCTAGTCCCTCGCCGGCTGTTCGATCAGTTGACGCTGCGACATGATCAGCAAAAGAGCATCGAAATTGAAATCTAGCATTCGCAAAGAAACAGCTAAAAGCCAGAGATCTGGAGGTTTACTCCAGTCATGGCAAGGGCCCTGCGAAGGCTTGGGAAAGGGAGACATGCCGGCTCCAGCCTCGCTTGAGCCGGCGCAGGACTTAGCATCCATTCTTGTCCCCTCAAGCCCGTGCTAACCTGCGTCTCCTGAAGCCGGCCTACAAAGGCACTTCTCTCTCCACGCTGAAACCAGAAGACCTCGCCAGGAACGTCTGGCATAAGTGGGTGGCTATCTTAGCCCTTACCTACAAGCTCGTGCAACGACGGTTCTAGCGCGGGAGAGATCTTAATTACGAAATCGTCACCCCGCGCTCTGATGGAAGCAGAGATCGGTCATACAAGAACAAATGCATAGCAAATGAAGAAGGATGAACGAGGACTTGCAAGAAAATTAAAAGTTCTTGACATCCGATGGGCGGTTACATAGCATAGGCCATGCTAAGGGCCGAGAACAACAAAAGGTACTCCCCCCTCCTAAGCACCCGGATCTCCATCGGTGAAGCCGTTGTCGAGGAACGGGCTTCAGGGGCGCTCGCCGATCACAGCCAGGGGGAGTAGGCGCGGGCGCAGCCGGAGGAGTCGACGACGCGGACGCAGAGGACGGGCGACCCGGCGCGGTGGGTCAAGATGAGGGACCAGCCGCACTTTAGGTCATAGTCATCGATGAACCTTGTCCAGCCATCGTGAGGTAGCTCTTCCCCTGCTCATCGTGGAGGACCTCGACGAGGTACAGAGGCTGGCTACCGCTGCCCTCCTCCACCATGATGCTCGTCGGGGGTTTCCTCCCCATGGTGCCGATGAAGCTGGCAGGGAGCAGCAGGCGTTCCTCACACCAGGCCCGCAAGTGCACCATGGCAGTGGTGAACCCATGCTTCGGGGTGTAGGAGAGCCGCTGCTGCGGCGGCGTGCGCCGGGTCTTGTGCGCCTTGGCAGCGGCCGCACCGGATGAGCTACCGACGCCTCCGCCGGCGAGGCCCGGAGGGGCCGCTCCAACCGCAATCGCGGCGCCGACGAGGGCGGCCGCAGCCTCTAGGGGGGTCGCAGCGAGGCCAGCGACAGAGGGTGCACCCACGGGGGCCGCGGCGTTGGTGGCGGCTGAGGCAACCATCCCTGCAGGAGCCGCACTGACGGCGGTGGTGGGGGCCACCCTGGCAGACTCTGCGGCGGCCATAGAGCTGCGAGCACCGCCAAGGTCTTCTTGTTACGGCTGCCCGGTGGGCGGCCGCGTCGACGAGGAATCGGTGGCATCGCCGCTGTGTCCTTCACCCTGTTCCTGCTCCCGAACGGGCGGCCGCGCTTTCCGCCCGCCCGATCAGCTGGGGGCCCTGGCCCCGGCTCCGCTGAGGGCTCCGGACAACGACATTGGGGCAGAGGAGTTGAGTGGGAGATGACGAGGGAACCGCTCGGCAAAGAGAAGAAGTGAAGGCGCTCGGGAGTAAGGGAAAACCCTCGAGACCCTCCGAAACTTAAAGGACGGCGAGGCATGGAAGGCCGAGTCGGTTTAATGCGAGTAAATCCAACGCATGCCGTTTCGATGGGACGCCTCACTGACGTATGCCAGTCCGCCCCGCATGACGACTCGGGAAGTTATGATGGTGGTGACCCCGAAGTCCAAGTGACAAGACAGGTCACTGTCGCACTGTGTTGGCCGCAGTGTGGGATCAAAGCCCGAAGCGGCATAAGTTCCAAGAGGCAGCGTACCGGCTCACGGTCGCTCGGTGGTCGCCAGCCGGATCGGCCTTGGAGCCGGCACGTCCCGAGATGGCCGGTGGAACTCCGCGAGACTTGAGCTCAAGATCAGCAACCTCCAGATCGGACGAAGAATCCTGGGACTTCGACGGAAGCGCGCTAACTTCGGCAAGGATGAGAACCCGCTGAAGCCCATGCAAACCCATGAGACTCCGCCAGTTTTGGGGCTAGTGTCATGGGGATGACTTCAGGAGCATGCCAAGGGCCGTGCTATCTGCCGGCTGGTGTCCCAGGAATCTCCATGATGCTAGCATGAGAAGACCGGCTCAGCCCGAAGGGCCGGCTGCGCCAGCAGCCGGCTGGCGACTCCACCGAGGAGAGTCGAAGCCGGGCGATGAAGACAAGAATCCTCCAATGGCTGTTTTGCCGAAAGTGGCCTGGCCCCGACAAGATCAACAGAGGCAAAGGACGAGAGTGACGAACGCCACGACCAGACTCCACCAACCAGCGAGCAAAGAGCCTTCCCCACGAAAGGATCTGAGGCAAAAGGGAGGCCATATGCCTCCCAGATGCCGGTCCAAGGGGGAAAGGCGCTTTATAAAGTGTGATCATCAGAGCAGGGCCAGAGCATCAAGCCGAAGACGCGGCCAAGGAGGAGCCGGCAGCCGGACGGCCGGCCACCTAACCTATAACCAAACCCCCGCCTATATAAGGGGGTCTGGACCCTTAGACTAGGGAGATCCGATCTTCTTCTTCCTCCTCTAGACCAAACAGCTCGAGGAGCGTTGTAACCACTATCGAGATAATACGAAACAAGGCAGGATGTAGGGGTTTTACCTCCGGCGTGGAGGGCCCTGAACCTAGGTAAACCGAGGTGTCTCTGTTGGCACAATCCCAAGCCGGACCCATCATTGCACACCATCGAGCCCCTTCGTTAAGCCACCCCCATGGCTACTGTCTCTAAATTCCCACGACAAATGGTTTTTAGCTTGTCCCTCATGGAATAGCAAAACATAAATGCATAGGACACCTTTAAGTTTAAGAGGGCAACTAGATACAAATAATTTAAGAACAAGTGAAACCAAAATAAGGAATCAATCAATGATAACTTTGGGACAATGCACATTAAACTCAGAATGGCAACTATGCTCTCTTAGAAGGTGCATAAAGATAGAAGGTGGTGACTCAACATAAAAGTAAAAGAAAGACCCTTCGCAGAGGGAAGCAGTGATTAAACATGTGCTAGAGCTTTTCATTTGTAAAACAGAGAGATAAAAATTGATTTTGAGGGGTGGTTGTCTTTGGCAATGGGGTTCTTACTATCTTCCATACAAAAATGAAGCAAGTTTTTGAGAGAGATTGGCACTTTTGTGCTCTTTTATAAATCTTGGTACTCCTCCCCACCTTTTTTCCTTTCATAAACCATGGCTAACCAATTCCATCGGGTGCCCACCAACATTCACATACCATGGAGGAGTGCCTTTTTATTTTCTTTTTTTTCTCTTTTTTTTCTTTTGGAATTTAGCAATATGGAAGATAGCAAATCCGACCACTACGTCCCCATGAGCTAAAAACAGTGTCACAAAACAAGAAGTGTTTTGAAGGTTTTTTGAAAGGTAGCACATGAAAATTTACTTGGAATGGCTTACAAATACCATGCATAGGAATTTATAGTGGACACATTGGCATAACTTGGGTTTTGGGAGTTGGATGCACGAGTAGAGACCATACTCAGTACAAAATGAGGGCTAGCAAAAGACTGGGAGCGACCAACTAAGAGAGCAAAAATGGCCATAATCATGCAAAGCGACAAAGCAACATTAAGAGAAGCATAAAATGGCATCAAAAGTCAAAAACTAAATGATCATAGAGGCTTATGGCAACTTTGTATGAGTCTAACATGTTGTAAGCATGCGCCAAGTCAACCCAAATAAAGCATCAAAGGAGAAAACCAAATAAATGCTTCCACATAATAAAACAACACATGATTTTTTCAAAGGCCCATTAAGCAATCTCAGTCATTTGAGACAAAACATGCTACAGCAAAAAATCACTAAGCATACTATCAAAACGACATCAAGCATGGCATGAAAATGTCTAAGCCGCGGTCTAAACAAGCTCCTTTTTGTACCACTTATTTGCATGAAACTTTTTCTCTTTACCAACACCATTCGAACCTTTTTCAAGCAACTCTTTTGATGAATACCAACATAGACCAGAGGTCCAAATACACCTTGATGCAAAGATAAAACAAGATCTGAACAAAAATCAAGGCAAAAAATGAAAGCTAAGTGCAGTAATAGAAAAAGAGAACACTCGTTGAACTATAAGAGTGAAAAAATAGAGTGTTCTTGGCAAATAAAAATGAGTACATCTCCTCCAAAAGAAATTTGTTGGGGTCCAACCATTTATTGAAGCAAACATAACTAAACAATAATGAAAACTAAAGTAAAGACGCTCCAAGAAAAATGCATAGTGCATGAAGCAATAAAAATATAGTGTTTTGAAAGGTGACCTGATTTTTACCGATGAAGAAGGGGTGCCTCGTGGGCATCCCCAATCTTTGACGCTTGTACCTCTTGGATATTTCTTGGGGTGCGTGGGCATCCCCAAGCTTGAGCTTTTGTCCATTCTTCACCTCATCTCATCATTCTCCAATCCCTACACTTGAAAACTTTCTTCATACAAAACTCAACACAATTCTATTAGGAACGTTAGCATAAACATAATAATAAATCAACCCTTTTGGTTCAGGTTTCAACCCAAAAACACCACATATAAAGCATATAATACTGTAGCAACTTCCCCAAAAGTTCTGTGATCAAAAGAACTCAAAAAGAAAGTGATCAAGAGGCAAACACAAATAGTGGCAGAAATCTGTCAAAACAGAACAACTGACAAAGGTCGAATTTTTCGAGGACCTTCTGTTGCTCAAATCGAAAAGTGCAAAACTAATGAAAGTTTGGATATAACCTAGGTCATATGCACAAGAAATCGCAGGTCAAAAAGATATTCTCATAATTTTCATGAATTTTTATGGTGCAGCACCAAAATCTATTTCAGGACATCAACTTCCCCAAATCTTACCTCACTCAAATTAGAGGTTTCTCTTGGCACAACAACGAAATAAAAAGGATAAGGAGCGGTTATTATAGTAGTAATAACTTCCAAGACTCAAATAAAATAAAAAGAACTGAAAGTAAAACAATGGGTTATCTTCCAAGAGTGCTTTTCTTTAACGCCTTTGAGCTAGGCGCAGAAAGTGCAAATCAAGTATTTTCGAATGAAGCATTAAGATCAACTGTTTCCCCAAGATCACCACTTACCACACTAGGCACTTTAGAGGTTCCCAAAGATGATTCAACCTGCAAGTCACTCTTAGTTGAACTAAAAGTCTTACCAATCTTAAAAACATGTTGCGGTTTAGGCACAGACACCTTGGGAACATACATAAATTTTTGCTCTTTTCCAACAAAAGTTTTCTCCTTCTTAAACTTAAGAGAAGAGAAAATTGAACTTAAAGTTTCCATAGATTCCTCTAGTTTTCCAATCCTAAGGTTTTGACTATCAAGAGTAGTGCTAGCCTCTAAAGCGGTGATTCTCTTACCGATACTTTCTATCAATTCATTAACCCGGCTGGCATTATCAAGGATATTTGGCAAACCTTTTTCTAAAGAGCTAAGCTTTTCTAAAACTTCCTCCAAAGTGACCTCAGTTTTAACAACATGAATAGGTGGTACTCCCACTAAACTTTCAATTAAAGTGCATGCTTCAAGAGCGGGAGTAACCAGAAAATTACCTCCTGCAAGAGTATCAAGAACATACCTATTCCAACTAGATATACCAACATAAAAATTTCTAAGGAGGATCATGGTAGAATGCTTCTTCGTAGACCTATGATGAGCATTGCTAATACGGTACCAAGCATCTTTCAAACTCTCTCCCTCTTGTTGGTTAAAAGTATGAACTTCAACTTCAGGATTACTCATTCTAACAAAACTAAAAGCAAGTAAATAAAAGCAACTATAAAGGAAGCTAAATGTTTTGTATTTTTGATAAAACGATGCAAGCAAAAATAAAGTAAAGAAAAACAATAAACAAAGTAAAAGATTGTGCATGCGAGACTCCCCTTGCAGAAGTATTCTCTCTCCCTGGCAACGGCGCCAGAAAACTTATTGATGTTTTGCTGGCATGTAGTTGACATGGGAGATTCTTCTTCTTCTTCGATCCCCGTCAATGGCGCTAGAAAACTCTTTGCTTTGTGTGGTGGTGATGACGTAAATCACCGTCTAGTTGGGAACCCCAAGAGGAAGGTTTGATGAGTAAAGCAGCGAGTTATCCCTCAGTAAGAAACCAAGGTTTATCGAATCCAGGAAAAAGCCAAACTCCAGAAGGTGATGCTTGCTAGCTTCGTGACAGCTCTGGACAATTTATAAGGCGCCTCGTCCAGTGCTTTGCTTTGCCAGCTGCAACGCAGAACCTGTACACAACACAACCAAGTACTTTGCTCCCAACTTACGATGAGGTTGTCAATCTCACCGGTTTGCTGTAAACAAAGTAATAAGTGTATCGACTGGAAAGCAATAGTAGTATGTAAGTAAAGTAAACAGTGCGAGTAAAGTAAACAGGTGATAGCAATGTAAAGGAAATTGGACCGGGGTCCACAGTTCACTAGTGGTGTCTCTCCATAAGATAAATAACAACATGCTGGGTAAACAAATTACAGTTGGGCAATTGATAGAATAAAGATAACGTGCATATGTTGAAAGGATCACTATGAGATTTACTCTGGGCATTACAACAAGATACATAGACCGCCATCCAACTGTATCTATGACTAATAATCTACTCGTGGGGAATCATCCGAGGACCCCTTGAGTATTAAGTTGCGAAAAATAGATAACTGCACTAAGCAAAGTGTGTAATGTAAACAAAGCATATGCCCTTGGACATAAGAATGTTGTTTTCTCCCTAGTGGCAACAGCACATCTACAACCTTAGAGGTTTCTGTCACTCCCCCAGATTAAATAGAGGCATGAACCCAACTATCGAGCATAAATACCCCCTCTTGGAGTCACTAGTATCTTCTTGGCCAAGATAGCTACTAACAACGGAGAGCATGCAAGATCATAAACAACATAGAGATAACATAAGATAATATTCATCACATCAACTCAATCATAACACCAATATTCATTGGATCCCAACAAACACAACATGTAGAATTACATAAAGGTAGTCTCGATCATGTAGGGCAGCTCACGAGATCTAAACATGAAGCACATGGTGGAGAAGACAACCAACTAGCTACTACTATGGACCCATAGTCCAAGGTAGACTATTCACTCATCACGCCGGAGGCAAGCATGGCGATGAAGAAGACCTCTGGTGGCGATTCCCCTCTCCGGCAGAGTGCCGGGAAGAGCTTCTAGACCTTCCCGATCTCGGGTCGATGACGGTGGCGGATCGCGATGTGTTTCTGGAAAAGTGATCGGGTCTTTAGGTTTTTCCCATTGGGGGGTTTTTATAGGCGAAGGGGCAGCGTCAGAAGTGGACCAGGTGGGGCACACCATAGGGCAGCGCGGCCAGGGCCTGGGCCGTGCCCCCTGGTGGTGAGACCACCCCTGGCTCGGTTCCGTCTCCTCTTCGGTCCTTTGGAAGCTTCGTTAAATATCTGGATGTTCGGCTTTTGTTTCGTCCAATTCCAAGAATATTTCCTGTGTAATATTTCTGAAACACAAAAACAGCAAAAAACAGGGAACTAGCACTGTGGCATCTTGTTAATAGGTTAGTTCCAGAAAATGCATAAAAACGCCACGAAGTGTAACAAAACACTAAGAAAATGGTGTAAGAACAAGCATGGAGAATCAAAAATTATAGATACGTTTGAGACGTATCAGAGACCCCCATTATCTGATTTTTCTATCTTCTCCTACAACCATGTCATCCCTTTTGTTTTTCCTAGGATCTGCACGGTTGTCCATAATGTTTGCTTTCTTCTGTTCACATATTCCATTTTTCTCCACTTTTTTAGCTAACGCTCGGTTCCTCTCATATTCCCATAGAGCACTTTCGCTCTTCATTTGAATATATTGGACTCTCTAACTCCCCAATTACTCCTCCATTATTGATTCCCCTTGCCTCTTCATCTACGCCACAAGATCCTGTTCTCTCCTTCCCACTAATTTTCAATGAAACCGTAGAACTACAGGGGTAATGGAGAGTTGCCAAAGGATCGCCAATTGCTCTACCCATAATCTCCTATTTATCTCCATTTCCAATCACCTCATCTGCAGTTTCGTCCTTCCCCTAACACCATTTTTAATCCACTCTACATCACCATCCCTGGTCATGGAGAAGCCAAGAGTAATTAAGCTTCTTACTTTCACCATCGAATCTCCGAGGATAACTCAACCCTATGCAACTGATGCAATGGCGAGAACACACAAAGTGCACAAGTCCTCTTTCTCAAATGCCACCAAAAGCAACTAATGCTATGGGGGAAGATGAGAGGGAGAACAAAGGAGGAGAACACCAAATTTCTCCAAGATCTAGATCCAATGGATTCCCTCACAAAGAGGAAAGATTGATTGATAGAATAGTAGATCTAGATCTCCTCTCTATTTTCCCTCAAAATATGAAAGAATTATGGGAGGGATGGGAGAGATTACAAGCTCAAGAAGGTCAACAATAGAGAGCAAACACGGGCTCCAAAGGTTGGTGGTTATTGGAGAAGAAGCCCCCTTAAATAGGTCCCCTAAAATTCAAATGTTGCAGCCAACATTCACCCAGGAGAAATTTCATAGTCTAGCCATGAAATATAAAACCAAATGATGAAAGTTTGACCTATCTAAAAAAGATGAACCGGTAAAACCTTCAACACCAAAAATGCAATAAGTTTTTCATCCGAAATCCATTTTTGATGAGCTTGAGATTATCGTGAAGAAAACCACAAGTACTAAAACCTCACATAGAGAAAAGCAAAATATGAACCAAGAAATATGATGCCAAGTATGCAAAGGTTTGAGCTCTCTCTGAACGATATGATTAAGTTACTCACTCGAGATCCCCTCTTGATAGTATGGCTATCGATCCTAAAACCTGGTCTCCCAAACACTATGAGACCGGTAAGAAAGAAACCCTATCAAGATTATACCTTTGCCTTGCGAATTCCACTTGAGCTAGAAGAATATGGTCTTGACTCCCTCAAGTTGGAACACATTACTTGATCATGCTTGCAAGCGCATGCTAGATGAAGATTTCTCCAAATACTCTTCCATACCCCCTCCCCCCCCCCATGGGAGAGCCTCACTTAACTCCATCCTTGTGAACCCATTGCAAGCTTCAATCAAATGATATCTTCCGGGATGGATCATCTTGAACTTCACTCCACAACCTTCTAAGTGTGTTTATCAATCTTGACTTCATTCTTTGCACATTGACTTGATCAACTTTGCAAAATGACTTATTTTCTTCTTAGCTGCAAAAGCTCCTCAAATGACACTACAGACTGAAACGCCTTACCTAGTAGTACCGCTCACTGATATGTCTCAAATGTATCTATAATTTTTGATGCTCCATGCTTGTTTATACACTATTTGCTTTGTGTTTTGTTACACTTCGTGGTGTTTTTATGCATTTTTTGGAACTAACCTATTAACAAGATGCCACAGTGCCCGTTCCCTGTTTTCTGCTATTTTTGTGTTTCAAAAAGGTTACACAGGAAATATTCTCGGAATTGGACGAAACAAAAGCCGAACCTCCTATTTTTACCGAAGCTTCGCAAAGACCGAAGATGAGACAGAGGGAGGCCAGAGGCTGGCCACACCACAGGGGGGCGTGGCCCAGCCCCTGGCCGTGCCCACCCATGGTGAGCCCGCCTAGTCCACCTCCTGACGACGCCCCTTTGCCTATAAAGACCCCTTGACAGGAAAAACCTAAGGGATGGATCGCTTTTCCTAGAAACATACTGCAAGCCACCGCCGCTGTCGTCGAATCGAGATCGGGAGGATCTAGGAGCTCTTCTCGGGACCCTGCCGGAGAGGGGAATCCCTGCCAGAGGCCTTCTACACCACCATGGTCACCTCCGGAGTATTGTGTGAGTAGTCTACCTTGGACTACGGGTCCATAGCAGTAGCTAGATGGTTGTCTTCTCCACCATGTGCTTCATGTTTAGATCTTGTGAGCTGCCCTACATGATCAAGATCATCTTTATGTAATCATACATGTTGTGTTTGTTGGGATCCGATGAGTATTGGTACTATATCAAGTTGATATGTTGAATATTATCTTATGTTATCTCTATGTTGTTTATGATCTTGCATGCTTTCCGTTGCTAGTAACTATCTTGGCCGAGTAGATGCTAGTAACTCCAAGAGGGAGTATTTATGCTCGATAGTTGGGTTCATGCCTCTATTTAATCTGGGGGAGTGACAGTTGCCTCTAACGTTGTAGATGTGTTGTTGCCACTAGGGAGAAAACAACATTCCTGTGTCTAAGGACATTTGCTTTGTTTACATTACGCACTTTGCTTAATGCGATTATCTATTGTTCGCAACTTAATACTCAAGGGGTGTTCGGATGATATCCCCGCGAGTGGATTTTTAGTCATAGATGCAGTTGCATTACGGTCTATGTATTTTGTCGTAATACCCAGAGTAAGCCTCATAGTGATCCTCGTGATGTATGTATGTTATCTTTACTCTATCAATTGCCCAACTATAATTTGTTTACCCAGCATGCTTTATTTATCTTATGGAAAGACACCACTAGTGAACTATGGACCCCGGTCCAATTTCCTTTACATTGTTACACCGTTTTACTTTACTCCAACTGTTTACTTTACTTGCAAACTATCATCTTTTTACCACTCGATACGCTCATACCTTTGTTTACCGCAAACTGGTGAGATTGCAAACCTCATCATAAGTTGGGGACAAAGTATTTGTTTGTGTTGTGTGCAGGTTTCGCGTTGCTGCTAGGTGAAGACACACCAACAAGTTGTCTGGTGCCGTTGGAGTGTCACTAAGCTGTCAAGCATCACCTTCTTAACTTTGGCTTTCTCCTACTAGTTCGATAAACCTTGGTTTCAAAACTGAAGGAAGACTTGCTGCTGTGCTCATCATACCTTCTCTTGGGATTCCCAACTGGTCGGTTATTTACATCATCAACACCGCACCATCAAGCAAGTTTTCTGGCGCCGTTGCCGGGGAGAGAGAAGACTTCTGCAAGGGGAGTATCGCATGCACAATCTTTTACTTTGTTTATTGTTTTGCTTTACTTTATTTTTGCTTGCATCATTTTATCAAAAATACAAATAAATTAGCTTCCTTCATAGTTGTTACTTTATTACTCTTAGTTCATTATGTTGTTCCCTAAGTATGTTTTTGAGGACCTCTCAGTAGGTAGTGGTTCTATCATTGGGAAAGGTAACATTGAGGAGTTATTTAATCATATTAGTATGCATAAAGATGTTGAGGATAAATCTTTGGCTGAGCTTGCTCCTAGTTATGAAGTTGTTGTTGCTTATTTAGTTCACATGTTGGAGGCTAGGTTTGTTAACCTTAATTCTTTTATGCAACACATGTTTCTTAAGCTTCATGATATTGAATGTCGTGGGGATGACTTAGGGGGCGTATCACGGGCCAGGCAGTATGCCGGCTGGCGTCCCAGGGAGTCCCACGGCCTCAGCGCAAGAAGACCGGCTCCAGCCGGAAGGGCCGGCTGCACCAGCGGCCGGCTGACGACTCCACCGAGGAGGACTGGAGCTGGGCGACGGAGATGAAACCCCTCAATGGTTGTCTGGCCAAAAGCAGGACGGTCCCGACAAGAACGGCAGAGGCGCAGGACAGGAGTGACGAGCGCCACGACCGAGACCGACCAATGAGGGGACGAAGACTCTTCCCCACGGCGGGATCCGAGGCAAAGGAGAGGGGATATGCTCTCCAGATGCCGGCCCAGGGAAAAGGCACCTTATAAAGTGCCTTTGCCAGAACGTGGCCAGAGGAGATCACGCCAAGGACGCCGCCGCCGAGGAGCCGGCAGCCGGCTGAAGCGTTACCGAAACCTGTAACCAGGCCCCCGTCTATATAAGGGGGCCTGGACCCTTAGCATAGAGAGATCCGATCTTCTTCTTCCTCCTCTAGCCGAACAGCTCGAGGAGCACTGTAATCGCTACTATCCAATCAATACGAAGCAGGCAGGAAGTAGGGGTTTACCTCCAGCCGGGAGGTCCCTGAACCTGGGTAAACCGAGGTCTCTCTGTTGGCACAATCCCGAGCTGGACCCATCGTCACCAACGTCGAGCCCCCCCGATAAGCCTCCCCATGGCTACTGTCTCCGAATTCCCACGACAGTTGGCGCCCACCGTGGGGCAAAGCGCGGTGGCGAGCGGAGTCAAGTTCCGGCCGGAACCCTCCGCCGAGAAGGTCGCCTCCAGCCTCGTCTGGAGGTTCGGCACCTTCGACTGCGTCGACGACAACTTGGCCCACTTCAAGAACGGCTTCGGCAACGGCGGCTCCTTCCTTGACGTCGGCAGCCACCGCTTCTACGTCGCCAAGCCCTTCCCGGAAGAGGTAATCGATGTGCTTGACCCACTCTGTGACGCAGACTCCGGCGACGGCGAAAGCAGCGACTTTTGCAACATGGTCGAGGTGCGAGCCCTGGAGGAGGACGGTGGCGGTGGCCTACCGCGCTCCGCGCGCCTGCCGCTCGAACGCCCAGCTCCACCGGAACAATATCTTCCACCTCCAGAGCGGGACGTGCTGGACGCAGCCATCACGGACCTGCGCGCTCCGCTCGACATCTCTGCGGATCCGGTCAAGGCCTCCAAGGATTTGGAGCGGACGCGCCTCAACCTCCTCAAGGAAGCGGTCGACGTCGACGACACCCGCCGGCGCATCCTCTCCACGATCAACGAGTACAACGTCGCCCACGGCTTCACCCCAGCCGGAGATGGCCCAAGCCGGGCGGGACAAGTTCGTCAGCGAGGCCGCAAGCTGGGCGCGGAGCTGAACCAGGCGGCGCCCTCGGCGAAGATACCTCCGATCATCAACAAGCCCACCTACAGAACGCCCACGAAGAACCTCCGCGCCGCGCGCTACATCACCTCAGAGCTGGATGGACTACAAGGCGAGGACTTGCGGGAGAAGCAAGCCCGGATCCAGGAACTCCTGGACGCTGCCGACCTGCAGCAGTAGGCGATGGAACCACGCGGAGAGGCGAGCGGCACTCGAGGCGAGAACCGTATCGTCGTGGCCGGCCAGAACAAGTCACATGGAGAAGCCTCATCGCCGAATCATGGCCCGGCGGAGCACAGCCGGAGCAATCGAGCTCCAGGCAAAAGCGGTGGAAACCACCGCACCCAGCACTCCGGCCACCACAGCCGGCAGCCTCGAGATCCCGCCGCGGTCACCAGCAAGCCGCGCCACCCTCCTCGGATGGACGTGGTGGACCCGGCGCGCGGCAAGTCTGTGGCGCCAGCCCAGCCGGCTCGAGGAGCTGGCCAGGGCACTCAGGGTCATCATCCGGCTCGCTCGCATGTGAGCCAGAGGATCGGGGAACGCGTTGATCCGCTGAAGGACGACGCGCGCCATCGGCTCAACCTGCTAGCAGATTCCAAGTTTGACGAGGAGGAATCCTCGGCAGGACCGGTCTGTTTCGGCCCTCGCATCCGCAACGAGCCTTTCCCGGCCAAGTTCGCGCTCCCACGGGACATGCCCAAATACACTGGGGCGGTGAAGCCGGAGGACTGGCTGTCGGACTACGTCACCACCGTCGACATTGCGGGCGGCAACAAGAGGACAGCGGTGCGCTACGCACCACTCATGCTGATGGGATCTGCTCGGACGTGGCTCAACAGCCTGCCGGCTCTGCAGATCAACTCCTGGCATGACTTCCAAGAGGCATTCATCAAGAACTTCACGGGAACTTACAAGCGACCGCCCCGCCCACGACAGCTGGCCCTTTGCAAGCAAGGCCCTGACGAGCCAGACCGTGACTACCTCACGAGGTGGTCCGAGCTGCGCAACTCATGCGAAGGAGTGGGCGAGGAGCAAGCCACTGGCTACTTCACGGATGGATGCAGAGAAGGGACCCTGCCAAAGCATAAGCTCCACAGAGCCGAGCCAAAGTCGATGGCGGACTTCATGGCAATAGCGGACAAGTACGCTTCCGCCGATTCTGCAGCAAGAGTGCAATGTGTTGAGTCAGCGCCAGCCGGAAACCAACCTCAGCCGGCAGCCGGCTCAGGAGGACATCACAACCGTGATCGACATGGCAAGAGGAAAGACGAACGCCGTGATAGCAAGTACGGCTCCCAGCAAGTAGCCGCTGTTCAAGGAAGCCCGGGGGCTGCGGGTGGAAGCCAGAAGCGCAAAGGGGACAAATTCAGCAAAGACAAGTACACCATCGAGGTGATGCTAGATCAACCCAGCAAGTTCCATAGCGTTTCAGGCAAGCCGGCAGTGCACACCACTCGCCAGTGCAGCTTCACCAGGGATCTGGAGCAGGGAAATCACCAACTGCCCGGGCCACCACCGGGCCCGTCGGCTGAAGCACATGGAAACAAGAATCGGCAGCCGGCCAGGGCAGCAGGGGACTACCCCGAGGAAGCGAATGTGGAGCAATACCATGTGTTCACTTCCCAAGTAGAGGAGCCAAAGGATGAACTGTGGTTTGGAGTCGAGGTGAATGCAATCATGCAAGTTGGGCCTCAGTACATGCATTGGTCTGACGCGTCGATCACTTGGGGGCGTGAAGACCACCCACCGCTCATGCCGAGGCCCGGGGGCTACGCACTAGTCTTGAACCCAATCGTGTTCTCTGAGACGCATACCTGCCGATTCTCGCGCGTACTCATTGATGGAGGCAGCAGCATCAACCTTCTCTATCGCACTTCGATGGAGAAGCTCGGAATCCCGGAGATCCAACTGAAGCCAACCAAGCTCACCTTCCACGGGATCGTGCCTGGGCACTCGTGTACGTCGATGGGAAGGATTGAGTTGGAGGTACTGTTTGGCGAGAAGGACAATCATCGACGTGAGCCGATCTGGTTCGAGGTGGTAGACCTCAACAGCCCTTACCACGCGCTGCTTGGTCGACCAGCCTTGGCCAAGTTCATGGCAGTCCCACACTACGCTTACTTGAAGATGAAGCTCCCAGGCCCTCGCGGGGTGATCACCATCACCGGGTGCTACAAGAAATCGATAGAGTGCGCAAGAGCCAGCTCCAAACTGGCAGAGGCCTTGGTCATTGCTGAAGAGAAGCGACAACTGCTGCAAAGGGTGGCGGCGGTCTAGCCGGGCAGCCTGGCGGCGGGATTGCCGGCTCCGCTCCTCAAGACCCCAAGCCTGTCCAAGGAAGTCCCGCCCGAAGCGGGCAAGAAGACAAAAGCTCTTGTCTCGGGGGCTGGCTCCTCCTCGAGGTAGGGGGAAGCGCTTCGCAGCTTCGCCTGAGACAAGTCCAAAACCGTTTAAGACCTTCGGCTAAGCCAAGGCAAAAAATCTTGTATCTCGAACAAGTGTCGTTGAATAAAAGAAAGTTGGGCGGCATACGGCTGATCCCTGGAAAAAGTGCTCCGAAGTACCTTTTACCTTTCTAAGCGTTATTCACGGGGGCTGGAAGTCGTCTCCAGTCGGGAGCCGGCAGCCCCAACCTAACGAAACGATCCTCTTGTCAGCCGGATGAGTATTGTGTGCGGACCGGACCCCGAGCCTAACCTCCGCCCTGCACCGTGTGGGGTGGAGCCGGCTGGTCACCCACCCGGGAAAACCGCTTAGAGGAAACACCCGCGACCCGGCGAATCGAATCCCTTGTCAGACGAACGAGTACCGTGTGCGAACCAGACCCCGAGCCTAACCTCCAGCCCAAGTCGAGGGCGACGGAGTCGGCAGGTCATTCACACTGGAAAATCGCTAAGAGGACAGAACGAGCGCTCACCCCTAACCCATGCGCATTGGTTAAAAGTTATGCATAAACTGGACCAAGCCAGATCCCTTATACGCCAAAGTACTACTTCCCATCCCGCGGCGCGCTCCCACCCTAGACCGGCATTCGGCTGTCGGTCCAAGGGAGACCAGCCGGCACCAGGCTGCTGGCTGGGGGTAGAAGGGCCGAAGGATGGGGAGATAAAGGAAAAAGCTGAAAGGGGTCAGGTCAAATCCGGTTCACAAACAACTAGAGATCAATGCGTAAGAAATTCAGGGTGAAGCGTCATTAGTACATATGAACGAAATGTTGCTAGGCATGACACGAGTTCAGTGTACATAAAAGCAAATAAGAAAACCCTGACGCGCTCAGGGGGCGCTTGGCGGGCCAGCCGGCTCCAGCGAAGTAATGTCGCCAGCTCGAGACGCCAGGACGAAGTCATCGCCGCTGGGGGATGGCGGAATGGAATGGCCAACGGGATCCTCGGGGGCCTTCTGAGGTCTCTCCGCCGAGTCGGGCTCCTCGAAGTCCACGCCATCCAAAGATTCGTCACTATCCCCAGCATCGAAAAGCGCGTCGGTCTCGGCACACTCAGCAATGGCGCAGGCGCGCTGGCGGAGCTTGGCTTTGTCGAGGCCTGCCAGTCCGCCTTCACGAAGGTTCTCCAGCTGGTCCAGGTTGACGCCTGGATACCAGGAGAGCACAAACTCTAGAGCCTGCTGAGCACCGGCCTGAGCCGCGGACTCCTTCCAGATGTCAAGCCGGTTGGACGCGTGAAGGACCCACTGGAGGAGCGCCCGGATCCCGCCAGGCGCCGCCCTTCCCGGCCACAAGGTTTCAAAGATGGAAACAAGGGCTTCACGCAGATCCTTGCCCAGCTTGGCAGCCGGGTGGAGCCGGCCTTTGGCCAACGCAACCAACTCCCCTGAGGAAAGCTCGGCCTTAGGGTCACTGCGAGGGACGATCCCCTGTTCCGCCCTAAATTCCTTCAGCGCCGCCGCGGCAGACTCGTCGGAGTTAGGGAAGGCTCCTGCAAGGGCAGTCAGAGGGTGAGAGGACAGTAGGAAAGGGCAAAAGCCGAGAAAGAGGACAGGAAGTATACCACGAAGAGCTTCTTCCAGTCCCAGCAGGCCGGATTGAACCTTGCGGTCACGGGCGCGCCAAACGCCGATCTCCTTGTCAAAACACTCGCTGTCGAGCCCCCGGAGAGTCTGCAGCTCGGCGATCTGGGCGTCGCGGTTCTCGACCACGCTCCCCAAGGTTGCGTGAAGCTCTTTCACCTTGCTGTCAAACTCCGCGGAGAGGATTTTCTTCTCTTCGGCCAGCCGACGATCAAACTCCAGCTGCAGCGACGATTCTGCCTCCTGAGCTTTCGCCAGATCAGCTTCCAGCCCCTGAGCCCGGGCGGCCTGGGCTTGCAGACCCTGAAGCTCCTCGGCATGCTTTCGCTTGAGCGACTCAACAGTGGCGGCTGACACCGAGTCGGCCAACTGAGACTCGAGCGAGGCTATGAGCGAAGCAGAGTCTGAAAGCGGGGGAATAAGAGCAGGAAGGACAGCAGCAGTGCTTTCGAAATAAGGGGACCCGAGCTCACCTGATAGTTTCTCCAGTTCCTTCTTCAAGTCCTGGTACTGGACCTTGCCGGCACGATACTTCGCCAGCAGCTTCTGAAAGACACTGGCGCGAAGCGCATTCAGTTCCTGCGAAAAACGGAAAGGCGACAACTCTTAGCAAAATCCATTTTCAAGCCAGCTGTCTCTACAGCTACCTCGAAACTCGGGGGCTAGGAGGTATAGCAGGAGGAACCAGGGGCTAAAGGCGCAGCGCTCACGTTGGTTGCCTGTATAGCGTCAAGGAGTTGGAAGCCGGCGTTCTGAAGCGATCCCCTGGCAGCTGTAAACTGCTTATCCAACTCCGCCAGAGTTGGCTTGCTGCCCTGCACCTTGAGCTTCTCTCTGACACCTGCACTCGAGGCGGTGTCCGCCCACTCCTGCTGAAGGCGACTGGCGGAGCTCAGACTGCCTATGCTGGACTCAGCCGCAGCGACAAGAGCTTTCCCGCTAGAAGCGCTTTTGGTCACCACCTCAGGGGCTGGCGAGCCGTCACCACGTTCGCTCCTTGCCACCCGAGTGGCGAGGAGCCCTGGCGAAGCCTCGTCAGAGCTGAAGGCCAGCCCAAGGAGCGGGGAATCAGCAATCGCGCCAACCCTCGACCCGGCCGCAGGCACCATAGCTCGCACGCTCGGTACGAGCTCAAGATTGGAAAGAGCCTCGACAGCCGGCACTGGGGCCCTTTCTGTTTCCCCCGCCGCGGCCTCGCGCGCGCTTCCCCGGCTGGGCGAGTCGGGGGAGATGCAGATGGCGGCGGCGTTCCCCGCCGCGGCGTCGTCGGTGGCGGGAGGTGGGGACAGGTCAGCCCCAACCGACGCAGCTTCCTTGGCGGACGTGAGGCCAGTCTCAGGCGAGGCGACTGGGTGAGGAACAGCGTCCACGAGCACCTCCGGACGCGCAGAATCCTCTGCCCCAGTGTCGCCCGCCACAAGCTTCAACCGCGGGGAGCGACGAATGTCCTCAGCACGACCTGAGTCACCGCCCATTTCTTCCCCGCGCGTTCTCTTGCGGCAGGAAGGCTCGGGAGCCAGGGTCACGATTTCCTCGGAAGCAACGGCGGGAGGAGGATGGGCAGCCGGATCGACAGAAAGAGGCGACCTGCAAGGAGAGCATCCCACGACCGAGTCAATCGGGACCGCGACGGCAAATTGAGGATGAGAAGCAAGGAAGCAGGAAGCTCACCCGGCTATGGCAATAGCCCGACGCGTGGCCACCTTCTTCACCTTGGAACGGCGCAGGTCACGCGCAGCCGGCTCCGGTTTCTTGCGCTTGTCAGCCGGGCCCTTTCTGTTTCCCCCGCCGCGGCCACGCGCGCGCTTCCCCGGCTGGGCGAGTCGGGGGAGATGCAGATGGCGGCGGCGTTCCCCGCCGCGGCGTCGTCGGTGGCGGGAGGTGGGGACAGGTCAGCCCCAACCGACGCAGCTTCCTTGGCGGACGTGAGGCCAGTCTCAGGCGAGGCGACTGGGTGAGGAACAGCGTCCACGAGCACCTCCGGACGCGCAGAATCCTCTGCCCCAGTGTCGCCCGCCACAAGCTTCAACCGCGGGGAGCGATGAATGTCCTCAGCACGACCTGAGTCACCGCCCATTTCTTCCCCGCGCGTTCTCTTGCGGCAGGAAGGCTCGGGAGCCAGGGTCACGATTTCCTCGGAAGCAACGGCGGGAGGAGGATGGGCAGCCGGATCGACAGAAAGAGGCGACCTGCAAGGAGAGCATCCCACGACCGAGTCAATCGGGACCGCGACGGCAAATTGAGGATGAGAAGCAAGGAAGCAGGAAGCTCACCCGGCTATGGCAATAGCCCGACGCGTGGCCACCTTCTTCACCTTGGAACGGCGCAGGTCACGCGCAGCCGGCTCCGGTTTCTTGCGCTTGTCAGCCGGCTCGGAGAGGGCCGGCTGGGATTTTCTCTTGATGCCGACCAGGTCATCTCCAGCCTCTTCAAGGTCTGTCGGCTCTGGAGCGGCAGAGCGTCGCCCGGGGGACTCTGGCACATCCACGATGGGAGGAGCCTGGGTCCCAGCAGCGGCAGCGGCGGCTATGTGGAGAGCTACGCCCCCGAGGGTGGTAGCCGACCCTGCGTTGCCATCGTCATCGTCGGACCAATCCCTTAGGAGAGAGGGGCTGGGGAACTTACTGGAGTGGTCGAGGAGTTCGCCCGAGTCTTCGCGCTCGTCGTTTCCTTCATCACCTTGGGTGGTGCTGGAGCTCTCGACGGCGGCTTGAGAACTAGCATCCTCCACCTCCTCGGCTTCATCCCAGACAACTTTATCATCCGATTCGGCTCTGTCAGCGGCAAAGCTGGCTTGACACTGAGTCAAATTCTCTGCCGCCTGCAGAGCGAACAAGTTCTGCCCGAACCAAGCAACCAGAGGTCAGTAGACCAGAGTTGCAAAGGAGGAGGAGGCTTAAAACTAGGACCGACAAGCTCACCTCAGCAATTGGGTTGTCCCGGTCGTGAGGTTCCAGTCCCCACGTCCATGAGGCTTGAAGCTTCACGTCGGCGATGCGGTTCGCCTTCCGAGCCACCTCCAGTGCTGACAGTGCCTTGGAAGAATGGCGAGTAGGATCTCTGGCAGATCCCAGGAAGCACATCTTGTGTGGGCGGCGCTGAAGCGGAGACACGCGGGCGACCAGGAAGGCGAGGAGAAGGTCAGTCGACTCCAGGCCGCCCTCCGTTTGTAGCGTGGCAACCCGCTGAAGGATCTTCTCCATGTCCGGCGACGGGCGAGGAGGAGCGGCGCTCCAGTTCTCCCGCTCAGACCCGCCTGCCTCAAAGGGCGGCAAGTTGACATGGTCTTCGCCTCCCTTCAAGTTCTTCACATAGAAGAAGGAGCGCTGCCACTTCTTGCAGGACTCTTTCCCCTTTATACCGGGGAAGCTTGCGGACTTGCGGGCATAGAAGGAGGCTGTGCCGCATATCACCGGAACGGTGTCTGCCGTCTGGGTCTTGAAGAAGATCAGCCGGCGGAACAGCTCGATGTTGGGCCAGATGCCCAAGTATGCCTCGCAAAGGGTTGCGAATGCGGACAACACCATCATCGCATTCGCTCCGATGTGATGCGGTTGCAAGTGGAAATAGTCCAGGAATTGGCGCATGAAGCTGCTCACGGGCAGCGCGAAACCCCGGGGGAAATGGTCATAGAAGACCACCATCTCCCCAGGCGCAGGAGCAGGGACCAGTTCGTCGCTGGCGGAGCGGCAGCTCACGAGATCCGCGGGAGGGAGCACTCGGCCCTGGCGCAGCAGCTCGATCTCTTTGTCTTTCACCCAAGAGCCTTCCCAGGATCCCTTTGGCAAGGTAGGTGGAGCGGCACCTTTACCCGCCGCCGAGCCCTTCCCCTTTTGCCGGGAAGTTTTGGGAGCCATCCGGGTGCGGATCTGGATGAGCGGAATGGTGGCGGAACAAGCGAGGAACCCTAATCCCTTGAGGGCGAAGCTCAGGAGCCGAGGACTCTAAGTGGAGCGAACACGGAAGGAAGAAGAGAAGCGGGCAACCGATGCTCTGTTTCCGGAACGGTCCCTGGTTTAAAAGTAAGGGGACGGGTCAGTTGCTTATTTCAGCCACGATGGGTCGGCAACTGACTCCTCCCGTCACGACCCACGATCGCGCAAAGATCGGGCAACCGCCGTGGTAGCCGCAAAGGATCGTGGGCCGGGGCCGATTGGACATGACGCGATAACGGGCGGACAAGTGGAGCCTCGGTTCAGCCCTCGAGGGAGCAAGTTCCCAGGAAACGGCGTGCCGGCCTACAGCCGCCAGCCGGACCCTCACCGGAGCCGGTGCGTCCCGAGACAGCCGGGAAAACTCCGCAAGGCCCAGCTTCGACGACTAGAACGACCAAGTTGAACCAGAGGCCCTGGGACTTCAATGAAGACGAGCAAGACTTCGGCAAAAAGAAGAACCCGCCGAAGCCCCATGCTAGCCCATGAGACTTCGCCAGTTTCGGGGGCTAGTGTCGTGGGGATGACTTAGGGGGCGTATCACGGGCCAGGCAGTATGCCGGCTGGCATCCCAGGGAGTCCCACGGCCTCAGCGCAAGAAGACCGGCTCCATCCGGAAGGGCCGGCTGCGCCAGCGGCCGGCTGACGACTCCACCGAGGAGGACTGGAGCCGGGCGACGGAGACGAAACCCCTCAACGGTTGTCTGGCCAAAAGCAGGACGGTCCCGACAAGAACGGCAGAGGCGCAGGACAGTAGTGACGAGCGCCACGACCGAGACCGACCAATGAGGGGACGAAGACTCTTCCCCACGGCGGGATCCGAGGCAAAGGAGAGGGGATATGCTCTCCAGATGCCGGCCCAGGGAAAAGGCACCTTATAAAGTGCCTTTGCCAGAACATGGCCAGAGGAGATCACGCCAAGGACGCCGCCGCCGAGGAGCCGGCAGCCGGCCAAAGCGTTACCGAAACCTGTAACCAGGCCCCCGTCTATATAAGGGGGCCTGGACCCTTAGCATAGAGAGATCCGATCTTCTTCTTCCTCCTCTAGCCGAACAGCTCGAGGAGCACTGTAATCGCTACTATCCAATCAATACGAAGCAGGCAGGAAGTAGGGGTTTACCTCCAGCCGGGAGGGCCCTGAACCTGGGTAAACCGAGGTGTCTCTGTTGGCACAATCCCGAGCCGGACCCATCGTCACCAACGTCGAGCCCCCCGATAAGCCTCCCCATGGCTACTGTCTCTGAATTCCCACGACATTGAAGACTCCGAAAAGAAAGATTTTATCTTGGAGACTTTGCGTAGAGAATTTAGAGATGTTGTTATTGAAGCTAGGAAAGTTTTTGAGTGTTTTAATATGCTTGGTTCCCCTGTTAATGTTGTTGGTACAAACAATGAAGAAACCAAAGTACCAATACCTAGTGAACTCTTAGGATTGCATGAAGCTTTGAAAAATAATTTTGATTGGATCTATCCTGGAAATCTTTTTAGTGAATTGAGTGAACCAAAGCGTGATCACAAGGGGTCTTCAAAAACTTATGTGGATGCAATACAATGTCTTATTGAAAAGACTTCTGCAATTAATCTTAATTGTTCTTTTGATATTACTTGATTTGCACTTTCTGCGCCTAGCTCAAAGGCGTTAAAGAAAAGCACTCTTGGGAGATAACCCATTGTTTTACTTTCAGTTCTTTTTCTTTTATTTGAGTCTTACAAGTTATTACTACTGTAATAACTGCTCCTTATCCTTTTTATTTCGTTGTTGTGCCAAGAGAAACCTCTAATTTGAGTGAGGTAAGATTTGGGGAAGTTGCTGTCCTGAAACAGATTTTGGTGCTGCACCGTAAAAATTTATGAAAATTCTCAGTATATCTTTTTGACCTGCGATTTCTTGTGCATCTGCCCCAATTTATATCCAAACTTTCATTAGTTTTACACTTTTTGATTTGAGCAACAGAAGGTCTTCGAAAAAATTGACCTTTAACAGCTGTTCTATTTTAACAGATTTCTGCCACTATTTGTGTTTGCCTCTCGGTCGCTTTCTTTTTTAGTTCTTTTGATCACGAAACTTTTGGGAAAGTTTCTACAGTAGTATATGCTTTATATGTGGTGGTTTTGAGTTGAAATATGAACCAAAAAGGGTTGATTCATTATTATGTTTATGCTAACGTTGCTAATAGAATTGTGTTAAGTTTTATATGAAGGAAGTTTTCAAGTGTAGGGATTGGAGAATGATGAGATGAGATGAAGAATGGACAAAAGCTCAAGCTTGGGGATTCCCACGCACCCCAAGGAATATCCAAGAGGTACAAGCGTCAAAGCTTGGGGATGCCCCCGAGGCACCCCTTCTTCATCGGCAAAAATCAGGTCACCTTTCAAAACACTATATTTTTATTGCTTCATGCACTATGCGTTTTTCTTGGAGCGTCTTTACTTTAGTTTTCAGTTTTCTTTAGTTTTGTTAAATGCAATAAATGGTTGGACCCCACAAAATTTATTTTGGAGGAGATGTACTCGTTTTTCATTTGCCAAGAACACTCTATTTTTCACTCTTATCATTCAACGAGTGTTCTTTTTTTCTAGAACTGCGTTTAGCTTTCGTTTTTTGCCTTGATTATTATTCAGATCTTGTTTTATATTTGCATTAAGGTGTATTTGGACCTCTGGTCTATGTTGGTATTCATCAAAAGAGTTGTTTCAAAAAGGTTTGAATGGTGTCAGAAAAGAGAAAAAGTTTCATGCAAAAAAAGTGGTACAAAAAGGAGCTTGTGTAGACTGCGGCTTAGACTTTTTCATGCCATGCTTGATGTCATTTTGATATTATGCTTAGTGATTTTTTCTGTAGCATGACTTGTCTCAAATGACTGAGATTGCTTAATGAGGTTGTTTATTATTTGGAAGCATTAATTTGGTTTTCTCCTTTGAAGCTTTATTTGGGTTGACTTGGCGCATGCTTACAACATGTTAGACTCATAAAAAGTCGCCATAAGGCTCTATGATCATTTAGTTTTTGACTTTTGATGCCATTTTATGCTTCTCTTAATGTTTCTTTGTTGCTTTGCATGATTATGGCCGTTATTGCTCTCTTAGTTGATCGCTCCCAGTCTTTTGCTAGCCCTCATTTTGTACTGAGTATGAGCTCTACTCGTGCATCCAACTCCCAAAAACCAAGTTATTCCAATGTGTACACCATACATACCTATTAGCAATTTGCTATTCCAAAGTACATTTGACTTGCTTTTATCTATCCTTCAAATTAAACTCTTTTATCTATCCTTCAAATTAAACTCACGAACCTGATGGCACACTTTACTTTTCTCGCTTTTAATAATTTTGGCATTGTGGCTCTTTTATGTTGATATTATGCTTCAAGTTGTAAGTTGGAAATTAGTCAAACCATGCTGTCATGGGGTAGGCTTTCAACATTGCACTTCTTATTTGAGTTGATATCGTGATCTTTTGTTTATGGATACTCGCAATGTGAAATAAGTTGGGAATCATGCGGGATCATAGAGTTTGTATACATGTTAGAGAAACGCCTGGGCCGCCAATCTAAGCCATGCATAATTCATGGTAGAAATTTACAGTATGCCCTTAGTGGACATTCAATGACGCATCTCAAAATAAAAAGCTATACCAATAGTAAATAAAAGAGATGCCGAGGTGTTCATTGTCTGTTTGTCCTGTCATTTTGATGTGGGCTTGTTCCATGTTATCAGACACGGAGGTACCCCGTTGGCGGTTCTCGATGATACGTGTATACTTACAATGACAAGAGCTTGCTTGGGACTCTAAGTCGAGTAGCATGAGGTTTGGGTATTCGTACTTCACGGGACATGAGGTTTTCAACTTATAATTTGTCAAGCATATGCTCATAAACGTTCTTGCATTTACTTTAACCATTCAAGATTCCTATGATGGGGGCAATGAGAGCTCAAAGCTAGTAAGTACCATAATTTTTGAAGATTTATAAAACTTGCAATCACTGCTTCCCTCTGCGAAGGGCCTTTCTTTTACTTATATGTTGAGTCACCACCTTCTACCTTTATGCACCGTCTAAGAGAGCATAGTTGCCATTCCGAGTTTAATGTGCATTGTCCCAAAGTTATCATTGATTGATTCATTATTTTGGTTTCACTTGTTCTTAAATTATTTGTATCTAGTCGCCCTCTTAAACTTGAAGGTGTCCTATGCATTTATGTTTTGCTATTCCATAAAGGACAAGCTGAAAACCATTTGCTATGTTCTTCCATATGATTTGAACACACGTTTGACTTTCATTGTTTCATTATTCATGATCTTTCGATTGTGTTTCTTTTCATGTTATAACATGGTTGCTAAGTTTCTTCTAGCAAGATTATGTCTTTCATGCCCATGTTTTAAGTTCTTTTGATCCCAGCACTCAATGCTTACTTTAATGAGCAAGATTGTGATGGTGCATGTCACCTCAAAAATTATTCTTTCGTTATCACTTACCTACTCGAGGACGAGTAGGAGTTAAGCTTGGGGATGATTGATACGTCGCAAACATATCTATAATTTTTGATGCTCCATGCTTGTTTATACACCATTTTCTTTGTGTTTGGTTACACTTTGTGGCATTTTTATGCATTTTTCAGAACTAACCTATTAACAAGATGCCACAGTGCCAGTTCCCTGTTTTCTGCTATTTTTGTGTTTCAGAAAGGTTACACAGGAAATATTCTCGGAATTGGACAAAACAAAAGCCGAACCTCCTATTTTTATCGAAGCTTCGTGAAGACCAAAGATGATACGGAGGAGGGCTAGAGGCTGGCCACACCACAGGGGGCGCGGCCCAGCCCCTGGCCGTGCCCACCCATGGTGAGCCCACCTGGTCCACCTCCTGACGATGCCCCTTCGCCTATAAAGACCCCTCGACGGGAAAAACCTAAGGGACGGATCGCTTTTCCCAGAAACATACTGCAAGCCGCCGCCGTCATCGAATCGAGATCAGGAGGATCCAGGAGCTCTTCCCGGCACCCTGCCGGAGAGGGCAATCCCTGCCAGAGGCCTTCTACACCACCATGGTTGCCTCCGGAGTGATGTGTGAGTAGTCTAACTTGGACTACGGGTCCATAGCAGTAGCTAGATGGTTGTCTTCTACACCATATGCTTTATGTTTAGATCTTGTGAGCTGCCCTACATGATCAAGATCATCTTTATGTAATCATACATGTTATGTTTTTTAGGATCCGATGAGTATTGGTACTATGTCAAGTTGATGTGCTGAATATTATCTTATGTTATCTCTATGTTGTTTTATGATCTTGCATGCTTTCCGTTGCTAGTAGCTATCTTAGCCGAGTAGATGCTAGTAAATCCAAGAGGGAGTATTTATGCTCGGTAGTTAGGTTCATGCCTCTATTTAATCTGGGGGAGTGACAGTTGCCTCTAAGGTTGTAGATGTGCTATTGCCACTAGGGAGAAAACAACATTCTTGTGTCTAAGGACATTTTCTTTGTTTACATTATGCACTTTGCTTAATGCGATTATCTGTTGTTCGCAACTTAATACTCAAGGGGTGTTCGGATGATATCCCCGCGAGTGGATTTTTAGTCATAGATGCAGTTGGATTACGGTCTTTGTATTTTATCGTAATGCCCAGAGTAAGCCTCATAGTGATCCTCGTGATGTATGTATGTTATCTTTACTCTATCAATTGCCCAACTGTAATTTGTTTACCCAGCATGCTTTATTTATCTTATGGAGAGACACCACTAGTGAAATGTGGACCTCGGTCCAATTTCTTTTACATTGTTACACCGTTTTACTTTACTCGCACTGTTTACTTTACTTGCAAACTATCATCTTTTTACCACTCGATACGCTCATACCTTTGTTTACAACAAACCGGTGAGATTGACAACCTCATCGTAAATTGGGGACAAAGTATTTGTTTATGTTGTGTGCAGGTTTCGCGTTGCTGCTAGGTGAAGACACACCAACAAGTTGTCTAGCGCCGTTGGAGTGTCACTAAGCTAGCAAGCATCACCTTCTTAAGTTTGGCTTTCTCCTACTGGTTCGATAAACCTTGGTTTCATAACTGAGGGAAGACTTGCTGCTGTGTGCTCATCATACCTTCTCTTGGGGTTCCCAACTGGTCGGTTATTTACATCATCAACACCGCACCATCACTCACCCGGCGGTAGTATCGGTTGACTTGATTCTCCAATGGCTAAGTCACGAGCGGTACAGTCGGCCCGGTACCGCTTCGAAGTACCGCTTTGCAAAACGGTATACAGAGAGCAGGAAGGCCCTGACCGGTACTAGACCGTTAGAGCAGCAGTACTATCGCTCCTAGAGTGAAGCGGTAGTGTGGTGACACTACCGAGCCCATTGACCAACCTATGCCACTCACAGCACAGCATAAGCGGTACTACCGGTCACACCCGCGGTACTACTGCTTAACTGAAGATGATTCTATTGGCTATATTACTTTGTCGTCACTACAACTTCTTCATTATCTTCTTATTACAACCTTGAAGGCAACAAATGATTTAGGCATTTTCTACAGACATAACCTATAAATGTAACTCAATGTAAACATTAGTCCATAGGGATTGTCATTAATTACCAAAACCACACATGGAGGCACATGCTATTTCAGCAATTCCATCGGTCTCAACTTGCTCAAGTTCAAATTCTCTCACCAGACTTTGTGTGCACCTCATGCGCCACTGCAAGGAAACTAATTTTGAGGCCCTCGCACCTCAAAATACAAGTTGAACTACTTTAGTTACTTGAACACATTCATGGAGACATGAGTGTTCTTCCAACCATTGTATGGACCATATTAGGTATTTTCATGGCATTTCTTGACGCATCTACACGATGGTCACAGGTGTGCCTTATGTCCACATGAAACCATGCATTTATCAAGATAATGAGGGAAGTATTTAAGTTACAGGCCCATTATCTTGAAAGTCGAATTTTATCAATTCGCATGGACAATGATGCAGAATTCCCTCATGTGACTTCAATGACTTGCATGGCCTTAGGGATTGAATTTCAACACTCCATCCCATATGTCCATACTCAAAATGGTTTGGCTAGATCCATAATTAAGAGGATCAAACTCATTGCAAGACCATTAGTAATGAATTGCAATTACCAACTTGACGTTGGAGTCATGCAGCTTTACACACTGCTCAATGACTAACTGCATACCGCAGTACTACTTGCAACTGATACATGGAAATCCTCCGAGCATTTCCCATCTGCGTAAGTTCAGATGCACTTCACGCATACCGATCTCACCATCGTAGCATGCATCATTGGGCCCACATACTTGGGATCTATGCGGGGTACAGATCTCCGTCGATCAACATGTACCTTGAACCCCTCATTGGGGATACATTCATAGCCTAGTATATTGTTTGCTTATATTAAAGGATGCATTATTTCCTGGCATTATAGGAGACTTCATGTACGACACAGAATGCCAGGAAATCAATTGGGACTTCACGTTCTACCTTATATCCACGTATTTAGGAATTTGGACTGTACGTCGTCTGGAATTCAAATATTTGTAACACATTGCAATAACCTGCCATATTCATTTACTAATCTCAAAGGTGTTACAAAATCCTTTAGTCCAGCTGGAAATGCACCCGAAAGAGTGGAAGTACCAATAAAAACCACTCAACTCGCCATACTAGAAAAGAGGGGGAGTAGTACGGCCTCTAACCAGGATCTAGCTTCCTGCAAGCAACAAAGGAAAACGAGGAGATATCGATCATCTAAATCAATAAATGCAAGTCAACCTTGTGTTGATAAACACCTTATGGGTAGTATACACCCAGTGGAAGGGAAACCTACACAGCCCCAGCTTCAGCTTGCACACACTGGCTGGGACATTAGAACACCCGGACTCACGTTTATTGGGGGAATCACGAAGAGTCATCATGGGTGCATGAGATTTCCTCCAACAATATTAATTATAGAGAATCATATAAATAAGACTACAATTGTCGAGAGCTATTCTTTTGTATGATTGCAAACATCCTTCAAATGATTCAGATCCAAAGACCATGGCCATACCACTCGCTCGGACGGAAACAAACAAAGGATGCAATCCAAGAAGACTTAGCCTCGCTCTTCCAAATGAATTCCCTATACATGGGATTCAATATGTTCTCTTCCAAAAAATGGGATGAGAACAACAAGGTGGTGAGAACGCAAGGCTTGTAGCATAAGGTCGGGTTTTCGCAGAGATCTGAAACCTACTCTCCAGACATAATTGGAATTCTCTAAATTTTCTAATAATTATATCATTGGCAATGCAGAATCGTCTATCTATGCAGTTGATAGATGTAGTGACTATATTTGATGTTCACCACTAGATTTGGACATGTATGGATTCCGATGGAATCTCTATCCGAATCGAAATGTAAATGCAACATGCATTGTGTAAAATCAGTAAGTCATTACATGGCTTATTGTTGTCGATATATTTTGGTACAACCGACGTAGTGAGTTCCATACACACAATGATAACTCCTACAGTGATGATTATCCATGCATGTTTGTCATACACAAGGATTACTCCTGCAATGACAAAGCACGTGACATCCAAAAGGCGGAATTTGAGATTAAGGATTTGGTTAAACCCAAAACTATGCTTGATACTATAAGTTGAGCTACTTCACTCAAGTATTATGGTACACCAAGATGCCTAAGTATTGGAGAAACCTAAAATGGGCAAGTCATATCCATCTCCCATGTCAATTGTTCGATCTCTAGACGTAGAGAAATATTCACTCAAACCACAGGATGGTGTAAAAGGTATGTTGGGACTTGAAGTTTCATATCATAGTGCCATTGGACCCACCAACACAATTGGTTAGGAATCAAGAATATCTTTCGATATCTCTAAGGCACCACACATTACTTGACCTATTCCTGGAATTTTAGAGAAATCTGAACTCCAATATCATCAGGATACACTGATGTTGGCTACTTCAATGATCCCCACAATGTGTACCTACCTGGTAGAAGTGTCACTCCATTGATGTCTTCAAAACAAACTTTAGTGACTACATCTACCAATCATTCTGAAATACAAAGCACCACGTAGCTTTACAGAAGGGGAGTGCTAGGCGGCCCCTGGGGGATAATTCCCCCGGATCCCCCGCCTCCTCCATGCGACACGTGTCCACTTTTCTTTGAATATCCGTTTTTGCTTCTATGTAGCAAAAAATAGTCCCGCTTTTGCTTCTATGTAGCAAAAAATGCTGCGTCTACAAAAGCAATAGAAAATAGACGGACTCATTGGAGATCTCGCCGTACATCTCGCCAGAAACATGGTAGCAAAAAAGTTATGCTATTGTAGCAAAAAAAATCTCACCGGAAAACATTGCCGGAGACCTTGTCGGAGAAAAAAATTGTTCAAATGTAGCAAAACCAATTTCACCGAAGCCTCTCGCCAGAGACACGTTTGCAATATTTTCATAGTAATGTAGCAACTATACAAAACAATTGTGGCAAAAATAATACAAATATGTAGCACATTCTCGCTTATAGCAGCAAAAATTCAAAAATCACGATATCCAATAGTAGCAACACGACGCACCGTTGGAAGCAGCTCGGACCATGATTGGTAGCATCGCCGCCTACCATTTGTAGCATCTTCGCTTAAAAGATAGTAGCAACGATGTTGACCAAAATGTAGCGCTACCATCGGTATAGTAGCACAGTCGTCGACTTAGGGTAACACCGCCATTCTTCATATGTAGCATCATAGAGAAAAGAAAAATAGATGGCCACCATGGCAGATCGAGGATGTCTGAGCACACCTCAGCTTGGTCAGCGGCATCCCTGGAGGCGACAAACCGGAGAGGAGGCAGCACGGCCTCTCCCTGCAGGAACTCGCATGCGCCCATCTCCGGCGGCAGCGGAAGGTGCCTAGCCGGGACGGCGAAAGGCGGTGTGGTGGTGCGTGCCCTGGATGGGCAAGGTGCTTTGTCGGAGATGAACCACCATCGCCTGCGGCGTGGCTGTCCTTGCAAATCCTACGTGCTCCCAGCTGACGGGAAGAGGTAAGGTCGGGTACAATAGCGCGTACGGCGGCCTCTCTGTCCCAAGGCGGCCCGTACGGCGGCCTCCCCTTCCCACAGCGGCGCGTGCGATGGCCTCCCACGGCGGCGCGAGAACCGGTCAACGACCTCCCCTATCTCCGGTATCGGGTCATGGAGGCCATGAGCAAAAACATGGCTTGCGGAGAAAAAGCCGTAGCGGTGGGGGTCGGTAGATGGCAGCGCTGCGGGTTGAGGAGGCGGCAACATGGCAGTTGGGAGAGAAGGCGGCTCGACAGCCTAGGGCGAGGGCGGAGCGACAGCATGCGGCACGGCGCGGGATGTGCAGCTAACTAAGGAAGAAGATAAGGGAGAAGAAGAGAACGTGGGTGGGTCCCATGGGGGCACGTGGCGCGTGTAGGAGGCGGAGGATTGGTGTGTGTCTTATCCCCCGGGGGATCGTAAGCTTTTTCCTTTACGGAATGATAAACCATATACATGAGTCATGTGGTATTAGTTCTCTTGAATCATCGACCATTATCTACACAGATAATATTGCTTGTGTTGCATAGATGCAAATAAGATACATTGAGAGCAATATCATTAAGCATATTGTCTCTAAATTGTTTTATCTCCATAAACTCTAAAAGAGTTGGGGAATAAACATCTTGTAAATTAAATCATGTGATAACCTCGCTGGTCTATCATGAAGTCTCTACCAACTTTAATATTCTAGAAATATATTCATGGAATTGGTATTCGATAGTTCCAGGATTTGTAAGAATCAGGGGGAGTATCTCCCTAGACTAATCCTATTCAGAGCATCATATTACACTCTTTTTTCCTTTATGAGTTTACTATATAGGTTTTCATTAATGTTTTTAATGAGGTAATATCAACACAATATCATATATGATACTTTCTGTTTTCTCCATCGGGGTTTTTAGGAAAGTGTACATGACATATATATTGTCCTCTAAACTCTATGGGTTTTCCCCTTTTACAAGGTTTTTCTTATATGGAGTTAACACACAGGCAATAACCATTATATGTTGTATCATTTTCTCCTTATTTTTTCGCAGGTTTGAAAGAGTTTTAACAACATATCTAACCATTATATGTTGCATTATTTTCTCCTTATTTTTTCATTGGGTTTAAAAGAGTTTTAGCAACATATTATACATACTACTCATACTTTTTCCACAGGGTTTTTAAAGGAGATAATTTCAAAGATGATCAATCGCGAGGACAAGGAATAATTAGGGGTTGTTAAAATTTAATTAATAAGCTAATTAGATGTATATTCCTCCCTTATAATTCTCTATGCCAGTTCAGTATATCTACACACTATATTAAAAAAAGGCTAAAACATCCTATATATTGAAACGGAGTATCTTACAAAATTACACAAGGTACACACTGGAGCACAGGGCAGAGGCTGCAGTCAATCCGTGCAGCAGTCTTGACATAAAGATACTAATAGGAGACCTCCAAGCCTCAGTGTTAATATGTTACACATAAACAGCAGCAAACAATACAAGGCAGAGGCTGCAGACAATCCGTGCAGCAGTCTTGACATAAGATACTAATAGGAGACCTCCAAGCCTCAGTGTTAATATGTTACACATAAACAGCAGCAAACAATACAGGGCTCCAACATCATCACAGACTATCCTCGCCCAGAAATAAGCCGATATCCGCTAAGTTCAACTAGTAGTTTGACCCCTGCACTCCAACAATACTGTACATGTTAGTGTCAAAGTACCTTACAGGATAACTGTGTTATTTACATATATATGCATGCTAGTGCTGTCAAATGAATAAATGAACTTCAAACAAAAACTATGACAGTTTATCTTAAATAAATGAATCTCAATAAATTTATGAAAAGCAATAAGCCAATACAAGATCGCTATTGCGTCTAATCCCACCTCACGAGTCCAGGGGGGCTGCGACTGTGAGCCCTCAGCGAGCCAGAGCCGCCGACAGCACAGAGGCCAGCAAAAATCTTATGGTTTGGGAGCTGCGGGAAGACAGACTTGGGGTAAGAGTCGCCGACATCAAAGCAAGTTGGGGGGAGGGGGGAAAGGGGGGCTTAGAGGGACTCCTATTAGCTACGTATTTGCCTACAAACTAGCCTCTTAGTTTCTAATTTTTTCATCCAAGTATTTAAAGAGTTATCAAGTGCCAAGCCTCTTATTTCAGGAGAAAGACAACAGAAGTAAAGGCAGAATTGATGGTCACAGGCAGAGACTAGAGAATCCCACATTTAGAAACAGGACCCGCAGCACCTTGAAAATGGGTTTGCATGGGCTTTTTGTCAAGTCAGCTCCAATTTCAAGAACGTGTGCTTCCAAAGATCCTCCACGACATATAAATAGGAGCTACAGTGTAGCAACAGTACCCTAGGCGGGATTTCGCTGTATACATGCTAGACAAGCAGACATCTATTGGTACTCATGTATTTAAAAAATCCAGATTTCAAAATGAAACTATCAATTTTTAAAAGAGCTACATAGAGCTCGAGACTTATAAGGAAATTTTAAGAACTGCACGTGTAATATTGCTATAAATATGTATGTAAGAACAAATCCAGTATCTTACCGTACTTCCTTCACCAAATGAGCCGCTAGTATGTTGCTTTTTAGTAACCAGGTCCTCAATAACAGCTTGTTTTCCCCTCAGTTTCTTTCTGGGCCACAGCCCACCATTATCTATCTCAGTGTGACAATCCGATTGACTCTTTTCTATGCCTGTCCAAGAATTTATGATTAAGGAACACTGGAACAGAAGATTTTCTTACTCCAGGCAGTAAAATGTGTTTTTTGTCGCAAAAGAATTGCAGAATTTAGAATTGTACAAACTTCTTAAAGTTCATGGCTATTTCTCTGCTCACTTCCATGCTTGATACTCATTCAACGAGTCACAACTCCGAGGTCGACTCAGTGTCTCGACTCAACTCACTGGATGGGTCGAGCAACTCATTAAACTAGTCACGACTAGTCCAGTTTTTAGAGTCGAGCGACAAAAAATGACCCTACCCAGTTCTGGAAAACCTAGATCTAGCTGCCCAGCTTTCCCCATGAAACCCAAAAAGAACCCTGACTCCCTCCAACCCAGCCCTCTCCCTTGGCTGGTGGTCTGCTCCTCCGCTGCTGCTCTTGCTGGTCTGCTGCTCCCTGTTGAAGTGTATAAGTAAATTGAACTTCCATCAGTTCAGACTTTTGGGTGCGTTGGGCTAGTGCATGAAGCTTGACATGGCATCAGAGTCCAAGGTCTCGAGTTGGAATCCTGGCTTTCGCAGTTTATCCTAAAAATTGTTGTTACCCCTCGGTGTCCATGTATAGGCCTCTTGAACCATACCTCTGAGTCACCGGACCATGTACAAGGCCTCTTGTGCCTACCTGAGTTTCTACACGTCCTCTCCGTCACACGTGAGTGGTGGTGTTGAAGTGTATAAGTGAATTATACTAGCCCTTCACATCAGTTTGGGCTTTTGGTTGCGTTGGGTAGTGCATGAAGCTTGACACTCCCACGATCCTCCCCCAACTCTCCTTCCTCGGCTATTATTATTCTGCTCTTCCTGGTCTCCTCCACTCCCCTCCATTCCCCTGTCCCCAGCTCTTCTTGAACCATACCTCTGAGTCACCGGACCATGTACAAGGCCTCTTGCGCCTACCTCTGAGTTTCTACATGTCCTCTCCGTCACACGTGAGTGGTGGTGTTGAAGTGTATAAGTGAATTATACTAGCCCTTCACATCAGTTTGGGCTTTTGGTTGCGTTGGGTAGTGCATGAAGCTTGACACTCCCACGATCCTCCCCCAACTCTCCTTCCTCGGCTATTATTATTCTGCTCTTCCTGGTCTCCTCCACTCCCCTCCATTCCCTTGTCCCCAGCCTTCTATTGTATTACATATTTATACACACTGGTATCAGACTATTAAAAATTATATACTATATATGGTACTCCCTCCGTTTAGAAATATAAGATGTTTTAGCTTTGTGAAGTGAGTGTATTTAGACATCTTTTAGTGTATAGGTTCGCTCGAATCTATACACTAAAAGATGTCTAGATACACTCAATTCACAAAACTAAAACATCTTATATTTCTAAACGGAGGGAGTAGTTTATAGTACCTATTGCTGGACCCATGTCGACTACTCAGACATAAGTCGTGACTAGTCATGACTAGTCTATGAGTCGCTACCCAAATTGACTCGTCGCCTCGTAATCATTGAGCAACACAACTGCCTCATCCTAACCACGTCTTATCCTTCCAACCACTCCCAAACCATGTGGATGTGGAATAGTGGATATCCCCAACCCATCCCCCTCCTTGTCTTTGAACAAAGGTACCTTAAATATAGCAGGGAGAAGACTTTCGTCCTGATATAAAATGATTAATGGTGTTCAATAACTTACCTGCATTCGACTTTGCTGTGGCCCCAAAGCTTGCAGAACAGCATGTCACCTTCCAGATTGGAAGAGTGGGGTCACCTAAAACGAATTGGGTAGTTAGATATGGTAGCAAGTAGCCAGGTAGTGGTCAATTGCAAAGAACCACATCAAGGTATGACAAGGCTTTTGCACAGTAGAGCAGTTCAGAATTATCATGAACAATATAACAGGCACAAAAATGTGAAGTATCTAACAATAGAATATAATTGGAAAGCTTAATGAAAGAGTTCCCAACTAGATATTTTCAAGATTTACTTATAAATAGAAAGGTAACAAGCTCGATATTTAAAAAAAATACTTTCACAACTAAGCGTCAAACAATTATTTGTTGGAAATTCTTGCTTCCTCCCATACACTGGTATGTGGCTAGAAGGATTACGTGTGCTGCAAAGCCCGTAACAGTCATATATGTAGAAAACACAGTAACAGGGAAAAGGAACCTCACAGCAAGTCCACTAGTGCTAATCAAGTTGACAAAAAGATTGCTACTGCTAAGTTCACGAATTCTCAACAAATGCAAACATGGTTCTTGCGCAGTTCGCTTGACGACTAGGTTTGTCATTATTTTTTGATCTTCATGGTAATCGTCAGAACCAAGCTTGATCCGTTCCAAGGGGTCGAGGCATACAGAAACACTTTTATGAGGAGCTCCATTTGGTGTAGTTTGTTTACACCAAAGCCGGCTTACATAGTGATTAGTATCGCAAGTTACAACCTAGTAACTTAACTTCTAAGCAAGGATTACTCTCACAATGTGCATACCAACTAACAATAAGGATTGCAATATAGATGTCCAAAGCATAAATGTAATGGAGAACTGCAAAGGTAACAAATATTAAAATTTGTGCAACAAAACGAAGATCTGGTTGCGATGGTAGTAACAAAATTGTTCCAGCAAGAGTTAGTTAATTCAAGTTATGCGGATAGTTAAATCGCAGTGCTTCGGCACAAAGGATGCAATATAAAAAATTGATGCTTGAGAAAAATTGTGTGCAGACGTGGCACAAAATATAGATACAATTACAATTCCAGTAAGGAAGGAGCTCAACTAGCAAGTTAAGACGGTAGCAAGTGACTAAGATAAAGATTTGCTGTGCAATACATGAGTGGTTACCTTTATTCCCGCTTGGTTTAAGTACATAGCACCCGGTATGTAAACCACCTCGTAAACTATTATCTGCACACAACACAGGTTCATCAACTGCAACAGCAACAAAATACATAGACAAAATCCCAAGTATTCAATGTCGACAAATATAACAAAACAGAAAGGAATATGTCCCTTGTTGGTGATAGTTGGCAATTGAATATCAAATGTCACACATATAGCTTACATGTGTTAACAAACAACCAGAAACAAGCTAAATCAACAAGCAGTCTAAGGATGACAGGTGATTCAAATCGTGGAAACTCGACAAACTTAAAGGCATATCAAGAGCATAGGGAGTTTTACCAATGATAGTGCAGAGAAATCTCTTTGCATCAGCGAATGATTCTGCGCAGTGAAAAGCATGCATTATTATTATTTATAAAGCCACGTGTATAGAGTGGGCATTTACACCTAGCTAGACACTTAACCACAATATGTTAAAAAGTTCAACTATTCTTTTTACAAGATGCCAGCAAAGGGGATAGTGATCATACCAAAACTTGACCACTTGAGGCGTCTAATGTAACGTCGGCTACAAAAGTCAAAGAAACGTTAGATTCGGGAAGAGCTAGACAAGACAGAGTAGAGTTTGGTCCATCTGAAGATGATTATGTTCTACCTCCCCCGGATTGCCCTGGCGACAACAACTGATTTTACACGGGGAACTTGCTTCTTCATGGGACGCCTACGGGACAAACTAGCAAAGATGGATAGGAAAATTAATAAGTGTGCACATTGACCACATGACACACTGGATCGACTAGGAAGTGATGACCGAGGTTGATAAATTACCCAAGACCAACAGGGAGTACATCGTGCGGCATCATGTGGCGAGATGGCAATGTCAGCCTGCCATTCAGTTCTGGAGTCAGCAAGACCAACCTTTTAAGAGCATGAGCTGCACGTTTTCTCACTCCTCCCCAGTTCATACACTCCCTAAAACAGATCACGGATGAACCTTTTTAGGTGAAACACGCATACAGAATGTGCATACATGAATTGGTAGGTACTAGTACTAAAAGGTGGTATGGCAATGATATATCGATGGGTATGTATATCAGTATATACCTGACATAATCAAAGTAGAGTACCGAGCGGATCATGCCAGAGGGAAACTGATTATCGGATTGGACGGCATCGACGACATGGCTCATCCACTCGTCGGCTTTGACCATGTCAAGGGCGTCTTTGTGGCCGGCGACGAGTCGGGCGATGTGGTGGTGCATCAAGAGGAAGTTCTGGAAGACCTGGGCGCCAAAGCTCCTCACGCAGGCGGGTAGGAAGCTGTCGAGGTACTCGGCAGCGTCCTCCCAAAGGCCCTCCGTCACGAGCAGCTGCATACGCTCCAGGCAGAACTGCTCGCGCGCCTGATGCAACAGCCTGCGGAACATGGATCCGTGGTGTTAACCAGCGTCATGTTGTATTAGGAAGTGCATCAAGTTCAGACAATCACGTGGCTTTTACTTACGCGTTGAAGGCACCGTCGTAGCGTTGGCCCCGGAGGAAAGCGAGGAGTCGCTTGTGACGAAGCCGCGTCAAGCAGGCGTTCTCCCCTAGGCCGGAGCTTTCGCCGGCGGCCTCCTTGTCGGGATCTCGGACGGAAACCGTCATCATAGATTTGGGGCGGGGGCGGCGGCGGCGGCGGCGGCGTCGGCGGCGTCGGCGGGGGTTCGTTGGGGGCTAGGGCTTGTGGGTTGATTTGGGGGATTGGCAAAACGCCGGAACATCTACTTATTTTTTATAGCAATACCCAAGAGGCGAGGCCCACTTTCCTCACGATTCCTTTTCCTACAAGGACCGGGTCGAGGTCCCTGATCTGTCTCCGGGCACCCCATCCACTGAAATTCTCGTGCGATCGCGATTCATCTCAGTACTCGTGCCGAGAAGCCCATCTGGCTCAGAACAAGGAGTTGAAAGCGCGCGCTAGTCTAGCTTGACTAGAACTCCTGGTTCTTTTCTGATGTTACTATTATAACTAGCTTAATATCCGTACGTTGCTACAGAATAATAAATAAATTATATATAGATAAATTATACATCTTCATATGTAGTTTCTTTGGATAACATGTCGAGTGTAATGTTGAATATATATAGAATTCTAGAAATGGTATACTATTTGTGACAAAAAATAAGACCAGCAGGGGGCGGAGCCCCTATGGTATTGCATATTAAAAAGGGGGAGCTCTAGACGCAAAATTCCAAAGCTGATCGATGACCAGTTTTCAAACATTTCTTTCAACCCAAAAAAGATAATAATATGATAATCCGTAAAATCGATGAAGATGCACCTAAGAAACATATAGAGTTTGTCGAGAAGGGTCGACATGACCTTATGCCAGGAGATTATCTCTACAAATAAAATTGAAAAGCGACTCATAGACCGTACATCGAGCCGTTTTGCAATTTAACCCTTGATGTTGTGACATTTTTTAGCCGCAGCTAGGCGTGAGCTTTTACGGCGAAGACGGGCGGTACGGCGGAGCCACTAATAACAATATCTTGAAACAACTGTGATGGGGAAGATTGCGTTGCGGGATGCGCAACCGAGGCCTCTCATCGGCACTCGCCAAAGGCGTTCCACGACCAGTGTGGGCTCTGTAGGAGATCTAGTTCGATGGCGGGAGTGGGACACGTCGGGTATTCAAAAATTCTTATTTCTTGGTTCTTGTCACAGTGCCAATAATGCTAGATTAAACTCACCCTTTCACCCCAATTTTGTTTGATTTTGAGCCGCAATGGCCCATATAATCTCTTCATTCTGAAATAGAATTGGCAACAAATGACATGCTGCAGGCTACAGATAGCACTTCGATTTGCATATACTGGATTTTTTAGGGAGATATAAACATATATATAGTGCATATATCACGGGGACAGAAACATTTCTTTCACGTACACATGCCCAAGTAAATCACTCTTTTTATGCAGAAACTTGTCAATCCTATAAGGAAGAAAACAACATTTACACGCTTAACTTTGATGTCTACGCACTTCTATTCTTGTAGATACTTGTTGGGCCTCCAAGTGCAGAGGTTTGTAGAACAGCAGCAAGTTTCCCTTAAGTGGATCACCCAAGGTTTATCGAACTCAGGGAGGTTAGAGGTCAAAGCTATTCCTCTCAAACAACCCTGCAATTACGATACAGAAAGTCTCTTGTGTCCCCAACACACCTAATACACTTGTCAGATGTATAGGTGCACTAGTTCGGTGAAGAGATAGTGAAATACAAGTGGTATAGATGATTATAAGTAGTAACTATGGTATGAAATAAATATCGCTGCGAGCAAACAAGTAATAAAATAGCAAGTAAACGGTGTGCAATGCTTGGAAACAAGGCCTAGGGATCATACTTTCACTAGTGGACATACTCCCAATAATATAACATGAATGAACAAGTAACTTCTCTTTGCTAAGGTACTCTGAATTACTCTCCTATCGAATAACACTAATCATCGCGTAGTGGCTACAGAAGCACCCCTTAAAGTTCATCAAGTACTTGACAAACACCACTCATAGAGATACCCAAATCAGATCACAATTCAAGATAGAAATCATTGCAACTTAAACCAAGTACTAACACGGTGCACACACTGTCACCTTTACACCATGAAAGGAGGAATAAGTCACTCAAACTATCATAGCAACAATTATTCTCATAATCCTCAAGAGATCACAATCATAGCCTAAACCAAGTACCACCATGATGCACGCACTATCACCGTTACACCATAGCAGGAGGAATAGATTACTTTAATAATAACCACTAGAGTACACAAAATATCTGAATAATAACATGTACTTGTTCAACATGATACAAAGCTCATGATCACATAAAGATCACATCATGGGAGAGAGAGGTGAACCACATAGCTACCGGTAGAGCCCTCAGCCCCGGGGATGAACTACTCCCTCCTCATCATAGGAGACAGCAAGGTTGATGGAGATGGCGGTGAGGTCGATGGAGACGGCGGAGACGGCGATGGAGACCGATGGAGATGGCTCCGGGGGCACTTCCCCGTCCCGGCAGGGTGCCGGAACAGAGACTTCTGTCCCTCGAAATTCATCGGTGGTGGCAGCGGAGCTGCGGAACTGCTTCTGGAAAATTGCCGAATCCTTTAGGGTTTTCCGTCCCGAGGCTTCTTATAGGCGAAGGGGCGATGTCAGAGGAGGGCCAGGGCCTCCTCACACATGGGTGGCGCGGCCAGGGGCCTGGCCGCGCCACCTGTGTGTGTGGGGCCCCTGTGGCCCACCTCCTACTCCTCTTTGGATCTCTGGAAGGTTCCGGGCAAAATAAGACTTCAGGAACTTGTTTCGTCCAATTCCGAGAATATTTCCTGTGTATCACTCTGAAACACAAAAACAGCAGAAAACAGGGAACTGACACTGTGGCACTTCGTTAATAGGTTAGTTCTGGAAAATGCATAAAAGTACCACTAAGTGTAACGAAACAATAGGCAAATGGTGTAAAAATAAGCATGGAGCATCAAAAATTATAGATACGTTTGAGACGTATCAAGCATCCCCAAGCTTAACTCCTGCTCGTCCTCGAGTAGGTAAGTGATAACAAAAGAAATAATTTTTGAGGTGACATGCACCTACACAATCTTGATCATTTATGTAAGCATTGTGAGCTGGGATCATAAGAACTTAAAACATGGGCATGAAAGGCATAATCTTGACAATATAAACTTAGCAATCATGTTGTAAACATGCAAATGAACACAAACAAAAGATCATGAAAATGAAACAATGAAAGTCAAACGTGTGTTCAAATCATAAGGAAAACATACAAATGGTTTTCAGCTTGTCCTTTAAAGAGAGCAAAACATAAATGCATAGGACACCTTCAAGTTTAAGAGGGCGACTAGATACAAATAATTTAAGAACAAGTGAAACCAACAATATGAATCAATCAATGAACTTTGGGACAATGCATATCACACTAAGAATGACAACTATGCTCTCTTAATGGTGCATAAAGAAAGAAGGTGGTGACTCAACATAAAAGTAAAAGAAAGGCCCTTCGCAGAGGGAAGCAGTGATTAAACATGTGCTAGAGCTTTTCATTTGTAAAACAGAGAGATAAAAATTGGTTTTGAGAGGTGGTTGTCTTTGTCAACGACTGGCAATGGGGTTCTTACTATCTTCCATACAAAAATGAAGCAAGTTTTTGAGAGAGAGATTGCCACTTTGGTGCTCTTTTTATAAAACTTGGCACTCCTCCCCACCTTTTTCCTTTCACATACCATGGCTAACCGATTCCATCGGGTGCCCACCAACATTCACATACCATGGAGGAGTGCCTTTTTCTATTTTTCCTTTTTTTTCTTTTTTGGAATAAGCAATATGGAAGATAGCAAATCCGACCACTACGTCCCCATGAGCTGAAAACAGTGGCACAAAATGAGAAGTAGTTGAAAGTTTTTTGAAAGGTAGCACATGAAAATTTACTTGGAATGGCTTACAAATACCATGCATAGGAATTTATAGTGGACACAATGGCAAACTTGGTTTTTGGGAGTTGGATGCATGAGTAGAGCTCATACTCAGTCCAAAATGAGGGCTAGCAAAAGACTGGGAGCGACCAACTAAGAGAGCAATAATGGCCATAATCATGCAAAGCGACAAAGCGACATTAAAAGAAGCATAAGATGGCATTAAAAGTCAAAAACTAAATGATCATGAAGGCTATTGGCGACTTTGTAAGAGTCTAACATGTGTGAGCATGCGCCAAGTCAACCCAAATAAAGCATCAAGGAGAAAACCAAAATAATGCTTCCATACAATAAAAACAACGCATGATTTTTTTCAAAGGCTCATTAAGCAATCTCAGTTATTTGAGACAAGTCATGCTACAGCAAAACCACTAAGCATACTATCAAAAAGACATCAAGCATGACATGCAAAAGCCTAGGCCGCAGTCTACACAAGCTCCTTTTTGTACCACTTTTTTGCACAAAGCTTTTTCTCTTTTCCAACACCATTTGAAATTTTTATAAACACCTCTTTTGATGAAAACCAATAAAGATCAGAGGCAAAAACACACCTTGATAAATAAATATGAGAAGATCTGAACGCAAATCAAGGCAAAAACGAAAACCAAAGCAGTAGCAGAAAAAGAAGAACACTCGGCGAAATTGTAAGAATGAAAACTAGAGTGTTCTTGGCAAATGAAAAGCGAGTTCATCTCCTCCAAAAGAAACATGATGTGATCTAACCATTTATTGAAGCAAACTAAACTAAACTAATACTGAAACAAAAACAACTGACGCTCCAAGAAAAACACATAGTGCATGAAGCAATAAAAATATAGTGTCTTGAAAGGTGACCTGATTTTTGCCGATGAAGAAGGGGTGCTTCGGGGGCATCCCCAAGCTTTGACGCTTGTACTTCTTGGATATTTCTTGGGGTGATGCATGGGCATCCCCAAGCTTGAGCTTTTGTCCATTCTTCAACTCATCTCATCATTCTCCAATCCCTACACTTGAAAACTTCCTTCATACAAAACTAAACACAATTCTATTAGCAACATTAGTGTAAGCATAAAATATATTCAACCTCTTTTAGCTTCAGGTTTCAACCCAAAACCACCACATATAAAGTATATACTACTGTAGCAACTTCCCCAAAAGTTCCATGATTAAAAGAACTCAAAAGAAAGCGATAAAGTGGCAAACACAAATATTGGCAGAAATCTGTCAAAACTGAACAGCTGACAAAGGTCGAATTTTTGAGGGATTTTCTACTGCTCAAATCAAAAAGTGTTCAACTAATGAAAGTTTGGATATAACCTGGGGCATATGCACAAGAAATCGCAGGTCAAAAAGATATACAGAGAATTTTCACGAATTTTTACGGTGCAGCACCGAAAACAGTTTCAGGACAGCAACATCCCCAAATCTTTACCTCACTCAAATTAGAGGCTTCTCTTGGCACAAAAATGAAATAAAAAGGATAAGGAGCGGTTATTACAGTAGTAATAACTTCCAAGACTCAAATAAAAGAAAAAGTACTGAAAGTAAAACATTGGGTTATCTCCCAAGAGTGCTTTTCTTTAACGCCTTTGAGCTAGGCGCAGTAATTTGCAAAGATGCTTATGTGGGCGCCATATAGGAGCTTGAGGCAAAGGTGCCATATAGGAACTTAACGCAATAGAGAGCATCAAAAAGCAAATGTGAAATACATTTATATCTGAACCACTTCCTATGCATAGGAATCTTGTAAGAAAATAAATCAACAAGGCACATAATAGCAAGCATGGATAGATAAAACAAGTGCCACTTCAAGAATTGCAACATAAAGAGGGGAAACTTAATATTGTTGAGATCCATCAAACCATGTTTCCCTCTCTCATAATAACTTTCAGTAGCATCATAAATAGAACTAACAATATAACTATCATTTAAAGCATCCCTATCATGAGCCACATGCATAAAAGGATTAATACTCCCCACATGAACAATAGTAGTAGGAGCAGATTTAACAGAATAATTATTCTCATCACCATAATCATCAAAGACAGGAGTCATATTGTAATCATAACTAATTTTCTCCTCAAAAGTAGGTGAGCTGAAAATATTATACCCATCATCACAAGCTAGAGAACTACTATGTCGCAAAGCATATTCATCAAACATATCATCATAAGAAAGAACATGGATAGCACTAATGGTACAACAATTATTAGAATTGGTACCAAAAAGATTTTCAATATCAAAAGTAGAGTGCTTTTCCCAATCATGATCACTAACATAAGTAATAGGCATAGGAACATCATCCAAATCAGAATTATCATAATCTATAGCAGGATCATAACGCTTAGGGGAAGATACCGTGTCCTCTCGCCTCTTACTCCTCTTCTTCTTCTTCTTCTTACTCTCTCCTTTAGGAGGGAGAGACTTGAAGGGCATCTTCTCTACATAATCTGGCTTGCTGACAGAAACAACAGAAGAAACTTTGGAGGATTCCTCCTCTCTATTAATAAGATCGAAACATCTATTAGTCCTATCATAGCTTGGCAAAACATCATGTTTAATAAGATCTTGTAAGTAAGTATTTGCGAGGCAATCTTTAGCACAATAGAGATGACAACCAAGAAGGGTGCTATTAATATCAACATCATTCATGTCAACCAAAGAAAGCTTTCTAGATATCTCTTCACAATTCAAAAACAAAGTAAGCTCATCATGCTGATTGAGAGTAATCTTATCATCGCAATACAAATCTGCGGTACTCGTTCGATTAATTGGGCATTGAAAATTAAAGTGACCTTTTTCACCGCAAAATTCACAAAGAAAAGGATAAAGCTCACAAACCCATTCACCAAGCACATCTAGATCCTTGAGCCACATGCTAGTTTCTTCATTTGCGTGGGTGATGCAATAATCTTCCTTGTTGTAACTCTGTTCACAAAGTCTATGTATTCCACAAAAATTAACATGCTTATAAGAAATAGTACTTTGAGAAGTTTGAGCATGTTTATTGCAATCATCAACAACAATATCACTTTCTATGCAAGTGTCCTTAAAAGGTTCATGATACATATCCCCATTTCCTTTAGGAACATTCATATGGGAAGCAAAGGCTTTAAAGCAATCAACCATAATTTGAGGATCAAGACCATATTTAGCACTAAGCTCTTGAAAAGTAGCAGTTTCAGCGAAATACTTAATGCAATCAAACTCGTAATTCATACCTGATCCTTTACCTTTGTCGCTATCCCAACCTTCAATATTGTTTTGAATTGTCTCAAGCAGACCCCACTTGGTTTCGACATCCTTGCTTGTGAAAGACCCATCAAAGCATGCATCTAGATAGTCCTTGTAATATCCTGAAAGCCTTGCATAAAAATTATTAATAATAACATTACGGGGAAGATCATGAATAGGACATTTATGCATTAGTAACTTCAATCTTCCCCACGCTTGGGCAATGCTTTCTCCCTCATGAGGCCAAAAGTTATATATCCGATTACGATCTTTATGAATCTCACTTGGAGGATAGAATTTAGAATAAAAGAGAGGTACAATTTCCTCCCAGCCAACAGATGGACCATCTTCAAGCAGCCGATACCATTCCTCAGCTCTGCCTTTCAGTGACAAAGAGAATAGCTTCTTCTTAACTTGGTTCATTGAAATACCTGCTGATACGTCTCAAACGTATCTATAATTTTTGATGCTCCATGCTTTGTTTTACACCATTTGCCTTTTGTTTCGTTACACTTAGTGGCATTTTTATACGCTTTCCGGAACTAACCTATTAACGAAGTGCCACAGTGCCAGTTTCCTGTTTTCTGCTGTTTTTGTGTTTCAGAAGTGATACACAGGAAATATTCTCGGAATTGGACGAAACAAGTTCCAGAAGTCATATTTCATCGGGGAGCTCCCAAACATCCGAAGGAGAGTAGGAGATGGAGGGCCAGGGGCCCACACACAGGGGTGGCGCGGCCTACCCCTGGCCCGCGCCACCTATGTGTGAGGCCACCTGGGGCCTCCTCTGACATCGCCCCTTCGCCTATATATACCCCCTGACGAGAAAAACCTAAGGGCCCGATCAGTTTTCCAGAATACATCGCGATCCGCCGCCGCCATCGACCCGAAGATCGGGAGGGTCCAGAAGCTCTTCCCGGCACCCTGCCGGAGAGGGGAATCGCCACCGGAGGTCTCCTTCATCGCCATGATTGCCTCCGGAGCGATGAGTGAGTAGTCTACCTTGGACTATGGGTCCATAGCAGTAGCTAGATGGTTGTCTTCTCCACCATGTGCTTCATGTTTAGATCTCATGAGCTGCCCTACATGATTGAGATCACCGTTATGTAATTCTATGATGTTGGTTTGTTGGGATCCGATGAATATTGGTGTTTATGATTAAGTTGTTGTACTGAATTTTATCTTATGTTATCTCTATGATGTTTATGATCTTGCATGCTCTCCGTTGTTAGTAGCTATCTTGGCCGAGTAGTTGCTAGTGACTCCAAGAGGGGGTATTTATGCTCGATAGTGGGTTCATGCCTCTATTTCACCTGGGGGAGTGACAGAAACCTCTAAGGTGGTAGATGTGCTGTTGCTACTAGGGAGAAAACAACATTCATATGCTCGAGGGCATATGCTTTGTTTACATTACACACTTTGCTTAATGCAATTATCTGTTGTTCGCAACTTAATACTTCTAGGGTGTTCGGATGATATCCCCGGGGGTGGATTATTAGTCATAGATGCAGTTGGATGGCGGTCTATGTATTTTGTTGTAATGCCCAGAGTGAATCTCATAGTGATCTTCTTGACATATCACGTTAGCTTTATTCTATCAATTGCCCAACTGTAATTTATTTACCCAGCATGTTATTTATCTATGGAGAGACACCACTAGTGAACTGTGGACCCCGGTCCTATTTTAATCATATTGCAATCACCTGTTTACTATTCCCGTACTGTTTACTTTACTAGCATACTCTACTGTTTTCCACTCGATACACTCATAACCTTTGTTTCAAGCAAACCGGTGAGATTGACAACCTCATCGCAAGTTGGGAACAAAGTATTTGTTTGTGTGTGTGCAGGTTCCGCGTTGCTGCTGGCTGAAGACGAGTCAACAAGTATCGTTAACGGCGCCCTTGTTGGAGTGTTACTAAGCCAGTGCGCATCACCTTCAGTCGTCACCGTCTCCCTTCTCCTGAACGATAAACCTTGGTTTCTTAACTGAGGGAAAACTAGCCGCTACACTCATCATACCTTCCTCTTGGGGTTCCCAACGGGCTGGTCAAGCACCACGCACAAGGACTTACTGCTCTACGCCAGCAGCCTCTTTTCTGGCGTCATCACCAAGTAGCAGCTTCTTTTCTGGCGCCGTTGCCGGGGAAGGAAGAGAAGACTTCTGCGAGGGGAGTTCTTCGCACACACATTCTTTGCTTTGTTATTTGTTTGCTTTACTTTATTTTATTTTACCTGCATTGCTTTTATATCAAAAACCCAAAAAAATTAGAATCCTTGGTAGCTGTTTTTACTTGTTTACTTTCTTTTTGCTGAAATGGCCAATCCTGAAAACACCAAGTTGTGTGACTTTGCTAGCACAAACAATAGTGATTTTATCTGCACTCCTATTGCACCACCTGTTCCTGCTACCACTTTTTATGAGATCAAGCCTGCTTTATTGAACCTTGTTATGAAAGAGCAATTTTCTGGTGCTAGTACTGAAGATGTTGCAGCTCATCTCAACAATTTTGTTGAGCTATGTGAGATGCATAAATATAAGGATGTTGATAGTGATATTATTAAGCTCAAGTTGTTTCCTTTTTCTTTGAGAGGAAAGGCTAAAGATTGGTTGCTGTCTTTGACTAAGAATAGTATTGATTCATGGGCTAAGTGTAAGGATGCTTTTATTGGTAGATACTATCCTCCTGCTAAGATTATATCGTTGCGTAGCAATATTATGAAGTTTACTCAGTTTGATAATGAACATGTTGCTCAAGCTTGGGAAAGAATGAAATCTATGATAAAGAATTGCCCCACTCATGGACTGACTACTTGGATGATTATCCAAACTTTTTATGCAGGACTGAATTTTTCTTCAAGGAACCTACTTGATTCAGCTGCTGGAGGCACTTTTATGTCCCTCACATTGGGCGCCGCCTCGAAGCTACTCGACAACATGATGGTAAATTATTCTGAATGGCACACCGAGAGAGCTCCACAAGGTAAGAAGGTAAATTCTGTTGAGGAAACCTCTTCCTTGAATGATAAGATTGATACCATTATGGCTATGCTTGCTAATGATAGGACCCATGTTGATCCTAATAATGTTCCTTTGGCCTCTCTGGTTGCTCAAGAAGAGCAAGTTGATGTGAATTTCATTAGAAACAACAATTTTAACAACAATGCTTATAGGAACAATTTTTCTAGTAACAATTATAGGCCGTATCCTTCTACCAATGGTAATGGTTATGGTAACTCTTATGGTAATTCCTACAACAACACTAGGGCCGCGCCCTCCGAGCTTGAGGTAATGCTCAAGGACTTCATCGGTAAACAAACTGCTTTTAATAAGTCTGTTGAGGAAAAGTTAGGCAAAATTGATGCTCTTGCTTCTAAAGTTGATAGCCTTGCTCATGATGTTGAACTTCTGAAATTAAAAGTGTTTCCTAATGATGTGAATGTGAGCAATATTGTTGCTGCCGCTAATGCCAACCAGGTTAGAATTGATGAAAATATTAGATTGTTAGCAGAATTGCATGCCAGGTGGGAAAGAGAAGATGAGATGGCTAGAGAGATGAAGGTATGTACTATTACTACCTCTAATGATGTTGCTCCTACTGATAGCAATCCTCTTACTTTGATTGGTGTAGAGAAAACTCCCACTCCTTGTGCTAAAAAGCCTAAAACTGCCAAAACTTTTTCTCAAAAGAGTGCTGAAATTTTTCGGAGTGTGGAAGATGATAGCTCTATTTCCTTTAATGATTTTGATGTTGATGGCTGCAATATATCTGAAGTAATTTCATTCTTGCAAAAGCTTGCTTTGACTCCCAATGCTAGTTCTTTAAATATTGCTTTTACTAAGCATATTACCAATGCTCTTATAAAGATTAGGGATGAAAAGTTGAGGCAAAAAGCTTCTGTTCCCAAGAAGTTAGAAGATGGTTGGGAACCCATCATTGATATGCATGTTAATGGTTATGATTGCCATGCTTTATGTGATCTAGGTGCTAGTATTTCTATCATGCCTAGAAAGATTTATGACATGCTTGATTTACCACCGCTTGAAAAGTGTTATTTTGATATTCCTATTGCTGATGTTGCTAAGAAGAAACCTTTGGGAAGGATTAATGATGTTCTTATTGTGGTTAACAATAACCTTGTTCCCGTTGATTTTCTTGTTATGGACGTTGAATGCCATGCTTCATGTCCTATTATTTTGGGAAGACCTTTTCTTCGAACTGTAGGTGCTATTATTGATATGAGGGAAGGCACTATCAAGTATCAATTCCCACTAAAGAAAGGTATGGAACACTTTTCTAGGAAAAGAAAGAAATTACTTTTTGACTCTATTCTTAGAGCAAATTATGAGCTTGATGCTTCATCGCTTGATATTACTTGATTCGCACTTTTCTGCGCCTAGCTCAAAGGCGTTAAAGAAAAGCACTCTTGGGAGATAACCCAATGTTTTCTTACAGTACTTTTTCTTTTATTTGAGTCTCAGAAGTCATTACTACTGTAATGACCGCTCTTTATCTTGTTTATTTCGTTTTTGTGCCAAGAGAAGCCTCTAATTTGAGTGAGGTAAAGATTTGGGGAAACTGCTGTCCTGAAACTGTTTTCGGTGCTACACCGTAAAAATTCGTGAAAAATCACTGTATATCTTTTGGACCTGAAATTTCTTGTGCATATGCCCCAGGTTATATCCAAACTTTTCTTAGTTGAACACTTTTTGATTTGAGCAACGGAAAATCCCTCAAAAATTCGTCCTTTGTCAGCTGTTCAGTTTTGACAGATTTCTGCCAATATTTGTTTTTGCCACTTTATCGCTTTCTTTTGAGTTCTTTTTGATCATGGAACTCTTGTGGAAGTTGCTACAGTAGTATATACTTTATATGTGGTGGTTTTGAGTTGAAACCTGAAGCTAAAAGAGGGTTGAATATACTTTATGCTTACACTAATGTTGCTAATAGAATTGTGTTTAGTTTTGTATGAAGGAAGTTTTCAAGTGTAGGGATTGGAGAATGATGAGATGAGTTGAAGAATGGACAAAAGCTCAAGCTTGGGGATGCCCAGCACCCCAAGAAATATCCAAGAAGTACAAGCGTCAAAGCTTGGGGATGCCCCCGAGGCACCCCTTCTTCATCGGCAAAAATCAGGTCACCTTTCAAAACACTATATTTTTATTGCTTCATGCACTATGTGTTTTTCTTGGAGCGTCAGTTGTTTTAGTTTTCTTAGTTGGTTTGTTTAGTTTGTTTGCTGCAATAAATGGTTGGACCCCAACAAATTCCCTTTGGAGGAGATGTACTCGTTTTCATTTGCAAAGAACGCTCTAGTTTTCACTCTTATTTAAAATCAAGCGTTCTACTTTTTCTGCTACTGCTTTTGGTTTTCGTTTTCGCCTTGATTTGCGTTCAGATCTTTTCATATCTTTTCATCAAGGTGTATTTTTGCCTCTGGTCTTTAATGGTTTTCATCAAAAGAGGTATCTTTAAAAAATTCAAATGGTGTTGGAAAAGAGAAAAAGCTTTGTGCAAAATAGTGGTACAAGAAGGAGCTTGTGTAGACTGCGGCTTAGGCTTTTTCATGTCATGCTTGATGTCTTTTTGATAGTATGCTTAGTGGTTTTGCTGTAGCATGACTTGTCTCAAATAACTGAGATTGCTTAATGAGCCTTTGAAAAAATCATGCGTTGTTTTTATTGTATGGAAGCATTATTTTGGTTTTCTCCTTGATGCTTTATTTGGGTTGACTTGGCGCATGCTCACACATGTTAGACTCTTACAAAGTCGCCATTAGCCTTCATGATCATTTAGTTTTTGACTTTTGATGCCATCGTATGCTTCTTTTAATGTCACTTTGTCGCTTTGCATGATTATGGCCATTATTGCTCTCTTAGTCGGTCGCTCCCAGTCTTTTGCTAGCCCTCACCTTGTACTGAGTATGAGCTCTACTCGTGCATCCAACTCCTAAAAGCCAAAGTTTGTCATTGTGTCCACTATAAATTCCTATGCATGGTATTTGTAAGCCATTCCAAAGTAAAATTTTCATGTGCTACCTTTCAAAAACCTTCAAAATACTTCTCGTTTCGTGACACTGTTTTCAGCTCATGGGGACGTAGTGGTCGGATTTGCTATCTTCCATATTGCTTATTCCAAAAAAGAAAAAAAAGGTGAAAAATAGAAAAAAGGCACTCCTCCAAGAATGTGAATGTTGGTGGGCACCCGATGGAATCGGTTAGCCATGGTATGTGAAAGGAAAAAGGTGGGGAGGAGTGCCAAGTTTTATAAAAAGAGCACCAAAGTGCCAATCTCTCTCTCAAAAACTTGCTTCATTTTTGTATGGAAGATAGTAAGAACCCCATTGCCAGTCGTTGACAAAGACAACCACCTCTCAAAATCAAGTTTTTATCTCTGTTTTACAAAATGAAAAGCTCTAGCACATGCTAAATCACTGCTTCCCTCTGCGAAGGGCCTTTCTTCTACTTTTATGTTGAGTCACCACCTTCTTTCTTTATGCACCATTAAGAGAGCATAGTTGTCATTCTTAGTGTGATATGCATTGTCCCAAGGTTCATTGATTGACTCATATTGTTGGTTTCACTTGTTCTTAAATTATTTGTATCTAGTCGCCCTCTTAAACTTTGAGGTGTCCTATGCATTTATGTTTTGCTCTCTCTGAAGGACAAGCTGAAAACCACTTGTATGTTTTTCCTTATGATTTGAACACACGTTTGACTTTCATTGTTTCATTATCATGATCTTTTGTTTGTGTTCATTTGCATGTTTACAACATGGTTGCTAAGTTCTTATTGTCATGATTATATCTTCATGCCCATGTTTAAGTTCTATTGATCCCAGCTCATCAATGCTTACATATATGATCAAGATTGTGTAGGTGCATGTCACCTCAAAAATTATTCTTTTGTTATCACTTACCTACTCGAGGACGAGCAGGAGTTAAGCTTGGGGATGCTTGATACGTCTCAAACGTATCTATAATTTTTGATGCTCCATGCTTTGTTTTACACCATTTGCCTTTTATTTCGTTACACTTAGTGGCATTTTTATACGCTTTCCGGAACTAACCTATTAACGAAGTGCCACAGTGCCAGTTTCCTGTTTTCTGCTATTTTTGTGTTTCAGAAGTGATACACAGGAAATATTCTCGGAATTGGACGAAACAAGTTCCAGAAGTCATATTTCATCGGGGAGCTCCCAAACATCCGAAGGAGAGTAGGAGACGGAGGGCCAGGGGCCCACACACAGGGGTGGCACGGCCTACCCCTGGCCCGCGCCACCTATGTGTGAGGCCACCTGGGGCCTCCTCTGACATCGCCCCTTCGCCTATATATACCCCCTGACGAGAAAAACCTAAGGGTCCGATCAGTTTTCCAGAATACATCGCGATCCGCCGCCGCCGTCGACCCGAAGATCGGGAGGGTCCAGAAGCTCTTCCCGGCACCCTGCCGGAGAGGGGAATCGCCACCGGAGGTCTCCTTCATCGCCATGATTGCCTCCGGAGCGATGAGTGAGTAGTCTACCTTGGACTATGGGTCCATAGCAGTAGCTAGATGGTTGTCTTCTCCACCATGTGCTTCATGTTTAGATCTCATGAGCTGCCCTACATGATTGAGATCACCGTTATGTAATTCTATGATGTTGGTTTGTTGGGATCCGATGAATATTGGTGTTTATGATTAAGTTGCTGTACTGAATTTTATCTTATGTTATCTCTATGATGTTTATGATCTTGCATGCTCTCCGTTGTTAGTAGCTATCTTGGCCGAGTAGTTGCTAGTGACTCCAAGAGGGGGTATTTATGCTCGATAGTGGGTTCATGCCTCTATTTCACCTCGGGGAGTGACAGAAACCTCTAAGGTGGTAGATGTGCTGTTGCTACTAGGGAGAAAACAACATTCATATGCTCGAGGGCATATGCTTTGTTTACATTACACACTTTGCTTAATGCAATTATCTGTTGTTCGCAACTTAATACTTCTAGGGTGTTCGGATGATATCCCCGGGGGTGGATTATTAGTCATAGATGCAGTTGGATGGCGGTCTATGTATTTTGTTGTAATGCCCAGAGTGAATCTCATAGTGATCTTCTTGACATATCACGTTAGCTTTATTCTATCAATTGCCCAACTGTAATTTGTTTACCCAGCATGTTATTTATCTATGGAGAGACACCACTAGTGAACTGTGGACCCCGGTCCTATTTTAATCATATTGCAATCACCTGTTTACTATTCCCGTACTGTTTACTTTACTAGCATACTCTACTGTTTTCCACTCGATACACTCATAACCTTTGTTTCAAGCAAACCGGTGAGATTGACAACCTCATCGCAAGTTGGGAACAAAGTATTTGTTTGTGTGTGTGCAGGTTCCGCGTTGCTGCTGGCTGAAGACGAGTCAACAAGTATCGTTAACGGCGCCCTTGTTGGAGTGTTACTAAGCCAGTGCGCATCACCTTCAGTCGTCACCGTCTCCCTTCTCCTGAACGATAAACCTTGGTTTCTTAACTGAGGGAAAACTAGCCGCTACACTCATCATACCTTCCTCTTGGGGTTCCCAACGGGCTGGTCAAGCACCACGCACAAGGACTTACTGCTCTACGCCAGCAGCCTCTTTTCTGGCGTCATCACCAAGTAGCACCTGCACACTGGAACAACTCGCATAATTCATGTATAAAAAGCAAATGATCACCAGGATGGACAGTTTCATCTCCTAAATAGTAGTTATCCATAACACGCCTAACAATTTTCATAGGTATTTCAAAAGGATGAGGAGCACAAGCATCATTAGAAACATCACATATGGGAGATAAAATATCATCAGAGCAAACTTTCTCCACTAAAGCTGGGGGACTAAAAATATCATACTTAACAAAACCAGCTTCCCCAAGCTTAGACTTTTCTATAGCATTAGCAGTAACGGTATTCAAAGCATTCGTACTAATAACATTGCTATGCGAAATAAGCTCCAAAGGTTTTTCAATTTTCTCATCAAATCTAAACTCAGAAAAAAGACTAAAGAACTCTTTATTTTCCATTAAGCCTAACTAGTGAAAATAAAAACAAGAAACAAAAAGATGTAATTGCAGAATCTAAAGGAAATAACTCCGAGCACTCACACAGGAGGATGCGAGTACCTTTTACGTTACCTCCCCGGCAACGGCGCCAGAAAAGAGCTTGATGTCTACGCACTTCTATTCTTGTAGACACTTGTTGGGCCTCCAAGTGCAGAGGTTTGTAGAACAGCAGCAAGTTTCCCTTAAGTGGATCACCCAAGGTTTATCGAACTCAGGGAGGTTAGAGGTCAAAGCTATCCCTCTCAAACAACCCTGCAATTACGATACAGAAAGTCTCTTGTGTCCCCAACACACCTAATACACTTGTCAGATGTATAGGTGCACTAGTTCGGCGAAGAGATAGTGAAATACAAGTGGTATAGATGATTATAAGTAGTAACTATGGTATGAAATAAATATCGCTGCGAGCAAACAAGTAATAAAATAGCAAGTAAACGGTGTGCAATGCTTGGAAACAAGGCCTAGGGATCATACTTTCACTAGTGGACACACTCCCAACAATATAACATGAATGAACAAGTAACTTCTCTTTGCTAAGGTACTCTGAATTACTCTCCTATTGAATAACACTAATCATCGCGTAGTGGCTACATAAGCACCCCTTAAAGTTTATCAAGTACTTGACAAACACCACTCATAGAGATACCCAAATCAGATCACAATTCAAGATAGAAATCATTGCAACTTAAACCAAGTACTAACACGGTGCACACACTGTCACCTTTACACCATGAAAGGAGGAATAAATCACTCAAACTATCATAGCAACAATTATTCTCATAATCCTCAAGAGATCACAATCATAGCCTAAACCAAGTACCACCATGATGCACGCACTGTCACCGTTACACCATAGCAGGAGGAATAGATTACTTTAATAATCACCACTAGAGTACACAAAATATCTGAATAATAACATGTACTTGTTCAACATGATACAAAGCTCACGATCACATAAAGATCACATCATGGGAGAGAGAGGTGAACCACATAGCTACCGGTAGAGCCCTCAGCCCCGGGGATGAACTACTCCCTCGTCATCATAGGAGACAGCAAGGTTGATGGAGATGGCGGTGAGGTCGATGGAGACGGCGGAGACGGCGATGGAGACCGATGGAGATGGCTCCGGGGGCACTTCCCCGTCCCGGCAGGGTGCCGGAACAGAGACTTCTGTCCCCCGAAATTCGTCGGTGGTGGCGGCGGAGCTGCGGAACTGCTTCTGGAAAATTGCCGAATCCTTTAGGGTTTTCCGTCCCGAGGCTTCTTATAGGCGAAGGGGCGATGTCAGAGGAGGGCCAGGGCCTCCTCACACATGGGTGCCGCGACCAGGGGCCTGGCCGTGCCACCTGTGTGTGTGGGGCCCCTGTGGCCCACCTCCTACTCCTCTTCGGATCTCTGGAAGCTTCCGGGCAAAATAAGACTTCAGGAACTTGTTTTGTCCAATTCTGAGAATATTTCCTGTGTATCACTCTGAAACACAAAAACAGCAGAAAATAGGGAACTGGCACTGTGGCACTTCGTTAATAGGTTAGTTCCAGAAAATGCATAAAAGTACCACTAAGTGTAACGAAACAATAGGCAAATGGTGTAAAAACAAGCATGGAGCATCAAAAATTATAGATACGTTTGAGACGTATCACTTTGATACGTCTCAAACGTATCTATAATTTTTGATGCTCCATGCTTGTTTTTACACCATTTGTCTTGTGTTTCGTTACACTTCGTGGCGTTTTTATGCGATTTCTGGAACTAACCTATAAACAAGTCGCCACAGTGTCAGTTCTCTGTTTTCTGCTATTTTTGTGTTTCAGAAAAGTTACACAGGAAATATTCTCAAAATTGGACGAAACAAAAGCCGAACGTTCAGAAATTCACCGAAGCTTCCATAGAACCGAAGAGGAGACGGAGTGGGGCCACAAGGGCCCCACACAATAGGGCGGCGCGGCCTGGCCCCTGGCCGCGCCCCCTACGTGTGAGGGCGCCCTGACAGCCCCCTGACGACGCCTCTTCGCCTATATAAAGTCTCGGGATGGAAAACCCTAAAGGAGTCGGTGAAATTTTCAGAAGAGTTCCGTAACTCCGCCGCCACCGATGACGAATTTTGGGGGACAAAAGTCTCTGTTCTGGCACCCTGCCGGGACGGAGAAGTGCCCCTGGAGCCATCTCCATCGGTCTCCATCGCCGTCTCCGCCGTCTCCATCGACCTCACCGCCATCTCCATCAACCTTGTTGTCTCCTATGATGAGGAGGGAGTAGTTCTCCCCCCGGGGCTGAGGACTCTACCGGTAGCTATGTGGTTTACCTCTCTCTTCCATGATGTGATCTTTATGTGATCGTGAGCTTTGTATCTAGTTGAATTGGTAGATGTTATTATTCAGATATTATGCTACTCCTATGCTTTATTATTGTACTCTCCAGAGATACCTCGTATCATAGTGTAAAGGTGACTAGTGTGTGCATCATGTGTATCTTTTTGGTTAATGTCTCTATGAAATGTTGGTGTTTGTTGGAACCATCTAGTGCGTTCACGGTGATAGTGTGGGACAATCTAGTTTGGGTACATACGGACTTTGAGGAGTGCTTCGTAGCCCTACGCATGATTAGTGTATGTTTTCATTGGAGAATTGTTTTGAGTTGCATATTGATGATAGTATCTATTGGTTCAATTATGTTATATTTGTTGGGAGTGTGTCCACTAGTGAAAGTATGATCCCTAGGCCTTGTTTCCAAGCTTTGCACACCGTTTACTTCCTGTTTTATTATATGTTTGCTTACTGCCATTTTTATTTCAGATTGCGTTTACTACTTATAATCATCACAACTACTTGTATTTCACTATCGCTTCACCAAACTAGTGCACCTATACATCTGACAAGTGTATTGGGTGTGTTGGGGACACAAGAGACTTTCTGTATCGTAATTGCAGGGTTGCTTGAGAGGGATAGCTTTGACCTCTTCCTCCTTGAGTTCGATAAACCTTGGGTGATCCACTTAAGGGAAACTTGATGCTGTTCTACAAATCTCTGCACTTAGAGGCCCAACACTGTCTACAAGAACAGACGCGTGCGTAGACATCAAGCTCTTTTCTGGCGCCGTTGCCGGGAAGGTAAGGTAAAAGGTACTCGCATCCTCCTGTGTGAGTGCTCGGAGTTATTTCCTTTAGATTCTATAATTATATCTTTTTGTTTCTTGTTTTTATTTTTACTAGTTAGGCTTAATGGAAAATAAAGAGTTCTTTAGTCTTTTTCTGAGTTTAGATTTGAAGAGAAAATTGAAAAACCTTTCGAGCTTATTTCGCATAGCAATGTTATTAGTACAAATGCTTTGAATCCCGTTATTGCTAATGCTATGGAAAAGTCTAAGCTTGGGGAAGCTGGTTTTGTCAAGCATGATATTTTTAGTTCCCCAGCTTTAGTGGAGAAAGTTTGCTCTGATGATATTTTATCTCCCATAAGTGATGTTTCTAATGATGCTTGTGCTCCTCATCCTTTTAAAATACCTATGGAAATTGTCGAACGTGCTATGAATAACTGCTATTTAGGAGATGGAACTGTCCATCCCGGTGATCATTTACTTTTTATACATGAATTATGCGAGTTGTTCCAGTGTGCAGGTATTTCAATAAACCAAGTGAAGAGGAAGCTATTTTCTTTATCACTAAAGGGCAGAGCTGCGGAATGGTATAAAACACTAAAGGATGGCCGACCTATTGAGTGGGAGGAAATTGTACCTCTCTTTTATTCTAAATTCTATCCTTCTAGTCAGGTTTATAAAAACAGGAATTACATTTATAATTTTCATCCGCATGAGGGAGAAAGCATTGCCCAAGCATGGGGAAGATTAAAGTTACTAATGCACAAATGTCCTATTCATGATCTTTCCCGTAATATTGTTATAAATAATTTTTATGCAAGGCTTTCAGGATATTACAAGGAATATCTAGATGCATGCTTTGATGGGTCTTTCACAAGCAAGGATGTCGACACCAAGTGGGGTCTGCTTGAAGCAATTCAAAACAATATTGAAGGTTGGGATAGCGACAAAGGTAAAGAATCAGGTATAAATTACGAGTTTGATTGCATTAAGTCTTTCGCTGAAACTATTGATTTTCAAGAGCTTAGTGCTTAGTATGGTCTTGATCCTCAAATTATGATTGATTATTTTAAAACCTTTGCTTCCCGTATTAATGTTCCTAAAGGAAATGGGGACGTGTATCATGAACCTTTTAAGGACACTTGTGTAGAAAATGATATTGTTGTTGATGATTGTAATAAACATGCTCGAACCTCTGAAAGTCTTATTTCCTATAAGCATATTAATTTTTGTGGAGTACATAGACCTTGTGAACAGAGTTACAACAAGGAAGATTATTGTGTCCGCCACGCAAATGAAGAAACCAGTATGTGGCTCAGGGATCTAGATGTGCTTGGTGAAAGGGTTTGTGAGCTTTATCTATTTCTTTGTGAACTTTGCAGTAAAACGGGTCACTTTAATTTTCAATGCCCAATTAATCGAACGAGTACCACAAATTTGTATTGTGATGATAAGATTACTCTCAATCAGCATGATGAGCTTACTTTGTTTTTGAATTGTGAAGAGATATCTAGAAAGATTTCTTTGGTTGATATGAGAGATGTTGATATTAATAGCACCCTCCGTGGTTGTCGTCTCTATTGTGCTAAAGATTGCCTCGTAAATACTTACTTACAAGATCTTATAAAACATGATGTTTTGCCAAGCTATGACAGGACTAATAGATATTTCGATCTTATTAATAGAGAGGAGGAATCCTCCAAAGTTTCTTCTGTTGTTTTTGTCAGCAAACCAGATTATGTGGAGAAGATGCCTTTTCCTCCTAAAGGATATGTGGAGAAGATGCCCTTCAAGTCTCTCCCTCCTAAAGGAGAGAGTAAGAAGAGTATGAAGAAGAAGAAGAGGAGGAGTAAAAGGCGAGAGGACACGGTATCTTCCCCTAAGCGTTATGATCCTGCTATAGATTATGATAATTCTGATTGGGATGATGTTCTCATGCCTGTTACCTATGTTAGTGATCATGATTGGGAAAAGCACTCTACTTTTAATATTGAAAATCTTGTTGGTACAAATTCTAAGATTAATAATTGTTGTACCATTAGTACTATCCATGTTCCTTCTTATGATGATATGTTTGATGAATATGCTTTGCGAAATAGATGTTCTCTAGCTTGTGATGGTACTAAACCTCTAGTTTATGATGGTTATGATGATGGGTATAATATTTTTAGTTCACCTATTTTTGAGGATAAAACTAGTTATAATTACAATATGCCTCCTGTTTTTGATGATTATGGTGATGAGAATAATTATTCTATTGAATCTGCTCCTACTACGATTGTTCATGTGGGGAGTATTAATTCTTTTATGCATGTGGCTCATGATAGGAAAGCTCTATGTGATAGTTATATTGTTAATTCTATTTATGATACTATTGAAAGTTATTATGAGAGAGGAAACATGGTTTAATGGATCTCAACAATATTGAGTTTCCCCTCTTTATGTTGCAATTCTTGAAGTTGTACTTGTTTTGCCTTCCTATGCTTTTTGCTTTGCGCTTTCATGACTTGTCTCTTTACAAGACTATTTTTCATAGGAAGTGGTTTAGATTTAAATGTCTTTCACATTTGCTTTTTGATGCTCTCTATTGCTTTAAGTTCCTATATGGCGTCTTTGCTTTAAGCTCTTATATGGCGCCCACATGAGCATCTTTGCAAATTACTGCGCCTAGCTCAAATGCGTTAAAGAAAAGCACTCTTGGGAGATAACCCATTGTTTATTTTTAATACTTTTTATTTTATTTGAGTCTTGGAAGTTATTACTACTGTAATAACCGCTCCTTATCCTTTTTTATTTCGTTGTTGTGCCAAGAGAAGCCTCTAATTTGAGTGAGGTAAGATTTGAGGATGTTGCTGTCCTGAAACAGTTTTCGGTGCTGCACCGTAAAAATTCGTGAAAATTCTATGTATATCTTTTGGACCTGCGATTTCTTGTGCATATGCCCCAGGTTATATCCAAACTTTCATTAGTTGAACACTTTTTGATTTGAGTAACAAAAAATGCTCTAAAAATTCGACCTTTGTCAGCTGTTTTGTTTTGACAGATTTCTGCCAATATTTGTGTTTGCCGCTTTATCGCTTTCTTTTTTAGTTCTTTTGATCACGGAACTTTTGGGGAAGTTGCTACAGTAGTATATATTTTATATGTGGTGGTTTTGAGTTGAAACCTGAAGCAAAAAGGGTTGATTCATTACTATGCTTACACTAATGTTGCTAATAGATTTGTGTTTAGTTTTGTATGAAGGAAGTTTTCAAGTGTAGGGATTGGACAATGATGAGATGAGATGAAGAATGGACAATAGCTCAAACTTGGGGATGCCCATGCAACCCCCAAGAAATATCCAAGAGGTACAAGCGTCAAAGCTTGGGGATGCCCCCGAGGCACCCCCTTCTTCATCGGCAAAAATCAGGTCACCTTTCAAGACACTATATTTTTATTGCTTCATCACTATGCATTTTTCTTGGAGCGTCAGTTGCTTTTGTTTTCAGTTTTATTTTGCTTTGTTTACTGCAATAAATGGTTAAATCACATCATGTTTCTTTTGGAGGAGATAAACTCATTTTTTATTGCCAAGAACACTCTAGTTTTCACTCTTTTTGTTCAATGAGTGTTCTCTTTTTCTGCTACTGCATTTAGCTTGCATTTTTTACCTTGATTTTTCTTCAGATCTTGTTTTATCTTTGCATCAAGGTGTATTTGGACCTCTGGTATATGTTGGTTTTCCTCAAAAGAGTTTCCTCAAAAAGGTTTGAATAGTGTTGGAAAAGAGAAAAAGTTTCATGCAAAAAAGTGGTACAAAAAGGAGCTTATGTAGACTGCGGCCTAGGCTTTTGCATGTCGTGCTTGATGTCATTTTGATAGTATGCTTAGTGATTTTTTCTGTAGCATGAATTGTCTCAAATGACTGAGATTGCTTAATGAGCCTTTGAAAAAATCATGTGTTGTTTATATTATTTGGAAGCATTAATTTGGTTTTCTCCTTTGATGCTTTATTTGGGTTGACTTGGCACATGCTTACACTATGTTGACTACAAAAATAAGTCGCATATAGCCTCTATGATCATTTAGTTTTTGACTTTTGATGCCATCTTATACTTTTTTTAATGTTGCTTTGTCGCTTTGCATGATTATGACCGTTATTGCTCTCTTAGTTGGTCGCTCCCAGTCTTTTGCTGGCCCTTATTTTGTACTGAGTATGAGCTCTACTCGTGCATCCAACTCCCAAAAACCAAGTTTGCCATTGTGTCCACTATAAATTCCTATGCATGGTATTTGCAAGCCATTCCAAGTAAATTTTCATGTGCTACCTTTCAAAAAACCTTTAAAATACTTCTCATTTTGTGACACTATTTTCAGCTCATGGGGACGTAGTGGCCAGATTTGCTATCTTCCATATTGTCTTATTCCAAAAAGAAAAAAAGGAGAAAAAAAGAAATAAAAAAGGCACTCCTCCATGGTATGTGAATGTTGGTGGGCACCTGATGGAATCGGTTAGCCATGGTTTGAGAAAGAAAAAAAGGTGGAGAGGAGTGCCAAGCTTTATAAAAGAGCACAAAAGTGCCAATCTCTCTCTCAAAAACTTGCTTCATTTTTGTATGGAAGATAGTAAGAACCCCATTGCCAGTCGTTGACAAAGACAACCACCTCTCAAAACCAATTTTTATCTCTCTGTTTTACAAATGAAAAGCTCTAGCACATGTTTAATCACTGCTTCCCTCTGCGAAGGGCCTTTCGTTTACTTTTATGTTGAGTCACCACCTTCTACCTTTATGCACCGTCTAAGGTAGCATAGTTGTCATTCTGAGTATAATGTGCATTGTCCCAAAGTTTTCATTGATTAATTTATGATCATGGTTTCACTTGTTCTTAAATTATTTGTATCTAGTCGCCCTCTTAAATTTGAAGGTGTCCTATGCATTTATGTTTTACTCTCCATGAAGGACAAGCTGAAAACCATTTGTATGTTTTTTCTTATGATTTGAACACAGGTTTGACTTTCATTGTTTCATTTTCATGATCTTTTGTTTATGTTCTATTTCATGATTATAACATGGTTGCTAAGTTTCTTATATCAAGATTATGTCTTTCATGCCCATATTTTAAGTTCTTATGATCCCAGCACTCAATGCTTTCATAGATGATCAAGATTGTGTAGGTGCATATCACCTCAAAAATTATTTCTTTTGTTATCAGTTACCTACTCGAGGACGAGCAGGAGTTAAGCTTGGGGATACTGATACGTCTCAAACGTATCTATAATTTTTGATGCTCCATGCTTGTTTTTAACCATTTGCCTTGTGTTTCGTTACACTTCGTGGCGTTTTTATGCGATTTTCGGAACTAACCTATTAACAAGTCGCCACAGTGCCAGTTCCCTGTTTTCTGCTATTTTTGTGTTTCAGAAAAGTTATACAGGAAATATTCTCGGAATTGGACAAAACAAAAGCCGAACGTCCAGAAATTCACTGAAGCTTCCAGAGAACCGAAGAGAAGACAGAGTAGGGCCACGAGGGCCCCACACAATAGGGCGTCTCGTCCTGGCCCCTGGCCGTGCCCCCTACGTGTGAGGGCGCCCTGGAAGCCCCCTGACGATGCCCCTTTGTCTATATAAAGCCTCGGGATGGAAAACCCTAAAGGAGTCGGCGAAATTTCCAGAAGAGTTTCGTAGCTCCGCCGCCACCGATGAATTTTGGGGGCAGAAGTCTCTGTTCCGGCACCCTGCCGGGATGGGAAAGTGCCCTCGGAGCCATCTCCATCGGTCTCCATCGCTATCTCTGCCGTCTCCATCAACCTCACCACCATATCTATCAACCTTGCTGTCTCCTATGATGAGGAGGGAGTAGTTCTCCCCCGGGGCTGAGGGCTCTACCGGTAGCTATGTGGTTCACCTCTCTCTCTCATGATGTAATCTTTATGTGATTATGAGCTTTGTATCTAGTTGAATTGGTAGATGTTATTATTCAGATATTACGCTACTCCTATGCTTTATTATTGTATTCTCCGGAGATACCTCATATCATGGTGTAAAGCTGACTAGTGTGTGCATCATGTGTATCTTTTTGGTTAATGTCTCTATGAAATGTTGGTGTTTGTTGGAACCATCTAGTGTGTTCATGGTGATAGTGTGGGACAATCTAGTTTGGGTACATACGGACTTTGAGGAGTGCTTCGTAGCCCTACGCATGATTAGTGTATGTTTTTCATTGGAGAATTGTTCTGAGTTGCATATTGATGATAGTATCTATTGGTTCAATTATGTTATATTTGTTGGGAGTATGTCCACTAGTGAAAGTATGATCCCTATGCCTTGTTTCCAAGCTTTGCACACCGTTTACTTCCTGTTTTGTTACATGTTTGCTTGCTGCCATTTTTATTTTAGATTGCGTTTACTACTTATAATTATCACAACTACTTGTATTTCACTATCTCTTCGCCGAACTAGTGCACCTATACATCTGACAAGTGTATTGGGTGTGTTGGGGACATAAGAGACTTTCTGTATCGTAATTGCAGGGTTGCTTGAGAGGGATAGCTTTAACCTCTTCCTCCCTGAGTTCGATAAACCTTGGGTGATCCACTTAAGGGAAACTTGCTGCTGTTCTACAAACCTCTGCACTTGGAGGCCAACACTGTCTACAAGAACAGACGCGTGCGTAGACATCAATAACTCGTACTGCAGTTATATTCGAGACATTACCTGCTGTGATGCACTGTGAAATTATAGTTATCGCATACACACACAGTCGACAGCATCACACCATGCATCAGGCTAAACATAGAAACTCGTAAGTCAGCTCTCAAAATCAAATGATGTTCATGAGGGGGCGGAGTAAGGGGCGCATCGTGGTGTTCAAAGAATTGATGCCTGAATCAACTGCTGGAGGTCCATGCAGGGAGTCCACCGCCCCCAGTCCCGTCATTCTCCAAGGCTAGATCTCTCTCGTGGAGGCTAGACGGCACCGCGTCCCTTGCAGTTCCTGCCGGTGGACGCTCTGGCCTCCGTCTTGCAGGTGGATCCGCCGGTGGACACTGATACGTCTCAAACGTATCTATAATTTTTGATGCTCCATGCTTGTTTTTACACCATTTGCCTACTGTTTCGTTACACTTCGTGGCACTTTTATGCATTTTCTGGAACTAACCTATTGACAAGATGCCACAGTGCCAGTTCCCTGTTTTCTGCTGTTTTTGTGTTTCAGAAAAGCTACACAGGAAATATTCTCAGAATTGGACGAAACAAGTTCCTGAAGTCTTAGTTTGCCCGGAAGCTTCCAGAGATCCGAAGAGGAGTAGGAGAGGGGCCACAGGCCAGGCTCACACATGGGTGGCGCGGCCCAGGCCCTGGCCGTGCCACCATGGTGTGAGGACGCTGATGCTCCAAGTGAATGTGGCAACAGACAGTCCTTGTGCGTGGTGAATGACCAGCCCGTTGGGAACCCCAAGAGGAAGGTATGATGAGTGCAGCAGCAAGTTTTCCCTCAGTTAAGAAACCAAGGTTTATCGAACAGGAGAAGGGAGACGATGACGACTGAAGGTGTTTGTGGAACCTGCACACACACAAACAAATACTTTGTTCCCAACTTGCGATGAGGTTGTCAATCTCACCGGTTTGCTTGAAACAAAGGTTATGAGTGTATCGAGTGGAAAACAGTAGTAATATGCGAGTAAAGTAAACAGTGTGGGAAAAGTAAACAGGTGATTGCAATATGATTAAAATAGGACCGGGGTCCACAGTTCACTAGTGGTGTCTCTCCATAGATAAAATAACATGCTGGGTAAACAAATTACAGTTGGGCAATTGATAGAATAAAGATAACGTGATATGTCAAGAAGATCACTATGAGATTTACTCTGGGCATTACAACAAAATACATAGACCGCCATCCAACTGCATCTATGACTAATAATCCACCCTTGGGGATATCAATCCGAACACCCCAAAAGTATTAAGTTGCGAACAACAGATAATTGCATTAAGCAAAGTGTGTAATGTAAACAAAGCATATGCCCTTGAGCATATGAATGTTGTTTTCTCCCTAGTAGCAACAGCACATCTACCACCTTAGAGGTTTCTGTCACTCCCCCAGGTGAAATAGAGACATGAACCCACTATCGAGCATAAATACCCCCTCTTGGAGTCACTAGCAACTACTCGGCCAAGATAGCTACTAACAACGGAGAGCATGCAAGATCATAAACAACATAGAGATAACAAAAGATATAATTCAGTACAACAACTTAATCATAAACACCAATATTCATCGGATCCCAACAAACCAACATCATAGAATTACATAACGGTGATCTCAATCATGTATGGCAGCTCATGAGATCTAAACATGAAGCACATGGTGGAGAAGACAACCATCTAGCTACTGCTATGGACCCATAGTCCAAGGTAGACTACTCACTCATCGCTCCGGAGGCAAGCATGGCGATGAAGAAGACCTCTGGTGGCGATTCCCCTCTCCGGCAGGGTGCCGGGAAGAGCTTCTGGACCCTCTCGATCTTTGGGTCGACGGCGGCGGCGGATCGCGATGTATCCTGGTGATGTCTACGCACTTCTATTCTTGTAGACACTTGTTGGGCCTCCAAGTGCAGAGGTTTGTAGAACAGCAGCAAGTTTCCCTTAAGTGGATCACCCAAGGTTTATCGAACTCAGGGAGGTTAGAGGTCAAAGCTATCCCTCTCAAGCAACCCTACAATTACGATACAGAAAGTCTCTTGTGTCCCCAACACACCCAATACGCTTGTCAGACGTATAGGTGCACTAGTTCGGCGAAGAGATAGTGAAATACAAGTGGTATGTATGATTATAAGTAGCAAACGTGATGTGAAATAAATATCGCTGCGAACAAACAAGTAACAAAATAGCAAGTAAACGGTATGCAAAGCTTGGAAACAAGGCCTAGGGATCATACTTTCACTAGTGGACACACTCCCAACAATATAACATGAATGAACAAGTAACTTCTCTTGCTAAGGTACTCTGAATTACTCTCCTATTGAATAACACTAATCACTGTGTAGTGGCTACAAAAGCACCCCTTAAAGTCCATCAAGTACTTGACAAACACCACTCATAGAGATATCCAAATCAGATCACAATTCAAGATAGAAATCATTGCAACTTAAACCAAGTACTAACACGGTGCACACACTGTCAACTTTACACCATGAAAGGAGGAATAGATCACTCAATACTATCATAGCAATAATTATTCTCATAATCCACAAGAGATCACAATCATAGCCTAAACCAAGTACCACCATGATGCACGCACTGTCACCGTTACATCATAGCAGGAGGAATAGATTACTTTAATAACATTGCTAGAGTACACAAAATATCTGAATAATAACATGTACTTGTTCAACATGATACAAAGCTCACGATCACATAAAGATCACATCATGGGAGAGAGAGGTGAACCACATAGCTACCGGTAGAGCCCTCAGCCCCGGGGATGAACTACTCCCTCCTCATCATAGGAGACAGCAAGGTTGATGGAGATGGCGGTGAGGTCGATGGAGACGACGGAGATGGCGATGGAGACCGATGGAGATGGCTCCGGGGGCACTTCCCCGTCCCGGCAGGGTGCCGGAACAGAGACTTCTGTCCCCCGAAATTCGTCGGTGGCGGCGGCAGAGCTACGAAACTCTTTCTGGAAATCTGATCGGGGGCTTAGGTTTTTCCGTCCCGAGGCTTCTTATAGGCGAAGGGGCGTTGTCAGAGGGCTGCCAGGGCTTCCTCACACAGGGGTGGCGCGGCCAGGGCCTGGGCCGCGCCAGCCCCTTGTGAGGGAGGCCTCTGGCCCCTCTCCTTCCTCTCTTCGGATGTTTGGATGCTCCCGGGAAAAATAAGAATTCTGGCTTTTGTTTCGTCCAATTCCGAGAATATTTCCTGTGTATCACTTCTGAAACACAAAAACAGCAGAAAATAGGAAACTGGCACTGTGGCACTTCGTTAATAGGTTAGTTCCGGAAAATGTATAAAAATGCCACTAAGTGTAACGAAACAATAGGCAAATGGTGTAAAAACAAGCATGGAGCATCAAAAATTATAGATACGTTTGAGACGTATCACCTGGAAAACTGATCGGGCCTTAGGTTTTTCTCATCGGGGGGTAAATATAGGCGAAGGGGCGATGTCAGAGGAGGGACCAGGGTCCCTCACACAGGGGTGGCGCGGCCAGGGGCCTGGCCGCGCCGCCTGTGTGTCTGGGGCCCACGTGGCCCCCCTCCGTCAGGTCTTCGGATGTCTGGAAGCTTCCGGGTAAAATATGACTTCAGGAACTTGTTTCATCCAATTCCGAGAATGTTTCCTGTGTATCACTTCTGAAACACAAAAACAGCAGAAAACAGGAAACTGGCACTTCGTTAATAGGTTAGTTCTGGAAAATGCATAAAAATGCCACTAAGTGTAACGAAACAATAGGCAAATGGTGTAAGAACAAGCATGGAGCATCAAAAATTATAGATACGTTTGAGACGTATCAAGCATCCCCAAGCTTAACTCCTGCTCGTCCTCGAGTAGGTAAGTGATAATAAAAGAATAATTTTTGAGGTGACATGCACCTACACAATCTTGATCATAAATGTAAGCATTGGTGAGCTGGGATCAATAGAACTTAAAACATGGGCATGAAGATATAATCATGACAATAAGAACTTAGCAACCATGTTGTAAACATGCAAATGAACACAAACAAAAGATCATGATAATGAAACAATGAAAGTCAAACGTGTGTTCAAATCATAAGGAAAAACATACAAAAGGTTTTCAGCTTGTCCTTCAAAGAGAGCAAAACATAAATGCATAGGACACCTTCAAGTTTAAGAGGGCGACTAGATACAAATAATTTAAGAACAAGTGAAACCAACAATATGAGTCAATCAATGAACTTTGGAACAATGCATATCACACTAAGAATGACAACTATGCTCTCTTAATGGTGCATAAAGAAAGAAGGTGGTGACTCAACATAAAAGTAAAAGAAAGGCCCTTCGCAGAGGGAAGCAGTGATTGCAAGTTTTATAACCTTCAAAAATTATGGTACTTACCGGCTTTGAGCTCTCATTGCCCCCATCATAAGCATCTTGAATGGTTAAAGTTAATGCGAGAACAATTATGATGCATATGCTTGACAAATCATAAGTTGAAAACCTCGTGTCCCGTGAATACGAGTACCCAAACCATGCTACTTTACTTAGAGTCCCAAGCAAGGCTCTTGTCATTGTAAGTATATGCATATCATTGAGAACCGCCAATGGGGTACCTCCGTGCCCGATGACATGGAACAAGCCCACACCAAAATGACAGGACAAGCAGACAATGAACACCTCGCCATCTCTTTTATTTGCTATATTGTTTAGCTTTTTATTGTGAGATGCGTCGTCGAATGTTCACCATGGGTATGCTACAAATTTCCACCATGAATTATGCATGGCTTAGATTGGCGGCCTGGCGTTTCCCTAACACATATACAAACTCCATGATTCCTACAAGATTCCCAATTCATTTCGCATAGCGGGCATCCATAAACAAAAGATCACAATATCAACTCAAATAAGAAGTGCAATGTTGAAAGCTTGCCCCATGACAGCATGGCTGGGCTAGAATCCAACTTACAACTTGCAAGCATAACAACTCAACATAAAAGACCACAATGTCAAATTTTTAAGAACAGGAAAAAGTAAAGTGTGCCTTCCGGTTCGTGAGAGCTTTACTGACCGAATTTCGCATAACACTGGTAAGAGTTTAATTTGAAGAGAAAATAAAAGCAAGTCAAATTTACTTGGAATAGCAAATTGCTAGTAGGTATGTATGGTGGAAACTTTGAAAAACTTTGGCTTTTAGGAGTTGGATGCATGAGTAGAGCTCATACTCAGTACAAGGCGATGGCTAGCAAAAGACTGGGAGCGACCAACTAAGAGAGCAATAATGGCCATAATCATGCAAAGCGACAAAGCGACATTAAAATAAGCATACGATGGCATCAAAAGTCAAAAACTAAATGATCATGAAGGCTAATGGCGACTTTGTAAGAGTCTAACATGTGTGAGCATGCGCCAAGTCAACCCAAATAAAGCATCAAGGAGAAAACCAAAATAATGCTTCCATACAATAAAAACAACGCATGATTTTTTCAAAGGCTCATTAAGCAATCTCAGTTATTTGAGACAAGTCATGCTACAGCAAAACCACTAAGCATACTATCAAAAAGACATCAAGCATGATATGAAAAAGCCTAAGCCGCAGTCTACACAAGCTCCTTATTGTACCACTATTTTGCACAAAGCTTTTTCTCTTTTCCAACACCATTTGAAAATTTTAAAAACACCTCTTTTGATGAAAACCAATAAAGATCAGAGGCAAAAATACACCTTGATGAAAAGATATGATAAGATATGAACGCAAATCAAGGCGAAAACGAAAACCAAAAGTAGTAGCAGAAAAAGTAGAGCACTCGAACAACTCCGTTTTCACTCTTATTAAATTCATCGAGCGTTCTACGCAAATGAAAAGCAAGGCAACTTCTCCAAAGGAAATTTGTTGGGGTCCAACCATTTATTGCAGCAAACAAACAAACTAAACAAACTAAGAAAACTAAAACAACTGACGCTCCAAGAAAAACACATAGTGCATGAAGCAATAAAAATATAGTATTTTGAAAGGTGACCTGATTTTTGCCGATGAAGAAGGGGTGCCTCGGGGGCATCCCCAAGCTTTGATGCTTGTACTTCTTGGATATTTCTTGGGGTGATGCATGGGCATCCCCAAGCTTGAGCTTTTGTCCATTCTTCAACTCATCTCATCATTCTCCAATCCCTACACTTGAAAACTTCCTTCATACAAAACTAAACACAATTCTATTAGCAACATTAGTGTAAGCATAAAATATATTCAACCTCTTTTAGCTTCAGGTTTCAACCCAAAACTACCACATATAAAGTATATACTACTGTAGCAACTTCCACAAGAGTTCCATGATCAAAAAGAACTCAAAAGAAAGCGATAAAGTGGCAAAAACAAATATTGGCAGAAATCTGTCAAAACTGAACAGCTGATAATGGACAAATTTTTGAGGGATTTTCCGTTGCTCAAATCAAAAAGTGTTCAACTAAGAAAAGTTTGGATATAACCTGGGGCATATGCACAAGAAATCGCAGGTCCAAAAGATATACAGAGAATTTTCACGAATTTTTACGGTGCAGCACCGAAAACAGTTTCAGGACAGCAATATCCCCAAATCTTACCTCACTCAAATTAGAGGCTCTTCCCGGCACCCTGCCGGAGAGGGGAATCACCACTGGAGGTCTTCTTCATCGACATGCTTGCCTCCAGAGTGATGAGTGAGTAGTCTACCTTGGACTATGGGTCCATAGCAGTAGCTAGATGGTTGTCTTCTCCACCATGTGCTTCATGTTTAGATCTCATGAGCTGCCCTACATGATTGAGATCACCGTTATGTAATTCTACATGTTTGGTTTGTTGGGATCCGATGAATATTGGTGTTTATGATTGAGTTGCTGTACTGAAATATATCATATGTTATCTCTATGTTGTTTATGATCTTGCATGCTCTCCGTTGTTAGTAGCTATCTTGGCCGAGTAGTTGCTAGTGTCTCCAAGAGGGGGTATTTATGCTCGATAGTGGGTTTATGCCTCTATTTAACCTGGGAGAGTGACAGAAACCTCTAAGGTTGTAGATGTGCTATTGCTACTAGGGAAAAAACAACATTCATATGCTCAAGGGCATATGCTTTGTTTACATTACACACTTTGCTTAATGCAATTATCTGTTGTTCGCAACTTAATACTTGTGGAGTTCTCGGATTGATTCGCCACAAGTGGATTATTAGTCATAGATGCAGTTGGATGGCGGTCTATGTATTTTGTTGTAATGCCCAGAGTAAATCTCATAATGATCTTCTTGACATATCACGTTTATCTTTATTCTATCAATTGCCCAACTGTAATTTGTTTACCCAGCATGTGTTATCTATTATATTATTAAAACAACTAACAACCAACGGTGTAGATTAGCTAGGAAAATTTTAACTAGGACCAACGACCAAGATTAAGTTGTGCCAAATAGTACTCCGTATCACGTATTGATTTAGATCTGTGAAATATAACGTGTCCTTATGCCTCACGTCAAGCTACAGCCCATCACACGGTGGAACAAAAAAGAGCTCCTCTCCGAATCATCAAATAAAAAAGGAAAGAGCAAACATATTCAATCCAAACGTCACTTCTTTCACGGGAGATAATATGCATCTTGAATCCTCCCCACGCCACGCATCGCGAGCAACAGCGGCGTAGAATCATAACATTGGAGCGGACAAGAATCATCTGAATCGTCGTAATGCTGCTCCGCGGGGCATGGCAGCAGGAGTTGGTATTGTCGTACATGCCTCTCAGGGACAGCCTAGCTAACCTCAAGAAAGGCAAAGCCGGCGGCTTTGCACTGCCACAACTGACAGCAGCTAACACCTCCGCTCAGGACCTACGTGGCCGCAAGCCGTATTAGCTATTGTCTTCTCAAAACACAAACCAGCCGGCCAGACCCAACATGCCAACACACATCCGACCAAATCCATGTCAGGCGCCTTAAAAAAAATCCAAGTCAGCCAAACCGGACTGATCAACACACAAAGAAGATTAAAGTTGGCTGGCGATGCGCGACGCTGGCGAGCATCCAGGTCATCACGCCAGTGAAGATTAAAGTCATCAGACCGACAAAGATTGAATCTTCAACGAAGATTCAAGTCATCACTAGCTAAGGACAAGCACATGAGGTGTTGACATGATTAATTATACACCATGCATGTCGAAGATGTTGTCCCAACGGAGCTGACAAACATAGCAGGTATCCTAAATCTACCTCAAAGTCTTTGACGAGTGCTTATAGTGGTATTGATCTGGCAAACAACAAAGCCCAAGAGGGCAAGAGGCGGTTAGAATTAATGGCAACCTGCCGACCCAAGGATCAAACGCTGGTGCGGCTCCGACGCCAATAGAGGATTGGTGACCCGGCATTCAGTTTGCATCAGCTGGGCTTTATTATCTCCCGATGGTCTAAGCAGGTTATGTCCACACCTCGCTGAAGGCATACAGATGCAACCATGCAAGAGAAGAGATCATAGATACATGCATATAAAATACATAGTAATTAATTCCATGTAAGAACTAAAGAAGTTAAACCCATGGCCCATAAGGTGACTAAGGCTGAAAGAAGCACCGCACTTGATTCATATCAAAGGAAGGCACCACATTAGAGGACCACAAAAGTCAGACCTGTCGCAGGTAATTAAGTCAACAAAATTTTGTGAGAAGACTTGCATTACATATGCCTATTCCATAATCTATTGGAAACTATTCAACTGTATATTTTTGTAGATTATTGATCGTCCGTCAGTTGTCATAGTATAATGGTAGTAGAATCGGTCGTGGTAGGTCGATCCAAATAATAACATTGTAAACAAATTTCTATTTTCATATAAATTATATTATGTTAGTAACATGGTTGAGAATAATTCATCACGTTTGTTGACAAAGGATGGAATATCTCTGCACCACTTACAGCCGTTCTAGATTATATAATGGGCTAAATGAATTGTTTTATTATAAAGCACATAGTTGGTATAACTCTGGGTTGATAAATAATATAAGTGTAATTACGAACCAATGGTAGATAAAATTCATAATACTTCATGTATGGAATTTGAATAAGAAAGAAAAAGTGGTTGGTGAATTAAAATACTCATTGGAATTTTATAAAAAATAATATATTGAAAAATTTCACAATGATAAATTATGTAAAGAGAGTAGTGAATTTTCTACTTCAAATATGTATGAAAATACAAATTGATTAAAAAACAGGCCAAATGAGAGCAGGCAATGACCTGTCAAGGTAAATAAGATGTGAGCACGTACATATGCATACATAGTTAGGCCAAATGTGTTGCATTTTAAAATAACAATGGAAAAGCTGAATCGACATGCATCGAGGAATAAAACAAATGATTTAGGTAGAAGCTATTCATGTTTAGTACTAATTATTTCATGGGGAAAATACCCAATAGATGTTGGAGGATGAAAGAGGGAAATTATTAAAATTGCTAAGAAAGCCTACATATAGTTTGCATCCTCATTCCATGATGACATACAATCGTGTCCACAATCTAAAGTACTTTCCTACCCGATCATGGTTCCTCATGACCAAGGACAACATTCTAATTTCATGACATATAATTAGTGGTGAATAAAATAGAATTGTAAATGAGCAGAGCTCATGCAGCCAGTAGACAAAATATTAAGAGAAAATATGGATTAAAGAAAATCTAGCCGCGCAAATGCGCGGGCCACCCAGCTAGTTGATAGAATAAAGCTAGCATACATATGTCATGAGCATCACTATGAGATTTACTCTGAGCATTACAACAAAATACATAGACCGCTATCCAACTGTATCTATGACTAATAATCCACTCTCGAGGTGTCATCCGAGCACCCGTTGAGTATTAAGTTGCGAACAACAGATAATTGCATTAAGCAAAGTGTGTAATGTAAACAATACGAATGTCCTTGAACATAAGATTGTTGTTTTCTCCCTAATGACAATAGCACATCTACGACCTTAGAGGTTTCTGTCACTCCACCAGATTACTAGAGGCATGAACCCAACCATCGAGCATAAATACTCCCTCTTAGAGTCACTAGCATCTACTCGGCCAAGATATCTACTAGCAATGAAGAGCATGCAAGATCATAAACAATATAGAGATAACATAAAATATATTTCAGCACATCAACATGGCATAATATCAATATTCATCGGATCCCAACAAACACAACATGTAGAATTACACAAAGATGATCTTGATCATGATAGGCAGCTCACAAGATCGAAACATGAAGCACATGGTGGAGAAGACAACCATCTAGCTACTGCTATGGACCCGTAGTCCAAGGTAGACTACTCACTCATTGCTTTGGAGGAAAGCATGGCGATGAAGAAGACCTTCGGTGGCGGTTCCCCTCTCCAGCAGGGTACCGGGAAGAGCTTCTAGACCCTCCCGATCTCAGGTCGACGACGGCGGTGGATCGCGATGTATTTTTGGAAAATTGATTGGGTTTTTAGGTTTTTCTCGTCGAGGGGAATATATAGGCGGAAGGGCGGCGTCAGAGGATGGACCACCTGGTCTCACCCCCTGGTGGCGTGAGCTAGGGGCAGGCCACGCTACCTTAGGGTGTGGCCAGGCCGTGGGCCCCCTACGTCTCATCTTCGGACTTCATGAAGTTTTGGGAAAAATAGGAGGTTCGGCTTTTGTTTCGTCCAATTTCGAGAATATTTCCTGTGTAGCTTTTCTGAAACACAAAAATAGCAAAAAACAGGGAACTGACACTGTGGCATCTTGTTAATAGGTTAGTTCCGGAAAATGCATAAAAATGCCACAAAGTGTAATAAAACACAAAGAAAATGGTGTATAAACAAGCATGGAGCATCAAAAATTATAGATACGTTTGAGACGTATCAAGCATTCCCAAGCTTAACTCCTGCTCATCCTTGATTAGGTAAGTGATAACAAAAGAATAATTTTTGAGGTGACATGCACCATCACAATCTTGATCAACGAGGTAAAGCATTGAGTGTTGAGATCAAAGTACTTAAAACATGGGCATGAAAGACATAATCTCGATAATAGAAACTTAACAACCATTTTATAATATGAAAAGTAACACAAACGAAGGATCATGAGTAATGAAACATTGAAAGTCACGTGTGTGTTTCAACCATATGGAAAAACATATCAAAGTGGTTTTCAGCTTGTCCCTCATGGAGTAGCAAAACATAAATGCATAGGACACATTCAAGTTTTAAGAGGGTGACTAGATACAAATAATTTAAGAACAAGCAAAACCATAATCATGAATCAATCAATAATAAATTTTATGCACATTAAACTCAGAATGACAATTATGCTCTCTTAGACAGTGCATAAAGGTAGAAGGTGGAGAATCAATATAAAAGTAAAAGAAAGGCCCTTCGCAGAGGGAAGCAGTGATTGCAAGTTTTATAAACCTTCAAAAATTACGATACTTACTAGATTTGAGCTCTCATTGCCCCCATCATAGGCATCATGAATGGTTAAGGTTAATGCGAGTACAATTATGAAGCATATGCTTAACAAATCATAAGTTGAAAACCTCGTGTCCCATGAAGTATGAATACCCAAACCTCATGCTACTTTGCTTAGGTCCCAAGCAAGTACTTGTCATTGTAAGCATACACGTATCATCGAGAACCGCCAACGGGGTACCTCCTGCCCAATTACATGGAACAAACCCACATCAAAATGACAAGATAAACAGACAATGAACACCTTGACATCTCTTTTATTTACCATTGGTATAGCTTTTTATTGTGAGATGCGTCGTCGAATGTCCACTATGGCCATGCTGTAAATTTCCACCATGAATGATGCATGGCTTAGATTAGCGGCCCAGGCGTTTCTCTAACACATATACAAACTCCATGACCTCACAAGATCCCAATTTATTTCACATCGCGAGTATCCATAAACAAAATATCACGATATCAACTCAAATGAGAGAAAGTGCAATGTTGAAAGCTTGCCCCATGACAGCATGGCTGGGCTAATTTCCAACTTACAACTTGCAAGCATAACATCAACATAAGAGAGCCACAATGTCAAAATTTTAAAAGCGAGAAAAGTAAAGTGTACCATCAGGTTCATGAGAGATTTACTGACTAATTTACACATAACACCAAAAAGAGTTTAATTTGAAGGATAGATAAAAGCAAGTTGAATGTACTTGGAATAGCAAATTGCTAATAGGTATGTATGGTGGACACATTGAAAAACTTGGTTTTTGGGAGTTGGATGCTGATGACCCACAAGTATAGGGGGTGTATCATAGTACTTTCGATAAATAAGAGTGTCAAACCCAACGAGGAGCAGAAGGTGTTGACAAGTGGTTTTGATCAAGGATTCATTGCAGATACTAGCAAACGGGTTTTCAGGGGTATTTGGCAATGCAAGTAAATAAAGTATGAGTAAATAAAAGACAATAATAGTAATTGCTGCAAGTGGCCCAATCCTTTCTAGAGCAAAGGACAAGCCAGTTGTGTAACTTATGATGACCAAACATTCCTAAGGACACACAGGAGTTTCTATCGAGAGCTTTTCCTTCATGCTGCTAAGTAATCTTCATTGGTTTGATAAGTGTTATGGGGGTGAACCTGTGCTAGCGTACTACCCTTACTAGGGCTAATACACACTTGTGATTATACCCCCTGCAAGCATCCGCAAATACAAGAAAGTAATTAAGATAAATCTAACCACAGCCTTAAACTCTGAGATCCTACGCTCCCTGGTGCAATGGTTTCCTAATGGGGGTTTAGGTTTCTGTCGCTCTGACAACCCCACAATTAGTAGCCAAATACATAATGCATTCCCCTAGGCCCATAAATGGTGAAGTATCATGTAGTCAACATTCACATGACACCACTAGTAGAATAAAACCACAACATAAATATCAAACCATTAAATATTACTCAACATAGTTTCACTACTAACATCTCGACTTCTCCCATGTCCTCAAGTACTAAACGAACTACTCACAAGACATAATATTGATCATAACCAGAGGTGAAATAATGGTAAATAACAATCTGAACATAAACCTTAATTCAACGGTTCCACTCAATAGCATCAACTACAAAGGTAATCAACACCGGGAAAGTTTCCCCTAAGAATTGGACAAGATTCAACCCAAGATGTTACAGTGGGATGGCATGGTGATGGTGGATATGAAGGTGCTGATGATGATGGTGATGATGATCCCGATGAAGTCCAGCGCGATGGTGATGATGATGGCGATGATCTCCCCTCTCCGGGAAGGAATTCCCCCGGCAGATTTCTGCCTACCAAAGAGCTTTTCTCTCTTGGTGATTTCCACCCCGTAGAGGCGGCGGTGTCTATCTTTGATCACCCCCTGACTTAGGTTTTCCGGGATGACAATATACGCGAGGGGGCGATGGCAATAGTGGGCTAGGGTGGCCTTACCACAAGGCGGCGCGGCCAGGGGTGGGCCCGCACCACCTGGTGGTGAACCCACCCTACGGCTCCTCTCGACTCCTCCTTCTGGCTACTTTCGTCTTCTTGTAACATATGAATTTCTGGGTATTTCTCTGGAATTGTTGATCTTCAGAAATATGGTGTCTTGACGGTCCTTTTTCCAGCAGAATCCTGACTCTAGCAGCAAGTTCTCCAATGATCATCAAACATGTAAAAACAGAGGAACAACATAAGTATCATCTCTAAATAAGAAATATATCAATGAATAACAGTAAATTATGATATAAAATAGCGATGCAAAATGGACGTATCAACCCCCCCAAGCTTAGACCTCGCTTGTCCCCAAGCAAAAACTGAACTCGGTAAATATGACCAAAGGTTTATGGAGTGAAGTGTCGAAAAAAAAATACGAACAAGAAGCATCACATTACCAAGGCACAAGTATAATAGACAGCAACTTCCCTTCATATAATATAGACTTGCAATAAGCAAAAGCGAATCACAAATAAAGATGCATAAGGTAAATCATGATTGGTGATGGCAAACCTTTGTTCTTGGTCAGAGAACAATGAACAAACTATACTTATTTTTGAACGGAGCCTTTTATAACAGAGCTAACATAGCAAAAACCATATGTTCAACGAAACAAACTCTTTACAATCATAGAAAGCTTTCAAAGATATATTCCTTTAGATAAAAGAATCGTACTAAACAAAGGAAGATAGTAAACATGATTGAACAGATCAACATAGGGATGAATGAAACATAACAACTCAAATGCTTGCTTGAGATAGAAGGGAATAGGTTGACTCAACATAAAGGTAAAAGATAGGCCCTTCGTAGAGGGAAGCAGGGATGAAACATGTGCTAGAGCTTTTCATTTGTAAAACAGAGGTAAAAGTTGTTTTGAGAGGTGGTTGCTTTTCTCAACGACTAGCAACAGAGTTCTTGATATCTTCCATACTAAATAAGTGAGAGCGGTTCTGAGATGTTGATTAATTGGCACAATTGTGCTCTTTTATAGCTTGGCACTCCTCCCCACCATTTCCATTCTCAAACCATGGCTAACCGATTCCATCGGGTGCCCACTAACTTTCACATACCATGGAGGAGTGCCTTTTTCTTTTCTTTTCTTTTCTTTTTTTTAGATTACAATGGTCTGACCAGCTCCCTTGCAAAATTAATGATGAGCAAATAAAGCATGCAAGTCGAGGGGTACTCAATTTAGTATGGAAGATAACAAACCCAACCACTACGTCCTCATGAGCTAAAAACAGTGGCACAAAGTGAGAAGTAGTTGAAGGCTTTTGAAAGGTAGCACATGAAAATTTACTTGGAATGGCTTGTAATACCATGCATAGGAATTTATAGTGGACTCTTTGGAAGTAACTTGGTTTTAGGGGATTGGATGCACGAGAAGTATTCCCTCTCAGTATAGGTTTTTGGCTAGCAAGGCTGGGTAGCAAGTATAAGAGTTGCATGAAACAAACAAACATACATATGATAGAAAACAATCATGCAAATTTTCCTTGAAAGTACAAGCAATTTTAACTTGAGAATACTAATGCTTATATGCCAATCATGAAGGAAAACTGAAATGATGTATCTACTAACACCTCCTTCTTTTTCTACTCAAATCTCAAGGTAATGTTGCTACTGACCAAGCTAAGTTTGCCAAAACCAACTAGATTTACTCATGCTCCTAAAGTGATACCAATACTAATCAACAAGACTAATCATATAAGAAAGATTGCAAACTAAAATAAAGTGTGCGGAAAGTAAAAGATAAAACTTCTCATTAATATTTCTCAACCACAACTCACACCAAGGGATACATAGGTAACCAACTAAAGGAGGATACTTCCACACTGCAAACTATTCTATAAGATAACTTCTCTATTCATGATATGACTCTACTTGAAAAGTAAATGGGTAAAAGATAATGATGTGATACCGCGACACTCCCCCAAGCTTGGAACAAACCAAGGGGATGCCTATACTAATGACGAATTACTCCTTCGGTGGTGGTGGTGAGATCATAACTGGGGCACAGAAAATCTCTAGCATCCTGCGAAGCCTGATGTTCTCCTCTTGAAGTATCTCCACCTCCCACTTCAAAACTCGGTACTGGGCACAAAACTCATCAGTGACCTGAAGAGTCATCATATCTAGCAAGAGTTTTCCTAAAACCGCCATGAATAAAATGAGAACCTCCACCAGTCATAAGATATCTAGGCACACCAAACCTAGGAAAAAATAACATCCTTAAGCATTTTTAATGAGGTCTCACCATCGGCACTCTTCATAGGTATAGCTTCTACCCACTTAGTAACATAATCAACAACTACGAGTATATGAGTATACCCTTCTGAAGGAGGTAAAGGACCCATAAAGTCAAATCCCCAACAATCAAATGGTTTAATAACAAGAGAATAACTCATAGGCATTTCATTGCGTCTAGAAATATTACCAACTCTTTGGCATTCATCACAAGATAGAACAAATTTTCTAGCATCTTTAAAAAGGGTTGGCCAATAAAAACCTGATTGTAGAACCTTTTGTGCAGTTCTATCTCCAGCATGATGTCCTCCATAGGTACTACCATGACATTTTCTCAATATCTCTTGTTGTTCATACTCTGGAACACATCTTCGCATAATACCATCCACTCCTTTTTTATATAAGTGTGGGTCATCCCAAAAATAATGCCTCAAGTCATAAAAGAACTAGCTGGGTGGCCCGCGCATTTGCGCGGCTAGATTTTCTTTAATCCATATTTTCTCTTAATATTTTGTCTACTGGCTGCATGAGCTCTGCTCATTTACAATTCTATTTTATTCACCACTAATTGTCTGTCATGAAATTAGAATGTTGTCCTTGGTCATGAGGAACCATGATCGGGTAGGAAAGTACTTTAGATTGTGGACACGATTGTATGTCATCATGGAATGAGGATGCAAACTATATGTAGGCTTTCTTAGCAATTTTGATAATTTCCCTCTTTCATCCTCCAACATCTATTGGGTGTTTTCCCCATGAAATAATTAGTACTAAAAATGAATAGCTTCTACCTAAATCATTCGTTTTATTCCTCGATGCATGTCGATTCAGCTTTTCCATTGTTATTTTAAAATGCAACACAATTGGCCTAACTATGTATGCATATGTACATGCTCACATCTTATTTACCTTGACAGGTCATTGCCCACTCTCATTCGGCCTGTTTTTTAATCAATTTGTATTTTCATACATATTTGAAGTAGAAAATTCACTACTCTCTTTACATAATTTATCATTGTGAAATTTTTCAATATATTATTTTTTATAAAATTCCAATGAGTATTTTAATTCACCAACCACTTTTTCTTTCTTATTCAAATTCCATACATGAAGTATTATGAATTTTATCTACCATTGGTTCGTAATTACACTTATATTATTTATCAACCCAGAGTTATACCAACTATGTGCTTTATAATAAAACAATTCATTTAGCCCATTATATAATCTAGAACGGCTGTAAGTGGTGCAGAGATATTCCATCCTTTGTCAACAAACGTGATGAATTATTCTCAACCATGTTACTAACATAATATAATTTATATGAAAATAGAAATTTGTTTACAATGTTATTATTTGGATCGACCTACCACGACCGATTCTACTACCATTATACTATGACAACTGACGGACGATCAATAATCTACAAAAATATACAGTTGAATAGTTTCCAATAGATTATGGAATAGGCATATGTAATGCAAGTCTTCTCACAAAATTTTGTTGACTTAATTACCTGCGACAGGTCTGACTTTTGTGGTCCTCTAATGTGGTGCCTTCCTTTGATATGAATCAAGTGCGGTGCTTCTTTCAGCCTTAGTCACCTTATGGGCCATGGGTTTAACTTCTTTAGTTCTTACATGGAATTAATTACTATGTATTTTATATGCATGTATCTATGATCTCTTCTCTTGCATGGTTGCATCTGTATGCCTTCAGCGAGGTGTGGACATAACCTGCTTAGACCATCGGGAGATAATAAAGCCCAGCTGATGCAAACTGAATGCCGGGTCACCAATCCTCTATTGGCGTCGGAGCCGCACCAGCGTTTGATCCTTGGGTCGGCAGGTTGCCATTAATTCTAACCGCCTCTTGCCCTCTTGGGCTTTGTTGTTTGCCAGATCAATACCACTATAAGCACTCGTCAAAGACTTTGAGGTAGATTTAGGATACCTGCTATGTTTGTCAGCTCCGTTGGGACAACATCTTCGACATGCATGGTGTATAATTAATCATGTCAACACCTCATGTGCTTGTCCTTAGCTAGTGATGACTTGAATCTTCGTTGAAGATTCAATCTTTGTCGGTCTGATGACTTTAATCTTCACTGGCGTGATGACCTGGATGCTCGCCAGCGTCGCGCATCGCCAGCCAACTTTAATCTTCTTTGTGTGTTGATCAGTCCGGTTTGGCTGACTTGGATTTTTTTTAAGGCGCCTGACATGGATTTGGTCGGATGTGTGTTGGCATGTTGGGTCTGGCCGGCTGGTTTGTGTTTTGAGAAGACAATAGCTAATACGGCTTGCGGCCACGCAGGTGCTGAGCGGAGGTGTTAGCTGCTATCAGTTGTGGCAGTGCAAAGCCGGGCTTTGCCTTTCTTGAGGTTAGCTAGGCTGTCCCTGAGAGGCATGTACGACAATACCAACTCCTGCTGCCATGCCCCGCGGAGCAGCATTACGACGATTCAGACGATTCTTGTCCGCTCCAATGTTATGATTCTACGCCGCTGTTGCTCGCGATGCGTGGTGTGGGGAGGATTCAAGATGCATATTATCTCCCGTGAAAGAAGTGACGTTTGGATTGAATACGTTTGCTCTTTCCTTTTTTATTTGATGATTCGGAGAGGAGCTCTTTTTTGTTCCACCGTGTGATGGGCTGTAGCTTGACGTGAGGCATAAGGACATGTTATATTTCGCAGATCTAAATCAATACGTGATACGGAGTACTATTTGGCACAACTTAATCTTGGTCGTTGGTCCTAGTTAAAATTTTCCTAGCTAATCTACACCATTGGTTGTTAGTTGTTTTAATAATATAATAGATAATAGATTTTCTTCTTTGCTGAGCTGTAAAGGTTGGAGACAAATACTTGGAAACAATAAAGTTAGCATAATCAATATACCAAGGATTCTCTCGCGAAGTTACCTTTATTGAAGCCAACTGTTTATTTGGAAAACTATCATTACCAGGAATAGGATCAAAAGAAATGTTTTCCAACCTAGACAAATTGTCAGCAACAGGATTGTCAGCACCTTTCCTATCTACAATATGCAAATCAAACTCTTGTAAAAGCACCACCCATCTAATAAGCCTGGGCTTAGCATCCTTCTTTGACATAAGATATCTAATAGCAGCGTGATCTGTATAAATAGTAACTTTTGAATCTACGATATATGGTCTAAACTTATCACTTGCAAAAACAATAGCAAGAAACTCTTTCTCAGTAGTAGTATGATTCTTCTGAGCAACATCAAGAGTCTTACTAGCATAATGAATAACATTCAACTTCTTATCTACACGATGTCCAAGAACTGCACCCACACCAAAATCACTAGCATCACACATAATTTCAAAGGGTAAATTTCAATCAGGTGGTTGAACAATAGGAGCAATAGTTAAAGCCTTCTTAAGAGTTTTGAAAGCTTCCTTGCAATCATCATCAAAAACAAATGGTACATCTTTTTGAAGAAGATTAGTAAGAGGCTTCAAAATCTTAGAGAAATCTTTAATAAACCTCCTATAGAAACCAGCATGACCAAGAATACTACGAATACCTTTAACATCCCTGGGACAGGGCATTTCCTCAATTGCTTCAACCTTTGCTCTGTCAACTTCGATACCTCCTTCGGAGATTTTATGTCCAAGAACAATTCCTTCATTCACCATAAAGTGGCATTCCTCCCAATTGAGAACAAGATTAGTTTCTTCACATCTCTGCAAAACTTTATCAAGATTGTGCAAATAATTATCAAAAGAAGTTCCATAGATGGAGAAATCGTCCATGAATACCTCTACAATTTCTTCACAAAAACCATGAAAAATAGCAGACATGCATCTTTGAAAAGTAGCAGGAGCATTGCACAAACCAAAACGCATATGTCTATAAGCATAAGTTCCATAAGGACAAGTAAAAGTGGTTTTCTCTTGATCTTGCTTTTTAATAGCAATCTGAGAGAAACCAGAATAACCATCAAGAAAGCAAAAGTGAGTTTTCTTAGATAACCTTTCTAACATTTGATCTATAAACGGTAAAGGATAATGATCTTTCTTAGTAACTTTGTTGACCTTTCTAAAATCAATGCACATCCTATAACCAACTACTACGCTTTGAGGAATAAGCTCGTTATTCTCATTAGACACAACAGTAATTCCTCCTTTCTTGGGAACACAATGAACATGACTAACCCATCTACTATCAGCAATAGGATAAATAATACCAGCATCAAGGAGCTTCAATACCTCATTTCTTACCACTTCCTTCATCTTAGGAATTAAGCGGCATTGATGTTCAACAGCTGGCTTTGCATCTGGCTCCATGTTAATAGCATGCTGACAGATAGTAGGAGAAATCCCTTTTAAATCATCAAGAGTATATCCCATAGCTCCTCGGTGTTTCCTCAATGTTTCTAATAACCTTTCTTCTTCCTTTCCTGAAAGTTTAGAACTGATAATAACAGGATATATCTTTTTGTCATCAATATAAGCATATTTAAGATCATCAGGTAAAGGTTTTAAATCAAAAACAAGATCTTCCTTGGGTGGCAAAGTGGTACCCAAATCCTCCACAGGTAAATTGTGTTTAATCAACGCTCATTGATGAAAAAGAATATCGTCAATCTCATCTCTTTCTTCCCTAAAGACCTCACTTTCATGGTCCTCTATAAATTGCTGCAGAGCATTATTAGGAGCAAGAGCAATAGAGGCAAGCTGTTCAACTCAAAAATCTTCATTAGGCAATTCATTTTCATAAGGAGCTTTTGTAAACTTAGAAAAATTAAACTCATAAGATTCTCCATCAAACTTAGTCAAAATTTTCTCCTTCTTACAATCTATAATAGCACCACAAGTATTCAAAAAGGGTCTACCAAAAATAATAGGACAAGTTTTACTAGCTTCTTTACCAAGTACTAGAAAATCAGTAGGATATTTAGTCTTACCACATAGAACTTCCACATCTCGAACAATACCAATTGGCAAGACAGTCTCTCTGTTAGCAAGCTGAATAACCACATCAATTTCTTCAAGTTCACAGGGGCAATTTCATGCATGATTTCTCTGTAAAGCTCATAAGGAATAACACTTGAACTTGCACCAATGTCGCATAAGCCATAATAGCAATGATCACTGAAAGCACGGGAACACTTGTTTTCCTAGATCTACTAGGATGTGAAACAATGTTAGAAGCATCTTCACAAAAGACAATATGTTCATCTTCTACATTTTTAGTAACAAGGTCCTTCACTATAGCTACAGGAGACTTAGTAGTAATTTGCTTATCAGGTTCTACAGATTTCTTTGCACTTTTCTTAAGCACACTAACTAAAGTAGAATGTTCCTTTACCTTAGCAGGGAAAGGCATTTTCTCAAAATAAAACTCAGGTAGAATGCGATCAACAGTGCAAACTTCAGTAATTCTAGCAGGAGCACAACTAACAGTATCTTTATAAGGTGCATGATACTTGTTCCAATCCTTCTTTGGAACATCAAGATACGAGGCAAAGGCCTTAAAACAGTTAGCAAGTATTTGGGAATCAATACCATAAACAGTACTAACATCATGAAAGTCATCGGTTCCCATAAAAGCTTTAATGCATTCATAATCATAATTTATACCTGACTTTCTACCTTTGTCGTTCTCCCATCCTTTAGTATTTTCTTGAATACGGTCTAGAAGATCCCATTTAGCTTCTCCTTTCATATGTGTAAATGATCCAAAGCAAGAAGCATCCAATAAATCCTTGTCGTGAAGAGCAAGCCTTGCATAAAAGTTATCAATAACAATATTACTGGGGAGCTCATGAATGAGATATTTGAGCATTAGTGACTTCAATCTCCCCCACGCTTGGGCAATACTCTCTCCATCATGAGGCCAAAAGTTATATATTTGATTCTGTTCTTTATGAATCTCACTTGGAGGGTAGAATTTAGAATAGAGAAGAGGTACAATTTCCTCCCAGCCAATAGATGGACCATCCTCCAGCAGCCTATACCATTCTGCAGCTCTGCCCTTCAGTGATAAAGAGAATAGCTTTCTCTTAACTTGGCTTGATGAAATACCTGCACACTTAAACAACTCACATAATTCTTGTATAAAGAGTAAATAATCACCCAGATGGACAGTTCCATCTCCTGAATAGCGGTTATTTATAACACGTTCAACAATTTTCATAGGTATTTTAAAAGGATCTAATTGAGCAGGCGATGGTTCATCTACCACTGTAGCAGAGGCAGAAGCGTTCCCAAATAGGGAACCAAATGGAGAATTCTCCATATCAAAATAAAATAAAAGACATAAATAAAAACAATACTCACAGCGAAAGTTACCTTTACCAATTCCACTCTTCAATAGCGCTTCACTCCCCGGCAACGGCGCCAGAAAATAGTCTTGATGACCCACAAGTATAGGGGGTGTATCGTAGTACTTTCGATAAATAAGAGTGTCGAACCCAACGAGGAGCAGAAGGTGTTGACAAGTGGTTTTGATCAAGGATTCACTATAAATACTAGCAAACGAGTTTTCAGGGGTATTTGGCAATGCAAGTAAATAAAGTACAAGTAAATAAAAGACAATAATAGTAATTGCTGCAAGTGTCCCAATCCTTTCTAGAGCAAAGGACAAGCTGGTTGTATAACTTATGATGACCAAACGTTCCTGAGGACACACGAGAGTTTCTATCGAGAGCTTTCGCTTCATGCTGCTAAGTAATCTTTATTGGTTTGATAAGTGTTATGGGGGTGAACCTGTGCTAGCGTACTACCCTTACTAGGACTAATACACACTTGTGATTATACCCCTGCAAGCATCCACAAATACAAGAAAGTAATTAAAATAAATCTAACCACAACCTTAAACTCTGAGATCCTACGCTCCTTGGTGCAATGGTTTCCTAACGGGGGTTTAGGTTTCTGTCGCTCTGGCAACCCCACAATTAGTAGCCAAATACACAATGCATTCCACTAGGCCCATAAATGGTGAAGTATCATGTAGTCGACGTTCACATGACACCACTAGTAGAATAACACCATAACATAAATATCAAACCATTAAATATTACTCAACATAGTTTCACTACTAACATCTCGACTTCTCCCATGTCCTCAAGAACTAAACGAACTACTCACAAGACATCATATTGATCATGACCAGAGGTGAAATAATGGTAAATAACAATCTGAACATAAACCTTAATTCAATGGTTCCACTCAATAGCATCAACTACAAAGGTAATCAACACCGGGAAAGTTTCCCCTAAAAATTGGACAAGATTCAACCCAAGATGTTACAGCGGGATAGCGTGGTGATGGTGGAGATGAAGGTGCTGATGATGATGGTGATGATGATCCCGATGAAGTCCAGCGTGATGGTGATGACGATGGTGACGATCTCCCCTCTCCGGGAAGGAATTTCCCCAGCAGATTTCTGCCTGCCGGAGAGCTTTTCTCTCTCAGTGATTTCCGCCCCGCAGAGGCAGCGATGTCTATCTCTGATCCCCCTGACTTAGGTTTTCCAGGATAACAATATACATGAGGGGGCGATGGCAGTAGTGGGCCAGGGTGGCCTCACCACAAGGCGGCGTGGCCAGGGGTGGGCCCGCACCACCTGGTGGTGAGCCCACCCTGTTGCTCCTCTCGACTCCTCCTTCTGGCTACTTTTGTCTTCTTGTGCTCCTGAGCTTCCTCGCAACCCCCGAGCGGAGCTCTTGCGAATGCCCATAAAGAGAGTTGTGCACAAGGATCAGATGGCGAAGAAGAAGAGCGTGAATGCGGCGACTAGCTGGGTGCCCTTGAAATTCGAAGAATCCGATCTGCTCAAGGCCCAGAGGGAAGGGTTCCTCATTGGAGGGGAGCAGGTCGTCTTCCCTAGCACCGAACGCATCCCCAAGCCCCCGAGCGGCTATCGGGTGATGTTTCTTGCTTTTCTTTTGTGTGGTCTTTCTCTTCCTGTCCACGAATTTCTCCGTGGGCTTCTCTTTGTTTATGGCGTGCAGCTTCACCAGCTCACACCAAATTCTATTTTGCACATCGCTTGCTTTATCACTCTCTGTGAATCCTTCCTGGGGGTCGAGCCCCATTGGATTCTTTGGAAATTCCTTTTCCGCCTCCGCCCCAGTGTCTCTTTATCTAAGAACCCTAAGCTGGGTGGGGCTGTTGTATCTATGCACGCCAAGGCGCATTATCTAGAATTTAGCATGGCTACCTCAGTTCAAGGTTGGAATAAGAAGTGGTTCTACATCAAGGACCAGAAGACTGCTTCATCTGACAAATTTGGGATTGCCCCTTTGATGCAAACAAAAATCTGACAAAGCTTACCTCGTGGGATTCCCCTCCCACGGAAGCTGAGATCGAAGACATCAAGCCTCTGCTGTCTCGCATTTAGAGTTTGAAAAGCGCAACTGGAGGCACACTAACAGGGACGCAACTCATGGCGTTCTTCCTACAGAGGCGCATTTAGCCTCTCCAAGCTCGTGTCTCAAGATTTTGGTCTTATTCTAACTCAGAAGATCCTTCTCAAGTGTCCAAGGAGGATCTAGAGAAGAAGGGTCTCGATAAACGAGTGAGAGCTTTGACTACTCTCACAAAGGAGAATGAGATCCCGGCTTTGGTAGCTGATTTCTTTGACTCCAATCATCCTGTACCCGCGGTATGTGCTTTGTAACTTGTTTATGTCGACTCCTTATTTCTTCACCTTCTTGTGGTTTGCTGTTGTTGACTAACAGTTTTGCGACTGATTCTTTTGTAGGGCCACCAATTTTTGGTTTCTCGTCCTCCTCTTCCAGAGGAGGGGCCAATTTAGGTGGATCCTGCCTCTGCTGCTTCTGAAGGCCCCGAGGTTGATGAAGGCCAGGACAGAGATGATGCCAAAGTTTCCCAAGAAGAAAGCGGCTCCACTTCGTCGCCTCCCCCTGCTCATTCTGAAGAGCCAAGCCTGGACAAGAAAAGGAAACATCTCGATGAACTGCTTTCTTCGAGTACCTATGCTCTAAGAGACACACCAGGGGAACCCTTAGCCCCAAATACCTCTGAAGTTGAAATTTTCGATGCTTTGGACTCGTGAGTTTGCTGACTCAAATCTTTATATCTTTAGTTCTTGCTCTTTTTGTTGATGCTAAATTTTGTTTTTGTTCTCTTTGCAGTGACGATGATGATCCAAAGAGGGGTGCTGTAGCTGCTCCCCTCTTGGACACTTCAATTATCACCAAGACGCCCTCTCAGGAGGAAGCTGTGGTGGCTAAATCACCAGAGGTCCTTCCTAAGAAGAGTACTCTTGCTCGTCCTTCCAAGCGTCTGAAGAATGCGGTGGCAGTGGGTGCTTCCCTTAAAGCACATCAACCAGTAGCTTCTTCTGATGATGTGAGTATTTCTTATTGTAGTCGATTTTTCATTGCTTGATCTTTTCTCTCATACTTTTGTTTTGCAGAGTTTGATGCAAAAATTTCTCTCCCTTGGCACTGAGTGTGTCGGGTTCCTAGAAACTGCTTGGGCCTCTCAGAGTATGCCTGTTTTGTGTTATGTCTTCTACTTGTTCTCATGTTTTCCCGTGGTTTCTTACTCCCTTTCCTTTCCCTAGTTTGGCTTGTAGACACTCTAACCGTGGCTAATGCTCGCATAGCGGCTCTGGAAGCCGAACTTAATGCCTCTAGAGAAGCTTGGGAAGGTGCCAATGCTGCCAAGGTTGCTACTGAGAAGGCTACTAAGTTAGCAAAAACCAAGGCTAAGAAAGCTGAAAAGGCACTTGCCGATGCTGATCAAAAGCGGGTCCGGAGAGAGCAAATGATAGCCAAACGTCTCGACAAGATTTCAGTTCTTATTGGCGGTAAGTGTCGCGTTGTTCTTTTTTGTCTACTTGCTCATGCTTCTATTCGCTGATATTTGCTCGCTTTCTCTTGCCTTTTTCTTCTGTGGTGTAGCAGAGAAAGTTGGAGTATCTTTGAAACTTCCACAGCCAGATGCTGAAGACCCTCTGCTAGCTGCAGTGGATTTGCTGGAATCGAACTGTACATTGGTCCAGGAAGTTCTTCAGTGGACTCGCCGCATGCTGATGTGGATTTTTGTCGGGTTGTGGCCAAAGAAGAAAGTGGAGATGCCGGTCGACAACCTCAAGAAGCTTGCCGAGGCCTTCGACACCCTCGAAGATCCTGTTCTCACAATGAAGGGCCAATCGGTAAAACGGGGTGTCGAAGGGCGATTGCGCTTGCTCAATCGCACGGTGAAGAAGTGGACTGGGAGAAGGTTAGCTCTTCTCGTGCTCGTCCTCTTTCAGAGCTGCCGGGGTTCTTCGAGAAGGCGAAGAAGTATGCGCCGAGCATTGTGTCTATTATCACTCCTTCGGCGGCTTCTTCGACTCCTACGCCTAGCTCTTCGACTCCTAAGCCAAGTGCTTCGATGTCTTCGCCAAGTGCCGATGCTGATTCTTCCGCCACGGAGCCTGCTGCTGAGGTGATGTAGAATTTAGCCTTTTCTTGTAATTTCTTTCCTTTTGAGTTAATGTAGTAGAACTTCCATCCTTCGCTTGATAATCTATCGGGGAAACCTGTAAATATTTTTGCTTTATGAAGTTGTAACATCCCAACACGTAGGACAACTCCGAGGTAGAATAGAGGGCTTTTGTGCATATCATCAGAAATTACAGGATTTTTCGCGCTTTTATCACTAAAACCTAAGGGGGATTGAGTCTCTCTTCGAGGGGGAATGGTATACTCTCAAAGTGCGAAAGAATTCGACATGACCTCTTATGATCATTTGATTGTGGGGAAGGGATGAAATTGGATAACTAAAACCCTAAATGCATGTTATGAATTCAAACTTGACTTTGAATTATGAAATTTGAATTTGATTTCAAAAGGCATATTTAGAAAGGATAAATGTTAAATAGAAGGAAAACTTGAACTTTATTAATCACCAACACATGATACAATGTCTTTACAAAATTCTGAGAATAAAAGAATAATTACAACCTTGGAATGAATAAAAAGGAAAATTGCAAAAGATGAATTAACTAAGACAAGTAAAGTAATTCCTATAAACTACAAGTCTTCTTTCTTTTCTTCTCCTTTCTTCTTCTCTTGTTACTTGCAAATAACACAAGGCAAAAACCAAAAGGACAAGAATACATGTGGCAGCCGAAAATAAGTGTAGCCACTGTAGATAATCATCAAGGAGCCAATCTTATCACCTGGCCATGGGGGGTAAATATCTCGGCCAGCATAGGACCAAGCAAGCAGCTCTATCATCAAATGCATGTATAGAGGTGTCAAGGCAGCAGCAAACCAAACTTAGCTTAAATAGAGCACTGTTGGTGAAGTCTGGCCGGCCAAGAACACCAGCCGACCAGCAACACCACCACCACAATACCTCACCATCATAGCACACATCACCATAGTTCACATCATCACTGGGAGCATCACCACCAGCAACACCACCACACAAATCCACCTTGATCATGAGTTGAGCAACAGGGGAGGATTCACCACCACCATCACACCATCAATCAACCAAACCAACAAAACCAAGACCAAAATGGTTACTTAGTTCAACTAGGAACTAGGTCAAGCAGCTAGGAGGAGCAGGCTTGCCACAAGAAGCAGGAAATCAAAAATATCCAAAAGAACAAGCTACTCTTCAGCAGCAGGTTATTATTGAACCACAGCATACATAAGTGCTAGGAGTAAACCCACGGGTTTATCTCCCAGGCAGGCAACACAGAGCACAGCCACACTGCTAATCAAGCAAAGCTTGATAATACAAGACTTTGGTCATCATTTGGATGTCCAGGAGGCCATGACCTTGATAACAAGGCCATCCACAACACCTACTCCACAAAGCATGGATGTTGTAAGCATCTGGGAAAAGTGGACAGTGTCGGGGGATTTCGTGTCGCAAGAACACGGGGTACCACATGATGGACCCAAAGATTCGAACGCAGGGGGCTATACGTGTGAGATCTAGATCGCGATGAAACACGATGACGGAAGCCTCGAGACACCAGAGAGCACAATGCATGACAGAGAGAGACACCGAGCTTTACCTAGGTTCAGGGCCCTCGTGGTGAGGTAAAACCCCTACTTCCTGCCTTCTTGTATTACGACGCGATACCTCACGAGGAGTACAAGGCCTTGGTTACAGAGCTCTAACTGGCCAGAGGTAGAAGAACCAACTTAGCCTATCTAGGAGCTCGGAGATGAAGATCGGCTACTTTCTAAGGGGCGGCCTCCCCTCCTTTTATAGCGCCTAGGTCCTCCTTTCCCTTATCAACTTGGGGAAGGGGTTGCCACAAACGGCCAAGGAGAGGGGACAGCTGTTGTCTTCAGTATTCGGTGGACATAGTCTTCGTAGAGCAGTGGCGCTGGTTCACATGAGTGGGTGGAGGAGGCTGACATCCTCCTCTGGTGCCCTGCACCGTCCACCCTATTTTTAGGGGGGTGGTCAACAACCACCGTGCATCTTTATGTAGCATGGGTGGTACACTGTCTTTCGTCCTTATCTTCTTGCTCAGCACGGGAATGTACTGAGCTGACATGGATGTGGTCCATCCCCTCATGAGGAACAGCTCGCGAGGAGGTCTTCTAGTCCTTAGCAGTTTTAGTCGTCATTCTCCTCATGAGGCGCCTCCTCATGAGGGTCTTCTTTGTTGGGATTCGGACGTTGGTTTACTCCTAGGCCGAAGCTAGGCCATTGAAGGGGCCCAGGAGCAGGTGGACCAGGATACCCCGGTATCCAGAACACCGATAGTAGCCCCCGGGAGCCTAGCCTACAAATGCGCCCTCTCGAGGGAGCGAAGGGTCAGGGGCCCCCAGAAGCTGATGGGCCCTCCAACGGCATGCGTCAACACGCGCGGTCAGAGGACCATGTGAAGATGCAGAGGCCGCGGACACATGGCGCGACCACAGCTGGCGAGACGAAACAGCGGGCGACACAGCAGTCCCCGAGCTGTCAAACCGCCATGATGGCGCGTCACTTCACTGCAGGGCACTGCGCCGACGCCCCGATTCCCGTGCTAGGACATGATGCTCCGATGCCAGCCGCGCCTTTAAATGCAGCCTCCTCAACGCCCTTGGCACTTCACTCACTTCCTCTAGTACTACTTCCTCCCAAAACACCTTCCCCAAGCCATGGATCCCTCTGCTTCCTCCTCCGCCACCTGATCTTCGAGCTCGGGGGCGAAGCACCGTGGGCGCCCCCTGGGCAGCATGAACAAGCCGAAAGTCCCCGCCCTTTGGGCACCCAGAGCCGGAGGCCCCCTGCACATTGGGGCATTGACGCAGGGCGCGGAGAACCGTGGTGCCCTGGGGACCTCCATGGCCTTGACCCTACGGGGTCCTGCAGTAGGAGGTGCTCTGAACGTTCCATCGCCACTGGCGGTGGTGATGCTGGCTCCCCGCTCCACGGGGAGCATCGACCGGGTGCTCTGGGAGGCAGAGGCTGTCCTAGGCCCCCTCTCCCAGTTGCGGACACCCTGGTGCCATAGGAGGTGGCACCCTTTTCGACCGGAGTGGTCGCGACTCCCCGCCGCCTGGCGGCGGAGATGCTAGGACCCCTTATCGCGCCGGGGTCCCAATTCCTGGAGCTCCTCGTCATCGTCGAGGCTTGGAGCTTCACCACCCTCCGGTTGCTGACGCCATCCGGAGGGCGATCCATGCCCATGGCATCTCCGTTAGAGAGGTCGTGCTGGTGTTGCAGAGCAGGCTAGAGCTGATCTGGCCTATTGACATCATCCTTGGAGAGGGCGGCAATGCCGCCCTCTCTGGGCGCTGGAGGGCTTTCGCCCTCGGCCACCGTCTCCACATCGGCGACCGCCTCGTCTTCCGCTTCAAGCTGGGGACGCTGGAGGCCTCGGTGCAGATCTTTGCCGCCATAGGCGTCCGCCGCACCTTCCCCCCAGCCCGCAGTGGAGTAAAGGGGCGGCATCACCGCGGAGGCCTTCTGGGGAGGAGAACTAGTCTCCTCCCCTCTTTTGTAATGTAGTCCTCACCAGCGGGGTATGCTCCACCGTAGCTCTGTTCCCTTCCCCTGCTGGGGATTTATTAATGATGAAGTCGCCTTGGTTGATGCTTTTTCTTTGGCTCCTTGATTCTTTTTGCCGTCCTGGTCGTCCACACGCTCGAGAGCCCTGGCGAGTTGTTCACGCTTGTGGGAGGCCTCCCTGCGCCTCATAGCTCATGGCAGGGTCGGCGCCAGCAACGACGGTGGACAATTCCTGAGACAAGTAGTTGAAGAAATAGTTGGAAAACAAAAAACCCCAAATCCCTGAAAATGAGAACAAATTGACAAAACAAACGAAAAAGAAAAGGCGAATAGGATGCCCCTGTGACTGGCACAGGGACCTTCCTCATTGTGAGGGAGTGCAGCACTATTTGTGCCAGCAGCTAAGAGCAAATTGCCGCACGTGGCGATTCACGGGGCCTTCCTCATCGTGAGGAAAGGTGGACTCTCACGGACGTGAAAGAATTGATGCTTAAGAGAGCCCAGAGGTCGTCGACACCTCATTGAGGGTTGCTCATGAGGTGAAGGGCATGGCGCGGACGTTCGGATCTGCATCTCCTTCGCAAGATGATCGGAGCGGCCTTAGTCTTCGATGATCCTGCCGTGTTCGGCCTTCCTCGAGCAAGGGGAATTTTGACTACTGCGGATGCTAAGTGCATCGACGCGTCTTGGACGCCCTCGTGAGGGTTGCTCATGAGGCGTTTATCCTTGGTGAGTGCCTTGGGCACACCTTGGAATTTTTCTGAAGATTTCTTATTTTCTGGTGTACTATGCGAGGAACTAAGCACCACATGCATGTGGAGGTGATCAATAACAGGGCTGTCGCCCCTGATCCGAGCTCAGTCTCTTCGGGTTTTTCGTTCTTGCTATTTTCCGGGCGAAGGCCCCAGCATAGACACTGTGCCTAGCCCCCTTCCACGTGAAGTACAGCAGAAAATAAATGGACTTCATGCCATTTCAATATCATGCCGAAGCAGAGGTGCTACATGTGCTTTAACTTAATCCAAATACTGAAGAGCAGTTTAAGTTGATATAAAGTGTCATGATAACGGTCTTATCTCCTCGTGAGGAACCTACGGGTAGAATTTTCTCAGATGAGCTATGTTCCACGGGTTCCCCACTGGCATGCCTTCTGCAGTTTCCAGCCGTGCCGAGCCTGGCCTGGCAATGTGCGTCACTTTGAAGGGGCCTTCCCACATTGGAGATAGCTTGTGCAGGCCCTCGCGAGAGAGTATCCTCCTGAGCACCAGATCGCCGACCTCCAGAGTCCTTCCTCGAACATGGCGGCTATGGTAGCGGTGTAGTCCCTGCTAGTACCTTGCAGCGCGAAGCGCTGCTTGGCACCGAGATTCTTCAAGCCGGAGGAGGCGATCCTTGATGAGGTCCTCTTGATGCAGCTCGTTGAAGGCAAGCACCCTTTGCGACCCGAACTTGACGTCGGTGGGAAGGACAGCCTCCGCCCCGTAGACCAGGAAGAATGGAGTCTCCCCAATAGGCTTGGTTGCGGTGGTACGAATGGACCATAAGATGGATTGGAGGTTGTCTAACCATTTCTTGCCGCAGGCTTCGAGCTTGGCGTTAAAGCTTCGTGTCTTGAGGCCCTTGAGGACTTTGGCGTTGGCACGCTTGGCCTGACCATTGCTCCTGGGGTAGGCGATGGAGGCGAAGCAGATCTTGATGCCGGCCGATGCGCAATACTCCCGGAATAGCCTGCTGGTGAACTGGCTGCCGTTATCGGAGATTATGCGGTTAGGCACACCAAAATAGCAAATTAGCCCACGGATGAACTTGACTGCGGACCTAGCCGGTATGGTGCACACCGGATCCACCTCCACCTACTTGGTAAACTTGTCGATGGCGACGTAGACATAGCGATAGCCCCCTTGCGCTCGAGGGAATGGACCCAGGATGTCCAGCCCCCAAACAGCAAAGGGCCAAGTGAGTGGGATGGTTTGTAGCTCCTGCGCTGGTTGATGAATCTGCTTGGCATGGAATTGGCACGCCTCACACCTCTTTACCATTTCAGCCACGTCCCAGAGCGCCAAAGGCCAGTAGAAGCCGCTGCGATACGCATTCGCAGCGAGGGTCGAAGCAGAGGCATGATGCCCACACTCGCCGGCGTGGATTTCCCTGAGGAGCTCTTGGCCCTAGTGATTTGAGATGCACTTCAGAGCGACGCCGTTTGGGCGACACTGGTACAAATCACCATCTTTGACGCAGTATCCTGAGGCTTGGTGTACTATCCTTTCGGCCTCTGACTCATCCTCGGGAAGCCTGCTGCTGGTGAGGAAGGCCTTGAGCTCGAGGATCCAATACACTTCCTCCTACCTTGCCAATGCCAGAAGGACGCGATCGCCCAAAGATGGCCCACATTCTAGAGCCCCCTGCTCCGGAGGGGGCAGCAAGGCAGGCGGAAGCTCAGATCTTATTGTTGGTGGAGAAGCAGATGGCTTGAAGAGGCGTTCCTCGAAGACACCAGCTGGCCGCGCCAGGCGATGAGAGGCGCACTTGGCAATTTCATTCGCTTCCACATTTTCCCCTCGTGGAATGTGCTTCATTTCTAGGCCTTGGAAGCATTTTTCCATCTTTCGATGCTCTTCAAGATAAGCCACCATGTGCTCATCCTTTGGAGTGTAGCTCTTGTTGGAGAAGTTCACGACCAGCTGTGAATCTCCCTTGACAATGAGGTGCTTGATGCCCAAAGCATTCGCTGCCCTTAGGCCGGCGAGTAGTCCTTCGTATTCCGCAATATTGTTGGAGACCTTGTGCTCTGGTTTGAAACAGAGCTGAACAGCGTAGAAGAGCTTGTCTCCAGAGGGAGAGGTGAGGACGGCCCCAGCCCCTGCGCCGGGAAGGTTGAAGGCGCCATCAAAGTGCATGACCCAAAGGCCTGGGGCTTCCTCTCCTAGAAGTGTAGATTCCACCTCTGGAGGCTCGCTGGCGAATGAATCAGTCCATTCGGTGGTGAACTCAGCTAAGGCTTTGCTCTTGATTACCTTTGTGGTTTCGAAGGAGATCTCGAATGGCTGAAGCTCCACAGCCCACTCTGCCACCCTTCCGGTGACATTTGGGTTGCGTAGGATTGTCTCCAGGGGCCGATCAGTGACCACCTTGATCGGGTGGCCCTGGAAGTAGTGACGTAGTTTCCTTGAAGCGATCAGTAGGGTGAAGATCAGCTTCTGCTGCATGGTGTAGCGCTCCCATGCGTCGCTGATGTCTACGCACGCGTCTATTCTTATAGACGGTGTTGGGCCTCCAAGTGCAGAGGTTTGTAGAATAGCAGCAAGTTTCCCTTAAGTGGATCACCCAAGGTTTATCGAACTCAGGGAGGAAGAGGCCAAAGCTATCCCTCTCAAGCAACCCTGCAATTATGATATAGAAATATCTTGTGTCCTCAACACACCCAATACACTTGTCAGATGTATATGTGCACTAGTTCGGCGAAGAGATAGTGAAATACAAGTAGTAGTGATGATTATAAGTAGTAAATGTGATCTGAAATAAATATCGCTGCGAGCAAACATGTAACAGAACATGAAGTAAATAGTGTGCAAAGCTTGGAAACAAGGCCTAGGGATCATACTTTCACTAGTGGACACACTCCCAACAAATATAATATAATTGAACCAATAGATACTATCATCAATATGCAACTCAAAACAATTCTCCAATGGAAAACATACACTAATCATGCATAGGGCTACGAAGCACTCCTCAAAGTCCGTATGTACCCAAACTAGATTGTCCCACACTATCACCGTGAACGCACTAGATGGTTCCAACAAACACCACATTTCATAGAGACATTAACCAAAAAGATAGACATGATGCACACACTAGTCACCTTTACACCATGATACGAGGTATCTCTGGAGAGTACAATAATTAAGCATAGGAGTAGCATAAAATCTGAATAATAACATCTACCAATTCAACTAGATACAAAGCTCACGATCACATAAAGATCACATCATGGGAGAGAGAGGTGAACCACATAGCTACCGGTAGAGCCCTCAGCCCCGGGGGAGAACTACTCCCTCCTCATAATAGGAAACAGTAAGGTTGATGGAGATGGCGGTGAGGTCGATGGAGACGGCGGAGACGGCGATGGAGACCGATGGAGATGGCTCCGAGGGCACTTCTCCGTCCCGGCAGGGTGCCGGAATAGAGACTTTTGTCCCCCAAAATTTGTTATTGACGGCGGTGGTGCTGCGGAACTGTTTTGGGAAAAATGCCGATTCCCCTAGGGTTTTCTGTCCTGAGGCTTTATATAGGCAAAGAGGCGTCGTCAGGGGGCTGCCAGGGCACCCTCACAATGGGTGGGCGTGGCCAGGGGCTGGACCGCGCGCCCCTGTTGTGTGGGCGGCCTCTGGCCCCCCTCCGGCTCTCTTTCGGTCTTCAATACTCTTCCGGGAAAAATAAGACTTCTGGAACTTGTTTTGTCCAATTCTGAGAATATTTCTTGTGTAGCTTTTCTGAAACACAAAAATAGCAAAAAATAGGGAACTGGCACTATGGCATCTTGTCAATAGGTTAGTTCCAGAAATCGCATAAAAATGCCACGAAGTAACAAAACACAAGGCAAATGATGTAAAAACAAGCATGGAGCATCAAAAATTATAGATACGTTTGAGACATATCAGCATCCCCAAGCTTAACTCCTGCTCGTCCTCAAGTAGGTAAGTGATAACAAAAGAAATAATTTTTGAGGTGACATGCACCTACACAATCTTGATCATCTATGAAAGCATTGAGTGTTGGGATCATAAGAACTTAAAACATGGGCTTGGAAGACATAATCTTGATAATAGAAACTTAGCAACCATGTTATAACATGAAAATGAACACAAACAAAAGATCATGAAAATGAAACAATGAAAGTCAAACGTGTATTCAAATCATATGGAAAAACATACAAATGGTTTTCAGTTTGTCCTTCACGAGAGAGCAAAACATAAATGCATAGGACACCTTCAAGTTTAAGAGGGCGACTAGATACAAATAATTTAAGAACAAGTGAAACCAACATCATGAATCAATCAATGAAAACTTTGGGACAATGCACATTATACTCAGAATGACAACTATGCTCTCTTAATGGTGCATAAAGATAGAAGGTGGTGACTCAACAAAAAAGTAAAAGAAAGGCCCTTCGCGGAGGAAAGCAGTGATTGCAAGTTTTATAAACCTTCAAAAATTATGGTACTTACCGGCTTTGAGCTCTCATTGCCCCCATCATAAGCATCTTGAATGGTTAAAGTTAATGCGAGAACACTTATGATGCATATGCTTGACAAATCATAAGTTGAAAACCTCATGTCCCGTGAATACGAATACCCAAACCTCATGCTACTCGACTTAGAGTCCCAAGCAAGCTCTTGTCATTGTAAATATATATGTATCATCGAGAACCGCCAACGGGGTACCTCCGTGCCTGATGACATGGAACAAGCCCACATCAAAATGACAGGACAAACAGACAATGAACACCTCAGCATCTCTTTTATTTACCATTGGTATAGCTTTTTATTGCGAGATGCGTCGTCGAATGTTCACTATGGGCATGCTGTAATTTTCCACCATGAATTATGCATGGCTTAGATTAGTGGCCCAGGCGTTTCCCTAACACATATAAAAACTCTATGATCCCACAAGATTCCCAACTTATTTCACATCGTGAGTATCCATAAACAAAAGATCACGATATCAACTCAAATGAAAGATAGTGCAATGTTGAAAGCTTGCCCCATGACGGCATGGCTGGGCTAATCTCCAACTTACAACTTGCAAGCATAACAACTCAACATAAGAGACCACAATGTCAAAATTTTAAAGCGAGAAAAGTAAAGTGTGCCATCCGGTTCGTGAGAGCTTTACTGACCAATTTTCGCATAACACCAAAAAGAGTTTAATTTGAAGGATAGATAAAAGCAAGTCAAATTTACTTTGGAATAGCAAATTGCTAATAGGTACGTATGGTGGACACTTTGGAACAACTCGGTTTTTAGGAGTTGGATGCACGAGTAGAGCTCATACTCAGTACAAAATGAGGGCTAGCAAAAGACTGGGAGCAACCAACTAAGAGAGCAATAATGGCCATAATCATGCAGAGCGACAAAGCGACATTAAAAGAAGCATAAGATGGCATCAAAAGTCAAAAACTAAATGATCATAGAGGCAATGGAAACTTTGTATGAGTCTAACATGTGTGAGCATGCGCCAAGTCAACCCAAATAAAGCATCAAGGAGAAAACCAAAATAATGCTTCCAAATAATTAAAACAACGCGTGATTTTTTCAAAGGCTCATTAAGCAATCTCAGTTATTTGAGACAAGTCACGCGACAGCAAAACTACTAAGCATGCTATCAAAAAGACATCAAGCATGACATACAAAAGCCTAGACCGCAGTCTACACAAGCTCCTTCTTGTACCACTTTTTGCATGAAACTTTTTCTCTTTTCCAACACCATTCAAACCTTTTTGAGGAAACTCTTTTGATGAAAACAAACATAGACCAGAGGTCCAAATACACCTTGATGCAAAGATATAGCAAGATCTGAATAAAAATCAAGGCGAAAAACGAAAGCTAAACGCAGTAGCAGAAAAAAGAGAACACTCGTCGAACGAAAAGAGTGAAAACTAGAGTGTTCTTGGCAAATGAAAAACGGAGCATGTCTCTCTCCAAACACATGATGTGATCCAAATATTTATTGCAGAAAACAAAACAAAAGAAAACTGAAAACTAAAGTAAAGATGCTCCAAGAAAAACGCATAGTGCATGAAGCAATAAAAATATAGTGTCTTGAAAGGTGACCTAATTTTTGCCGATGAAGAAAGGGGTGCCTCGGGGGCATCCCCAAGCTTTGACGCTTGTACTTCTTGGATATTTCTTGGGGTGACATGGGCATCCCCAAGCTTGAGCTTTTGTCCATTCGTTATCTCATCTCATCATTCTCCAATCCCTACACTTGAAAACTTCCTTCATACAAAACTCAACACAATTCTATTAGCAATGTTAGCATAAGCATAATAATGAATCAACCCTTTTTAGTTCAGATTTCAACACAAAACCACCACATATATAGCATATACTACTGTAGCAACTTCCCCAAAAGTTCCATGATCAAAAGAACTCAAAAATAAAGCGATCAAGAGGCAAACACAAATAGTGGCAGAAATCTGTCAAAATAGAATAGCTGACAAAGGTCGATTTTTAGAGGGTTTTATGTTGCTCAAATCAAAAAGTGTTAAACTAATGAAAGTTTGGATATAACCTGGGGCATATGCACAAGAAATCTCAGGTCCAAAAGATATACATAGAATTTTCACGAATTTTTACGGTGCAGCACCAAAAACTGTTTCAGGACAGCAACATCCCCAAATCTTACCTCACTCAAATTAGAGGCTTCTCTTGGCACAACAACGAAATAAAAAGGATAAGGAGTGGTTATTACAGTAGTAATAACTTCCAAGACTCAAATAAAAGAAAAAGTACTGAATGTAAAAACATTGGGTTATCTCCCAAGAGTGCTTTTCTTTAACGTCTTTGAGCTAGGCGCAGTAATTTGCAAAGATGCTCATTTAGGCGCCATAAAAGAGCTTGAGGCAAAGGCGCCATATAGGAACTTAAAGCAATAGAGAGCATCAAAAAGCAAATGTGAAAGACATTTAAATCTGAACCACTTCCTATGAAAAATAATCTTGTAAAGAGACAAATCATGAAAGCGCAAAGCAAAAAGCATAGGAAGGCAAAACAAGTATAACTTCAAGAGTTGCAGCATAAAGAGGGAAAACTCAATATTGTTGAGGTCCATCAAACCATGTTTCCCTCTTTCATAATAACTTTTAGTAGCATCATGAATAGAACTAACAATATAACTATCACATAAAGCATCTCTATCATGAGCCACATGCATAAAAGAATTAATACTCCCCACATGAACAATCGTAGTAGGAGCAGATTCAACAGAATAATTATTCTCATCACCATAATCTTCAAAAATAGGAGGCATATTGTAATTAACTAGTTTTCTCCTCAAAAGTAGGTGAACTGAAAATATTATACCCATCATCATAACCATCATAAACTAGAGGTTTAGTATCACAAGCTAGAGAACAGCTATTTCGCAAAGCATATTCATCAAACATATCATCATAAGAAGGAACATGGATAGTACTAATGGTACAACAATTATTAACCTTAGAATTTGTACCAAAAAGATTTTCAATATCAAAAGTAGAGTGCTTTTCCTAATCATGATCACTAACATAGGTAACATGCATGAGAACATCATCCCAATCAAAATTATCATAATCTATAGCAGGATCATAACGCTTAGGGGAAGATACCATGTCCTCTTGCCTTTTGCTCCTCTTCTTCTTCATACTCTTCTTACTCTCTCCTTTAGGAGGGAGAGACTTGAAGGGCATCTTCTCCACATCATCTTTAGGAGGGAAAGGCATCTTCTCCACATAATCTGGTTTACTGATAGGAACAACATAAGAAACTTTGGAGGATTCCTCCTCTCTATTAATAAGATCAAAACATCTATTAGTCCCATCATAGCTTGGCAAAATATCATGTTTTATAAGATCTTGTAAGTAAGTATTTGCGAGGCAATCTTTAGCACAATAGAGACGACAACCACGAAGGGTTCTATTAATATCAACATCTCTCATATCAACCAAAGAAATCTTTCTAGATATCTTTTCACAATTCAAAAACAAAGTAAGATCATCATGCTTATTGAGAGTAATCTTATCATCACAATACAAATTTGTGGTAGTCGTTCGATTAATTGCACATTGAAAATTAAAGTGACCCGTTTTACCGCAAAGTTCACAAAGAAAAGGATAAAGCTCACAAACCTTTTCACCAAGCACATCTAGATCCCTGAGCCACATACTGGTTTCTTCATTTGCATGGTGGACACAATAATCTTCCTTGTTGTAACTATGTTCACTAGGTCTATGTACTCCACAAAATTTAACATGTTTATAGGAAATAGGACTTTCAGAAGTTTGAGCATGTTTATTGCAATCATCAATAACAATATCACTTTCTATGCAAGTGTCCTTAAAAGGTTCATGATACACGTCCCCATTTCCTTTAGGAACATTAATATGGGAAGCAAAGGTTTTAAAACAATCAATCATAATTTGAGGATCAAGACCATACTTAGCACTAAGCTCTTGAAAATCAACAGTTTCAGCGAAAGACTTAATGCAATCAAACTCGTAATTCATACCCGATCCTTTACCTTTGTTGCTATCCTAACCTTCAATATTGTTTTGAATTGTTTCAAGCAGACCCCACTTGGTGTCGACATCCTTGCTTGTGAAAGACCCATCAAAGCATGCATCTAGATAGTCCTTGTAATATCCTGAAAGCTTTGCATAAAAATTATTAATAACAATATTACGGGGAAGATCATGAATAGGACATTTGTGCATTAGTAACTTTAATCGTCCCCATGCTTGGGCAATGCTTTCTCCCTCATGCGGATGAAAATTATAAATGTAATTTGGAATAAAAGAGAGGTACAATTTTCTCCCAGTCAATAGGTCGGCCATCCTTCAGTATTTTATACCATTCTGCAGCTCTGCCCTTCAGTGATAAAGAAAATAGCTTCCTCTTAACTTGGTTCATTGAAATACCTGCACACTGGAATAACTCGCATAATTCATGTATAAAGAGCAAATGATCACCAGGATGGACAGTTCCATCTCCTAAATAGCAGTTATTCATCGCACGTTCGATAATTTCCATAGGTATTTTAAAAGGATGACGAGCACAAGCATCATTAGAAACATCACATATGGGAGATAAAATATCATCAGATCAAACTTTCTCCACTAAAGCTAGGGAACTAAAAATATCATGCTTAACAAAACCAGCTTCCCCAAGCTTAGACTTTTCTATAGCATTAGCATAAACGGTATTCAAAGCATTCGTACTAATAACATTGCTATGCGAAATAAGCTCCAAAGGTTTTTCAATTTTCTCTTCAAATCTAAACTCAGAAAAAAGACTAAAGAACTTTTTATTTTCCATTAAGCCTAACTAGTGAAAATAAAAACAAGAAACAAAAAGATATAATTGCAGAATCTAAAGGAAATAACTTCGAGCACTCACACAGGAGGATACGAGTACCTTTTACCTTACCTCTCCGGCAACGGCGCCAGAAAAGAGCTTAATGTCTACGCACGCGTCTGTTCTTGTAGACAGTGTTGGGCCTCCAAGTGCAGAGGTTTGTAGAACAGCAACAAATTTCCCTTAAGTGGATCACCCAAGGTTTATCGAACTCAGGGAGGAAGAGGTCAAAGCTATCCCTCTCAAGCAACCCTGCAATTATGATACAGAAAGTCTCTTGTGTCCCCAACACACCCAATACACTTGTCAGATATATAGGTGTACTAGTTCAGCGAAGAGATAGTGAAATACAAGTAGTAGTGATGATTATAAGTAGTAAATATGATCTGAAATAAATATCGCTGCGAGCAAACATGTAACAGAATATGAAGTAAACGGTGTGCAAAGCTTGGAAATAAGGCCTATGGATCATACTTTCACTAGTGGACATACTCCCAACAAATATAACATAATTGAACCAATAGATACTATCATCAATATGCAACTCAAAATAAATATTCAATGGAAAACATACACTAATCATGCGTAGGGCTACGAAGCACTCCTCAAAGTCTGTATGTACCCAAACTAGATTGTCCCACACTATCATCGTGAACGCACTAGATGGTTCCAACAAACACCACATTTTATAGAGACATTAACCAAAAAGATATACATGATGCACACACTAGTCACCTTTACACCATGATACGAGGTATCTCCGGAGAGTATGATAATTAAGCATAGGAGTAGCATAATATCTGAATAATAACATCTACCAATTCAACTAGATACAAAGCTCACGATTACATAAAGATCACATCATGGGAGAGAGAGGTGAACCACATAGCTACCGGTAGAGCCCTCAGCCCCGGGGGAGAACTACTCCCTCCTCATCATAGGAGATAACTGTCACATCCCAAAATTTCCCAATTTCAAAATGTGAAAATAAATAATAAATAAATATGTGTTTGTTTGTCTTGGTCAAAATTTCACACGAAATTGAAACTTTTGTAGTGTTATTTAAAAGTACTTTACAAAAAAATCAAAGAGAAAGACAAGGTATTTATTATGGTATGTTATCTTCACAAACCTTTTTGTTTCTGAAATGATTTATATAAACCTATTGTAGTTTTGATCCTATATTTGAAATTGGGTAAAATATAAACTCAAAATCCTATCTTGAAAATTATTACATAGGTAGCCATATATATAGGATAAAGTGCATAATTAATTTTTTTGTATTTATGTATTGGACAGGAAATAAGTTCCTGCATTCCCTACAAAAGTACTTTGATCTTACAAATTTTTAGTAGTATTTATTTGAATCAATTTGGAGCTCTTAATTCAAAAGTATGGAAAGAAAACGGAAAAACAGGGAAAAGATTAAAGGTTTCTTTTATTTTCAAAAAAAGTGAACCGATCAAACCTGGACCGACCCACCAATTCGACCTTGAAGCAGCCCATCTAGCCAGCCCAATCGACCGGAGCGTGCACTTGTGGTCGTAGTCTTCTTCTTCCTGGTTCGTTCACGTACAGCCAGCTCTCAAACTAACGTCTATGGCAGTTAAACCTTCTCCTCCTCCTCTAGGACGTTCTGGTACTTGAAACGGTTTGCTGTAAATACAAAATTTACTCCTCTTTAACCCACGGTTTCATTCCAAGTATTAAAATCCTGTTTCGGTGCACCTTAAAACATCACTAGTGGGTATCGTTGCCATTACCGAGCCGGCTGATCCCCTTCGTCTCCCGTTTTTCCACTTTCTCTCTATATGTATAAATTTCACCTAGAGCTTCTCCATCTCTGAACACACTCCTCCAGCACTCTAGCCCCCAGGCTGTCCCCGTGGCGGGCGAAATTTCTTCGCTGGAGTACAACGGCAGCCGCGACGCCTTGCCGATTTCTACGGGTATAGAGGGACTCGGGACCTGATTCTTCTTCCTTTCTTTCTCTCTAGACCTTGTGCATCTTTCTTATGCATCTGTTTGATCCAATTCATAGCCGGAGATTGCCCCCGACGAGTACCCGACGCTGTTGCCGCTGCAGACTTCGGCCACCATCTCCTGGATCTTTTCCGAGGATTCCCGATAGAATCATCGCATATGTGTGCACAAAGGAGCGCCTTCAACTACACTAGGCCCTGGTGACTGCCGGCAAGCTCAAGTCTCGTTGGTGAGCTGCACCTTAAAATTTGTTTTCACCTATATGCAGTTTCAGTTTAGGACAGTTCTGAATCTGTAACGTGTATAAGCCAGTTTCAGTAATTTTCGTTTTGGACAGTTTGCACATGTAACTTCAGAAGTTCATAACTTTAGTTCTACTGGGCCAATTTTCGCAAATAAAATGTTTCTGAAAACCTTGGAACAAGTAGAATATTATGGAACACTCAGTTTCCCTTTTTGGTAAAACTTTTGCTTAGTCAATTTCGAGGTAAAGTTTCGAAATAGTTTGCCCATAGTGCAGATTCTATTAACACTTTTAATTTTGTTCTTTCTATAAAGCGTATGGAAAGAATACACCCGTCTATTAGTACTATCAAAAATTGTTTTCACAAAAGTTAATAATTATATTAGATTAACTTGTTGTAATCCTAGTTTCATATGGTTAAATTTGGAATTAACCAATTCACAAATGTTTTATCGTTGTATGTGTTTTGCAGTTATTATAATCTAGTACTAATTATACTTTGGTTGCTCTAGGAATGATTCAATGTTTTATTTGGAGTTTTATGTGTATTTGCCATCTTGTCATATTTGTTGACTATTTCCATTTTTGAATGTTATGTGTGTGTATGTTCATGTGTGGTATTTTACCTTTACCGATAGATTTCTCGGAGTATTGCGGGCAATATTATCAAGATAGACCCTTGCTGCTGCTATCATTCCAAAGGCAAGTTGCTTTGACCATGTTAAGTGTGATTTCTATCACTAAATTCATAAGTTGTATGTGAAGGGAGAATGCCATGCTTTGTTATGTTCTAGTAATGATTGTGTGTAGACAATGTGTGGTAGACGTAAGAATTGGCATGCACCCATTCTGGGGTAGCATTGCGAAAATATTGTTGAGGCAAAAGGTTATCAACAGAAAGAAGTGGTATGAGTGAAAACAACTACAAGAGTTGCATCCAGTGAGTGGCTCTGCAAGCTCGCACACATCTACATCAACAAAAGAATATCCTCATCTTGTTTTCTTACGTTTTGAACAAAACCTCATGATCGTGTGTAATATCGATTCATGAGAGAAAAATCTATGTTCGTGTGTAACATCATTCATAGGTGGGATTTTGGTCATATGGTGTGTAATATCCATATGATACTTTTAGACACATGGTGTGTAATATCCATGTTATAGGATTGGGCACTTGGTGTGTAATATCCTTGTGTTCCACCTAGCCTTTCTAAAACATTTGACTTGGCAACTTGGTGTGTAATATCCTCATGTGCCACTCAATTCTCTTCTATGCTTGATAAGAAAATGTTTTCAACTCTAAAAATTCCCATCTTCTCTTTTATCATAACTTAGCATGAAATTTGTAACTTGCCAATACATTCAAAGTATTGACCCTCCGTGGCTGCAACGTCTCATGTTGCAGGATTCTATGATGAAGATTGAAGATAACCGAGTTCTGGTCACGAGTCTTTGTCCAACACGTCTGCCTGCGGTGCCATGAAGAAAGAAGAATCCATGCTTCATTTTACTTAGTCGTTGTGAACTCTGTAATAAAATATAGCCTTGAGCTACTTGAGTTGTAATGATACAATTTTTTTATCATGGATCATGCGTTGTAATAAAGATCTTTGTTTCTTGATATTTCATCTTGTAACTGTGTGTGCTAGCAGTCGATCCGGGACTAGCACAATAATGCACAGGTACGCTACAGATAGTATCAGAGCAATGTGTTGCCCTTAGGTTCGTGACCCTAGGAATTGGACAAAGACTCCTTAGCAAAAAAGGAGTTTCTTCAAAGTCTAAGTTATTTAGAAACTTGCTATCTTGTAAATTCTTTCCTTAGATATTTTGTTTTATCTCGACATCTCTCCTTTTTCAACTTGAAGATGAAGAACTTCATCGTCACCATCGCCAAGGACTTCAAAAGCACCTGCTTCAGAACTCGTCTTCTTGACATCGCCAACATACCAACTCTACCTATCCCTATCATCGAATGAAGCAAGTTGAAGAAATTCAAGAAGGAAATCTTGTGCATCAATAGTTCTAGGACTTAGAAATTCCTAGTAAAGATCTTGATAACAATAGGACCATCGAAATACTTAGCAAATGATGAGCTATGCGCCCAACTCAAAGGAAAGGACACAATGTACCCGGAGCAAGAGAATACCAAGGCAATGGATGCAAAGTTGAAGATCAAGATATCAAGTTCAAGAATCAAGAGAAGATGCTCCAAGAGAGAACAAGTAGATTAGAGAAAATAATGTGATGCTAGAGAAAGCAACGACTTTGAGTTATTTGCGTACCGCGACTTGGTCAAGAAGCTACGTGCCGATAAATGAGAGCTTCAAGCAAGGAAAGATGTCTCAACGGTGGAGGTGAAGGAGTACAAGATGACACTCGCAAAGCATGTACTCACCATCGATGAAGAGGAAGTCAACATGGAGTTGTAGATTAGTTAGTAAGACCACCATGTACCGCTTGCATTTTTTAGTTGATATTTGCCCGTGACCACCATGTGGTATGACATCTAGTGAGTTTGTTTTAATCTTGAGATGTTCGCGACCCGTGTTTTTCAAAACATTAGTGAGTTGAATGTTTGCTTGTGTGTTTTTAAGGATTGTTTCTATGCATGTGTTGTGTGTTTTAAGGATTGTTTATATGCATGTGTTGAGGGTAGGAAATTTTATTTCTCTTAGATTCTATCTCTAAATCTAACCTCATCCATATCAAACCCAACAGATGCCTCCTCGTCGCGCTCCTGAGGAACATATGCAACAGCTGATGGAAGCACAAGCCCAACTCATGCAAGTGGTGACTCAGTTCATTGCAAACAGTCAGTACAACAACAACAATCCCCCTCCGCCACCACCGCCCCCTCAAGTCGATATGCTTGCAAGGTTCCTAAGACTTCGCCCTGCAAAGTTTTCTCGTGCCGCTAAACCATTGGAAGCTATGGACTGGCTCCGTTCTGTTAACAAAGACTTGGTGACTACTGGATGCACTGATGCTAAAAAAGTCAGGTTTGCAGCTCATCTGTTGGAAGGACCAGCGGCAAACTGGTGGGACACTTATCAAATCACTCACCCCGTTGATGGAGTGACTTGGGATTCATTCCAGGAGGGATTTCGTGCTGCACATATCTCATCTGGAATAATGGGCCTGAAGAAGAAGGAGTTCTGTGATCTTAGACAGACGTATCACAGCGTATCTGAGTACATTGATGAGTTCACCAATCTCTCACGCTATGCGCCAGATGATGTTGACACAGATGCAAAGAGGACGGAGAAGTTTTTAGAGGGCCTCAATGACGACTTGTCAATCCCTCTTTCAGTTGCTTATACTCCTACCTATCAGTCCCTGCTTGATCAAGCTATAATTCTGGAGAACAAGATGAAGCAATCTGAAAGAAGAAAGAGGAAGCATAACCATGGTAGTTCATACTCAGGACAGTATCATAACACACACACTTCTTATGAAGAGAATAAGCATTCTGGATATCACAAGCACAGAGGGAGTAACCTCCATAAGAATGGTGGAAATGAGCATCGTCACAATAGAGAGAAGCCAAAGAAGGACCTCATTGAAGTCACTTGCTTCAAGTGCCTCAACACTGGACATTATGCTTATGAATGTCCGGAGAAGAAACATACCACTCATAATGGTGACAGAAGTGGCATAAAGCGTATATCTCTTCAACAATCCAACGAGGATTAATGTTCCCGCAAATGAAGCTTATGAAGCCGCAAACCAAGGAAATTAAGGGGAATACAACATGAAACCTAGTGAACCAAGCTCGAAGATGCAACCTAGCAACACTATCTTTTAAGGGTGGTAGCTCCCTAGATAGTTTCTCCACAAATCTTTTTCGTTCTAGCCTTCCCGAATCTCGGGACGAGATTCCTTTTAAGTGTGGTAGTCTGTCACATCCCAAAATTTCCCAATTTTGAAATGTGAAAATAAATAATAAATAAATATATGTTTGTTTGTCTTGGTCAAAATTTCACAAGAAATTGAAACTTTTGTAGTGTTATTTAAAAGTACTTTACAAAAAAATCAAAGAGAAAGACAAGGTATTTATTATGGTATGTTATCTTCACAAACCTTTTTGTTTCTGAAATGATTTATATAAACCTATTGTAGTTTTGATCCTATATTTAAAATTGGGTAAAATATAAACTCAAAATCCTATCTTGAAAATTATTACATAGGTAGCCATATATATAGGATAAAGTGCATAATTTTTTTTTTGTATTTATGTATTGGACAGGAAATAAGTTCCTGCATTCCCTGCAAAAGTACTTTGATCTTACAAATTTTTAGTAGTATTTATTTGAATCAATTTGGAGCTCTTAATTCAAAAGTATGGAAAGAAAACGGAAAAACAGGGAAAAGATTAAAGGTTTCTTTTATTTTCAAAAAAAGTGAACCGATCAAACCTGGACCGACCCACCAATTCGACCTTGAAGCAGCCCATCTAGCCAGCCCAATCGACCGGAGCGTGCACTTGTGGTCGTAGTCTTCTTCTTCCTGGTTCGTTCACGTACAGCCAGCTCTCAACTAACGTCTATGGCAGTTAAACCTTCTCCTCCTCCTCTAGGACGTTCTGGTACTTGAAACGGTTTGCTGTAAATACAAAATTTACTCCTCTTTAACCCACGGTTTCATTCCAAGGATTAAAATCCTGTTTCGGTGCACCTTAAAACATCACTAGTGGGTATCGTTGCCATTACCGAGCCGGCTGATCCCCTTCGTCTCCCGTTTTTCCACTTTCTCTCTATATGTATAAATTTCACCTAGAGCTTCTCCATCTCTGAACACACTCCTCCAGCACTCTAGCCCCCAGGCTGTCCCCGTGGCGGGCGAAATTTCTTCGCTGGAGTACAACGGCAGCCGCGACGCCTTGCCGATTTCTACGGGTATAGAGGGACTCGGGACCTGATTCTTCTTCCTTTCTTTCTCTCTAGACCTTGTGCATCTTTCTTATGCATCTGTTTGATCCAATTCATAGCCGGAGATTGCCCCCGACGAGTACCCGACGCTGTTGCCGCTGCAGACTTCGGCCACCATCTCCTGGATCTTTTCCGAGGATTCCCGATAGAATCATCGCATATGTGTGCACAAAGGAGCGCCTTCCACTACACTAGGCCCTGGTGACTCCCGGCAAGCTCAAGTCTCGTTGGTGAGCTGCACCTTAAAATTTGTTTTCACCTATATGCAGTTTCAGTTTAGGACAGTTCTGAATCTGTAACGTGTATAAGCCAGTTTCAGTAATTTTCGTTTTGGACAGTTTGCACATGTAACTTCAGAAGTTCATAACTTTAGTTCTACTGGGCCAATTTTCGCAAATAAAATGTTTCTGAAAACCTTGGAACAAGTAGAATATTATGGAACACTCAGTTTCCCTTTTTGGTAAAACTTTTGCTTAGTCAATTTTGAGGTAAAGTTTTGAAATAGTTTGCCCATAGTGCAGATTCTATTAACACTTTTAATTTTGTTCTTTCTATAAAGCGTATGGAAAGAATACACCCGTCTATTAGTACTATCAAAAATTGTTTTCACAAAAGTTAACAATTATATTAGATTAACTTGTTGTAATCCTAGTTTCATATGGTTAAATTTGGAATTAACCAATTCACAAATGTTTTATCGTTGTATGTGTTTTGCAGTTATTATAATCTAGTACTAATTATACTTTGGTTGCTCTAGGAATGATTCAATGTTTTATTTGGAGTTTTATGTGTATTTGCCATCTTGTCATATTTGTTGACTATTTCCATTTTTTGAATGTTATGTGTGTGTATGTTCATGTGTGGTATTTTACCTTTAACGATAGATTTCTCGGAGTATTGCGGGCAATATTATCAAGATAGACCCTTGTTGCTGCTATCATTCCAAAGGCAAGTTGCTTTGACCATGTTAAGTGTGATTTCTATCACTAAATTCATAAGTTGTATGTGAAGGGAGAATGCCATGCTTTGTTATGTTCTAGTAATGATTGTGTGTAGACAATGTGTGGTAGACGTAAGAATTGGCATGCACCCATTCTGGGGTAGCATTGCGAAAATATTGTTGAGGCAAAAGGTTATCAACAGAAAGAAGTGGTATGAGTGAAAACAACTACAAGAGTTGCATCCAGTGAGTGGCTCTGCAAGCTCGCACACATCTACATCAACAAAAGAATATCCTCATCTTGTTTTCTTACGTTTTGAACAAAACCTCATGATCGTGTGTAATATCGATTCATGAGAGAAAAATCTATGTTCGTGTGTAACATCATTCATAGGTGGGATTTTGGTCATATGGTGTGTAATATCCATATGATACTTTTAGACACATGGTGTGTAATATCCATGTTATAGGATTGGGCACTTGGTGTGTAATATCCTTGTGTTCCACCTAGCCTTTCTAAAACATTTGACTTGGCAACTTGGTGTGTAATATCCTCATGTGCCACTCAATTCTCTTCTATGCTTGATAAGAAAATGTTTTCAACTCTAAAAATTCCCATCTTCTCTTTTATCATAACTTAGCATGAAATTTGTAACTTGCCAATACATTCAAAGTATTGACCCTCCGTGGCTGCAACGTCTCATGTTGCAGGATTCTATGATGAAGATTGAAGATAACCGAGTTTTGGTCACGAGTCTTTGTCCAACACGTCTGCCTGCGGTGCCATGAAGAAAGAAGAATCCATGCTTCATTTTACTTAGTCGTTGTGAACTCTGTAATAAAATATAGCCTTGAGCTACTTGAGTTGTAATGATACAATTTTTTATCATGGATCATGCGTTGTAATAAAGATCTTTGTTTCTTGATATTTCATCTTGTAACTGTGTGTGCTAGCAGTCGATCCGGGACTAGCACAATAATGCACAGGTACACTACAGATAGTATCAGAGCAATGTGTTGCCCTTAGGTTCGTGACCCTAGGAATTGGACAAAGACTCCTTAGCAAAAAAGGAGTTTCTTCAAAGTCTAAGTTATTTAGAAACTTGCTATCTTGTAAATTCTTTCCTTAGATATTTTGTTTTATCTCGACATCTCTCCTTTTTCAACTTGAAGATGAAGAACTTCATCGTCACCATCGCCAAGGACTTCAAAAGCACCTGCTTCAGAACTCGTCTTCTTGACATCAAGGAGAAGATGCTCCAAGAGAGAACAAGTAGATTAGAGAAAAATAATGTGATGCTAGAGAAAGCAACGACTTTGAGTTATTTGCGTACCGCGACTTGGTCAAGAAGCTACGTGCCGATAAATGAGAGCTTCAAGCAAGGAAAGATGTCTCAACGGTGGAGGTGAAGGAGTACAAGATGACACTCGCAAAGCATGTACTCACCATCGATGAAGAGGAAGTCAACATGGAGTTGTAGATTAGTTAGTAAGACCACCATGTACCGCTTGCATGTTTTAGTTGATATTTGCCCGTGACCACCATGTGGTATGACATCTAGTGAGTTTGTTTTAATCTTGAGATGTTCGCGACCCGTGTTTTTCAAAACATTAGTGAGTTGAATGTTTGCTTGTGTGTTTTTAAGGATTGTTTCTATGCATGTGTTGTGTGTTTTAAGGATTGTTTATATGCATGTGTTGAGGGTAGGAAATTTTATTTCTCTTAGATTCTATCTCTAAATCTAACCTCATCCATATCAAACCCAACAGATGCCTCCTCGTCGCGCTCCTGAGGAACATATGCAACAGCTGATGGAAGCACAAGCCCAACTCATGCAAGTGGTGACTCAGTTCATTGCAAACAGTCAGTACAACAACAACAATCGCCCTCCTCCACCACCGCCCCCTCAAGTCGATATGCTTGCAAGGTTCCTAAGACTTCGCCCTGCAAAGTTTTCTCGTGCCGCTAAACCATTGGAAGCTATGGACTGGCTCTGTTCTGTTAACAAAGACTTGGTGACTACTGGATGCACTGATGCTAAAAAAGTCAGGTTTGCAGCTCATCTGTTGGAAGGACCAGCGGCAAACTGGTGGGACACTTATCAAATCACTCACCCCGTTGATGGAGTGACTTGGGATTCATTCCAGGAGGGATTTCGTGCTGCACATATCTCATCTGGAATAATGGGCCTGAAGAAGAAGGAGTTCCGTGATCTTAGACAGAGGTATCGCAGCGTATCTGAGTACATTGATGAGTTCACCAATCTCTCATGCTATGCGCCAGATGATGTTGACACAGATGCAAAGAGGAAGGAGAAGTTTTTAGAGGGCCTCAATGACGACTTGTCAATCCCTCTTTCAGTTGCTTATACTCCTACCTATCAGTCCCTGCTTGATCAAGCTATAATTCTGGAGAACAAGATGAAGCAATCTGAAAGAAGAAAGAGGAAGCATAACCATGGTAGTTCATACTCAGGACAGTATCATAACACACACACTTCTTATGAAGAGAATAAGCATTCTGGATATCACAAGCACAGAGGGAGTAACCTCCATAAGAATGGTGGAAATGAGCATCGTCACAATAGAGAGAAGCCAAAGAAGGACCTCATTGAAGTGTAGGAGAAATCTCCCATTTCAAGTTTCAAATTCAAGTCACCCATTTCAACTAGAGTTCCCCTTATAGATGGCCTCCATATTATTAGCGACTAAGCAACTACATTGAGTGATGACCACTAAATAGAGTTGGATAAACTCAGCTTGATGCTCTTGATAACCAAGACATCACGTTACTTCTATCATTCTACTCTAGCAATTCAATCATGCAATTTAAGTAAAACAAGTAGGATGAAATCTTAAAACTAGGCATTGGAAGTATGAATCAAAAGATGGCTTGCCTTGGTTGGCAAAGTGTCCGGGGTTTTCTTCTTCTTCTTCTTGATAATAATAATTCCCTCCAATATCCTCCTCGGCAACACTAGCGTCTAATAACGAATAAACACAAACACACCATCACTTCACCAAGCTAACAACACACCAAGCACTCATGCTTACTTTCCAACAATAGTCTTTAGGTGGTATTTTAATTCCGGTTGCAATTTGAGTCATGTTGCATTTTATGTGTTGGTAGATAAGTCTTTCTTCTAAGCTTTTCTTCAAGTGTGCATACTAGATTCTTTGCTAAGTGGCCTAGGTGGTTCACTTGCTTCAAGTGCCTCAACACTGGACATTATGCTTATGAATGTCCGGAGAAGAAACATACCACTCATAATGGTGACAGAAGTGGCATAAAGCGTATATCTCTTCAACAATCCAACGAGGACTAGGTGAATGCCCGTGCGTTGCCACGGCCTGATACATTTCTTTCTTTGTTGCACACGATCATACACACTAAACAATAATGCAAGATTTCAAGTGTGTAAAAAAGGAAATTTGCGATGCTATGGACCAACAATCAGTCATAATTTTAATTGGTTGAACCTTAATTCTATGAAGACAAATAAATTTTTGAACCATAAGAATGTGCCTCTTAATAAAACAAGATAATATACAAGAATATGATCAACATGCTAGTACAGGGCATCACTAAAAATATTTTTCTCCTAAATAATATACAACTCTAGCAGGTTCGTTATCTAAATGTCACACAATATCATTATGCTTGAAGCTTTGCTTTCACAGGAGCATAGGCCGCTCATCTCCTCCGATATTAAAATATTATGTTTCTTGCCAACTTATATCTGGATCAGCCATGAATAAGCCGCATGAACAAAAATATAAGTACAGAACACTATATGCACGAGAAGCCAGAAAAAAAGTTATTTTTGTAAAGTCATGACCATAAGCTAGCATAAGACGCACTAATCAACACCTCTCTCTATTTTCCCAATCTCTAACTTCTCTCCCCAACGCCCATGCGGCGCAAGAACAACACACAGAACAAAGGTCCTCTTCTCAGAATCAATCTTAGACCGTGGATCCATGTCAAAATTTTGTCGATTATCAGTTGATCTCTTGGAAGAATCAGTCATCAGTAGCATGTCAGGAGTGTAGAAATCCAAGAGGTATTTGCATTGCTTCTCGTTCTATTGTATCCATACTGTTGTACCATTGCCCACATCAAGTGCCCATTGTTTGTATGCAGCTAAGTTCTGATCATAGACTGAATTTACCATTAATCACACTGAAGAGGAAGTAGCAGTAGTGCGACAACATGCTTCACCGATGCGCCATATTCCAGCTTCCAGTAACGCAACTAAATGAGAAACATTAAGTTTAGTGACTGCTGCAAGTGAAAATGGTTGTCACATAATGGTGATAAGCATACGAGAAATTGACTTCATCATTGAACCAACAGGTAACAACATCAGGCACAAAACTTCATTTATACGTGGCACATGAAGACATACACACTGATCTTATGCAAGCCATTTTGAATACATACACTACATCATTAAACTACCTTAAAATGGGTAATCCCGGTCGATTTGTTGTCTCTATTCAGGAAGCTCAAAGCAAATATCTGCGAGGAGAAATCCTAAAAGCATTAAAACCAAAAAATACCATAATTAAATCAGATGATACAATTAGTGATAATCAGATTGATGGAGAATCACCTTAAGGATGCAGACAACTTGCAGTTCGAACTCGGCAGTACTGAGTTGACCTCAGCGCCAACATCGGCGGTGCAAATCAGGTTTAAAGTGGGAAGGAAACATAGAGGTGTTTGTGAGTTTGGCTTTTTGAGCACACACAATACTTCAAGAAAACATCAGCAGTGTTTTCTTCTCTTTTTATATGCATTAAGTTTATCGGCATATCTGATTGTATAATCAAACAAAAACAAATTGGATCTTTGCTTTTACTTGCTCCAAACAAAACAATATTGCTCCCCGATCCGAAATGAATAAATATAATGATATCAAGATTGATATTTCCAGCTGATGAACAAGTAGTATCAAATGAGACGAAAGCAAGAATTTTTGACAGAAGAGACCACCTGCGCCAACGTAATGTCAAAAAGGACCGCCTCTCAAAATTTTTGTCAAAAAAGACCACCTGCCGCCTCCACCAAACCCGGCACCCCCCCTGCCGCCGTTCCGAAACCCGGCATGTGGCCGGGCAACGTCGCCCTAACGGACGTTTGCCCCAGCTGGGCCATGCCGCCTCCACCAAACCCGGCAGGGTGACGTGGCCAGCATGCCGCCAGCCCCATCGCCAGCACCCTGCCACCTCTGCAGCGCGCGCCGACAGCCCTGCCCGACACTGACTTCTATGCAATAAAAGTGATGGTCCAACAGCATCTCCCGCCCTCGCATGCGCTGATAACATCGATGACTTTCGAAAACTGTTGAATACAGAAAAAAGACCACCGTTCACTGTGTTGTAGCAGTAACTAGACCACCGACGGCACTAATCGCAGGCTATATAAGCAAGGTATTCGTCATTCATTCCTCTCACCCATGGGTTTGTTGCATCAGTACAGCCTCCAACCATGTCGGATGTTCTTCCTTTCTTTGATCCCGCTAACCGTGATTTCCACCCAGAGATGACCCATTGTATCCTGTGTCGTACCGGAACATTTTGTGAGAGTAACGGTTTGTCTTTCCAGGAGGTAATCATTGAAGATAGCCACGTAGCTAAGATAGGTATATGGTTACCGAGGATGCAGCTACCACTGAGGAGCATAGAAGAGGTACGCCAAGAACTATTAAGGCAGCAAGCAAGGTGGAATAGAGTGGTTGAGCTCAAAAATATTGAGGCTGGTCTTGGTTTTCAAAGTTGGATCAATACTGATTCAACTGAAATCACGATGCTGCCAAAAACATACGCATTGCACATGCAGGTAATATATATTATTTTGCGCACTTTATATTCCTTAAGATTTATTTGTAGTACTACTGACATTATCCGGTTTTCTATTTGTCATATGCAGCACTATCCTGATGACGCAGAGTTTGTCAATAGAAGAATCAAGCACTTTGCCTGGCTGAAAAAGATATTTGGTCCAGTGCGGGGTGGTTTATACCGCCCGAATACATATGCTGACGCTCTAGCAGAGGCAGCATATGATGAGTATGATGACGATGACTTTCTGCCTGCGCCTGTGAAATCTAAGGGTAAGAGTGCTGCATCATCGAAGGCCAAATCTAACGCATCATCATCATCGGGCAAGCGTTGATTCGATTAGTGAAACATTGTAATGTATCTTAATTTGAAGCCTCGTGACATGTGTATCTTACTTGTGATTGAAAGCAAATAAATGGCAGGCCTTATTATCGCAATAAGTGATTGAAAGCAAATTTATTTGTCCCATACAAACGAACATAGAAATATGTCTATTACATAGCTGGAAATAGTAACATAGATATATATAGGCGTACACAAATTGTGTTAGCCTTGTCGGCGAGGTCTGGGCTGCCTGTGCCGACGTCCTGAAGGCGATAGACGTTCACGGGGGGGATGAGGTTCACGGTGGCCTCGGCCGTACTGCCGCTCGTCCTCTTCTGGTTGAGTGTCAGGTGGTGGCAGAGGAGTATGAAACACGTGCTGAGATCCAGAGGGTGGAGGGATTAAGCTCCCAGATGTGCTAGCTGGATCGTACGAAAAGAAGTCAGGGACAGATGGAAAAAAATTGGTGTTATCCTGTCACAGCATATGTTGAAATCCCTGTGGTGGAGCCATGCTGTATCCAATACCAGCTCCCATGTCGTTCCAGGTCGGATCAATAGTTTCCTAAGGGGTATAGATAATATTAGAACCCATGTCGCGTTAATGAGGTTGAGAAGGTGTAATTAGTTCAGATATATGCACATACTTATGTGGTATTGAACTGTTGTGAACTCTCGCCTTGATCCCACGTCGCATGTGCTTGCGGCATATTTTGGCCAACATCATAATCCACTGAATCCCACGCAGTCCCAATATTTTCGTGCACACGCCGTGCTCCCACGTCGCATGTGTATGAGTCCATCCCTCCAGATGGGGTAACAGTTGGCATAGTAATTGGCTCCTCCTAGCAAAATCATTGAAAAAAGAAATGGTTACTGTATATGGAATTTAGTGTTTTTGTAGACAAGAGTCTTATCGGGGATGAGAAATATGAAAAAAGAGATTGTTCCATAGTACCTGTCTAGCAGCACGTCTTTGAGATCCTAGACGTGAATGTGAACGTTGTAGTAGTGATGAGTCTTATCGGGGATGTGTCATTGGTGTGGTACTCAGTCGCGGCTCACTGGGTCGTGCAAGACTCGATCTAGACGAAGGCGCTTCAGGCATTTCGGGATGATGCGCAATAATATCATCAAGACGGGTGCAGCCTAAACGCCGAAGTCCGAGTGCAGCAGTAGCGAAAATACGTCTGAATATGTTCTTCCCTTCCTGTGTATTTAAGTTCTGCTGTTGCATAGCTCTTTGCGCATCAGAAGCGATTTGCCGTAAATCTTCGAGCTGCATGTTTCACAATTAGGACATGATTAATTAGGACATGATTAATTAGGACATGATTAATTAGAACACAATCAGTACCGTGCTATCACGATGGTACGCCGATGATAAGATTTCTGGTCCACGCACTTGCTCATCCTGTGTAAGCTCTATAGGCGGAGGACCCGACAACAAGGTACGTGTGTTACAGATGTACCACTGATTGTATATCGCAGTTGTATTTATATTGTATGGTCTGAAAATTGAGAAATATATTAGACATAGAGAAAGGGTAATATTTAGACTCTCAAATAAAATATATAAAAACATTTTACCTTTCATCCTGTACACAATCAATCAACGCGTTCTCATTCCACGTTTCAATCCAACGCCTATTATGTGTCTACCAGTCATAACAATTCTTTCCTTTATTGTCTTGCCTAGATGACAAAAAATTGAATTAAATAGAGTTCACACAATATTAAGTATACGATACCATTGAGTGGAAATCTTACTTATGTATGGCATGTTCGAGCTGTCTGGGTACTGGTGGGGGCACATCCTGATGGAGATCAAATTGGCGCATTACACGCTCGAGGTTATATGGCTCAACCATCCAAATAAATAGTAGGTTGCACCGAGTCATCCAGTACGCATGGTCTCTGACACAGTCAATTGTTGGCTGCTGATCACCCCAGATGGACTCCAAATTGTTACGCGTCCATGGATTCCATATGATATTGTACCACTCCAGATGCTCAAACTGGTTGTGATATTCAGGGTAGCATCCGCGTACAATATTTGTGGCCCATGATTTCTGGACATGGACCCACCGGCTAGCCATAGTAAGAGGCCCATATTTATACTGTGTGGCACTATTATAAGGGTGGATTTTTTTCTTCATAACTGGACGACCAACAGGTATGTACTCCCATGACCATAGCTGCAAAAACTCATAGGGAACAACAAGTGTATGACCACCATCACCTTTCTTCCTTGTTGCATCACATAAACCCCTATAAGTATGAGCTAGCAAAGCAGAACCAAAGCTGTATGGGGGGCTTGTAGGTAATGGAGCATCTACTATCTCCTCGGCAATCTTAATTAGACTAGGGAGACATACATCCCCGTGCGTCGATGGGAATATCATACCAAAAAGAAACAGCAAATACGCGAACAGGTGCCTCCTCAATATCTCCACTGTTGCATGAGCTGGTATTTTATGATAAAGTTGTGCTAACCAACTCATTGGGACACCCCTTGGTCTTCTACCACCCCGAGCACCTGTTGGCACTTCCGTGTCTAGACGCACTCGAAGATCTTCAGGCCAATCACTAGAATATGCAGGAGGGACCAAAGGCTTACCGCAGATTGGTAGACCTGTGATCAGTGACACATCATTAAGTGTGGGCGTAAGCTCCCCACAACGTAAGTAAAAAGTGTGTGTCTCAGGTCTCCAGCGATCTACTAGTGCTGATAGCAGAGATGAGTCTAATATAAATTTAGCCTCAACATCTGTTAACCTCGAGTATGGAAGAAGTCCGTAAGCCTGAAGGTATGTGTCATAAAAAGCATTTGTATACCATCGGCTTTTAATGGTTCGGAGCCTAAATGTTGGAGGCGGGTGCACATGTGTACTAGGATCCAACCAAATGTGGCAGCGGTGCCCATCATCAATTGATTGATGTAATAGGGATGGTAGTTGCGCCATATTATCCTGTAGTCAGATAAAATTTAGTTAGTACAAATAATATTGTGAGAACTTACTAAAAAATAAATACAAAGTAAAATCATTAGATAATGAAGGGAAAGGGAAGAGGGTTTTCTAGAGGGTGAGTGAGGTAGCAGGGTCTGCAGCTACTGGGTGCAAGAGATGAACCGACGAAGCACTTGGAAGTAAAAACATCATAACAAATTACAAACTACATTCAATACAAATTACAAATTACAAATTAAACTCATTACATAACACAAATACATAATACATTACAAACGAAATTACATCGAAGCTAGGAAAATACAACATTAGAAATGACTAGCTGCGGTAGGGGCATTCCCTGCGTGGGTGTCCAGCGCACCTACAAATGCGACATCGACGTGGTTCTCCAGATTGGCTATGGTCCATGTCGTTCCTATGACGTCGAGATGGTCGGCGTCCCTTATCAGTTCTAAGCATCGCCGGATTTGGAACATATATGATATTACTTCGCTTGCACACATCCCTGTAGTGTTCATCTATGCCCCATGCCCAGAATTCACCATTCCAGGTGTTAAGAAGACTGAATGTGCTGAAATAAGGAGATATGTAATGCTCCACGCTGATCTTCTGTTCGGCAGCCGCCCTGAGGACATGACTACATGGATAGCCTAGCAGCTTGGGCTTGTTGCAGGTGCACTCACATGAGTTGGGGCCAAGAGTAACAGCATGCTTTCGTGCTCCCCTGTGGTGGCCGTGAACATACTTTGCTCGAACATTGATCAACCATTTATTCCTAAGGACGTCGACCAGACTACACCCATGACTCCTGGATTTTTCTGCTTTCTCATCCAGATACCTCTGCATTTTTTCACACCATGGCTTGTTCATACCGACTAGTGCATTTGCAACCTGTACTCTGTCTGCAAAGTATGATAGAGTACGGTTCCAAGTTTCAGTAATGAGGGCTGTAAGAGGGAGGGCTCGCACCCCTTTGAGGACGCCATTATAGACCTCTGACATATTGCTGGTCATTATGCCGTACCGAGCCCCTGAGTCATGAGCGAGTGCCCACTTGTATAAGTCAGGGCAATTCTCTGTTATCCACTATGTCAGATTGACAGGTGGTGTTCGACCCCTCCGGCCTTCTCGAGATGGCACGGCAGCACGCTCGATTTCTCCATTGATTCCCGTCCAAATTGCATTCATCTTCGAAGAGGTGTTCTGCATGCACATCCTCTTGAAAAGCTTGAACCAATCCTTGTTCTTGAACTTTGTGTAGAAATTTGCTGCTAGGTGCCGCATGTACCACCGTGACTCCAAATCAGGCCACCCCCATTCAGGGTCTGTAACCTGCTTGATTGTGTTCAGCGCGTTTAGCAGACCCGCGTTGCGATCAGAGATGATGCATACATCGGGACGCTGCTTCACGACTCCATTCTTCAAACAGCTTAGAAACCACAACCAGCTGTCCTTGTTCTCACCCTCCACCAAACTATATGCAATAGGAAGAAGCTGGTTATTTGCGTCTGCTGCAATTGCCACCATGAGTGTACCCTTGTACTTTCCAGTCAGAAATGTACCATCAACTGATAACACCGGGCGACAATGATGGAATGCCTGTATAGTCTGGGGGAATGCCCAGAATACACGGTCAAGGATTCTTTTGTTCTCCTCCCGAGGGTGCGGCCAATATTTCAAGAACACTGGAGTCCCCTTGTTAGTTACACATATCTGATTAAGCAATCTAGGGGTGTAGTTATAGGCATCCTCATATGTGCCATACAACCTCTCAAAAATGTCCTCCTTGGCACGCCGAGCCTTGCCGTAGCTGACCTTGTAGCCAATTCGGTCTTCTGCAGATTTTTGCAGCTTCTTAATACCCATATTAATATCTTCTTCCACTGACACTGACATTATATGTGACACGTACTTCGCGGTCACATTGCAATGATCTAGAAGAGTTCCAACCTGCTCGCAGCTATGGGGTATAATTTTTGTGATCACCCATGGCTGACATACACCACGCCTCTGACGAGCGATCACTCTACCCTCGCAACCCTCGGCCTTGAAAAGGCAGATGACTTTCAGCTCAGTCTTATCAGACTGTTTAACTCTATGCTGCCGAGATATGGACAATGCATATCTTTTTATTGCCTGGTCAGCAGAGTCCTTGTCAGGAAAACTATGCCCAACCTCTAGACTAGCCTCACCGAGGCCCGCAACAGAGTGATATTCATTGCGGATGGTCATAGTCTGCAAGAAGTCTTCGGGCATCGGTCCTGCAACCGCCCTCTGAGATGGACCAACACCTTCCTCCTCTGACGATGACGACCCAGAAGAATGATCGTCATCGTCATCATCTAGGGCCTCCGGTAATCCCTCCATACGTTCACTTATGTCAATGACCGCAGACCAATAGCCTGGGTCGGGCACAAGCTCAAGTTCCATCGGCTCCGATCGGCCGCTGCTAGGGCCGCCTGTGATGGCTAGCTGCGCCTCTGGAGCGCCGCTACTGCATCCTGCCTCATCACTAGGAGAGATAAACTGCACATACACCATCGGCCTTTCAAACATAGCGGCGCCTGGTGTGGTTGCAAACCTCATGTATGTCCTCCATGAGTTATTTCCTTTCACCTCCCGCAGACCCCAACGGGGAGCTGTCTCATCATCCCCTCCCACACATATGACGGCCTCAACGGTCATCTTCTTCCCCCGCATCTCAGGGCCAAACTGCACCCGGATGCATTTCCTCACTTCCGCAAAATCTAGGTTCTCCATACCTCTCACTACAACATTTATAGACTCGCACTGAGACACATCTAGCCCAGAAATTCCATCGCGAACCACATCCCCATAAAACACTAATAAATTTTCCATCGTACCTACCCCACAAATTTAAAATGGACATTAGTCACACGGAAGCTATATTTTTTTTTATGTACAAATATAAATATTCTACCAAATGAGCTGACATAATTTATATTTCGCATATAATTTATTATTCTTTCATGCATGCAATCACTAGCGGATTAAACTTACTTCACTTTACTGTTCTACTAACGTAACTATATGTGATATACTACAACAAAATAAATACTTCACACTTTTTAAGAGATTAATTTTAGACCTACCTAAACTTCAAGTATGCCACCAAAAATTTTGCATACAATTAATTATTCTTTCATGCATGCAATGAATAACAGAATAAAATTACTTCACATTTCCGTTCTACCAACTTAACTACATGGGATACACTACAACAAAATAAATATTTAACACTTTTTAAGAGATAAATTTTATACCTCAACTTCAAGAACGCGACCGAATATTTCCAATAACCAATAATTAATTATTTGGCCCGCAACTTTTTATGCCACCGAATATTTCCAATAACCACTAATTAGCTCACGTTCGTAGCAAATTTCACCTGAAATATATATGCAACCAAATTATTCACAAATCACACTTCTACTACAGAAACCAAAAAATATATGACACGAGGTTAATAACACACCTTCCTTATACTTTTTATATGGCTGAATAATCCCAATTACAAACGATTCAATCACGTTCAATTTTATATCCACCTGAAATAAAATTTCAATTATTAATAACACACCTTCCTTACATGCTGTTTACACAATTGTAAAAATTAAATACAAGATGAATTTTATACTTCTTATTGAACGATTAGAGCTCCACTTCGAGTAATGCTACATACTTTTAGCAAATAATAACAGCATCACATGCATTCTATACTCCACCTACGACGAATCATATCATTGGTTTCAATACAATAATGATATTTTTCCTTCTTAAGGATCAGACTATCATGAAATTAGAGAACTAATCATGTGAGAGATCTTACCTCGATATGAATTTCTTCTACTCATTCATCTCCTGATCTCTCGTTGCTAATGATCTTCACTTGCTAAAGATCTTCACTTGCTAAAGATCTTCACTTCCTATCTCATAATCTTCCTCAGGCTGGTATGAGAGCGAAGAGGTAGAGAGTATGAGAGAGTGATGACTCTCGCAGCACCTGCTGCCTTTTAAAAGAGACGTGCTGGTTCTGTAGCAACAGGACATGTCGGTGGTCAGTTTACTGCACTATATCTGTAGCAACAGCGCACGTCGTGTCATGTTTCGTAATAATTTGAGTCGATTCGCTGTACCAAATAGTGTATCAAAGCAACCCACCGCATGCAATACTAAGTGATAACGCATGCTAGATGCTCTGCAAATCAGCGCCGTTACGAAATTCGCTGAGCGACAGAATTATTCGTCGGTGGTCTAATACCTGTTACACAACAGCAAACGAATCTCCCGCCCGGGCATGAAAATCAGCTCCTTTCCTTTTGCATAGAAGTGAGTGCTGCTCGCTTTTGCGGCTTTTGCGGCTGTCGGGCAGGCGCACGCCAGGGTGCCGGCGATGGGTGAGGCGGCATGGTCCACGTCACCTTGCCGGGATTGGGGCAGGCGGCAGGGCAGACGGCGTCGGCCGGCGCCGTTTGGACGGCCACGTGCCGACTTTCGGAACGGCGGCAGGGAGGGTGCCGGGTTTGGTGGAGGCGGCAGGGGGGGTGCCGGGTTTGGTGGAGGCGGCAGGTGGTCTTTTTTGACAAAAATTTTGAGAGGTGGTCCTTTTTGACATTACGTTGGCGCAGGTGGTCTCTTCTGTCAAAAATTCCGAAAGCAAAACATCACATACTATAGGATAGAGAGTGGTCAACGATCCCACTTGTTACAATGCATGCTTATGGTCACAAAATGGTGTTTAGAAGACTGTCAATAACATGTGCATACTCAATCAAATTTAATTAAGCTAATAACCAAGATTGTATAATATTCATACTTCTCCGGAGCAAAATATACAACGGAATATAGAGTCTAAAATTTCAGGAGCTATAACAATGTGAGAAGCAGTAAACGCCTTGTAACTATACCTGAAGAAGTATGTAAGCAGAATGTTAACTTCAAAAACAACATAAAACAAATGATTGGTAGTCATAACTGCATAGTTCTACCAGGCAGCTAAAATGGTTCCTTTGTACAACAGAGGATGACATTGCCAGAGGAGTAAAGCTCATGGAGTTTGGAGTACTGATCTAAAAAGAAAACAGGGAACGTATGAATCAACACAGTACCTTGGTGGTCCAGAAATCCCATCGGAACTGCAAGGCCACAATGAGCTCGAGGAGTACGGCCAGCGACAAGGACATGTGCAAGGTAACCCGACCTGGCCGTCGACTCGATGACCGTCGTGCCCACCGCCGTGAGGTCGCACTTCCTACTCTTCCCGCCATGCTCGACATGCCCCTCAGCATGGATCTTGCTGCGGGCTGGGAAGGTCGTCGGCGGCGATCGAAGACCACATCAGGCTGCTCGGATCTCCAAGGATGCAGCGACAGGAGGGCGGCTGGGCATGGGAAAGTTTTTCGCCGGGGCCCTCTCCTCGCCGCGCTCGACGTGCCCCTCCGCATACATCAGGCTGGGAAGGTCGTCGGCGGCGATCGAAGACGATGTCAGGCTGCTCGGATCTCCAAGGATATGCGGTGACGGGAGGGCGGCTGGCGGCTGCGAGTGGGGAATTTTGTCGTCGGGGCACGATTAGATTTCTTTTCTTTTTCACGAGAAGGCTGATAAATCGGCGGTGGTAGAGGCTATAGTATGTCTAGTTTTGTAGGGGTAAATTTGGAATTCAAATGATGTATTTGCAAAGTGGCTTCACCAACTCAAAACCAATAGTAAAGATTAATGTTCCCGCAAATGAAGCTTATGAAGCCGCAAACCAAGGAAATTAAGGGGAATACAACATGAAACCTAGTGAACCAAGCTCGAAGATGCAACCTAGCAACACTATCTTTTAAGGGTGGTAGCTCCCTAGATAGTTTCTCTACAAATCTTTTTCGTTCTAGCCTTCCCGAATCTCGGGACGAGATTCCTTTTAAGTGTGGTAGTCTGTCACATCCCAAAATTTCCCAATTTTGAAATGTGAAAATAAATAATAAATAAATATATGTTTGTTTGTCTTGGTCAAAATTTCACAAGAAATTGAAACTTTTGTAGTGTTATTTAAAAGTACTTTACAAAAAAATCAAAGAGAAAGACAAGGTATTTATTATGGTATGTTATCTTCACAAACCTTTTTGTTTCTGAAATGATTTATATAAACCTATTGTAGTTTTGATCCTATATTTAAAATTGGGTAAAATATAAACTCAAAATCCTATCTTGAAAATTATTACATAGGTAGCCATATATATAGGATAAAGTGCATAATTTTTTTTTTGTATTTATGTATTGGACAGGAAATAAGTTCCTGCATTCCCTGCAAAAGTACTTTGATCTTACAAATTTTTAGTAGTATTTATTTGAATCAATTTGGAGCTCTTAATTCAAAAGTATGGAAAGAAAACGGAAAAACAGGGAAAAGATTAAAGGTTTCTTTTATTTTCAAAAAAAGTGAACCGATCAAACCTGGACCGACCCACCAATTCGACCTTGAAGCAGCCCATCTAGCCAGCCCAATCGACCGGAGCGTGCACTTGTGGTCGTAGTCTTCTTCTTCCTGGTTCGTTCACGTACAGCCAGCTCTCAACTAACGTCTATGGCAGTTAAACCTTCTCCTCCTCCTCTAGGACGTTCTGGTACTTGAAACGGTTTGCTGTAAATACAAAATTTACTCCTCTTTAACCCACGGTTTCATTCCAAGGATTAAAATCCTGTTTCGGTGCACCTTAAAACATCACTAGTGGGTATCGTTGCCATTACCGAGCCGGCTGATCCCCTTCGTCTCCCGTTTTTCCACTTTCTCTCTATATGTATAAATTTCACCTAGAGCTTCTCCATCTCTGAACACACTCCTCCAGCACTCTAGCCCCCAGGCTGTCCCCGTGGCGGGCGAAATTTCTTCGCTGGAGTACAACGGCAGCCGCGACGCCTTGCCGATTTCTACGGGTATAGAGGGACTCGGGACCTGATTCTTCTTCCTTTCTTTCTCTCTAGACCTTGTGCATCTTTCTTATGCATCTGTTTGATCCAATTCATAGCCGGAGATTGCCCCCGACGAGTACCCGACGCTGTTGCCGCTGCAGACTTCGGCCACCATCTCCTGGATCTTTTCTGAGGATTCCCGATAGAATCATCGCATATGTGTGCAAGAAGGAGCGCCTTCCACTACACTAGGCCCTGGTGACTCCCGGCAAGCTCAAGTCTCGTTGGTGAGCTGCACCTTAAAATTTGTTTTCACCTATATGCAGTTTCAGTTTAGGACAGTTCTGAACCTGTAACGTGTATAAGCCAGTTTCAGTAATTTTCGTTTTGGACAGTTTGCACATGTAACTTCAGAAGTTCATAACTTTAGTTCTACTGGGCCAATTTTCGCAAATAAAATGTTTCTGAAAACCTTGGAACAAGTAGAATATTAGGGAGCACTCAGTTTCCCTTTTTGGTAAAACTTTTGCTTAGTCAATTTTGAGGTAAAGTTTCGAAATAGTTTGCCCATAGTAGATTCTATTAACACTTTTAATTTTGTTCTTTCTATAAAGCGTATGGAAAGAATACACCCGTCTATTAGTACTATCAAAAATTGTTTTCACAAAAGTTAACAATTATCTCTACTAATAATATTACAATCGGACTGATCCGTATCCGTAAAATACGCTTTCAACCAACACAAAATACGTTTTCGTTCGTCCTATTCACGCCCGAAACGTTTTCTTTTTTTCACCAGCGCTGGCTCTGGCCTTCCTCCCCTTCGTGCCTCCCCTCGATTCCTGCGGCCGATACGTCGGCGGTGCACCCTGTACGGCGAGGCTCCCGACATGGCCCGGCCCTCGACGGAGAACGCCGGGCGCAGCCCCTGGCCCGGCCGGCCGCGACGCGTTAATCTGCAGCCCGCGCTCGACGCGTCCAGCGCTCACCATCGCCCCGGAGCCTCGGTCTCCCACAGTCAGCCGGGAGCCCTGCATCCACCGCGCATCTCTGGTGGTCGCTGCCTGTCGAGACGGGCGTGGCCTGGTGGTATCGACGCGTCCGCCCCTCCCGAGTTTGGATTGCTCATCCTGAACTTTCCCATGATTTCCCATCGACGAAATCGGGGGCGTTGTCTGCGGCGCTGCGCATTGTCGCACCCTGCAGGTGCTTAGGCGGAGCTGCCCCACGCCATCTACTCGCGTTCCCGGCGCTTGAGCGGCTCGGTATCTATGCCTGTGCAACACATCATCGCTCCACAGCCTTGACATCAAGAACCTCCGGCTTGCAGCCTGCAGCGCAGGGGGCCGCCGTCGTTGTCGTCCCGGAGACGCTGGCCGAGCTGCGTGCTATCATGCCGCAGCGTCCACAGATTGTGAGGGCCTCTCGTACACCCGATGACACCTCCGTCGTTGTTGATAGCCTCCAGGTCCACACCGGATCGCTCATGGCGTGGACCGCAGGACCTTCCAAGGCAACACTCTCTCTACCTTCATAAATCAGCGTTGTGCGCGCGTCCACGCCTTGGTCAGACCTCGCCTCTATGAGCATGTTGTGCAAAACAGGTGATGCACGGATAACCCAATGAATTTGATACAGTATCTGCACTTGTTTGTAGAGACGAGAAAGGGGATTTATGTTGCTGGATTTTCAGGAGAGAAGTACTGATGGGTGTGGCTGGTTTGGTACTTTACCTGACGGACCAAAAGCACGTACAGAATATACTGAGAGAAAAAACGAGCCACGGCGGCCTCGCCCATGATACCCTTCGCATCTCCCGAATGGCCTGGCTCCTGCGCCTCCAACCGAGCTCTCGCCGCTGGCCACGCGATGGCGACCATCCCGAGCTCCTGACGCCGGCAACGCGTTGCAGCCGGCATGCCGTCGATGACGAGCTCCCACGTCGGTGGCGTGTCGCGTCCGCCATCCGGAGCTCCCGCCATCAACCACGCATCGCAGCGGCGGATGCCACCCCTCCTACCCTATCCATCCGTTCCGTGGTTTCCCGCCGCAACCCCTCCTCCCATACATCCGTGGTCTCTTCAATACCTCCATCGGACTCCGACGATGTGCACGCCCACACCGCAGATGACCAAGGCCGACCTAAAAATTCTGCATTGACTTTTCAGTAAGCGGGACGTTCGTGCAGCTGCCAGTTCTTAAGAGGCACCAAGCGACATACTACTTAGTTTACCTGTTTGATCTAATCATGTTCTATTTCATGGTTGCAGCCATTGGTTTTATGCCGTATAGGAAGACATATAAGTTGTTCAAATGAATTTTTTACTGAATAATATTCGTGTAGTGTGTATGTCCATGATCTTTCATTCGCATCCGGATGGACTGTGACTTCGCCGCGGCTGTGGAGGAAGCCCTCGTGGAGCATGGAGGTGCAGACGCCGTGGATAACGGCAGTGACCAGCTGGAGACCACGTCGATGGTCTGACCTGTTTTGCTGCTTTGCCGATGTCTACTTGTCTACCATGTTAGAAAAAACCCAATGCTCCCAGATTGCTGCTTGCTTTAGTTTGTTTCTGCCTTATACTCACGTTGCTCGAGCTTTCTACTTTCGATACTTTGTGACTTCTGTGGAAAGGTTATGGTGAAAAATAAAACAACATGTTCAATACTCTTTGCATCTGCCTTGACTGAATGATACTCCGTATCTAAGGAAAGGTTATGGTGAAAAATTGGGGTTGGGCCGTCTTCCAATTTTTATGCTTTCCTCCCCCTAGACCGAAACGTTTTCTTGTTAGCCTAAAACATTCTGTTATCCCCATCAATCAATTTGACCATATTGGGCAAAAGACCGACATGATCTTTGACTTCTTCAGTATCCCGATCAAACCGGCCTCTTCTTGCCTTCTGGTGAGCCTTTATATAAGGGAGCAATCCATTGCCCCGCGTCAAAACTCAAATTGCTCCAAGCTTTTCGAAAGGAAAAAGTCTATTTCAAACCCTGAACTTGTAGAGGTTCGGCAAAATGGACCCTGAACTCTAAATCCCTGTCGTTTGTACCCTGAACTTATCAATCCCGGTCTAAATCAAACCCTGGACCTGTTATTTCGGTTAGAAAGAAAAATCCTAAATAATTGGCCCACATGTCATATCTATCTCCTATCTCTATTCTCATCATCTCTTTGATTTTTCCACTGAGCTTGCACACCGCAATAGACTATGATGAACTAATTAATTTATTTTCTAGACTATTTAGCATCCACCGATTAGCAGAAAATCTTTTTAATCAGCATCCACATTGTGGGTCCTGAGTGTTGGAATTTACCCACGGATCAATCACATGAAGCTAAATGAATTATCGCCAAACGACGCACGCTCTAATTTTTCTCTTTATTTCTTGCTATTTTTACTCTCGCGGTGTTAGAATCTGCTGGTTACCTCATGTATATGCACGACCAAACCTATTAGACCTAATCGTACTCGTACACAGACCTTCAGTGCAAGGCATGCAAATCGAGTACGAACCTAACTCCTCACGTACTAACCAAACTTTGATCTACCAAATACAGCTAGCTGAACTCACGCAAGCTAACCAGCAGTATTTGACAGGGACTCGAATACGTGCGACACATACACTAACTCGACTAGTACTCGGCACAGACTCAGGTACAGACTAGGTGAGATTATCGCTAACAGCGAGCGCATAGCAAATGAATCAGAGATCCTACAGTAACGACTAGAGACCACCGGACGCCCCTGCTCCAGCTTCCGCACGGAATCGAGGCCGTCCGACGCGTCTGCGTCTGCGCCAGCGCATCGGAGGCCCCGAGCCACGTCGTCCTTTCATCGCTGTTGTTCTGTACGGTGGTCGCGTGGAGGCTGTGTGCGCCTCCACCACGAGGCAGCCGGCGCTGCTCCTTCAGATGAGGCCGCCCGAAGCTCTTGCTCCTCCCGCCGGCTCGCCATGGCCGCTAGGGTGCCGGTTCACCGCGGCCTCCTCGGCTCCGCCCGGAATTGGATCAGGCAGAAAGGCCATGCTTCAGGGTGGGCCCCGACGGGGTGAGCAGGTCAGCACCCTCACCGTCCTCTCCGGTCAGCAGGGACAGCGGCCCCAAGACGATTGGGAGGGGGATTGGTGAAAGGAGATGGATCTTACATGTGGACCCCTATAGTTAGTGACAGCAGTAGGTAATCCCGGTCGGGAATGTTTCTTTCCCAATGAACCAAACAGGTTCAGGGTTTGATTTAGACCGGGATTCATAAGTTTAGGGTACAAACGACAGGGATTTAGAGTTTAGGGTTTATTTCGCCGAACCTCTATAAGTTCAGGGTTTAAAATAGACTTTTTCCTTTTCGAAATCGGGCGTTCCAGAGATCCCTTGGGATGGGGCCGACCACGATGGACGAGCGAGAAGAAGAGAAAGATGATCCGCTGGTCAGCCCAACGGCGAACGTTTCAAGATCTTGCATGAGGCGGCGGCGTTGTGGAATCGAGCATCATCAAACAAGGGCCGGTAATAGCCAGGAATGACTCGGAGGGAGATGCGGGGCTCCCGCTGGGAGACGATGGAAGATAATGGGAGACGATAGAATCAAAACGTGGTGGGAGCCCTGGACATGGAAGACAATGTATTCATCAAATTATAGACGATGAAGAAAGTACAACGAAGAAGGTCTGGCTTGCACCATGGGCTTCGGTGTGCGCGATCTGTTCCAGGATTGAGGCGGTACTCGTCAAACTAGAAGTCGGTGAACCTCCGGCAGGCAGCGGCCAGCCGACAATGTCATGCCGCATCGTACGTGCGATCCACGGCATGCCATAGCTCCGTGGTCGAGTCTCGACACAGAGCTCCATGGCGAATCGATCTGGTCGTCCGTGGCATGCTCCTCTGCAGAGAGGTCGGTGTCGGCAACGGCAAGCCTGGTGAGATCCGCGAAGACTACAGCATCCGTGGACTGAATCGCATTAGGAAAGTGCGCGCGAGCTGCAGCTGCAAGCCTAGACGCCTTGATTGCCTAGCTGAACTGGGCGACGCCGTGAGGGGTAATGTTGCTCGCCTGAATTCCTGAAGGGCGGCTTCGTAGGCAACGAATGAGGTGCTGCGTCCCGGCGGCCGATCGTCATGCATTACCTCTGTTCGTGTGCGCTGCTGACCCGTGTCGCCGCGGGTGCGTGCACGCTACTAGACTCGGATGCGGTATTGCACAGGGCAACTGAAGTACATGCGGCTTGCTGATATGTTGGGGAAAACTAATTTGACCAAAGTTAGCTAGCTGAAGTTATTTGTGTTTTTGCAGGGAAAAAGATTTGGCCAAATCTAGCTCATGACTTAATTTGCTTTAAACATTTCGGTTTTTAAGTTATAACAATTTGCAATGAGCAAATTTTGGCAACGCGACTTGATTTTTGGTGCAAAGAAAATATAACTACAAAATTTGTTATGCTGGTCTTGAACTCTCGATCGACACCACAGCTTGCTGTTCGTCATCCATGTCGTCGTGTCCTGCACGCGGCTCTTCAATGCCATCGACTAACTTGCTCCACCTTAATTTCTAGGACTTCCACCTCAAGGTGCACATGCAAACCTTGAAGCTACATGAGACATTGTGATGATAAGTTTTTGGGCCCGCAAAACCCTTGAGAACTTTTTATTCTAAACATTAGAACAACCATAAATCAACTTTAATTTTAGATAAATAGTAGCAGCATCCCTGTAAAGAAGACTTTGTCCCCTCAATAAAATGCTGATTTCCGGTAGTGATATTCTTCGTAATCTAAAAATAGTGATATTGGTTGTTGCCTTATAGTCAATAAAAATTGACTTTAACAATATTTTAATATGTAACATAACTAAAGTGCATCTAAATTATCAATCATTTTCTTCAGTTAATAGAATAAAATAGAGACAATAATATTGTTATGTTGTCATAATTGTATATGTAATTGTTATAATGAACTGTCATTTAAAATAAGTAGCTAATCAATTTTGGAGAATACCATTAAAGGGCTAGCAAATGTAAATAGATTCGCAACAACGTGCGGGCATGCAGCTAGTATTAGATTAACTTGTTGTAATCCTAGTTTCACATGGTTAAATTTGGAATTAACCAATTCACAAATGTTTTATCATTGTATGTGTTTTGCAGTTATTATAATCTAGTACTAATTATACTTTGGTTGCTCTAGGAATGATTCAATGTTTTATTTGGAGTTTTATGTGTATTTGCCATCTTGTCATATTTGTTGACTATTTCCATTTTTGAATGTTATGTGTGTGTATGTTCATGTGTGGTATTTTACCTTTAACGATAGATTTCTCGGAGTATTGCGGGCAATATTATCAAGATAGACCCTTGCTGCTGCTATCATTCCAAAGGCAAGTTGCTTTGACCATGTTAAGTGTGATTTCTATCACTAAATTCATAAGTTGTATGTGAAGGGAGAATGCCATGCTTTGTTATGTTCTAGTAATGATTGTGTGTAGACAATGTGTGGTAGACGTAAGAATTTGCATGCACCCATTCTGGGGTAGCATTGCAAAAATATTGTTGAGGCAAAAGGTTATCAACAGAAAGAAGTGGTATGAGTGAAAACAACTACAAGAGTTGCATCCAGTGAGTGGCTCTGCAAGCTCGCACACATCTACATCAACAAAAGAATATCCTCATCTTGTTTTCTTACGTTTTGAACAAAACCTCATGATCGTGTGTAATATCGATTCATGAGAGAAAAATCTATGTTCGTGTGTAACATCGTTCCTATGTGGGATTTTGGTCATATGGTGTGTAATATCCATATGATACTCTTAGACACATGGTGTGTAATATCCATGTTATAGGATTGGGCACTTGGTGTGTAATATCCTTGTGTTCCACCTAGCCTTTCTAAAACATTTGACTTGGCAACTTGGTGTGTAATATCCTCATGTGCCACTCAATTCTCTTCTATGCTTGATAAGAAAATGTTTTCAACTCTAAAAATTCTCATCTTCTCTTTTATCATATCTTAGCATGAAATTTGTAACTTGCCAATACATTCAAAGTATTGACCCTCCGTGGCTGCAACGTCTCATGTTGCAGGATTCTATGATGAAGATTGAAGATAGCCGAGTTCTGGTCACGAGTCTTCGTCCAACACGTCTGCCTGCGGTGCCATGAAGAAAGAAGAATCCATGCTTCATTTTACTTAGTCGTTGTGAACTCTGTAATAAAATATAGCCTTGAGCAACTTGAGTTGTAATGATACAATTTTTATCATGGATCATGCATTGTAATAAAGATCTTTGTTTCTTGATATTTCATCTTGTAACTGTGTGTGCTAGCAGTCCATCCAGGACTAGCACAATAATGCACAGGTACGCTACAACAGCAAGGTTGATGGAGATGATGGTGAGGTCGATGGAGACGGTGGAGACGGCGATGGAGACCGATGGAGATGGCTCCGGGCGCACTTCCCCGTCCCGGCATGGTGCCAGAACAGAGACTTCTGTCCCCTGAAATTTGTCTTCGATGGCGGCGGCGCTGCAGAACTGTTCTGGGAAAAACGCCGATTCCCCTAGGGTTTTCCTTCCCGAGGCTTTATATAGGCGAAGGGGCGTCGTCAGGGGGCTGCCAGGGCGCCCTCACAATGGGTGGGCGTGGCCAGGGGCTGGGTCGCGCCCCCCTGTTGTGTGGGCGGCCTCTGGCCCCCTCCAGCTCTCTTTTGGTCTTCGGTACTCTTCCGGGAAAAATAAGACTTCTGGAACTTGTTTCGTCCAATTCCAAGAATATTTCCTGTGTAGCTTTTCTGAAACACAAAAATAGTAGAAAACAGGGAACTGACACTGTGGCATCTTGTCAATAGGTTAGTTCCGGAAATCACATAAAAACGCCACGAAGTGTAACGAAACACAAGGCAAATGGTGTAAAAACAAGCATGGAGCATCAAAAATTATAGATACGTTTGAGACGTATCAGTCGCGCAGTACCGTGCTGACAAAGTACATGGGCTTCTGCACCTTAGTGGTGTCTTTAGGAGTTTTCTCCTCATGGAGATCAGGAGCGTCACTCTATGAGAGCGGCTCGATCGGCGAAGTTGCAGCGGGCGGCTTGCTTGGTGTGGTGGTGATGATGTAAATCACCGTCCAGTTGGGAACCCCAAGAGGAAGGTATGATGAGTAAAGCAGCAAGTTTTCCCTCAGTAAGAAACCAAGGTTTGTCGAATCCAGGAAAAAGCCAAACTCCAGAAGGTGATGCCTGCTATGTCATGGGAATTTGGAGACAGTAGCAATGGGATGGCTTAACGAAGGGGCTCGACGGTGGTGCGACGATGGGTCCGGCTCAGGATTGTGCCAACGGAGACACCTCGGTTTACCCAGGTTCAGGGCCCTCCACGCCGGAGGTAAAACCCCTCCTTCTTGCCTGCTTTGTATTATCTCAACAATGGTTACAATGCTCCTCGAGCTGTTCGGGCTAGAGGAGGAAGAAGAAGATCGGATCTCCCTAGTCTAAGGGTCCAGACCCCCTTATATAGGCGGGGGTCTAGTTACAGGTTAGGTGGCAGTTCGTCCGGCTACTGGCTCCTCCGTGGCTACGTCCTTGGCGTGATCCTCTGGCCCTGCTCTGATGATCACGCTTTATAAAGCGCCTTTCCCCCTTGGACCGACATCTGGGAGGCATATGCCCTCCCTTTTGCCTCGGATCCTTTCATGGGGAAGACTCCTTGATCGCTGGTTGGTTGAGTTCGGTCGTGGCATGCGTCACTCCCGTCCTTTGCCTCTGTCGATCTTGTCGGGGCGAGGCCACTTTCGGCGAAACAGCCGTTGGAGGATTCTTGTCTTCATCGCCCGGCTCTGGCTCTCCTCGGTGGAGTCGCCAGCCGGCAGCTGGCGCAGCCAGCCCTTCGGGCGGAGCCGGTCTTCTCATCCTAGAGCCGTGGAGACTCCTGGGACGCCAGCCGGCAGATAGCTTGGCCCTTGGCATGCCCCATAAGTCATCCCCACGATACTTGTTGGGGATATACCAAATAGGTATACCAGCGACGTAGTCCTAAATCAGCAAGCCAGGGTGGCCCTTCAGGGGTGGTATGGCGGATTCGCTATACCGGGTGGCCCAGTTGCTGAAGTTGCCACGGCGGTACTGGACGTAGGCGCTTATGGCGGATCCGGAGACAGGCCCATGGCGGATTGCTGATTGCAGGCCCATGGCGGGTTCGGAGATGGCCCATGGCGGATTGCCCTGTAGCACACGCAGAGGACTTAGTCTAGAACTCCAAGTTGTATCCGCTCCGGTACCAACGTGTAGCCCACGCCAGGCGCCTTTATAAGCCCGGCGTGGAGCAGCCCTTGAGGAAGAAGTTAGAAGTTAGAAGTTAGAAGTTAGAAGATTAGAGCTATACGGCCAATCGCATAGTGAAACAACCAACCTCATCATTGTAACCGAGCACTTGTTGCCATATAGTGAATTATAGCAGCACGTAGGATCTCGCCACCGTCGCGGGATCTGAAGCTGGGTAAACTCGTGCTACCACCGTCCTGGATCGCTCCTCCGTGTTCACCCCTTCCACAAACCGCCATACCCCTACCTCTATGGCAGATCTGTTGATGAAACCACGACAGTTGGCGCCCACCGTGGGGCTTAGCGCGTCTGGAGCGCGGATCCAGGCGGGATCCGCCTTTGCAGGCATCGGTGATACGTCTCAAACGTATCTATAATTTTTGATGCTCCATGCTTTGTTTTACACCATTTGCCTATTGTTTCGTTACATTTAGTGGCATTTTTATACATTTTCCGGAACTAACCTATTAACGAAGTGCCACAGTGCCAGTTTCCTGTTTTCTGCTGTTTTTGTGTTTCAGAAGTGATACACAGGAAATATTCTCGGAATTGGACGAAACAAGTTCCTGAAGTCATATTTCACCGGGGAGCTCCCAAACATCCGAAGACCTGACGGAGGGGGGCCACGTGGCCCCCACACACAGGGGCGGCGCGGCCTGGCCCCTGGCCGCGCCAGCCCCGTGTGAGGCCGCGTGGCTCCACCTCTGACAGCCCCCCTTCGCCTATATTTACCCCCTAACGAGAAAAACCTAAGGCCCCGATCAGTTTTCCAGAATACATCGCGATCCGCCGCCGCCGTCGACCCGAAGATCGGGAGGGTCCAGAAGCTCTTCCCGGCACCCTGCCGGAGAGGGGAATCGCCACCGGAGGTCTCCTTCATCGCCATGATTGCCTCCGGAGCGATGAGTGAGTAGTCTACCTTGGACTATGGGTCCATAGCAGTAGCTAGATGGTTGTCTCCTCCACCATGTGCTTCATGTTTAGATCTCATGAGCTGCCCTACATGATTGAGATCACCGTTATGTAATTCTATGATGTTGGTTTGTTGGGATCCGATGAATATTGGTGTTTATGATTAAGTTGCTGTACTGAATTATATCTTTTGTTATCTCTATGTTGTTTATGATCTTGCATGCTCTCCGTTGTTAGTAGCTATCTTGGCCGAGTAGTTGCTAGTGACTCCAAGAGGGGGTATTTATGCTCGATAGTGGGTTCATGTCTCTATTTCACCTGGGGGAGTGACAAAAACCTCTAAGGTGGTAGATGTGCTGTTGCTACTAGGGAGAAAACAACATTTATATGCTCAAGGGCATATGCTTTGTTTACATTACACACTTTGCTTAATGCAATTATCTGTTGTTCGCAACTTAATACTTCTAGGGTGTTCGGATGATATCCCCGGGGGTGGATTATTAGTCATAGATGCAGTTGGATGGCGGTCTATGTATTTTGTTGTAATGCCCAGAGTAAATCTCATAGTGATCTTCTTGACATATCACGTTATCTTTATTCTATCAATTGCCTAACTGTAATTTGTTTACCCAGCATGTTATTTATCTATGGAGAGACACCACTAGTGAACTGTGGACCCCGGTCCTATTTTAATCATATTGCAATCAACTGTTTACTTTTCCCGCACTGTTTACTTTACTCGCATATACTCTACTGTTTTCCACTCGATACGCTCATACCCTTTGTTTCAAGCAAACCGGTGAGATTGACAACCTCATCGCAAGTTGGGAACAAAGTATTTGTTTGTGTGTGTGCAGGTTCCACAAACACCTTCAGTCGTCACTGTCTCCCTTCTCCTGTTCGATATACCTTGGTTTCTTAACTAAGGGAAACTTGCCGCTGCACTCATCATACCTTCCTCTTGGGGTTCCCAACGGGCTGGTCAATCACCACGCACAAGGACGTCTGCTCCCACATCAACTAGGCATCAGCTTTTGCTGGCGCCATCACCACAGTTAGCAGCAGCTTTTTGCTGGCGCCGTTGCCGGGGAAGAGAGAAGACTTCTGCGAGGAGAGTTCTTCGCACACACATTCTTTACTTTGTTATTTGTTTTGCTTTACTTTATTTTATTTTACCTGCATTGCTCTTTATCAAAAACCCAAAAAAATTAGAATCCTTGGTAGCTGTTTTTACTTGTTTACTTTCATTTTGCTGAAATGGCCAATCCTGAAAACACCAAGTTGTGTGACTTTGCTAGCACGAACAATAGTGATTTTATCTGCACTCCTATTGCACCAACTGTTCCTGCTACCACCTTTTATGAGATCAAGCCTGCTTTATTGAACCTTGTTATGAAAGAGCAATTTTCTTGTGCTAGTACTGAAGATGCTGCAGCTCATCTCAACAATTTTGTTGAGCTATGTGAGATGCAGAAATATAAGGATGTTGATAGTGATATTATTAAGCTCAAGTTGTTTCCTTTTTCTTTGAGAGGAAAAGCTAAAGATTGGTTGCTGTCTTTGACTAAGAATAGTATTGATTCATGGGCTAAGTGTAAGGATGCTTTTATTGGTAGATACCATCCTCCTGCTAAGATTATATCGTTGCGTAGCAATATTATGAAGTTTACTCAGTTTGATAATGAACATGTTGCTCAAGCTTGGGAAAGAATGAAATCTATGATAAAGAATTGCCCCACTCATGGACTGACTACTTGGATGATTATCCAAACTTTTTATGCAGGACTGAATTTTTCTTCAAGGAACCTACTTGATTCAGCTGCTGGAGGCACTTTTATGTCCCTTACAGTGGGCGCCGCATCAAAGCTACTCGACAACATGATGGTAAATTATTCCGAATGGCACACCGAGAGAGCTCCACAATGTAAGAAGGTAAATTCTGTTGAGGAAACCTCTTCCTTGAATGATAAGATTGATACCATTATGGCTATGCTTGCTAATGATAGGACTCATGTTGATCCTAATAATGTTCCTTTGGCCTCTCTGGTTGCTCAAGAAGAACAAGTTGATGTGAATTTCATTAGAAACAATAATTTTAATAAAAATGCTTATAGGAACAATTTTGCTAGTAACAATTATAGGCCGTATCCTTCTACCAATGGTAATGGTTATGGTAACTCTTATGGTAATTCCTACAACAACACTAGGGCCGCGCCCTCCGAGCTTGAGGTAATGCTCAAGGACTTCATCGGTAAGCAAACTGCTTTTAACAAGTCTGTTGAGGAAAAGTTAGGCAAAATTGATATTCTTGCTTCTAAAGTTGATAGCCTTGTTCATGATGTTGAACTTCTGAAATTAAAAGTGTTTCCTAATGATGTGAATGTGAGCAATATTGTTGCTGCCGCTAATGCTACCCAAGTTGGAATTGATGAAAATATTAGATTGTTAGCGGAATTGCATGCCAGGTGGGAAAAAGAAGATGAGATGGCTAGAGAGATGAAGGTATGTACTATTACTACCTCTAATGATGTTGATCCTACTGATAGCAACCCTCTTACTTTGATTGGTGTAGAGAAAACTCCCACTCCTTGTGTTAAAAAGTCTAAAACTGTCAAAACTTTTTCTCAAAAGAGTGCTGAAATTTTTCGGAGTGTGGGAGATGATAGCTCTATTTCTTTTAATGATTTTGAAGTTAATGGCTGCAACATATCTGAAGTAATTTTGTTCTTGCAAAAGCTTGCTTTGACTCCCAATGCTAGTTCTTTAAATATTGCTTTTACTAAGCACATTACCAATGCTCTTATAAAGATTAGGGATGAAAAGTTGAAGCAAAAAGCCTCTGTTCCCAAGAAGTTAAAAGATGGTTGGGAACCCATCATTGATATGCATGTTAATGGTTATGATTGCCATGCTTTATGTGATCTAGGTGCTAGTATTTCTATTATGCCTAGAAAGATTTATGACATGCTTGATTTACCACCGCTTGAAAAATGTTATTTTGATGTACCTATTGCTGATGTTGCTAAGAAGAAACCTTTGGGAAGGATTAATGATGTTCTTATTGTGGTTAACAATAACCTTGTTCCCGTTGATTTTCTGGTTATGGACGTTGAATGCCATGCTTCATGTCCTATTATTTTGGGAAGACCTTTTCTTCGAACTGTAGGTGCTATTATTGATATGAGGGAAGGCACTATCAAGTATCCATTCCCACTAAAGAAAGGTATGGAACACTTCCCTAGGAAAAGAAAGAAATTGCTTTTTGACTCTATTCTTAGAGCAAATTATGAGCTTGATGCTTCATCTTTTGATATTACTTGATTCGCACTTTTCTGCGCCTAGCTCAAAGGCGTTAAAGAAAAGCACTCTTGGGAGATAACCCAATGTTTTCTTTACAGTACTTTTTCTTTTATTTGAGTCTTGGAAGTCATTACTACTGTAATGACCGCTCCTTATCTTGTTTATTTCATTTTTGTTCCAAGAGAAGCCTCTAATTTGAGTGAGGTAAAGATTTGGGGAAACTGCTGTCCTAAAACTGTTTTCGGTGCTGCACCGTAAAAATTTGTGAAAATTCTCTGTATATCTTTTGGACCTGAGATTTCTTGTGCATATGCCCCAGGTTATATCCAAACTTTTCTTAGTTGAACACTTTTTGATTTGAGCAACGGAAAATCCCTCAAAAATTCGTCCTTTGTCAGCTGTCCAGTTTTGACAGATTTCTACCAATATTTGTTTTTACCACTTTATCGCTTTCTTTTGAGTTCTTTTTGATCATGGAACTCTTGTGGAAGTTGCTACAGTAGTATATACTTTATATGTGGTGGTTTTGGGTTGAAACCTGAAGCTAAAAGAGGTTGAATATATTTTATGCTTGCACTAATGTTGCTAATAGAATTGTGTTTAGTTTTGTATGAAGGAAGTTTTCAAGTGTAGGGATTGGAGAATGATGAGATGAGTTGAAGAATGGACAAAAGCTCAAGCTTGGGGATGCCCAGCACCCCAAGAAATATCCAAGAAGTACAAGCGTCAAAGCTTGGGGATGCCCCCGAGGCACCCCTTCTTCATCGGCAAAAATCAGGTCACCTTTCAAAACACTATATTTTTATTGCTTCATGCACTATGTGTTTTTCTTGGAGCGTTAGTTGTTTTAGTTTTCTTAGTTTGCTTAGTTTGTTTGTTTGCTGCAATAAATGGTTGGACCCCAACAAATTTCCTTTGGAGGAGATGTACTCGTTTTCATTTGCAAAGAACGCTCTACTTTTCACTCTTATTAAAAATCGAGTGCTCTACTTTTTCTGCTACTGCTTTTGGTTTTCGTTTTCGCCTTGATTTGCATTCAGATCTTGTCATATCTTTTCATCAAGGTGTATTTTTGCCTCTGATCTTTATTGGTTTTCATCAAAAGAGGTGTCTTTTATAAAGATTTCAAATGGTGTTGGAAAAGAGAAAAAGCTTTGTGCAAAATAGTGGTACAAGAAGGAGCTTGTGTAGACTGCGGCTTAGGCTTTTTCATGTCATGCTTGATGTCTTTTTGATAGTATGCTTAGTGGTTTTGCTGTAGCATGACTTGTCTCAAATAACTGAGATTGCTTAATGAGCCTTTGAAAAAATCATGCGTTGTTTTTATTGTATGGAAGCATTATTTTGGTTTTCTCCTTGATGCTTTATTTGGGTTGACTTGGCGCATGCTCACACATGTTAGACTCTTCCAAAGTCGCCAATAGCCTTCATGATCATTTAGTTTTTGACTTTTGATGCCATCGTATGCTTCTTTTAATGTCGCTTTGTCGCTTTGCATGATTATGGCCATTATTGCTCTCTTAGTCGGTCGCTCCCAGTCTTTTGCTAGCCCTCGCCTTGTACTGAGTATGAGCTCTACTCGTGCATCCAACTCCTAAAAGCCAAGTTTGCCATTGTGTCCACTATAAATTCCTATGCATGGTATTTGTAAGCCATTCCAAAGTAAAATTTTCGTGTGCTACCTTTCAAAAACCTTCAAAATACATCTCGTTTTGTGACACTGTTTTCAGCTCATGGGGACGTAGTGGTCGGATTTGCTATCTTCCATATTGCTTATTCCAAAAAAGAAAAAAAAAGTGAAAAATTGAAAAAAGGCACTCCTCCAAGAATGTGAATGTTGGTGGGCACCCGATGGAATTGGTTAGCCATGGTTTGTGAAAGGAAAGGTGGGGAGGAGTGCCAAGTTTTATAAAAAGAGCACCAAAGTGCCAATCTCTCTCTTAGAAACTTGCTTCATTTTTGTATGGAAGATAGTAAGAACCCCATTGCCAGTCGTTGACAAAGACAACCACCTCTCAAAATCAAGTTTTTATCTCTGTTTTACAAAATGAAAAGCTCTAGCACATGCTAAATCACTGCTTCCCTCTGCGAAGGGCCTTTCTTTTACTTTTATGTTGAGTCACCACCTTCTTTCTTTATGCACCATTAAGAGAGCATAGTTGTCATTCTTAGTGTGATATGCATTGTCCCAAAGTTCATTGATTGACTCATATTGTTGGTTTCACTTGTTCTTAAATTATTTGTATCTAGTCGCCCTCTTAAACTTTGAGGTGTCCTATGCATTTATGTTTTGCTCTCCATGAAGGACAAGCTGAAAACCATTTGTATGTTTTTCCTTATGATTTGAACACACGTTTGACTTTCATTGTTTCATTATCATGATCTTTTGTTTGTGTTCATTTGCATGTTTACAACATGGTTGCTAAGTTCTTATTGTCATGATTATATCTTCATGCCCATGTTTTAAGTTCTATTGATCCCAGCTCACCAATGCTTAGATATATGATCAAGATTGTGTAGGTGCATGTCACCTCAAAAATTATTCTTTTGTTATCACTTACCTACTCGAGGACGAGCAGGAGTTAAGCTTGGGGATGCTTGATACGTCTCAAACATATCTATAATTTTTGATGCTCCATGCTTTGTTTTACACCATTTGCCTATTGTTTCGTTACACTTAGTGGCATTTTTTATACATTTTCCGGAACTAACCTATTAACGAAGTGCCACAGTGCCAGTTTCCTGTTTTCTGCTGTTTTTGTGTTTCAGAAGTGATACACAAGAAATATTCTCAGAATTGGACGAAACAAGTTCCTGAAGTCATATTTCACCGGGGAGCTCCCAAAGATCCGAAGACCTAACGGAGGGGGGGCCACGTGGCCCCCACACACAGGGGCGGCGCGGCCTGGCCCCTGGCCGCGCCAGCCCCGTGTGAGGCCGCGTGGCTCCACCTCTGACAGCCCCCCTTCGTCTATATTTACCCCCTGACGAGAAAAACCTAAGGTCCCGATCAGTTTTCCAGAATACATCGCGATCCGCCACCGCCGTCGACCCGAAGATCGGGAGGGTCCAGAAGCTCTTCCCGGCACCCTGCCAGAGAGGGGAATCGCCACCGGAGGTCTCCTTCATCGCCATGATTGCCTCCGGAGCGATGAGTGAGTAGTCTACCTTGGACTATGGGTCCATAGCAGTAGCTAGATGGTTGTCTCCTCCACCATGTGCTTCATGTTTAGATCTCATGAGCTGCCCTACATGATTGAGATCACCGTTATGTAATTCTATGATGTTGGTTTGTTGGGATCCGATGAATATTGGTGTTTATGATTAAGTTGCTGTACTGAATTATATCTTTTGTTATCTCTATGTTGTTTATGATCTTGCATGCTCTCCGTTGTTAGTAGCTATCTTGGCCGAGTAGTTGCTAGTGACTCCAAGAGGGGGTATTTATGCTCGATAGTGGGTTCATGTCTCTATTTCACCTGGGGGAGTGACAGAAACCTCTAAGGTGGTAGATGTGCTGTTGCTACTAGGGAGAAAACAACATTCATATGCTCAAGGGCATATGCTTTGTTTACATTACACACTTTGCTTAATGCAATTATCTGTTGTTCGCAACTTAATACTTCTAGGGTGTTCGGATGATATCCCCGGGGGTGGATTATTAGTCATAGATGCAGTTGGATGGCGGTCTATGTATTTTGTTGTAATGCCTAGAGTAAATCTCATAGTGATCTTCTTGACATATCACGTTATCTTTATTCTATCAATTGCCCAACTGTAATTTGTGTTTACCCAGCATGTTATTTATCTATGGAGAGACACCACTAGTGAACTGTGGACCCGGTCCTATTTTAATCATATTGCAATCAACTGTTTACTTTACTCGCATATACTCTACTGTTTTCCACTCGATACGCTCATACCCTTTGTTTCAAGCAAACCGGTGAGATTGACAACCTCATCGCAAGTTGGGAACAAAGTATTTGTTTGTGTGTGTGCAGGTTCCACAAACACCTTCAGTCGTCACCGTCTCCCTTCTCCTGTTCGATATACCTTGGTTTCTTAACTGAGGGAAACTTGCCGCTGCACTCATCATACCTTCCTCTTGGGGTTCCCAACGGGCTGGTCAATCACCACGCACAAGGACGTCTGCTCCCACATCAACTAGGCATCAGCTTTTGCTGGCGCCATCACCACAGTTAGCAGCAATCGGCGACACCGTCGCCATCGGGCGCGTCCTCTACGATTCCGGCTTCCCCATCGTCCCAGCGGATAACCTCTGGGTGCCGGCTAGAGAAGACCCCGCTCGATTCACCGTCGTTCCGATTGGAGATATCCATATCTTCATCGGAGAGACAAACCCTACCCCCGCCATGGAAACCAATTTCTGGCGGATTGGTATGGCCGAAACCCCCAAACGGACCGCTTTCAAGCTGGATACGGAGGATGACTCATCTGATCTGGAACTTTCCAAGTTGCCCAGATCGGATTTGAAAAATAATCCCACCCAGCCCGCCCTAGAGGTAGAGGAAGTGGTGGAAGACCACAGTGAATCCGCCATGAGCAATCTGGCGTTAGAGACACCGCGGTACTGCCTTGTTGTGTTCGCAGGTATCACTTCGGGATCTACCTCCAATGGAGAAGATAGCCCAGGTGAGTCCATCCTAGAGGCACTTAACGAAAGTGGTGAATCGGATGACTGGGACAGCAAAGGCTATGATTCTGACCATTACGATGCCGCCATGAGGAAACTCGAGGCGGAATTGGCGCAGCAGGCACTTGAAGAGCAACAAGCAGCGGCCAAGCAGGTGTTTGTAACCAACAAAGGAGATGACGCTGGGCATACAACCGATGATCCGCCATCTCAGGAAGTCCATGACGGAGATGCCGGCAATGAGCAGGGTAACCCGCCGTCAGCCGCCGATCCCGCCACGGAGCAACTTCCCGAGATTCAGGGCGGACCCAGGCCGCCACTACCCGCCATCCCCGAAGACCAGCACCCGGAAGACTTCACAACCCCGCTGGACAAAGTCGTCTATGGAACTCTAGCAGATCCAATCACCCCTGACTATGTCAGAGATGTGAACGATCTCGAGAAGAAGAGGCGAGCACTCCTCAAGGAAGCAAAGCGAGTCGAGAAGATGGGCAAGCAGGTTGATGACGACATTGCTAAAGCTCAAGACACGCTGAAGCGCACAAGAAACATGGAAGAGAAGTATGTCACTCTCATTCAGAACCAGATCAATGAGGGAGGCGACCCGCAGCTGGTACGAAACCTTGAGTTCACCGTACCAACAGCGGAAACTCTGGCCAAGATGTACATCAAGAATCCGCCATATGTGGACAAAAACCGCGATGAAGTTAGGGCTACACCCATCGAGAACATCGTGGCCGCAAAGGAGCTATTGGAGCGTAACAAGAGCCCAGCAGCCCTAGAGACGGCGGTGAAACTGATGACCAAAGCATTAGTGCAGCAAGAGAAGGCTACGTCGTCGCGACGGCTCGAATCTGATCTTGCGCTATGTAGGTCCAGTACTGCCTCTAAAGCTCGGGGGGCTGGCAACTATGGTGAACGTCCTGACAACGAATCTCATACCGGATCCTCAGAAATCCGAAGAAGAGAAGCTCGCAATCGGAGACACGCCATCCTAATATCCTCCGATGACAAACCACATGGCAAAGGCCCGCAGAGAAACCCATCGCCACCCCGCAAGAATTACCCTCCTTACGGATACCAACAAGACAATGCTGCCCCTCGCCATAAGACCAACATGCCACCACCAAAGAATAAGACGTTCGAAGTCCCAAAGGGGGGAATTGTCATACGCGACAATGATGGCAAGCGAGGGCGAAGCCGTGACGCTGGACGCAGAGACGATCCGCCACGACGGGAAAATAGCAGGGATGGCGGATCCAAGAGAAGGGACCGATCTCGCCATGACGACGGCGCGCACCGTGACGGTGACAAAGACAAGCATCGTTCCACCCGCCATTACGATGACAAAGGGCAAGGCTCCCGCTGCCATGACAACGATCCATCTCCACGAAGAACAGAAGGAAGCCATCGTAGCTGCAAAGATCAGTCGCAGGACGGCGAGAGTAAAAGACGGCGTGACCCTTCGCCATCCCCACCAAGGAGCCCCCATGGCGGCGGCGGTGGTGGCGGTGGGCCAGCAAGGTCGCGCAACTCTCGCAAGGATCCGCCGGATCAGAAGCCCTACGACGCCCGTACCCATCTAAACGAGATTGCCAAGTCTCAAACAGCCTTCTTCCTTGGCCCAAAGTGCTTTGGACAACGGATTCGTGATGAGCCCATCCCGTATGGGTTCAAAATCGAGAAAAATATCCGCCAGTACAATGGAGTCGATAGGCCTTTGACTTGGCTACAAGATTACTTCAACGCAGTACAATTCGCCGGGGGATCTCCCAATGTTGCTGTCCGCTATTTGCCCCTGATGCTATCCGGCACTGTGAGGCAGTGGATCAATGACTTGGCAGAAAACTCCATCCAAACCTGGTTTGATATGCAAACCGCGTTCACCGAAAATTTCGAGGGGACTTACAAGAGACCCCATAACATTGGTGACCTCCAACGGTGCCGGCGAGCTGACGACGAAACCTCCCAAACCTTCCTCGCACGATGGCTGGATATGAAGAACTCCTGTGAAGGGGTTACTGACGAATCCGCCATCCTCGCGTTTATTGACAGTTTGGAGAGAGGCCAACTGCTCCACCATCGCCTGTTGCGGGAAAGGAACGAAGGGAAACTAACCCTAAATTCCATGATCACCATCGCAAGCAACTACGCGGCCGCCGATGACGACGCCCGCGAATCTCTGAAGGCTTCCGCCATCCAGAACACTGGAAAGCGGAATAGCAGCAACAAACAGAAGAATCCGCCAGAAGAGCCGCAGGCTCCGGACATGGTGGCCACAACCTTTGCTGACAAGGGCCAAAGCAGCCAGCGCGGCAGGGGACGCGGAGGTGGCGGTGGCCAGCCACGGAGTTCTGCAACTCCCGCTTCGACGCCATCCGCCCCCGTGTCCTATGATGAATACCGCGATATGCCATGTTTTGCCCATAGGGACGCGTCGGGAAAGTGCAACCATACCAATCAGAACTGCAAGTTTGTCAACGACCTCAAGGCGGATCAAGAAGCTGGCTTCAAACGCAGCCGACGTCAACGGCCTCGTGGCAAAGGGAAAACGGACAAAGACAAGGAGTCTAGAGATGGCAGTGATATGGATGAAGACCCTGCGCCCAAACCCGCCGAAAAGGCAGAGGGTGGTGCTGGCAAGGGTAACCCAATCAAAGACAAAAAAGGCGCCTTTCACACATTCCTTGGACCCCCCACGGCTAAGGCACAGAGAGCTGCTATGCGCTCACTTAATGCCACCGTGCCAAAAATCCGCCAGTACGTCAGATGGTCCGAAGTACCGGTGCACTGGAGCCGCAATGATCATCCAGAGCACATCCCAGATGGTTATTACGCCATGGTGGTATGCCCTGTAATCCATGGCTATGAGTTCTCCAAATGCTTAATGGATGGCGGCAGCAGCCTGAACATCATGTACGTGGAAACTTTGACAAAGCTCGGCCTTACCAAGACCCAACTCCGCCATAGCGCGGTCACCTTTTACGGGGTGGTTCCTGGTCGCCAAGCCAAGTCCCTCGGGTCCATCACACTCAAGGTTGCCTTCGGTAGTGAGGAAAACTACAGAGAAGAGCCCATAACCTTTGAGGTTGTCCCGTTCAAAAGCACTTACCACGTGATCTTCGGGCGCCCAGCCTTCCACAGCTTTCACGCGAGGCCATGCTACATCTACAATCAACTGAAGATGCCAGGACCGGATGGCATAATCACCGTTTATGGCAGCTTCCGAAAGGCAAAGGAGTGCGAGGAAGGAGAAGCCGCCTTCGCGGAAGCAGTGTTCTTCGGCGAGGAATTCAAAGAAATCCATGCCGCTACGGACCCCGCGGAGATGCCAGCATCCAAGCAGGAGGTTTCCGCCTCCCCGCCCACCTTCAAGCCTACAGTCGATACAAAACAGGTGGAACTTGTCGCTGGCGATGCCACCAAGACCACCGCCATTGGGACAAATTTGTCCCCCAAATAGGAAAGCGCGCTCGTCGAGTTCCTCCGTGAGAACCGGGACATCTTCGCATGGCAGCCATCTGACATGACGGGTGTACCCAGGGAACTCGCCGAGCACGCTCTGCAGATAATTCCTGGCTCAAAGCCAGTAAGACAAGCCATGAGACGCTTCGGCGATGAAAAGCGCCGTGCCATAGCAAAGGAGATTTCCAAGCTGTTGAAAGCAGGCTTCATCAAGGAAGTGATACATACTAAGTGGGTGGCAAATCCGGTGCTAGTTCCTAAGAAAAACACAAAAGTTCTGCGCATGTGTGTAGATGTAACGACCCAGGATTTTGCCAATTTTTGGGGAAATATTTTTTTTGCTTTTGTATTGCTTGTGATGATTGAAAATTTACAGGGATTTAAAATTTTGAGTCTATTTGTAAACTTTATTAGAAAAATATATTAAACTTTCTATTATCTTCTGGAAGAACTTATTTTGGAAGGATCAAGTTTCAAAATATTATTTCCCCTTCTTTTATATCAAACCATACATACTATTAGCATAGGGAGTATTTATTAAAAGGTCTATATCTGTTAAAGTTTTCTTTCTCAAAATTTAAGTTTGAAAGATAATTTCAGACACTATATATTAAGTATTTGCACAAATTCTGAAAAGAATATTTTTTCCCCATCCTATTTCTAAATTGTTTTATGCAAGCAAGTCCCTCTTGCTTTGTTCATAAAGTTTTATTGAAAATACCCCTTTTACTTGAAAACTTGTTTTATTACTGACTTAGAATATTATGCATCCCTTTTGAAAAACTCTGGAAGAAGTTTGGTTTGAATTGAAGTGTCTTTGCAAAAGTTATGAAAGAAATGAGAAAACAGAAAAGGAAAAGAAGAAAGAAAATCAAAAATAGAAAAGGGGCCAGAGGGCACCGTTTCGGCCCAGCAAAGGAAGCAGCCCGCGGCCCAGAAGGCGAACGCCGAACCGGTACCCCTGCTCCCCTCTCCCCTCGCCGACAGGTGGGACCCACCTGCCAGTCGTCTTCCTCCTCGGACCGGATTTCTTGCCGGGGACGTTACCGCGCAGTGATTCACTCCTCTCTTCAATTCGATTAATACACCTGCCGTTTCTTCCCCGCGACTGCACCTATAAAATGCCCTCGGCCGCCTCTCCAATTCCCCCTTCGTTCTCCTGCAGATTGCGCCGCCAGGCTGCCCGGATTTGTCGCCAGAGCCCGCAGGCACCTGCGGCCTCTCCCGCACGATTCCGGCGACAACAGAGGGTAACATCGCCCCCTTTCGGACTTCTCCTCTTCCCCGTAACCTACCGCGTCTCCTAATCCACCTTTTGTGCTCCAATCTGCAGCAAATCAAGCTCGACATCACGAACCCGAAGCTCCCTGCCGCCCTGCACGTCTCCAGCCGACCCTCCGAGCCGATTCTGGAAGCAATCGACCCCGACGACCACGCACCCGAGCTCCCCTTGCCTCTCTGCGCCTCGTCGACCTCTCCATCACCTCCAGGAACCCCTGCTTCATCGCCGTCGATCAAACCTGCGTCGCCCTCGCCGGAAAATCATCGCCGGAACCCTAGCCACTGTGAGCTCTCCCTCCTCTTTCTTCTGTAACCATCGGATCAAGATCCAAAAGCCCAGATCTAATCACTTAACCGAAAGGGTACGAATAGATCTGATCCGTCCAGATTTAGTTTGATCCAACGCTCCTCGTCAGTGATCCACACGAAGAGGTACCCTCGAATAGGAACACGCCGCGTGTCGTCTCCCGACTCAAACAGAAATCAAATAGAATTTCAAATCACAGATTTAGCCCAGATCTTGTAAAATCAATATAAAATCTTCTGTAAGTCCAAAATTTGCAAATAAGATACCGTTGGAATCCTTGAAACATCTAGAATCCAGTAGTGCAATAAAATCTTATATTTTATGGGTTCAATTTGAATCTACTTTCAAATTGGGTTCAAACCTTCTGTTAGCAAGTTAAATCCATATCTTTTGAACCAAGTGTCCAAAAATTATAAATTTGTAGTCTCCGGAATCCTCTCAACTTGTAGAACATCATAAAATCAAGAAAATCCAAATTTGACACGTGCACACACTTTGTACATTCAAATCTATCCAAATCCCTATTCAGATCATAGTTTGAATTCTATAACCTATTTTGGAGTGATTCCAATTGCAGTGACCTTGCATTACTGCAAGCTATCCAATAGCATCACTCCCATAATTTCTTGAACCACTCCACAATTATTCAAGTTCTGATTTGAGAATTTGAGTAGTTCCTATATAGAGTAATTCTATTTCTATCAATGAATTCCTTCCACCTTAGTAGATCCTATAATCATACCTAGTCACCAGTGCTGTCTAAGCAACATCTTGATCAAGATCACTTTCACCTAGACCCATCCTGTCTAGCCCACACACATTCAAACTACGATTGAGTTGTTTGAGTAAAGTGTGATACATCTCCATCATAGATTCTATTCTTACTATCCTTGTAATGTTGATCTAATCAACATTATAACACTTATCCAATACCCTTTTGAACCCAATAGAAACCTTAAACCATTATCCCAAATGTTATCTACCCATACCCAAATCCTCTGCCCACTTGATCCTGATTTCATGTGTAGAGCTATTCGATTAACAAATGAGTTAATTGAGTAACTCAATGATTCATGAATCTTAGCCTAAGCTAAAGTGTAATAGATACTATTTAAGAATGATTGTGGTCACACTTATTCAGTAGTATTACTATTGCACTATTTTGTCTCTTATGTGATTTACTCACATGAGATGTTCTAATACCCAATATGCCTTACTAAAGCATAAAGATCTCACTCCTCATATTTTGTCTAATTCATATGTATATTCAAATTGCAATTGTGCTACTTGAGTAGATTACGAATTCATCTCAAAACCTAGATTTTGTTAATATGGTGTTATTATAACCCATACCATAGTTTGTGTTATACACCATATCGACCAATAAACCATTTGAGCCATGACCTCAAATATAAACCATCCATACCCAGATCAATGTCTACCCAGTTTTGTTCACATGTATTGAACTAATTCAAATTGCAAATGTGCAATTGAGTACTTCAAGCATCCTTAAATCCTAACCTAGTGCCTAAGTGTGGTATATGCTATTTAAAGAACAAATGTTGTTACACTTATTCAAATAGTAGTTTGGTTGCACTATCCCACGCCTATGTGGTCTGTTTCACATGAGCTGATTTGAAACTCTTTCATATCTTGATAAAGTATAACAACTTCATCAATTATATTATACCTAATCTGAACCTCTCTCTAATCATATTGATCTCTCCCACTAAGCTCTTCGAATCCATATCTCACCAATCATGATCCCTTACCATATCTTTCTATCATAACATCTCCATGCTGACTGTGGTGGCTAGTGAAAGCAGACGTCCTTGTGCGTGGTGAATGACCAGCCCGTTGGGAACCCCAAGAGGAAGGTATGATGAGTGTAGCGGCTAGTTTTCCCTCAGTTAAGAAACCAAGGTTTATCGATCAGGAGAAGGAGAGACGATGACGACTGAAGGTGTTTGTGGAACCTGCACACACACAGACAAATACTTTGTTCCCAACTTGCGATGAGGTTGTCAATCTCACCGGTTTGCTTGAAACAAAGGTTATGAGTGTATCGAGTGGAAAACAGTAGTAATATGCTAGTAAAGTAAACAGTGCGGGAATAGTAAACAGTTGATTGCAATATGATTAAAATAGGACCGGGGTCCACAGTTCACTAGTGGTGTCTCTCCATAGATAAATAACATGCTGGGTAAACGAATTACAGTTGGGCAATTGATAGAATAAAGATAACGTGATATGTCAAGAAGATCACTATGAGATTCACTCTGGGCATTACAACAAAATACATAGACCGCCATCCAACTGCATCTATGACTAATAATCCACCCCCGGGGATATCATCCGAACACCCTAGAAGTATTAATTTGCGAACAACAGATAATTGCATTAAGCAAAGTGTGTAATGTAAACAAAGCATATGCCCTCGAGCATATGAATGTTGTTTTCTCCCTAGTAGCAACAGCACATCTACCACCTTAGAGGTTTCTGTCACTCCCCCAGGTGAAATAGAGGCATGAACCCACTATCGAGCATAAATACCCCCTCTTGGAGTCACTAGCAACTACTCGGCCAAGATAGCTACTAACAACGGAGAGCATGCAAGATCATAAACATCATAGAGATAACATAAGATAAAATTCAGTACAACAACTTAATCATAAACACCAATATTCATCGGATCCCAACAAACCAACATCATAGAATTACATAACGGTGATCTCAATCATGTAGGGCAGCTCATGAGATCTAAACATGAAGCACATGGTGGAGGAGACAACCATCTAGCTACTGCTATGGACCCATAGTCCAAGGTAGAATACTCACTCATCGCTCCGGAGGCAATCATGGCGATGAAGGAGACCTCCGGTGGCGATTCCCCTCTCCGGCAGGGTGCCGGGAAGAGCTTCTGGACCCTCCCGATCTTCGGGTCAACGGCGGCGGCGGATCGCGATGTATTCTGGAAAACTGATCGGGCCCTTAGGTTTTTCTCGTCAGGGGGTATATGTAGGCGAAGGGGCGATGTCAGAGGAGGCCCCAGGTGGCCTCACACATAGGTGGCGCGGGCCAGGGGTAGGCCGCGCCACCCCTGTGTGTGGGCCCCTGGTCCTCCGTCTCCTACTCTCCTTCGGATGTTTGGGAGCTCCCCGATGAAATATGACTTCTGGAACTTGTTTCGTCCAATTCCAAGAATATTTCCTGTGTATCACTTCTGAAACACAAAAACAGCAGAAAACAGGGAACTGGCACTGTGGCACTTCGTTAATAGGTTAGTTCCGGAAAGCGTATAAAAATGCCACTAAGTGTAATGAAACAATAGGCAAATGGTGTAAAACAAAGCATGGAGCATCAAAAATTATAGATACGTTTGAGACGTATCAAGCATCCCCAAGCTTAACTCCTGCTCGTCCTCGAGTAGGTAAGTGATAACGAAAGAATAATTTTTGAGGTGACATGCACCTACACAATCTTGATCATATATGTAAGTATTGATGAGCTGGGATCAATAGAACTTAAACATGGGCATGAAGATATAATCATGACAATAAGAACTTAGCAACCATGTTGTAAACATGCAAATGAACACAAACAAAAGATCATGATAATGAAACAATGAAAGTCAAACGTATGTTCAAATCATAAGGAAAAACATACAAGTGGTTTTCAGCTTGTCCTTCAGAGAGAGCAAAACATAAATGCATAGGACACCTTCAAGTTTAAGAGGGCGACTAGATACAAATAATTTAAGAACAACTGAAACCAACAATATGAGTCAATCAATGAACCTTGGGACAATGCATATCACACTAAGAATGACAACTATGCTCTCTTAATGGTGCATAAAGAAAGAAGGTGGTGACTCAACATAAAAGTAAAAGAAAGGCCCTTCGCAGAGGGAAGCAGTGTTTGCAAGTTTTATAACCTTCAAAAATTATGGTACTTACCGACTTTGAGCTCTCATTGCCCCCATCATAAGCATCTTGAATGGTTAAAGTTAATGCGAGAACAATTATGATGCATATGCTTGACAAATCATAAGTTGAAAACCTCATGTCCCGTGAATACGAGTACCCAAACCATGCTAGTTTACTTAGAGTCCCAAGCAAGGCTCTTGTCATTGTAAATATATGCATATCATTGAGAACCGCCAATGGGGTACCTCCGTGCCCGATGACATGGAACAAGCCCACACCAAAATGACAGGACAAGCAGACAATGAACACCTTGGCATCACTTTTATTTGCTATATTGTTTAGCTTTTTATTGTGAGATGCGTCGTCGAATGTTCACCATGGGTATGCTGCAAATTTCCACCATGAATTATGCATGGCTTAGATTGGCGGCCCGGCGTTTCCCTAACACATATAAAAACTCCATGATCCTCACAAGATTCCCAATTCATTTCACATAGCGGGCATCCATAAACAAAAGATCACAATATCAACTCAAATAGGAAGTGCAATGTTGAAAGCTTGCCCCATGATGGCATGGCTGGGCTAGAATCCAACTTACAACTTGCAAGCATAACAACTCAGCATAAAAGACCACAATGTCAAATTTTTAGAATAGGAAAAAGTAAAGTGTGCCTTCCGGTTCGTGAGAGCTTTACTGACCGAATTTCGCATAACACTGGTAAGAGTTTAATTTGAAGAGAATATAAAAGCAAGTCAAATTTACTTGGAATAGCAAATTGCTAGTCGGTATGTATGGTGGACACTTTGAAAAACTTTGGCTTTTAGGAGTTGGATGCACGAGTAGAGCTCATACTCAGTACAAGGTGAGGGCTAGCAAAAGACTGGGAGCGACCGACTAAGAGAGCAATAATGGCCATAATCATGCAAAGCGACAAAGCGACATTAAAAGAAGCATACGATGGCATCAAAAGTCAAAAATTAAATGATCATGAAGGCTAATGACGACTTGGGAAGAGTCTAACATGTGTGAGCATGCGCCAAGTCAACCCAAATAAAGCATCAAGGAGAAAACCAAAATAATGCTTCCATACAATAAAAACAACGCATGATTTTTTTTTCAAAGGCTCATTAAGCAATCTCAGTTATTTGAGACAAGTCATGCTACACTAAAACCACTAAGCATACTATCAAAAAGACATCTAGCATGACATGAAAAAGCCTAAGCCGCAGTCTACACAAGCTCCTTCTTGTACTACTATTTTGCACAAAGCTTTTTCTCTTTTCCAACACCATTTGAAATTTGTATAAACAACCTCTTTTGATGAAAACCAATAAAGACCAGAGGCAAAAATACACCTTGATGAAAAGATATGACAAGATCTGAATGCATATCAAGGCGAAAACGAAAACCAAAAGCAGTAGCAGAAAAACTAGAATGCTCGATTAATAAGAGTGAAAACTAGAGCATTCTTTGCAAATGAAAACGAGTACATCTCCTCCAAAGGAAATTTGTTGGGGTCCAACCATTTATTGCAGCAAACAAACAAACTAAGCAAACTAAGAAAACTAAAACGACTGACGCTCCAAGAAAAACACATAGTGCATGAAGCAATAAAAATATAGTGTTTTGAAAGGTGACCTGATTTTTGCCGATGAAGAAGGGGTGCCTCGGGGGCATCCCCAAGCTTTGACGCTTGTACTTCTTGGATATTTCTTGGGGTGCTGGGCATCCCCAAGCTTGAGCTTTTGTCCATTCTTCAACTCATCTCATCATTCTCCAATCCCTACACTTGAAAACTTCCTTCATACAAAACTAAACACAATTCTATTAGCAACATTAGTGTAAGCATAAAATATATTAATCCTCTTTAAGCTTCAGGTTTCAACTCAAAACCACCACATATAAAGTGTATACTACTGTAACAACTTCCACAAGAGTTCCATGATCAAAAAGAACTCAAAAGAAAGCGATAAAGTGGCAAAAACGAATATTGGCAGAAATCTGTCAAAACTGGACAGCTGATAATGGACGAATTTTTGAGGGATTTTCCGTTGCTCAAATCAAAAAGTGTTCAACTAAGAAAAGTTTGGATATAACCTGGGGCATATGCACAAGAAATCGCAGGTCCAAAAGATAAACAGAGAATTTTCACGAATTTTTACGGTGCAGCACCGAAAACAGTTTCAGGACACACTAGTGGGGACGGGGCCTCCAGTCCCGGCCCGTAAGGGGCTTTAGTCCCGGTTTGCAAACCGGGACCCCAGCCGCGGGACTAAAGGCTGAACCTTTAGTCCCGGCCCGCTTACCGGCCGGGACTGGAGGGTGTCCACGTGGGCACCTCGGAGCGAATCAGGGCTAGGACCTTTAGTCCCGGTTTGTAACACAGACCGGGACTAAAGGCATCTGCAGATTTTTGTTTTTTGCTTTAGGGTTTTAGGGTTTACTGGTTTTAGGGTTTTATTTGTTCGGGGGATTAACGTGATGCCTCATTTGGTGCCTTGGTGTTCGGGAATTAGTTTATGCATATATATAAGATTAACTTATCTTACAAGCGAGCATATATATACAATTATATGGAGACCAGAATTATCGGGACTAGAGCCCGTCTATTCGATTACATGGACCAACATCAGTAATGGCCCCTAGCTACACTAAATCGTCCTTTGTCGTCTATAGCTTCTATTCTCAGAAAGGTCGCCAGCTCCTCTGCAACAGCAATCGCGCGTTGCTCTGGTAGGTACTTCTCCCGCATGGCCGTGTACTATATAAGAAGAGGAGATGAATATGAATATCAATCATGATAACAAAGAATGACGAGTAAAAATAGAGGTGTGAATGTTTATTGCTTACATCGTATCTGTAATCCTTGTGCTCAGAGGTAAACGTGCGAATGGTCTCGCAAACATAGTATCCACATAGATGCGTCCCCCGTGGCTGCTGGTCGCACTTTACGAGAATAGAATATATATAATCAAAATAATAATCTAGCATTACAAAAGTATTGAAAATAGAAGTATATCATACTACTACTTACCTGAGCCGCTCTAAAGGTCAGCTTCTCATGCCGGATACCGGGAGTCACGCACTTGAACCGCTTCCAAACCCTGCCCGACAAGGAAAATGATTTGCTAAGTTTTTCATTAATTGATATATCAGAAAATCATCGAAAGAGACCGATAGAGCGCAAGAATGATTGAAATTACCCTTGGAGCATGTCCTGCAGGCTTTGGAACTGTTCGAAGGGTCTCGATAATGGGTCGAAGGCATCAACTCTTCCCTTATCAATTTGAATGTCCAACAGAATCCAGTGGTAGCTGCACATGTATATATATATGTGTCAGTAACTTATCAATTACACTCATAAGTGAATGGACACAACAGAGTAAGACCCTCACTTGAAGTTGTATGGAAACAGTATGTGGTCACAGTAATTTGATCTGTTAGAAACCTTAGAAGGTTTTCCTCCGTCTCCTTGGGGTTATCAGTTAGCGTCTTTATATGTATTTTATCTGGGTCAATAAACCCAATATTTAGGATGTTCCTACTTTTACATTCCAGAATCTTCATTCTGCATAATAGAGTACAAGTCAGAACGGAACAAGTTATATGTAGAAAATGAATTGAAATAACTGAACAAGTTATATGTAGACAATGAATTGAAATAATTGAACAAGTTATATGTAGACAACGAATTGAAAAACTTACAGACAATAGCAACTCATAAGCGATTTGTCGAGGGCGTCGGCATTGTACATCTGGAAGAGTTCATCAAAGTCGATATGGATGTCTTCGGGACGGCCGTAGTACTCCCGTGGGACAAGCGCCACGATCATCGTTCTCCCTTTCTTTGATTCACTTAAGTACCATGTATGCAAGTAACGCATATTTGTTGGGAGATCATCAAACTTATCTTTGCTGACCAAAGGCGCTCCCATGACAAACTGTGGCTTAGGGGCTACCACAGCCTTGGGTACCACGTCGTCTTGGGAAGCCAGAATGACTTCAACCGGGATACCCCATTCATCCGCCCACTTCTTTGCTAATCCCAAATCTTGCCCCTGCACCAGAGAGGGAACATTCTCGGGTAACACCCTGAGGGGTGGGATCGACTGATTGGCCTGTTGTCCAAGCTGAGGAACGTCTGATCTTATTTTGCTTGTAGTTGAACTTGATTTGCTCCCACTTGCACTTGCACTTGCACGTGACTTGCTCTTTTGCCCTTCCTTCTGCAATGTGCGTGTATAATCGTCAGGCTTATGGTGTAACTCATACTGTGATGGAAGGGTCGTGAAGTATTTTGCATATGCTATTTGCTTCTCGGTGTATTCCGGGCGGGGCTCGGGTTCCTTCTTTTTCATCTGCGCATCATAATGTTCCTTTGCTATCCTGGCGTTTTCCTCGTCGGTACGATCATAAGGTCTGATAGGAAGATTAGCATGAGGTACCTTTGGGAGGGGCGACAGTTTGCGCTTTGGGGAGCTCCGTCGCTTAGAACTCATGGACGGAGCGTTCTTGCTGGCACGCTTCCGCTTAGTATCCTTAGCGGGCGGAGGCGGAGACGGCCGACCCAAGTCCGGCGGCGGTGATCGAGATGGACTCGTGTTGTGGTGGCCGTCGTCATGTGGAGGGCTTGGAGGTGATGGAGGTGTAGGTGACCTGCGACGACTCGGAGGCGGTGTTGTCCTTGGGGCCGAGCCTGGAAGCTTGATGTAGTTCTTGTCCCATAGGATGACTCCACCTAGTACTTCTCCGAGTGTCCTCTCATCTTCGGGTCCAGCCATGTCGAGCTCCATATCATGAAACCCCGCCATGATTTCATCCACCCCGACTTTAGCAAAGCCAGCTGGAATCTCACGGCCATGCCAGCGTGCATCAGGGCCAGAAGGTAAAGCTTGTCCGACGGCCACCTTCATGGATATGTTCTTGAATTTCTGATGGAGTTCACATGATGTTGACTCCTTGATTCCATCCACGGGGTAGCCGGGACCGCCCTCTATCATTCTTCGTGCATCATCGGGCGGGGCCTCAGATTCAGCCACGCTGCTTTTCCGCTTAGATGGGGCGCCGATAATATCGAGTCCAGGATCTTCCTGGCGCGCTACTCCTCTAAGCTCGTCAATCTGCTTCTGTTGCTCGTTAAGCCTGGCAAGCAACTGGTTGAACTTGTCATTCTCCTCATCCTGCTGTCGCTTCTTTGCTCTCGCCCGGCTTCTGTAAGTGTCTTGGTCTCTGGCAAACCCAAGCCACCATGGGTAAGAAGGACCGAAGCCTCGTGTTCGTCCTCCATGTTCGTCATTGCCGAGGACCAGTGTGAGCAAATCTTTCTCTCTATCTGCAGTGAACTGTCTTTTTCCCTCTTTAATTTCTTTCACTATCTTTTTCCAATTCTCCCTGGGTATCCTAAGACCGCCACTGCAGATGAGGTCCCCTGTTTCTTCGTCGTACGAACCACCATGCGCAAGGAACCAATTCCTTGCTCTTAGTTCCCACTCATCACGGATGGGTTCAGGTATGATGCCTTTAGCTAGCAGATCTTGCTCTTTCTTATCCCACTTTGGGATGGCAGTCTCATAGCCCCCTGGCCCCAGGTTGTGGTGATATTTCTTCTTGTCGGCATTTTTCTTGTTCTTTTCTGATAATGCCTTGGCATCTTCTGACTGCTTGTACTCCTGAAATGCCTTCCAGTGATTCGCCTGCTTGGCTAGATACCCCTCGAATACTGGCACTTTCTTTGTCTTCAGATAGTCTTTCCATAGCTTCTTCTTCCAGCTACGGAACAGTTCGGCCATCTTCTTTAGAGTCCACTGCTTGACTTTGGCCCTCAGTTTTTTTGCGGCGTCTTCATTCTCACATTCTGGCAGGCTGAAATGTGACATGATATCATTCCAAAGATTATCTTTGTACCTTTCGGCGACATAGTCACTATCGGCTGCCCCTTTGCGCTTGTTCCACTCCCGAACGCTGATCGGGACGTGATCCCTAACGAGAACTCCGCATTGCTTCTTGAATGTGTCAGCAGCATTCTTAGGAAGCTTTGGTTCGCCCGTAGGCAATATCACCTCAAAGGTGTAATGCGTCCGTGCGTCCAACTTTTTAGTCGGGCCTCGTTTCGTAGCTTTGCTCGATGTGGAGGCCTAAGAGGGAGAAACATTCGTCAAATGAATGTATATGTATACAATATAGAGCTATCTCCAATATTTTTCTCATATTACAAGTGATTGTCGAACTTCATATGTATACCTCGCCGGACTTTATTATTTCGCCACCGGCTTCTCCACCGGCTTCTCCATCAGTGGAGCTATCACCTTCTCCATCATTGGAGCTATCTCCGGCCCCATCGGCTTCGTGTCGATCAACCTCCATTCCATCTCCGGAGGGGTTTAGATATGACGACGGAGATTCAGCAGGTTCAACGTCGGGGGCGTCTTTGATTATATCTTCGATAAGTTCTTCCTCTTCGAGGTTCCTGCTATGTGGATCCATAGTTCTGCAAAAAATAAACATTTGATTAACTAATAAACTAACAAACTATATATGATGCAAATAAATTCTAACTAAGTAATTCTATTCTAACTATATGTATCTAAATAATTCTATTCTAACTATATGTATCTAAATAATTCTATTCTAACTATATGTATCTAAATAATTCTATTCTAACTATATGTATCTAAATAATTCTATTCTAACTATATCTATCTAAATAATTCTATTCTAACTATATCTATCTAAAAATTCTATTCTAACTATATCTATCTAAAAATTCTATTCTAATTAACAATAGCTAACTATATGTATCTAATTAACAATAGCTAACTAAAAATTCTATTCTAATTAACAATAGCTAACTATATGTATCTAATTAACAATAGCTAACTAATTAACAAATTAATTTTTTTGCAAACTATATGTATCTAATTAACAATAGCTAACTAATAATTCTATTCTAATTAACAATAGCTAACTATATATATCTAATTAACAATAGCTAACTAATAATTCTATTCTAATTAACAATAGCAAACTATATGTATCTAATTATCTAACTATCTAATTAACATTAGCTAACTAATTAACAAATTAATTTTTTTGCAAACTATATGTATCTAATTATCTAACTATCTAATTATCTAACTATTCTAATTAACAATAGCAAACTATATAACTATCTAATTAACAATAGCTAACTACTAATTCTATTCTAATTATCTAACTAATTCTATTCTAATTAGCTAACTAATATTCTATATCTAACCCTAACCCTAACACACTAACTAATAAACAAATTAATTTTTTTTGCAAAAAAACCTTGCAGACGTCGGAGGCGCGGCGGCCGGGTGCTGCAGGCGCGGCGGCGCGGCGGCGTTTGGAGGCGACCGGCGGCGCGACGGGTGTGCAGGCGCGGCGGCGCGGTGCGGCAGGGGCGGCGGACTGTGGCGGCGCTGCGGGTGCGCAGGCGCGGCGGCGCGGCGGGTGTGCAGGGGCGGCGGACTGTGGCGGCGCTGCGGCGGCTGGTGCGCGCGGTCGTCGGCGGCAGCCTGGCGGCGTCTGTCTGTTCTCCTCGCGCGCGAAACTGCATAGTGTTTCGCGGCGGGGAAGAAGATGAAATTTTATACCCCAGGACCTTTAGTCCCGGGCGGTGGCACGGACCGGGACTAAAGGGGGGCCTTTAGTCCCGGTTCGTGCCACCGCCCGGGACTAAAGGCCTCGGGTGGGGATTTCAGTAGCCAGGGCCTTTAGTCCCGGCCTGTGGCACGGACCGGGACTAAAGGCCTATTTTCTGTTTTTTCTTTTATTTGGTTTATAAATAGTTATCTGTTTGCATTTTCAATTAAAAACTATGTTTTCAATTATTTGGATAAGCACTGACTCTTTTATATTTTAAAGATTAATTATTTTAACTATCCTAAGTATTAATTATTTTGAAATTTTCAATTAAAAACTATGTTTATTAATATTCTTTTTGCATATTTGAGAATTTGACAAAACTATAAAAATGAAAAGTGTTTGAAATTAAATAGATAATTCAAAACTATTTTCTATTTTACAAATTAATTATTTTAACTATCCTAAGTATTAACTATTTTGCCATTTTCAATTAAAAACTATGTTTATTAATATTCTTTTTGCATATTTGAGAATTTGACAAAACTATAAAAATGAAAAGTGTTTGAAATTAAATAGATAATTCAAAACTATTTTCTATTTTACAAATTAATTATTTTAACTATCCTAAGTATTAATTATTTTGAAATTTTCAATTAAAAACTATGTTTATTAATATTATTTTTGCATATTTGAGAATTTGACAAAACTATAAAAATGAAAAGTGTTTGAAATTGAATAGATATTGAGCTTATATTACACTAGCATACTACTGTAGTACATATTGAGCGTACCTTTCGATTTTGTGACTAATTAAGGTGGATAACTGGAGTAGTTCAAGGCTGAACAGAAGCAAAAAACAAGTTTCAAGTATATCAGTTCGGTAGCAAAGGTCATTTAAAGGAAATGTGCGTTGGCAAAAGGATGGCATGGATGGATGACGAAAGTCTGTACAGTAATGTTCATGTATCAGTGCTGGTATTTCCAAGAAGTATAAAGAGTAGTATCTCTGGAAAACAAACCATGCAGACTCTAGGCGAAAAGTTTTGATTAGCCATTATCCATACTCTTAAATGCACGAAACCCAAGGCATTTTATGCCATTTACCAAAGCTAATTATTACCACGCAGCCAATCACACTATTACTCTCCTTTTTGTAACTCCCGATCCATTAGCCACTCTTTGGATTAATTCCTCTCATGATTTTCATTGAGCCGTTTCCATGCACACCAAATGATACCAGCATTTAAGAGCAGGCTTTGCCTTTCATCCGCTCCATATATATTTGGGTATCCACTTCTAGTCCGTCATCAGTTCTGATCGCAGTATTTCCCTACCCACAATCTAGTTCTAGAGAGAATGGATTGCAACAAAGAACATAGGTACGCTTTTTTGTTCTTGTATCATGCAGCGAGATAGTGCACAGTGTGCATCAAGAAGTGGTACAATTGTTCTTGCTTTAATACATTATTACATTATTGCACCAACAATCCTATCTATTATTTCTGTTTTCTTCTGGGTCGTAGCCATGGAAAATCTTCATCATTCAGTAGGATGCTTGGGTCAGTCTTCACTTTGAAGGGCGAAATTTCATGAAACTTATTATAATCTATTGACATGTCTGTCTTGTCATCTACTCCCACGATGTTTCTTTTCCCTGAAAGAACTATGTGGCGCTTTGGCTCATCGGACGATGTCTTCTTTTGCTGATTTCTTTTTCTCGTTTTTGTAGACATGTCCTTCACATAGAAAACCTGAGCGACATCGTTGGCTAGGACGAATGGTTCATCCATGTACGCAAGATTATTGAGATCCACTGTTGTCATGCCGTACTTTTGGTCTACAACTACCCCGCCACCTGTCAGCTTCACCCATTTGCACCGAAACAAAGGGATCTTAAAAGTAGGTCCATAGTCAAGTTCCCATATCTCCTCTATGTACCCATAATATGTTTCCAAACAGTGCCCATTCTCGTCTGTTGCATCAAAGCGGACACCACTATTTTGGTTGGTGCTCTTTTTATCTTGGGCAACCGTGTAAAATGTGTTCCCATTTATCTCGTACCCTTGGAAAGTACATATAGTCGAAGATGGTGGCCTGGCCAAACAGTACAGCTGATCTCCAACGGTGTCGTCATTCATGAGATGTGTCTGCAACCAACTACCAAAAGTCTTCTCGTGTTCCCCTTTAATCCAAGAGTCAGCCTTCCCCGGGTTTTCGGAGCGTAGAATATTCTTGTGTCTCACGATATACGGAGCCACCACAGTGGAATTGTGTAGAACTGTGTAGTGTGCTTGAGAGAAAGAATGCCCGTCCATACATACTTTTGCTTTCCTTCCTAGTGTGCCTTTTCCTGTCAGCCTACCCTCATACCGAGATTCAGGAACACCAATCGGCTTAAGGTCAGGAAGAAAGTCCACACAAAACTCAATGACCTCCTCTGTTCCATAGCCCTTGGAGATGCTTCCTTCTGGCCTAGCACGGTTACGAACATATTTCTTTAAGACTCCCATGAACCTCTCGAAGGGGAACATATTGTGTAGAAACACAGGACCGAGAATTCTAATCTCTTCGACTAGGTGAACTAGGAGGTGTGTCATTATATTGAAGAAGGATGGCGGGAACAACAACTCAAAGCTGACCAGACATTGGACCACATCAATCTGTAACCCTAATAGACTTTCTCGATCGATTACCTTCTGAGAAATTGCATTGAGGAATGCACATACCTTCACAATTGCCAGGCGAACATTTTCCGGTAGAATTCCCCTCAATGCAATCGGAAGCAATTGCGTCATAAGCACGTGGCAGTCATGAGACTTTAGGTTTTGGAATTTTTTGTCTTTCATATTTACGATTCCCTTTATATTCGACGAGAAGCCAGTCGGGACCTTGATACTGAAAAGGACTTCAAAGAAGATTTCATTCTCTTCCTTAGTAAGAGCGTAGCTGGCACGCCCTTGAAACTGCCCTGGATGCATGCCATCTCTTCCTTTATGACGTTCCTGGTCCTCCCGTGCTTCCGGTGTATCTTTTGACTTCCCATACAAGCCCAGGAAGCCTAGAATATTCACGCAGAGATTCTTCGTCAGGTGCATCACGTCGATTGCGGAGCGGACCTCATGGACTTCCCAATAGGGTAGCTCCCAAAATATAGATTTCTTCTTCCACATGGGTACGCGCTTATCAGGGCCGTTAGGAACAGGTTGGCTGCCAGGACCCTTTCCAAAGATTACTTTTAAATCTTTGACCATATCAAATACTTCAGCACCAGTACGGATGACAGGCTTCCCCCGGGGTTCTGCCTTGCCATTGAAATGCTTGCCTTTTTTCTTTAAGGGATGCTTGGGCGGAAGAAAACGACGATTGTATGGGTACACATTCTTCCTACACTTGTCCAGATATATACTTTCTGTCTGATCTAAACAGTGCGTGCATGCATTGTATCCCTTGTTTGACTGTCCTGAAATGTTACTAAGAGCAGGCCAATCATTGATGGTTACGAAAAGCAACGCTCGAAGGTCAAATTCCTCTTGTTTGTGCTCGTCCCACACACGTACACCTGGTTCGGCCCACAGCTGTAAAAGTTCATCAACTAATGGCCTTAGGTACACATCAATGTCGTTGCCGGGTTGCTTTGGACCTTGGATAAGCACTGGCATCATAATAAACTTCCGCTTCATGCACAACCAAGGAGGAAGGTTGTAGATACATAGAGTAACGGGCCAGGTGCTGTGACTGCAACTCTGCTCCCCAAAAGGATTCATGCCATCTGTACTCAGACCAAACCATAAGTTCCTTGCATCACTTGCAAATCTCGGGAACTCTCTCTCGATTTTTCTCCACTGCCGACCATCGGCGGGGTGCCTCAACTTATCGTCTTTCATACAATCTTCCATGTGCCATCGCAACAACTTCGCATGATCTTTATTTCTGAACAGACGTTTCAACCGTGGTATTATAGGAGCATACCACATCACCTTGGCAGGAACCCTCTTCCTGGGTGGCTCGCCCTCAATCTCACCAGGGTCATCTTTTCTGATCTTATACCGCAATGCAGTGCATACCGGGCATTTATCCATATTCTCATACTTCTCACCGCGGTAGAGGATGCAGTCATTAGGGCATGCATGTATCTTCTGCACGTCTAATCCTAGAGGGCAGACAAGCTTCTTTGCTTCGTACGTGCTGGCGGGCAATTCGTTCTTTCTTGGAAGCATCTTCTTCATCAGTACCAGCAACTTTTCGAATGACGAGTCAGTCACACCGGTCTCTGCCTTCCACTTCAGCAATTCCAGTGTGCTACCCAGCTTCTTCTGGCCATCTTCACAAGTTGGGTACAACAATTTGTTGTGGTCCTGTAACATCTGCTCGAACTGCAACCTCTCCTTTTCTGTGTCGCAGCCTCGCCGTGCTTCAGAAATGACCCGGCCAAGATCATCAGCGGGCTCATCTGGTTCCCGTTCTGCACCCTGATCTTCTTCTTCATTGTCTTCCATTGTGGTATCAGCATACTCAGGGAACATAGATCGGTAGTTGTCATCATCGTTATCTTCTTCTTCATCGTCGTCTTCCATCATAACCCCTCTTTCTCCGTGCTTGGTCCAAACATTATAGCCCGACATAAAACCGGACCGAAGCAGGTGGCTCTGAATGACTCTTGAGGAAGTGTAGTCCTTCTCATTCCGACATTCAACACATGGACAAAACATATAGCCACCACCATGCTTGTTCGCATCGGCCGCATCTCGAAAAGAATGCACGCCTTCTCTGTAAGCGGCGGTGCGTCGATCACCGTACATCCATGGATGGCTCATCTGCGTTATGCAACAGTATATCAAACACAATCACGATCCTAAAAATTAGTACCGCACGGTCTAAACAAGGAAATATAGTTGCTAACCTTTTAGAATAAGTGGAAATAAAGAGGAAGAGGCTTAAGCGTGGCTCGGGCACCTCATATCGTAGTTGTGTTCGGTGAACTGAAGCGGCATCGCTCTAACAAACATTTCAACAAACACCTCTAGTGCATCCAAGCAAAAAGGAGAGCTAGCACACACTCACACCTTTCATCCAAAAAAATGCAAGAGGGGAGAGAGGGGCTGCAGGGGCTGCCATATATATAGGCAGAGGACTTTAGTCCCGGTTTGAGACACAAACCGGGACTAAAGGGTGCGCACATGTGGGCCGCCCAGCGCATGGCCCTTTAGTCCCGGTTTGTGTCTCAAACCGGGACTAAAGCCTCGTTACGGGCCGGGACTAAAGCCTCCCGGGCGGCTGGCGAATTTCGGGCGACGTGGCCGGGCCTTTAGTCCCGGCCCAGATGGAGGCCGGGACTAAAGGGTCCTGGCCAAAGGCCCGTTTTCTACTAGTGACAGCAATAACCCCAAATCTTTACCTCACTCAAATTAGAGGCTTCTCTTGGCACAAAAACGAAATAAACAAGATAAGGAGCAGTCATTACAGTAGCAATGACTTCCAAGACTCAAATAAAAGAAAAAGTACTGAAAAGTAAACATTGGGTTATCTCCCAAGAGTGCTTTTCTTTAACTGCCTTTGAGCTAGGCGCAGAAAATTTGAGAAGATGCTCACACAATAAATATGAATCGAAGTAAAAGAGAGCATCAAGGAGCAAATATAAAACACATTTAAGTCTAACCCACTTCCTATGCATAGGAATCTTGTAAGAAAATAAATCAAAGAAGTGCATAGCCACAAGTATGGGTAGATAAAACAAGAGCAATTTCAGAACTTTCAATAAAAAGAGAGGTGTTTTAGTAACATGAGAATCCCAACAACCATATTTTCCTCTCTCATAATAATTTTCAGTAGCATCATGAACAAAATCAACAATATAAATATCACACTCACCCTCCTTTGTTAAGCATGGAGGGCGATCAAATAAGGTATTAGTTAAAGAGTTACTCTTATTGGGAGGTAGACATGGGTAGCTCCATTCTTCCTCCTCTTGATCATCACTCTCCTCCTCTTTTTCATCCAATGAGCTTCCAATTTCTTCTTCCATAGGCTCTTTCAAGGCATTAGTCTCTTCCGTTGGAGAGCATCTATTAAGATATTTAAGAATATAGCCATTTCCTTCCTTGTAATTATCAAAGCAAAATGTGAGTATATCATAGACCTCATATTTATAAGGTGCATCATCAGTATTTTCAAACAAATAAGCAAGTTCGAATGCACCCTTCCAAGCAATAAATTCTTCAATTTGTTCCACATCATAAAAGTCATAATTTCCATTAATATAAGAAGATATGGTAACATCATCATTATACTCACATTGAAAAGGGAGGTGTTTATACCTCCTACAGCAACAAGATTCATCAAAGCAATAAGTAACATTATAAGTAGAGCACACATTTCTAGCAATGATATATAATCTATTGATTTGTTCCCATAAGTGTTTCCCTTTTTGTGACAAGCGGTGTTCATCATAATAATTTTGCTGCTCTTCCGTGAACCCACCTTGCCAAAAAGAATTAGTTTCAAAGAAACCAACCATTGATAGAAAGCATGATAAAGCAAGACAATAACAGACCAACAAAAATAACAACTACCAAGGATTCTATTTTTTTTGGGTTTTTGATATAAAAGCAATGCAGGTAAAATAAAATAAAGTAAAGCAAACAAATAACAAAGTAAAGAATGTGTGTGCGAAGAACTCCCCTCGCAGAAGTCTTCTCTTCCTTCCCCGGCAATGGCGCCAGAAAAGTAGCTGCTGACTGTGGTGGCTAGTGAAAGCAGACGTCCTTGTGCGTGGTGAATGACCAGCCCGTTGGGAACCCCAAGAGGAAGGTATGATGAGTGTAGCGGCTAGTTTTCCCTCAGTTAAGAAACCAAGGTTTATCGATCAGGAGAAGGAGAGACGATGACGACTGAAGGTGTTTGTGGAACCTGCACACACACAGACAAATACTTTGTTCCCAACTTGCGATGAGGTTGTCAATCTCACCGGTTTGCTTGAAACAAAGGTTATGAGTGTATCGAGTGGAAAATAGTAGTAATATGCTAGTAAAGTAAACAGTGCGGGAATAGTAAACAGTTGATTGCAATATGATTAAAATAGGACCGGGGTCCACAGTTCACTAGTGGTGTCTCTCCATAGATAAATAACATGCTGGGTAAACGAATTACAGTTGGGCAATTGATAGAATAAAGATAACGTGATATGTCAAGAAGATCACTATGAGATTCACTCTGGGCATTACAACAAAATACATAGACCGCCATCCAACTGCATCTATGACTAATAATCCACCCCCGGGGATATCATCCGAACACCCTAGAAGTATTAAGTTGCGAACAACAGATAATTGCATTAAGCAAAGTGTGTAATGTAAACAAAGCATATGCCCTCGAGCATATGAATGTTGTTTTCTCCCTAGTAGCAACAGCACATCTACCACCTTAGAGGTTTCTGTCACTCCCCCAGGTGAAATAGAGGCATGAACCCACTATCGAGCATAAATACCCCCTCTTGGAGTCACTAGCAACTACTCGGCCAAGATAGCTACTAACAACGGAGAGCATGCAAGATCATAAACATCATAGAGATAACATAAGATAAAATTCAGTACAGCAACTTAATCATAAACACCAATATTCATCGGATCCCAACAAACCAACATCATAGAATTACATAACGGTGATCTCAATCATGTAGGGCAGCTCATGAGATCTAAACATGAAGCACATGGTGGAGGAGACAACCATCTAGCTACTGCTATGGACCCATAGTCCAAGGTAGACTACTCACTCATCGCTCCGGAGGCAATCATGGCGATGAAGGAGACCTTCGGTGGCGATTCCCCTCTCCGGCAGGGTGCCGGGAAGAGCTTCTGGACCCTCCCGATCTTCGGGTCGACGGCGGCGGCGGATCGCGATGTATTCTGGAAAACTGATCATGCCCTTAGGTTTTTCTCGTCAGGGGGTATATGTAGGCGAAGGGGCGATGTCAGAGGAGGCCCCAGGTGGCCTCACACATAGGTGGCGCGGGCCAGGGGTAGGCCGCGCCACCCCTGTGTGTGGGCCCCTGGTCCTCCGTCTCCTACTCTCCTTCGGATGTTTGGGAGCTCCCCGATGAAATATGACTTCTGGAACTTGTTTCATCCAATTCCGAGAATATTTCCTGTGTATCACTTCTGAAACACAAAAACAGCAGAAAACAGGGAACTGGCACTGTGGCACTTCGTTAATAGGTTAGTTCCGGAAAGCGTATAAAAATGCCACTAAGTGTAACGAAACAATAGGCAAATGGTGTAAAACAAAGCATGGAGCATCAAAAATTATAGATACGTTTGAGACGTATCACTCAATAAACCAAATTGTTAAACAAACACCTTTCCATTGTTTGATTGTTTGATTGTGTTTGTATGGATTGTTTATGGTATACTATTTCTTGTGCTATAGTTGGTGCGAAGAGCTACGTGCTTAGTTGAGAGAAGCGAAACGTCGTGATCTTCAAAAGGCAAGTGACACACATGTTTCCCTACCCACTTTACTTATGCATTAGTGTTTTCACCTCTTGTAGTATGCATGATAGGTGTTTTACTCAACTGTTTTATCAAATGCTTAGATCCTAGTAGTGTGTAGCTATCCCTCAAACCCCACCTGATAGGATGCTAAATACTTTGTTAACCTTGATGCCATGCTAAGGTCACTTGAAAAGTGTTTTGTGAAAAGTTAAGAACTTCTACTAAAATGAAACACCTGGGTGGATTGGTTTGATAAGATGAGGCGAGGTAGGTGGGTTCGGGGACGCAAGCCTCATAAGAGGATGTGGGAACCGAATGCCGCTCGGGAATGCCACCTAGGAATAAAGAGATGGCTATGTCTTCCATGCTTATTGTACTTCCAGTGCAGCCTTATGACATTATGGGCCCTGTCTTGACTAATTAGAATGTGGGAGTGCAACTTGTCGGCAAGAAGTGGTGGTAGTCAAAATTATAGGTTGGGAGCGGTGCTTGCCAAGTTAGTTGTCCTATCCTTCTAAAAGGTCTCGTTTCATTTTATGTATGGGCATAAAATGAATCGTAAGGTGAAAGTGCACAACCCTTGCAAGGTGTTTAAACCTAATCGATTAGCCGTGTCCTCGGTTATGGACAATTGAGTCTCTAGACATGGAATGTACGAAATAATCTCATCACTGTTTCGGAATTATTAAAATCTGTCTAGAAACCCTAGGTAGGAACTAAGGACCATACACTCCGAGGGGTGGTGGTGCCTGAGGTTCCGACTTTGTCGAATTTCGTCCAGTGCTACATGCCTAGCTAGTATGTGGTTATTGGGGGTTATCTCGACTCTTGAAAATTTTAAAACTATGAAAGTTATACCTTGAGATAGAAGTATAGGATAAAATTGGCTTTATGCAAATCAGCCTGTGAGATCCACTAGCCAATTACTCATGTAGATAGGCTCCACACAACAGCCACCAAATATGTGTCATTTGCCAGTACATCATTGTACTGACCCCTTTTGGGGCTGCATATTCAACGTGCAGGTTTTACTCCAAGTAAGGAACCAGGATTAGGATCTCGAGCTTACATTCCAACATGGTTGCCTGTGGCACGTGATGAAGATGGAGGCTCCCTGCCACCTTGTTGATTTCGCTGTGAAAATTGTAAGATTTTAGTACCTTGTATCTGGATCCGCGATGTAATCTTGATACTATGTAATGAATATTTCATTTTGTTCTGTGGTGCTATCATTGATCCAGGGAATAGCACTTAACACAGATGTTCCACCTTGTTCTCAAGGTTGGGGCGTTACAGTAGATTACACTGGCCTGAACAAAGCACGTCCAAAAGACCCTTTTCCCTTGCCTCGCATTGACCAAGTCATTGACTCGACGGCGGGATCGGAGCTACTGTGTTTCTTAGATGCCTACTCCGGATACCACCAGATCAAGATGAAAAAGTCCGATCAGCTCGCTACGTCATTCGTAACACCTTATGGCACATATTGCTATGTCACAATGCCATTCGGTCTGAAAAACGCAGGAGCAACATATCAGTGCACTATGCAAAAGTGCCTGGCGGATCAAATCGGACGAAATATCCACGCATACGTGGACGACATTGCAATTATGTCTAAGAAGCAAGATGGCCTTATAGCGGATTTAAAAGAGACATTTGACAATCTCAGGAAGTACAACATGATGCTTAACCCAACGAAGTGCGTCTTTGGGGTCCCGGCTGGACAACTCCTAGGATTCATCGTCTCCCACCACGGAATTGAGGTTAACCCGGAGAAGATCAAGGCAATCCTCGACATCTCCCGGCCCATCGACCTAAAAGACGTACAACGACTCACAGGCTGCGTGGCAGCAGTGAGCAGATTCATCAGTCATCTTGGCGAGAAGGCTTTGCCACTCTACAAGCTGATGAAGAAATCAGACGAATTCGTCTGGACCGATGAGGCAGATGCTGCACTTAAGGATCTGAAGAGAGTGTTATCCACTGCACCAGTCCTAGCGGCTCCCGAAGACCAGGAACCCATGTTACTATACATGGCGGCAACCAATAGGGTGGTCAGCATCGTCATGGTGGTAGAGCGTAAGGAAGAAGCGCAGGAGTATGGCGTATAGAGACCAGTCTACTATGTCAGCGAGGTCCTGACGGAATCCAAGCAGCGTTACCCTCACTACCAAAAATTGGCATACGGAGTTTTCCTAGCTTCCCGTAAGTTAAGGCATTACTTCTATGACCATAAGATCACAGTGGTGAGCAAAGCCCCACTGAAGGACATCATCAACAACATCGACGCAACAGGACAAGTTGCGAAGTGGGGCATTGAATTGGCCTCTTTCGACATCGACTACAAGCCTCGCACCGCCATCAAGTCTCAGGCTTTGGCGGAGTTTATGGCGGATTGGAAGGAAGCACAGGAAACTACGCCCGTCCCAGAGCCAGAGCATTGGGTGATGCACTTTGATGGCTCAAAGTTGCTACACGGCTCGGTGGCTGGAGTGACACTCAAATCTCCCAAGGGAGATGAGCTAAGCTACGTTCTCCAGATTCACTTCCCCACCACCAACAACATCGCGGAATATGAAGCGCTACTACTCGGGCTACATGTCGCAAAGGAGATCGGCGTACAACACATCATGTGCTATGGAGACTCTGACCTTGTGGCTCAACAGGTGGCTGGCACATATAAAGCTCGGAATGAAGTCATGGCGGCATACAGAGATGAAGTGGACGAGATGGCCAAAAGTTTCCTCGGCTACGACATAAAACATGTACGGCGAGAAGATAACATGGCGGCCGATACCTTATCCAAACTGGGATCCAGCCGTAAGGCAGTTCCGCCAGGCGTATTCCTCGAGCATCTGCGCGTACCATCAGTTAAGATGGTGGATCCAGAAAATCCGGAGCTAGCGAGCTCCCCTGTTATGGCGGTTTTGCCAAGCAATCCGCCATGGGCAGAGCCCTACCTGGAATTTCTGACGACCAAGAAGCTTCCTGAAGACGATGTCCAGAAAAGACAAATCGAGCGTAGAGTCAAAGCGTACACCATCATAGATGGCCAACTCTACAAACGAAGCACTTTGGGAGTTTTCATGAAGTGCATATCCCAAGTGGACGGAATCGAAATACTAAAAGAGATCCACGAAGGCGAATGTGGGCATCACGCCGCCGCCAGATCCCTCGTAGCTAAGGCGTTCCACCATGGATTCTACTGGACAACAACCAAGGCAGATGCAGACCGCATTGTGGAGCTCTGCCATGGTTGCCAGATGTACTCCAAGCAAACCCATATGCCCGCCACAGCACTGCATACAATCCCCATAACTTGGCCTTTTGCAGTCTGGGGGCTAGACATGGTGGGTCCGCTAAAAACAGCGCCTTTGGGATTTACGCACCTCCTGGTAGCGGTAGACAAATTCACGAAGTGGGTAGAAGCTAAGCCCATCAGAAAACTTGATGGCAAAACTGCCCTCAAATTTGTCAAGGACATTGTGGTCAGATTCGGCATCCCACATAGCATCATCACCGACAATGGCACCAATCTGTCTCAAGGAGAAGTTGAAGAATACTGCCATCACAATGGAATCCGCCTTGACCTAGCATCTGTGGCACATCCACAGTCTAATGGCCAAGTTGAGCGGACCAACGGACTAATCATGTCAGGGATCAAGCCACGCCTAGAAGCACCGTTGCACAGAGCAGCTGGAGCCTGGGCAGAGGAGTTGCCATCTGTGCTATGGAGTCTACGGACCACGCCAAACAGATCAACTGGCCTTACCCCTTTCTTCTTAGTCTATGGAGCAGAGGCAATCTTGCCAAGTGATGTTCAGTACGATTCTCCAAGAGTAGAAGCCTACAAGGAAGAAGATGCAGAAGCGTCCAGACAACTATCTGTGGACCTGCTGGAAGAAGAACGAGACCTAGCAGCCCAGCGATCCGCCATCTACCAGCAGAATCTCTGCCGCTATCACAGCAGGCGAGTTCGCCAACGCTCGTTTAAAGAAGGTGACCTGGTGCTACGTCTGAAACAGCAAAAGTCCCACAAGATATCCCCGCCTTGGGAAGGACCCTTCGTCATCAGCAAAGCTCTACTGAATGGTTCCTACTACCTCGTTGATATTCGCGAGCTAGATAAGCGACCAAGTAAGAAGCGCAAACGAAGAGACCCTGACGATATCTACGACGAGACAGATCGTCCATGGAACATCGCACAACTACGTCCTTTCTACACTTAGCACTTCTCTAGCTATGTAATAGGTAACTCTATATGATCAATGAAATAAAGCATTTGGTTCACTCTTGATTTTTTCTGAGTCTTTTACCTCCTTTATTGTTCATTTAGATCGTATAGAACCTTTTTGCGCAATTGTGCTTTGCACTTGCGTCTCTTTTAAATCTGCCATAAGCGGTCTGCGTAGCTTTTTTGTGTTTTGATCTTCATCCGATGTTTTATGTGTGGATTCCAGAGTAGTGACTTTTTGACGATCTGAGCCGCCATCTGCCTAGGGTTCTGGACGGTTGCTATTAAGTATCGTCACCCTAGCGGATTCTTCGTGCGAAGATTTCGCCATCTCACGAAAAGTCAAGCACAGAAAGCTATATGGCGGATCGCATAATCCTACAAGTGAAAAAATTTCAAAGTGTTGTTTTTTGGGCATGGCAAAAAACTGCTAGTTGCATAAAATTAGGCCTGGCAGTTTCTTCGCGCAATCAAACCACTTCATAAAAAACAAACTGCAAAAGTTCACAAGCATTCCACTGATCCGCCACAAGCAGATCAGTCATAGTGCAGACACATCACACGCAGTTTAAGTTTAAGATTAGAGACCCACTCAGGGGCCGAATTAATGCAAAATATTTTTCCTGCCATATCGCAGGGCACATCTCAAGAAGATGGCGGAACCTTGGAGGACACCTCGTCACCGCCATCACCACCTGCAGTTGCCGCAGAGGCGGATGCCGAAGCTTGGCTTGGCGACCCTGGCAGCTCGTATGCTTCATAGTATACGTTCAACTGAGTGCCAAGGGCACACAGTTGATCGTATCCAAGCACGCTCTGCCGGATGGCGGCCTCGTCCACTGGCGCGCCGTTATCGCTGCTATCAGGGATGCCGGAGGTGAGCTGGTCCAGGTCCATCTCGGGATAGTGGGCCTTTGCCAAGGTCAATGCCGTCCTGGCACCACCCCGAGCGGAGGACAGCTTCCAGTCCGCCACCAGCCCCGGCACCAGCAGAAGCTTCTGTGTGAGCGCGATGGCGGAGAGGTTGGAAGAACCCGCTATCTGCAGGCTCCCGCACGCTTGGCGACCAACGCTGAGAAGGCCATCAAGCTCCTTCCTTGCTGCGTCGATAGCCATGCGCAAGCCTTTAGCGGTGTCCATCTCCCCCTGCCCCAGAGCGACTGCATAGCGGAAAAAGAAGACGCATCATGTACGGCATAGCGGAAATTGAAAAACTTTATGTTATAAGAAGAAATGGTACCTAGCAAGTTGTCCTGGAAATGGTGGAGGAGCTCATTAAAGCCTTCACGCCGCTTCTCAAAATCAGCGGCGGCTTTGCGGAGGTCCGCTATCTCCTTGTCCTTCTTCTTGTCCTGGTTCTCCTGGTCCTTCAGCTGCCTCTCGAGGGTGGCATTTTCAGCCAGCGATTTCCGGAGCTGATCATTCAGCCCATCCATCGCAATGGCGTGACCCTTCTTCATTCCCTCAAGTGTGGACTTGAGCTTGGCAGCATCTGCATGGCGGAATTTTGTCAGCTCAGCGTTTGATTGAATAAGCATAAAGGAAAGGAAACTTAAGGTTAAGTACCGCTATTCTCAAGCTGCTGCTGCAAATCCGCCACAAGAGCGTTTTTGGCTGCCAGCTCCTCCTGCGAGCTGACAACCTGGACCAGGTCTTCCACCACCTTCTTGTAATTCTGGCAAAACAAAATTGAAGTGTTAGTTACTCTTAGAGCTTCATGCCGGATACATATCCGCCATAATGCTCGGGGGCTACTCACGATGATTTTTTAGTCACTCTTAGAGTATCATGATGGATGGAATCCGCCATAACGCTCGGGGGCTACTTATGCTGATTTTGTCTTCCTAAGAGCTTTATGCCGGATAATTATTCGCCATAACGCTCGGGGGCTACTCAGTATGAAAATTAAAAGTTCTCTATAGAGCACTGTGTGAACTACCAGCGCTCGGGGGCTAAGCTATTCAAAAACTTACAGAAGTCAATCTTGAAGCCCCATAGCGGATTGAGTCTGCAATCCGCCATGGCGCTCGGGGGCTACTGGGAGTACATACCTCTTTAACAAGACTGGTTCTCTGAACAAACGCTGTCATAGCAGATGACACGTTGTTACTGGCCTCCTCTTGTAAATTATCAAGGCGGAAAAGGGCCTCTGATTTCTTCTTCCATTTCGCGGCCTCCCCAGCCCCTGTGTCCATCTGGATTGCTTTTCCGCTAAAATTTACTTTCCTGGCACCTTTAGCAGGGCGGTCTAGTGGTTCAGCAGTTTTCTCTGGAACATCCGCCACCTTGCTGGTATGCTGAGAGGAGGTGGAAGGCCCAGTTGGGCGAGCAGGAGCGTCTGGTGTAGGTGGAATGGCAGCGGGAGATGGCTTGGTCCTTGGAGGTTTTTGGCCAGAAACCTTTCTTCTTCTGTGTGCAGAAGAGACAGATTAGAATAGTTAAGTTATGCTTGGTATGAAGGCGAGTTATGATTATACTTACTTCCGCTCTGGTAGATTTATAGTGGCGGAATGTTCTGGCACGGTGTCCAGATGGCCGCGAAGGGCAGGGGACGAATGGCGAGAGATGACTCTTTTGCCCATCCCACGAATGCGCCCGCCAGCACCGCGAACGCCACGAGGAACTGCCACTATAGGTTCATCCGCCACTACCTCTTCCTCCGTCACCTTCTGTCTTTTGGGAGACGAGGATGTCTCGTCCTCATCGTCAGTAAGATCCTTCGTCCGAGGATAGCGGACGAGACCGCTCAGCTCAGAGGGTGGCAGGGAAGAGAGCTGCGGAGAAATGTGAAGTTATTCAAGGAAAATTAGCTGTTATGGCGGAATAAGGAGAAGCACTTACCTTTGGACAACTGCCATTATCATACATAGGGATTTTTAGCTTCAGAGGCTCATCTCGCCCCACCTTAATGATGTTGCTGATCCGAAGCTCGATCTCTTCAGCGGACAGTTCCTCCTTGGAATAGCGCTGGGGATTGTCTATTCCGCTATACTCGCACATCAGGGTTGGGCGGTATTGAAGAGGCTGAATCCGTCGTGAGATCCAGCAGTAAATGGTGTCAGCACCTGTCAGTCCAGAGAAGACAAGTTTTGAAATCCGCCGTGAGCATAATTGGCATTCATCATCCATTGTGAAGTCATCCATGACACCCCAGCTATCCTGCTCCTCGGCGGGGCCATCAGTAAAAGACCGTAGGCCAAACTTCCTTTCAGGAGGGGCCTGGTCGGCCAGATAAAAGAAGGAACCCCGCCATCCCTTAGCAGAGTCGTGAGGGACAATGGAGGGGTTAGGAAGAGGCACTGGGGCCTTGAAGTCAGTCCGCCATCCGGATTCGGCTTGAGGAGCCACAGTGCCCTTGCTTTCCATGGCTTGGACGTCAGAATCCTTAACATGGGATTTCTGCCAATACCCATGAAGGTTCTGAGGGATTTGCTCTTCCTCATCCTCAGCATCTTCCTCCTCAGCATCGCCATCTGCTTCCTTATCCGCAGGATCGTCTGGGTTTGTACCCGCCATCTCCTCTTCAGCTTCGGACAGGTTGTCCTCTGGGTCCAAATCTGCCATCTCGGGACGCTCTCCCTGGACTGATTGTTGCAGAGGGGAATCTTCCTCTTCAGCATCAGAATGGTGGCGGGCTGGTGATCCGGAGTTCATGGCGTCGGGCGAAAGGAAGGTTTCGCTATGAAATGCTTGAAGAACTTGAGTGAGTTGGTCCGGCGGAAAATGCCACCGGTGGCGAGGTTTTCTGCGGTGGCTCATCGGAGATCGCGAAGCTCTCGTGGCGGCGCTAAGGAGAGAGAATGCGATGGGGGTGAATGAGGGGTGATCGGCCGGGGGTGAGAGGCCAGGGTATATATAGGCCCCAGGCCTCGAGATTCGTGCTCGCCATCACCACCGTTCGTCCTGAACGTAGAAACCCTAATCTAGCGACACGTGTCCAGGGGTAAAAAAGTAACTTGGTGAAAACAGTGTGTGCACTGTAAGTCTTGCCCTAGAAGGAACTATGTGCCGAAATTTACGGCAGATTTTAACGGTATGATCCAACGGATCCCGAAAATCTCGCTAAGATAACTACGTCGCTTGATCCGTTATTTACGGTGGATTAATAGATGAAAGAAGGAGCATCAAGATAACCGCCATCCCGGTGTGAAAAGAGCTATGGCGGAAGTAACTCACCAAGAACATGCATGGCGGGTATAGATGGCGATCTTGAAGTTTCCTGGGGGCTACTGTTGGGGATATACCAAATAGGTATACCAGCGACGTAGTCCTAAATCAGCAAGCCAGGGTGGCCCTTCAGGGGTGGTATGGCGGATTCGCTATACCGGGCGGCCCAGTTGCTGAAGTTGCCACAGCGGTACTAGACGCAGGCGCTTATGGCGGATCCGGAGATAGGCCCATGGTGGATTGCTGATTGCAGGCCCATGGCGGGTTCAGAGACGGCCCATGGCGGATTGCCCTATAGCACACGCAGAGGACTTAGTCTAGGACTCCAAGTTGTATCCGCTCCGGTACCAACGTGTAGCCCACGCCAGGCGCCTTTATAAGCCCGGCGTGGAGCAGCCCTTGAGGCAGAAGTTAGAAGTTAGAAGTTAGAAGATTAGAGCTATACGGCCAATCGCATAGCGAAACAGCCAACCTCATCATTGTAACCGAGCACTTGTTGCCATATAGTGAATTATAGCAGCACGTAGGATCTCGCCACCGTTGCGGGATCTGAAGCTGGGTAAACTCGTGCTACCACCGTCCTGGATCGCTCCTCCGTGTTCACCCCCTTCCACAAACCGCCATACCCCTACCTCTATGGCAGATCTGTTGACGAAACCATGACAACACTAGCCCCCGAAACCAGTGAAGTCTCATGGGTTTGCATGGGGCTTCGGGGGTTCTTTTCCTCGCCAAAATCTTGTTTGTTTCTATCAAAGTCCCAGGATTCTTCGTCCGGTCTGGAGGTTGCTGGCTTCGAGGCCAAGTCTCGTGGAACTCCTCCGGCCGTCTCGAGACGTGCCGGCTCCAGGTCCGATCCGGTCAGCGATCGCCAAGCAGCCGCATGCCGGTAGGCTGCTCCCTTGGAACTTGTACCACTTCGGGTTCTGATCCCACGCTGCGGCCACTGCAGAGCGACAGTGTCTTGTCTTGTCATTTTGACTTCGGAGTCACCACCACAATAACTTCCCGAATCGTCATGCGGGGCGGACTGGCATGCGTCAGCGGCGTGTCCCGTCAGTTCCTCCCACGATCCATTGTGGCGGTCGCAGCGGTTGCCCTCTAGTTGGGGCACACAATGCGAGGGTGGTTACCAAAACGTCGGGTGTCATCCCCTTCACCATTCCTCTTTAAATGCTAGGAGCGCCCATGGCTGAAGGCGCACTCCCACTTCTCCCTTCGCCTCGAGCTTCTCCTCTTCGAGCCCAGCCCGGTCATGTCCTCCCTTAGCGGTTCTGCCGTCGGCGGTGATAAGATCCCGGAAGGGAGCAAGAAGGGGGCCATGGCGCCGAAGATGACGCCTCCTGCATCCCGAAAGCACGGTCGCCCGAAGGAGAGCCGCAACAAGAAGACCTTGGAGGCCCTCGCGGCTGCGGCCGCCGTCACTCCTTCCACCTCCGCCGCAACCCGGACAGCTAGGGTTCCTGGCGACGTGGGCGTCCCAAAAAAATGGGGGCCTGGCCATCCAAAGGGGAGTGGGAGGAAAACCGCGCCCGTAGTGGCAGCCACTCCTTCATCGCCCCACCGCCGTGGACGGCCACCGGGCAGCAAGAACAAGAAGACCCTTGCTGCCCTCGGGGCCGCTGCCTCCAACCCTGCAAGGTCCCGCGCGATGGCCCTACCTCCAGATGGTCTGTCGCGGCATTGGTCGAAGAAACTGGCACTCCAGCCGCCGGCCTACATCTCGGCCGAGGGGTGGTCCACCTGCATAGTTCCCGTACTTGCCAGGGCTCAAAACCTCCTTTGTCTTCCATCCTAGTTTACGGAGTCGATGGAAGGCTAGGAGATGGCTTATGCTACACTGCGGGAGTGCAGTGTCAGCCAGCCCAAGTACCGCATCGAGGTGTACTACGACGGCCAGGGGGTATGCTTCCTCCACAACGGGTGGTCGAAGTTCTTCATCGACTACGGCGTGCATGAGGGCTGGTTCCTCCTCTTCACTCGCCGTGATGGGAAGAAGACTTTTACCGTCTGCATCTTTGAAGGTACCCTCTCCGCCTGTACCTTTGCTACCTGGTCGTGAAGGGCGAATCTCGTCGACCTCGAACACGGGCTTCTCTGGGATGAAGTCCATGCAGCGCTCGCGCCACGTCGAGGAAGGCTAGCATCTCCTGGGTGAGGAGCATTTCATACTTTTTAGGGTAGCGACCTAGGAAGCTTTTGTAATCATCAAACTTCTGCTTAATAAAAACTCGTCTTTCTTCCTTTGTTGTGCATTTACTCTTGTATGAATGTTCCCTGCTTCCGTCAGAGCGCGATGACGATTTCATAGTTGGGATCTCTCCCGCGCTAGAACCGTCGCTGCGCGAGCTTGTAGGTAGGGGCTAAGATAGCCACCAACTTGCTCGGGCACTCTTGGCTAGGCCTTCCGGCTTCAGCACGGGGGGAGAAGTGACTCTGTAGGCTGGCTCCAAGAGACGCAAGGTAGCACCGACTTGAGGAGACGGAAACGGAAGCTAAGACCAGCGCTGGCTCGGGCGAGGTCGGAGCCGGCATGTCTCCCCTTCCCAAGCCTTCGTATGACCCTTGCCGCGGCTAGAATAAACCCCCAGATCTCTGGCTTTAGCTGTTTCTTTGCGAATGCTAGATTTCGATTTCGACGCTCTTTTGCTGATCATGTCACAGCGCCAACTGACCGAACAGCCGGTGAGGGATTGGAGCCAGCCCGGTTCTGAGGGCCAATTCCCCTCCCCCTACCCCCCGAGTTTTAGGGCAGCTGGAATGATAGCTGGCTTGAAACTAGCTTGTCCGCATGCGGTGCCAACATCGAGCGAGGCAGCCCTAGCTTCGAACCTCTTTGACATGGCTGCTCGGCCTAAACGCTGAGAGACTGTGGTCATCGACCATTTGCTAGCCTGCCTTAGTCCGGCTCCCTCAACTTTTTCCTTAATCTCCCCACCCTTCAGCCCTTCTACCCCCAACCGACAGCCTGGTGCCGGTTGGTCTCCCTTGGGCCGGCAGCCGAATGCCGGCCTAGGGTGGGAGCATGCCGCGGGGTGAGAAGTAGTACTTCGGTCTATCAGGCGCCCAGCTCGGGCTAGCCGACGCACGGTCAACGAGCACTGTCTTCAACGTTTATCCGAGTTATTGTTTATCGTTTACGGTTTTCCTCTGCGCGGAGCCAGGGGATAAAGGTTAGGCTCGAGACCTACTTCATACGTAGTACTCATCTGACTGACGAGGGATCGATCGTTTTTAGGGTAGCCGGCTGTGGATCGATGCCCGAAGCCGGCTACCGGTCAAGTGAATAACGTAGGACGCAAAACATACACAGAGTATTTTCCTCGGAGCCGGCCGTAACTAGCCGGTTTGTTATCCTTTATTCATTGACAAGTTTTTCGGGGTACAAGCTTTTGCCTTAGCAGAAGAAAGGTCTTAGGAGGTTGACATTCCAGGGACGTTCTGTCTCCTTGTCAGAATTATCTGCCTTGTTCTTCCTGGGCTCTTGTGCATCGATGAGGTAATATGCCCCATTGCCTAGCACCCGGCTGACAATGAACGGTCCCTCCCAAGGAGAGGATAGCTTGTGCATGCCTTTAGTGTTTTGGACCAGCCGGAGTACGAGATCTCCTTCACAGAATGCGAGCGGACGGATCTTTAGGCTGTGGTATCATCGCAGCTGCTGCTGATAGAGCGCTGATCTGGCCAAAGCCTGCTCTCGTGCCTCCTCGAGGAGGTCGACGCCATCTTCACGAGCTTCTTTTGCTTGCTTCTCCGTATACTGGACAACTCTGGGTGCATCAAATTCAATGTCAGTGGGCAGCACCGCTTCTGCTCCATAGACCAGGAAGAAAGGCGTGAAGCTGACAGAGCGATTTGGAGTGGTGCGCAGGCTCCAGAGTACTGAGGGCAACTCTTCGACCCAACAGCCAGCTGAACGCACGAGGGGTTCGACCAACCTTGGTTTGATTCCCGCTAGGATCAGCCCATTTGCCTTCTCCACTTGCCCATTAGACTGAGGATGCACCACTGATGCTAAGTCCAGCCGGATGCCCTTCTGGCCACAGTACTCAACGAAGACTCCCTTTGCGAAGTTTGTCCCGTTGTCAGTGATGATGCTATGGGGAACTCCATATCTCGTGATGATCTCGTTGAAGAACTTGATGGTGGACGAGCCGTCGAGTTTTTTGATTGGCTTAGCCTCAATCCACTTGGTGAACTTGTCCACAGCAACCAACAGATGCGTCAAGCCCCCAGGTGCGGTCTTGAATGGTCCTACCATGTCCAGGCCCCAGACAGCGAACGACCAGGTGAGCGGGATGGTCTTGAGGGCGGCCGCTGGAGTGTTTTGATGCTTGGAGAAGCGCTGGCAGCCGTTGCACTATTTCACCAGTTGCTCTGCATCCTTCTGGGCTATCGGCCAGTAGAAACCAGGGCGGAAAGCCTTGGCCACCAAGGCTCTGGAAGATGCATGGTGTCCGCACTCCCCTTGGTGTATCTCCCTTAGCAGCTCTATCCCTTCTTCCGGCTCGATGCATTTCTAGAAGATGCCCGTCATGCTGCGCTTGTACACCTCACTGTTGATGATTGTGTATGCTCCCGCGCGGCGTTGAAGTCGCCTAGCTTGCACTTCGTCTTGTGGCAAGTCCCCAGTGATGAGATAGTTGGAGAATGGCTCCGCCCAGGAGGGTATCTCCTGTATGTGGAAGACACTGGCGACCAGGGGATCAGCAGCCCCCGGGTCCATCGCCGTGTCGGCTTCGTCTGATTGGCCGGCTATGGGGGCTGGCCTAGAGTCGGCAACCCCCGAGTCCTTCGTCGAGCCAGCCGCACTGGGTTGGCCGGCTGCTTCCTTCAGCCCCGAGGCAGCAGCCCCCGGGTCCAGCGGTAGCACCTGAGCCGGGGCGGGGTCTCTGAGCATGTAGATGGAGGGAGACTCTGGCAAGGGCTTGATGGACGGCTTGCGGATGATTTCCAGCGACACCCCGGCTGGGATATCCTGCTTGGTGGAGCCAATCTTGGATAGCCGGTCCGCCTCGTCATTGTTTGCTCTGGGGACATGGTGGAACTCGCAGCCCTCGAAGAATCCGCTAAGCTGCTGCACGTAGAAGTGGTAGGAGGCCATGTTGGCATCCTTGGAATCCCATTCCCCTGAGACCTGGTGCACCACCAGGTCGGAGTCTCCAAAGCAGACGATCCTCCGGATGCCAATCTCCTTGGCTAGCTTGAGCCCATGCACCAGGGCTTCGTATTCAGCGACGTTGTTCGACGCACGGAAGTGCATCTGCAGCACGTACTGCAGCTTGTCTCCCTTGGGAGAGGTGAGGAAGACGCCGGCTCCCAAGCCCCCGAGCATCTTGGAGCCATCGAAGTTCATGCACCAGTGGGTTGAATCCAGAGCCCGCGGCAGGTACTGGTGCTCTCCCCAGTCAGCGAAGAAATCCGCTATGATCTGTGACTTGATCGTCATCCTAGGCTTGTACTGAATGGTATGAGCGGCAAGCTCAATCACCCATTTAGCCACTCTGCCCGTTGCATCCTTGCACCCGATGATCTCCGAGAGCGAAGTGGTGCTCACCACCGTGATAGGATGCTCCTCGAAGTAGTGCTTCAGCTTCTTGGCCGCCATGTACACGCCGTATGCAACCTTCTGGTAGCGCGGGTAGTTTTGCTTGGAGAGAGTGAGCACCTCACTCAGATAGTACACCGGGCGCTGAATCAGTAGCTCCTTGCCTTCCTCGGTGCGTTCCACCATGATCACGACAATGATGACTCACAGAGTAGCCGCGATGTACAGCAGCATTGGCTCTCGCGGAGCCGGCGCTGCCAAGATTGGCGTGGTAGACAAGGCTCGCTTGAGGTCATTGAAGGCACCATCAGCGCGCTGGGACCAAACGAAGTGGTTCGTCCTCTTCATCAGTTGGTACAGCGGCATGCCCTTCTCCCCGAGCTGGCTGATGAACCGGCTAAGCGAAGCCAAGCATCCAGCAAACTTCTGCACATCCCTGAGTTGGGTGGGCGGCTCTAGGGCCTCGATTGCTTTTATCTTCGAGGGGTTAGACTCGATCCTCGCTAGGAAACGATATAGCATAGGAGCTATCCAGTTGGCACGCCAAAGGTGCACTTCTCTGGATTGAGCTTCATGCGATAGCGCTGTAGTTTGGCAAAGGTCTCCTTGAGATCATCCAGGAGCGTGCCACTCTGCTTGGTCTTCACCACCACGTCATCCACATAAGCGTGCACGTTCCTCCCAATCCGCCCTTGCAGACATCGCTGCATGGTTCACTGGTAAGTGGCTCCAGCGTTCTTCAGGCCAAATGGCATGGTGATGTAGCAGTAGGCTCCATATGGGGTGATGAAGGACATCTTGATCTGATCCGACTGGTAGAGCGGGATCTGGTGATAGCCTGAATAGGCATCCAAGAAGGACAGCAGGTCACAACCGGCTATGGAATCGATCACCTGGTCGATGCGCGGTAGCGCAAAAGGATCCTTGTGACAAGCCTTGTCGAGACTGGTGTAGTCGATACACATACGCCAAGTGTTATTCTTCTTCAGGACCAAGACTGGGTTCGCCAACTAGTTAGGCTAAAATACCTCCATGATGAAGCTGGTTGCGAGGAGCCGGGCAATCTCCTCACCAATGGCTTTCTTTTTCTCTTCTGTAAAGCACCGCAGAGGTTGCTTGACCGGCTTGGCATCTGGCCGGACGTTAAGTGATGAGGGTTAACTCGACAAATGTCCTAGATGAAGGACTTAGGATCAGGGAGATAGGGTGTCGGATGAACTCGAAGGTAAAACTCAGTCGAACAAGGTGTCTATGAAAGTAAACGTGGGTGTAGAACCTGGCTTGCTTTCAATCTGTCCTACACCGTCCCCTCCTAGCCCCTATATATAGGTGGCCAGGTCTCGAGGATCGGGTAGGGTTCGATACAGATTACAATATCGTCATACGGTAAGAACTCGTATTTCGACTAGTATTACAATTGGGCCTAGCTTAACGGGCCTCAGGGGTACTAAACTGACGGGCTCTATTATCTATACCCTTGTCAGTAGCCCCTGAGATTCTACCAGAATTGCAGATTCGGGTTGAATCTCTAATCTTTAATCTTTGACTTGATCATTTCTTTGACCTCTTCATATCTTCAAATCTTCAACTTGGTCTTTCGACTTATTTCCATGATAATATTTTGCAAGGGGTTTTGATGAACAAGCCTGACAACTCTGACGGATCAAGAGGTCAGTTAACTGCCAGAATAGATACTTGCCACCTACTTCAAATTCAATCCCCTTGGACTTGAATTCGGGAAACCGGTCAAACCCATTCTTTTGCCGAATTTAGGACTTACAAAGAATGAGTCCCAGTGGTTCTCAGGGTACCCAGTGCGTCCACCAGGATTTTTTTCCGCGTCATAGACACGGATACATGCCAGCAGAACGCATCCATGTGCGTATACTAGGCCACATAGGACGGATCCTGGGGTCTTACCTTCGTGATATATTTCGATCACGGCATTCGAGTTTTGTCGCGATGACGCAACTCGAGAATCATATGTCGCAGCCTTGTTTGACTGATCCAATGCATGAAATATTCGGGTTATATAACCATGATTTATAAAAACCTCGCTCCCGATGGTAGTAATGTCATTCATTAATTCTTTCTTCACCTTCCTTGCTCCTACTCATGCATAAACATCATCGGGTGCGCGCCCAGCGCTCCCGATGGGAGTAGCCCCCAAGGCTATAGTCAAAAATTCATTCTTCGAGTATAGGCTCAAGTACACTGTACTCACCTGCAATCTTCATATTAGTAATTTTTAATGATAATATCGTCGGGTGCGCGCTCAGCACTCCCGATGGTAGTAGCCCCCGAGGCTATAGCCGAATATTTTCGGGTATAGGCTCAAAGAATGATTCCTACTTTACCAGGCTCAATTTTTCGTTGGCTTCCTTGACCTTCCCTTATTCAAGTTTGCCAACTCGAATTATATTTGGAATGTTCATCTTACTAGCGTCCACTGCTTATCATGATCTTCAATTCTCGTTACCCATACATTTGTGATGTCATTAATCTGTTTGTAATTATCTCTAACTTTTGACCGTTACCCACGGGCAGCGCGGTAATTTTGCAATTTCTCTGCCCATTAGTGGGCTACCGTTTCCGCTCCTTGCGCCACGTCTCAGCCCATGTTCCGTTACCTGGAAGCTATATAAGGGGAGAGTGGGGAAATTCACTGTTTACCAGTTCCTTGCTTCCACCGCTGCCACCATCGTTGCAATCTCTGCGCTCCTTTGATCTTCTGCTTAGCCCCCGTGCGTAGATCGTAGATGCGCATGAAGCACCGAGCACAGAAACACAAGATGACCTAGGGGACGAACACCGCGACCAGCTGGGTGCCTTCTGTCTTTACGCAGAAGGAACTGAACAAGGCCCGAATGGATGGTCTCATCTCCAATGACGACGAGATTATCTTCCCAATCACTGAACGGATCCCCAAGCCCGGAGATGGTTTCCGAGTGATGTTCCTCTTCTTTCTCTTGCGCGATCTTTCCCTTCCTTCCCACGAATTCCTTCATGGGCTTCTTTTTGTTTATGGTGTGCAGCTTCACCAGCTCACACCAAACTCCATCTTGCACATTGCGTGTTTCATAACTCTTTGCGAGTCGTTTCTGGGGATTGATCCCCACTTTCTTCTTTGGAGATCCCTCTTTTGGCTCCGCCCCAGTGTTTCACTGTCCAAGAAACCCGAACTGGGCGGAGCTTGTATTTCTGTTCGTTCTGAATCGTAGTATTTGGAATTTTCAATGTCTACCTCGGTACAAGGTTGGAGGACTAAATGGTTTTACATCAAGGACCGAAAGAGTTCCTCCTCCGACAAATACGGCATTGCTCCATTTGATGCTTCTCAAGAATTGAAGAAATTGGCCTCGTGGGACTCGCCTCCCACGGAAGCTGAGATGGAGGACATCAAGCCACTCATGGCCCGCATCCAAGAGCTAAAAAGTGATAGAGGAGGTGCGCTGTCGGGTACACAACTCATGGCATTTTTCCTGCAATGTCGAGTTCAACCCCTGCAGCATCATCTCTCCAAGTTGTGGACTTTTTCCGGCTTGGGGGATCCTTCTCGGGTATTAGAAAATCTCATGGAGAAGAAGGATCTCGACAGGCGTGTGAGAGCTCTTAATACTCTCAAGAAGGATCACGAGGTTGCAGATTTAGCCACAAGCCACTTCAACTCCGAGCATCCCCTGCCTGCGGTAATTTTTGCTGTCTTTACTTGCCTTGTTTTTCTCTTATTATTATTCACATTGTAACTTTTGGGTTGTTTCTCTTCTTAGGATCATCGACTCCTTGTTTCTCGCCCTCCTCTCCCAGAGGGAGGGGCCATTCCACATGTTCATGTTTCCGCAGCCTCCGAAGCCCCTGAGACTGAGGACAGCCAAGATGGAGATGAAGGCAAAGATTCGCTGGAAAGGGCCAGCTCGACGATGTCACCTCCTCCTGCACTTTCTGAAGACCTTGTCGTTGACAAGAAGAGGAAACATGTCAAAGGATTTGCTTCTTCCAGCACCTCTGCACCTAAGACTGTGGCCGGGGAATCCTCCGTGCCAGAGGACGGCGGAGAACTTTTCGACTTCATGGACTCGTGTGAGTGTTTGTTTTCATATATTTAGCTTCTTATTGTTGTCCTGGATAGATGATTCTATCTTTTTCTCCTTTTCTCAGTGACGAGGAGGACTCGAAGAGACTTGCTGCTGCTGCCCCTATCACTGACACTATTGTCATTGATGAGCCGTCGCCACAAGAGGTTGATCCAGCGGCCAAACCTCAAAAAGCTTCGAAGAAGCCTACCAAGAAGGTAGTCGGTGTTCGTCATTCTGGGCGCTTGCAGAAAGCATCTGACACCGCTGCTACCCTTGGGGCCCATCAATCCACAAGCTCCGTCGACGACGTGCATGCCCATACATGTTGTATTTACTTCAATGTTCGCGTGTTGATACTCACGTCTTGTTTTCTGGATAGAACCTGATGAAGAGATTTGTCGCCTTGGGAAATGAATGTGTCGAGTATCAGAAAATTGCTAAGGCCTCTGAAGGTAAGTCTCATTTTCAATACTTGCTCATCTTTGCATGCCTGACTTTGCTTCTTCGCTTGACTTTTCCTCTTTGTCAAACTGAGGTGCTCTAAAGGCAGCCAATGCTCGCATTTCGTCACTGGAAGCTGAACTCGACGCTTCCAGGATAGCTTTTGATGCTGCCACTGCTGCCAAGGTCAATGCTGAGAAGTCTGCTAAGTCAGCATTGGCTAAGGCAAAAAAAGCAGAAAAGGACCTGTCTAATGCTAACAAGGAGCACCTCCAGCGGGAACAGGCCGTGGTTGAGCGGCTGAACCAGATGTCTGCTGCTGCTGGAGGTACATACTATAACTTTCTTTCATTTTATTGATTTTCTTGCCCGTCTTATGCTTGCTGATGTATTTTTTCTCTGTTGTTTGCTATTTCCTTGTCTTTGCAGAATATAGTGAAGTGTCTGCATCGACTTTGTAACCAGACAACGATCCTCTCTTGGCCGCGGTTAGCTTGCTGGATATCTGTCTAGGAAATCTTCGAGTTGGTTAACCACATTCTTGCACGGATTTTTGTCGGGTTGTGGCCCAAGAGGAAAGCCGATGTACCGGACTTGAAGAATCTTGCCAAAGCCTTCGACACCAATGACGACCCCATACTTACTATGAAGGGTCTTTCCTTGAAAAGAGGTGCTGAGGTGGCCATTGCATTTGCATATGCGCATGGCGAGGAGGTGAACTGGGAGAAGGTGATCTCTTCCCTCGGCCGTCCTTGTTCGGAGCTGAAGGCCTTCTTTGAGAAGGCGAAAAAGTATGCGCCGGGCATTGTGTCGATGATTTCCCCTTCGGCGGCTTCCGCAACCGGTACGACGCTGATTTCTTCGACTTCGGCCACAAGTGGATCTGTGCCTCCTCTTGATGCTGGCGCTACTTCTGCTATGCCCACTTCTGCTATGGATCATGAGGCCGAGGTGGTGTAGACTTGGCCTTCTTTGTAATTTTTAGTTTTACTCTAATGTAGCAAACTTTTTAGTCGCATATGGCCCAAGAACTTTGGTCAGAGGGCTTATGCTTTTGTAAATATATCGTCTTTTGCGAAATGTCATGTTTGGTTTGGCTTCTGAGATGCTCCTCTCTTCTTTTTCTTTTGTATTCCAGCCTACGCATGCTGGTAAATTATCTGGTCGTGGTTGAGCTTCATCTTCTGCCGATGCTTTTGACTCTGGAGTTTCATCGCCTCCTCGTCCTGTTTGCCGATGCGATGAGTATTCCTCAAGGATTGCAGATCTTGAAAGCCGTTTGACTTTATCTAAACGCCAAGCGTAGATGGCTATGGATAAAGCCAGTAAATCTGGCAGTTTTATGAAGCAGATATCCATACTCGAGGATAAGGTGTCGAGTCTCAATGCTAAAATTGTGCATTTGGAGGAGTGCAACTCCTTTCTTGTTGGTATTATCGAGTCTGCTTGCGAGTTGCTACGATGTAAGTTTCCTTGCAATTTTCCTCTTTTGCTTTTCTGCTGCAACGCTACTGGTCCATGATTTTTGTTACTGTAGGTACTTGCTTAAATTGGTAATGATAATGATGCATGTGCTACTAACTCTACTTCTTGTGAAGCATCTATTTTGAAGGAGAATGTTGAGCTAAGGACTCAACTTGAGTTGCTAACTAGCAAGTATGGGAAATTGGAAGAAAGTTGTGAAAAGCTATCTAGCTCTAATGAGGATCTTCTAGTGTCACATGCTCGCCTAAAGTTAGCTCATGAGGCTATATCTATAAAGGTAACATCTTGTGAGCCTCATTTGGACACTAGTACTATTTCTCAAAATGCTATATTGACATGTGCTAGTCCTAGTAATTCTTCATCTCATGCTATTGCTAAATGTTGTGATGAATTACTCTCCTCTGCTTCCACTAGTACTTGTGTTGTCACTAACCATGTAGAGTAAATCAAAGAGCTCAAGGCCCAAGTTACTTCATTGAAGAAAGACTTGGAAAATTGTCATGAAGGGAAGTCCACACTCAACAAGATCTTGAGTGTGCAAAAATCCCCCAATGACAAGAGTGGACTTGGATTCAAATCCAATAACAAGAACAAGTCCAAGATTAACAAGAAGAAGAAGGACCAAGAACAAGTCAAGAATTTGGCCAAGATTGTTTGCTTCAAGTGTAAAATTGAAGGGCACCATGTTAGATCTTGTCCTTTGAAGAAGAAGCCTCTTAGTGAGAAGCAACAAGGGAAGTGGCCTCAAGTTCAAGGCCATGCTCAACCTCGAGTTGAAGAAAGGTCACTTCCCAAGAAGAATCAAGCTAATGCTCCCCTTGTGGAGAAATCAAGTGAGAAGAAGGTCAAGAAAAGAACTTGCTACATATGCCATGAGAAGGGTCACCTATCTTCTTCATGCACTAGTGGTAACTCATCCAGCCCTATCTTAATTGAAGATGCTTATTCACTTTGCAAGGATAAGGTTGGCAATGTGTTTGCCAAATTTGTTGGCGCTCAAAGTGGTGTCAAGAAAAGAACCATTTGGGTTGCCAAACCTATTGTTTCTAACTTCTTAGGACCCAACTTGGTTGGGGACCAACAAGCCATTACTTGAACAATAGGTGTTGTTGGAGGGCATTGGAGACTTGGCTATATCATGAAGAATTAAGGGATCTTCATCAATTATATTTTCTCAAGTCAAGTCAATTAGATTCTCTTGTTTCTATCATATATCCAATGTTCCTCCTTGCGGTAACATGGACTCAACTCATCTACATTAAAAGTTACTTGCCCCTTTGCATGTGTTGGGTTTTGTATCTTGCATGTGTTTGTATATATTGTGCTTCCTACTTGCTTTATTTTGAGTAATCAAGTATGTGCATGTTAGGTTGCACACCATATATGGTTGTTCTTGTTGAGCCTATTGCATATTGTTTGTATCTTATTGGCTCTTGTGAGAGATTAATGGACCATCCCATTTTGGGGGAGTGATATGCTTTGCACTTCACAATCCTAAAAATATGTGTACATGAGGAATACCACTTAGTGTTGATATTTAAAGATTATCTAGTCTCTATGTGGTATGTCATTCTCATGAGAAATTCAAATTCTATAATGTCCATTAATCATCTTATTGGATTTTATTTGTATCTTGTGAAAATAAATGTTTTATCATGTTATGGGGGAGTAATATGCTTTGTGCATACTACAAACCAATATAATATATATATTTGAGGTTGTGTCACATAGTGTTGATATTATAAATTATTTTGCGTCTATGTGGCATGTTTGCTCAAACAAGTTCTAATTTGCCAAATTGTTTTATTGCTCTTATTTTGGATCTTGATTGTGGGATACTTTCTTGGTAGGGTTTTCCTAATATGTGGAATGCTACATCAAAGTTGGAGAACCATTTTCTTCAAGTTATCCTAATCATTGCTTTGCGTGATTGTTTAACTATTTGAGTCTATCAAGAATATCTTCTTTAGCATGGTGTTTAATTCTTATCTTTTCCATGTGCTTCTTTGTTGTGAAGATGATCTTGGATTTATGTGTAAACTACCACCAGGAAATAACTCCAAATACTTTTTGTCCTTGGACAATTGGTACTCTATCATGTGGTACATATATATTGATCATCTTTACATTGGCTATTGCTTTTAATTGCCTTATCTCTTGCCAAGAAATATATTTGTTTTAATTTCCGTTGTCCTCATTGACTCTTGTGATTCTATTTGATTTTGTTGAACTTGTTTTGTGTTATTTCTATGTAGGTAGATGTGATGATCCCACTTGTGTGCATTTTGTATTCAAATGCAAAATCGTAAATAATGCACTAATCTTGGGGAGCTCTCATATATTTGTTATAACACACTCTCTATGATTATTTCAATTGGTATTGGTTATTGTTGGAAGACAAATCATTTATTTTTGGTACTTAGTGTGCCATCTTAAAGAGTGTGGAGAGTTTGTTTGGTTTGTTTGAACCTTGCTTTCTTTGGGAGTTGGTTATCTCATTCCTTGTTATTTATTTCTTACTCTTAAAATGAGATATGTCTTTGAGCATGTGTGTTTTAGTTATGCTTTATGCTTTATGCTCATTGGCTTTTGCGTTGTTCACTTGGTGAACTTTGGAGTCAATCTTGTGTTGATTTGATTCTTTGATATAATTTGGACAACCTTTTTTGTCGCTTCACAATTTTGTGTGCTCGCTTGTTCTTCTTGGTGTTTTGTCCAAATTGTATCTCCTTTGGGCTCTTGAAAGTCTTGTGCATGCATATTTACTAAATGTATACTTTATGGCATGCTTTGCTTTCTTTGATCAAATATATAGGGGAAGCTCCATCAAATCCTAAATCGGCTAAGATGTGCATGAAATTCAATTTCATATTTATATGCACATATTTATGTGGAGTTTGTCCTATATGTTGTAGTTTCTAACTACTTTGGACCCAATGAGTTTGGGGACCATCTTGTACTTGAACTTTGTTTTAGGTACATGGAGATATATTGGTTCTTGTCGCAATAATAAGGATGAAGTGGTGACTAAATGATAATTTGAGGCAAGCTAGGATTATTGAAGGACTCTTATATACTAGATCCTACCATTGATATCTCGATAACAAGTATCTTCTTCATGCATACTTTTCTAGTATCCAACCTTGTGTAGGTTGTTTCATGGCATGGAAAATCTTTATTTGCAAATGTTGTGCTTCTTGCAAAGGTCTTAATGAAACCTCTTTATTGCAAATGTGAGTAAGTTGAGATGAGTGCATATTATCGGGAATATATAAAATCATGCTCATGATTCTCCTATCACATATATGTCAATTTAGCAATTTTATTGCATATCAATTCCTCAAGTTTCTCACATGTGCAATATTGTTGAAAGTGTAAATTTAGTACTTTCTTTTGGTATCCCTCTCTGTGATACTGATACGTCTCAAACGTATCTATAGTTTTTGATGCTCCATGCTTGTTTTTACACCATTTGCCTAATGTTTCGTTACACTTTGTGGCACTTTTATGCATTTTCCGGAACTAACCTATTAACAAGTTGCCACAGTGCCAGTTCCCTGTTTTCTGCTGTTTTTGTGTTTTAGAAGTGATACACAAGAAATATTCTCGGAATTGGATGAAACAAGTTCCTGAAGTCTTATTTTGTTCGGGAGCTTCTAGTCATCCGAAGAGAAGAAGGAGAGGGGCCACCAGGGGCCCTCACGCCTGGCTGGCGCAGCCCAACCCCTGGCCGCGCCGCCATGGTGTGAGGAGGCCTGGGGCCACCTCTGACATTGCCCCTTCGCCTATAAAGACCCCCCGACGGAAAAAACTTAAGTACCCGATCAATTTTCCAGAACACATCGCGATCCACCGCCGCCGTCGACCCGAAGATTGGGAGGGTCCAGAAGCTCTTCCCGGCACCCTGCCGGAGAGGGGAATCACCACTGGAGGTCTTCTTCATCGCCATGCTTGCCTCCAGAGTGATGAGTGAGTAGTCTACCTTGGACTATGGGTCCATAGCAGTAGCTAGATGGTTGTCTTCTCCACCATGTGCTTCATGTTTAGATCTCATGAGCTGCCCTACATGATTGAGATCACCGTTATGTAATTCTACATGTTTGGTTTGTTGGGATCCGATGAATATTGGTGTTTATGATTGAGTTGCTGTACTGAAATATATCTTATGTTATCTCTATGTTGTTTATGATCTTGCATGCTCTCCGTTGTTAGTAGCTATCTTGGCCGAGTAGTTGCTAGTGTCTCCAAGAGGGGGTATTTATGCTCGATAGTGGGTTCATGCCTCTATTTAACCTGGGAGAGTGACAGAAACCTCTAAGGTTGTAGATGTGCTGTTGCTACTAGGGAAAAAACAACATTCATATGCTCAAGGGCATATGCTTTGTTTTTATTACACACTTTGCTTAATGCAATTATCTGTTGTTCGCAACTTAATACTTGTGGAGTTCTCGGATTGATTCGCCACAAGTGGATTATTAGTCATAGATGCAGTTGGATGGCGGTCTATGTATTTTGTTGTAATGCCTAGAGTAAATCTCATAGTGATCTTCTTGACATATCACGTTTATCTTTATTCTATCAATTGCCCAACTGTAATTTGTTTACCCAGCATGTGTTATCTATTATATTATTAAAACAACTAACAACCAACGGTGTAGATTAGCTAGGAAAATTTTAACTAGGACCAACGACCAAGATTAAGTTGTGCCAAATAGTACTCCGTATCACGTATTGATTTAGATCTGTGAAATATAACGTGTCCTTATGCCTCACGTCAAGCTACAGCCCATCACACGGTGGAATAAAAAAGAGCTCCTCTCCGAATCATCAAATAAAAAAGGAAAGAGCAAACATATTCAATCCAAATGTCACTTCTTTCACGGGAGATAATATGCATCTTGAATCCTCCCCACGCCACGCATCGCGAGCAACAGCGGCGTAGAATCATAACACTGGAGCGGACAAGAATCATCTGAATCGTCGTAATGCTGCTCCGCGGGGCATGGCAGCAGGAGTTGGTATTGTCGTACATGCCTCTCAGGGACAGCCTAGCTAACCTCAAGAAAGGCAAAGCCGGCGGCTTTGCACTGCCACAACTGACAGCAGCTAACACCTCCGCTCAGGACCTACGTGGCCGCAAGCCGTATTAGCTATTGTCTTCTCAAAACACAAACCAGCCGGCCAGACCCAACATGCCAACACACATCCGACCAAATCCATGTCAGGCGCCTTAAAAAAAATCCAAGTCAGCCAAACCGGACTGATCAACACACAAAGAAGATTAAAGTTGGCTGGCGATGCGCGACGCTGGCGAGCATCCAGGTCATCACGCCAGTGAAGATTAAAGTCATCAGACCGACAAAGATTGAATCTTCAACGAAGATTCAAGTCATCACTAGCTAAGGACAAGCACATGAGGTGTTGACATGATTAATTATACACCATGCATGTCGAAGATGTTGTCCCAACGGAGCTGACAAACATAGCAGGTATCCTAAATCTACCTCAAAGTCTTTGACGAGTGCTTATAGTGGTATTGATCAGGCAAACAACAAAGCCCAAGAGGGCAAGAGGCGGTTAGAATTGATGGCAACCTGCCGACCCAAGGATCAAACGCTGGTGCGGCTCCGACGCCAATAGAGGATTGGTGACCCGGCATTCAGTTTGCATCAGCTGGGCTTTATTATCTCCCGATGGTCTAAGCAGGTTATGTTCACACCTCGCTGAAGGCATACAGATGCAACCATGCAAGAGAAGAGATCATAGATACATGCATATAAAATACATAGTAATTAATTCCATGTAAGAACTAAAGAAGTTAAACCCATGGCCCATAAGGTGACTAAGGCTGAAAGAAGCACCGCACTTGATTCATATCAAAGGAAGGCACCACATTAGAGGACCACAAAAGTCAGACCTGTCGCAGGTAATTAAGTCAACAAAATTTTGTGAGAAGACTTGCATTACATATGCCTATTCCATAATCTATTGGAAACTATTCAACTGTATATTTTTGTAGATTATTGATCGTCCGTCAGTTGTCATAGTATAATGGTAGTAGAATCGGTCGTGGTAGGTCGATCCAAATAATAACATTGTAAACAAATTTCTATTTTCATATAAATTATATTATGTTAGTAACATGGTTGAGAATAATTCATCACGTTTGTTGACAAAGGATGGAATATCTCTGCACCACTTACAGCCATTCTAGATTATATAATGGGCTAAATGAATTGTTTTATTATAAAGCACATAGTTGGTATAACTCTGGGTTGATAAATAATATAAGTGTAATTACGAACCAATGGTAGATAAAATTCATAATACTTCATGTATGGAATTTGAATTAGAAAGAAAAAGTAGTTGGTGAATTAAAATACTCATTGGAATTTTATAAAAAATAATATATTGAAAAATTTCACAATGATAAATTATGTAAAGAGAGTAGTGAATTTTCTACTTCAAATATGTATGAAAATACAAATTGATTAAAAAACAGGCCAAATGAGAGCGGGCAATGACCTGTCAAGGTAAATAAGATGTAAGCATGTACATATGCATACATAGTTAGGCCAAATGTGTTGCATTTTAAAATAACAATGGAAAAGCTGAATCGACATGCATCGAGGAATAAAACAAATGATTTAGGTAGAAGCTATTCATGTTTAGTACTAATTATTTCATGGGGAAAATACCCAATAGATGTTGGAGGATGAAAGAGGGAAATTATCAAAATTGCTAAGAAAGCCTACATATAGTTTGCATCCTCATTCCATGATGACATACAATCGTTTCCACAATCTAAAGTACTTTCCTACCCGATCATGGTTCCTCATGACCAAGGACAACATTCTAATTTCATGACATACAATTAGTGGTGAATAAAATAGAATTGTAAATGAGCAGAGCTCATGCAGCCAGTAGACAAAATATTAAGAGAAAATATGGATTAAAGAAAATCTAGCCGCGCAAATGCGTGGGCCACCCAGCTAGTTTATCCTAAGGAGTGACACCACTAGTGAATTGTGGACCCCGGTCCTATTTCCATCATATTGCTATCACCTGTTTACTTTACTCGCACTGTTTACTTTACTCGCTTACTCTATTGTTTTCCACTCGATACGCTCATAACCTTTGTTTCAAGCAAACCGGTGAGATTGACAACCTCATCGCAAGTTGAGAACAAAGTACTTGGTTTTGTTATGTGCAGGTTCCGCGTTGCAGCTAGCAAGCAAATCTTGGACGAGGCGCCATATATAAATTGTCCGGAGCTGTCGCAAACTAGCAAGCATCACCTTTAGTCGTTTGTCTCTCCTCTCCAAGATCGACATACCTTGGTTTCTTAACTGAGGGAAAACCAGCTGCTATACTCATCACACCTTCCTCTTGGGGTTCCCAACGGGCTGGTCATTCACCATGCACAAGGACTATTGCTGGGGAACAAAGAAGAATAATCTCCTTTGTCAACTAGCCATCAGCTATTTTTCTGGCACCGTTGCCGAGGAGGAAGTAGAAGACTTCTGCGAGGGGAGTTTTCGCACGCACATCTTTTACTTTGTTATTGTTTTGCTTTGCTTTATTTATTTTACCTGCATCATTTTATATCAAAAACCCAAAAAAATTAGAATCCTTGGTAGTTGTTTTACTTATCTGCTTTTAGTTTTGCTAAAATGGCTAATCCTGAAAACACCAAGTTGTGTGACTTTACTAGCACGAACAATAGTGATTTTATCTGCACTCCTATTGCACCACCTGCTCCTGCTGCAAACTTTTATGAGATTAAGCCTGCTATGTTGAACCTTGTTATGAAAGAGCAATTTTCTGGTGCTAGTACTGAAGATGCTGTAGCTCATCTCAACAACTTTGTTGAGCTATGTGAGATGCAGAAATATAAGGATGTAGAAAGTGATATTATTAAGCTCAAGTTGTTTCCTTTTTCTTTGAGAGGAAAAGCTAAAGATTGGTTGCTGTCTTTGACTAAGAATAGTATTGATTCATGGGCTAAGTGTAAGGATGCTTTTATTGGTAGATATTATCCTCCTGCTAAGATTATATCTCTGCGTAGCAATATTATGAAGTTTACTCAGTTTGACAATGAACATGTTGCTCAAGCTTGGGAAAGAATGAAATCTATGATAAAGAATTGCCCCACTCATGGACTGACTACTTAGATGATTGTCCAAACTTTTTATGCAGGACTAAATTTTTCTTCAAGGAACCTACTTGATTCAGCTACTGGAGGCACTTTTATGTCCCTTACCTTGGGCGCCGCAACAAAGCTACTCGACAACATGATGGTAAATTATTCTGAATGGCACACCGAGAGAGCTCCACAAGGTAAGAAGGTAAATTCTGTTGAGGAAACCTCTTCCTTGAATGATAAGATTGATACCATTATGGCTATGCTTGCTAATGATAGGACTCATGTTGATCCTAATAATGTTCCTTTAGCCTCTCTGGTTGCTCAAAAAGAGCATGTTGATGTGAATTTCATTAGAAATAATAATTTTAACAACAATGCTTATAGGAACAATTTTGCTAGTAACAATTATAGGCCGTTTCCTTCTAATGGTGATAATAGCTATCTTGGTAGACCTAAAATGCCTAGTGAGGAAAGAATTTTTGAACTTGAAAAGGCTCCTAAGAATTTTATGCAGGCGCAGCATGAGCAGAACAGGACTTTCACCAAGATTATGGAGGAGCAATCAGCTCTGTTGAGGACTATTAGTCATCAACTTGAAAATTTAAACACGGCTATTCCTGAGTTGCAAGCTAAGGTTTCTAAAGTTGAAACCGATATTTCATCTTTGTCTAATGTGCAATCTTCTTTGGTTAACAGAATGTCCGCTAAGCCTGATCCTTTTGCTACCGCTAATGCTATTCAAGTTGGAATTGATGAAAATATTAGATTGTTAGCGGAATTGCATGCCATGTGGGAAAGAGAAGATGAGATGGATAGAGAAATGAAGGTATGTACCATTACTACCTCTAATGATGTTGCTCCTAATGCTAGCAATCCTCTTACTTTGATTGGTGTAGAGAAAACTCCCACTCCTTGTGTTAAAAAGCCTAAAACTGCCAAAACTTTTTCTCAAAAGAGTGCTAAATTTTTTCGGAGTGTAGGAGATGATAGCTCTGTTTCCTTTAATGATTTTGATGTTGATGGCTGCAGTATATCTGAAGTTATTTTGTTCTTGCAAAAGCTTGCTTTGACTCCCAATGCTAGTTCTTTAAATGTTGCTTTTACTAAGCATATTACCAATGCTCTCATAAAAATTAGGGATGAAAAGTTGAAGCAAAAAGCCTCTGTTCCTAAGAAGTTAGAAGATGGTTGGGAACCCATCATTGATATTAATGTTAATGGTTTTGATTGCCATGCTTTATGTGATCTAGGTGCTAGTATTTCTATCATGCCTAGAAAGATTTATGATATGCTTGATTTACCACCGCTTGAAAAATGTTATTCTGATGTTCCTATTGCTGATGTTGCTAAGAAGAAACCTTTGGGAAGGATAAATGATGTTCTTATTGTGGTTAACAATAACCTTGTTCCCGTTGATTTTCTTGTTATGGACGTTGAATGCCATGCTTCATGTCCTATTATTTTGGGAAGACCCTTTCTTTGAACTGTAGGTGCTATCATTGATATGAGGGAAGGCACTATCAAATATCAATTCCCACTAAAGAAAGGTATGGAATACTTCCCTAGGAAAAGGAAGAAATTAATTTTTGACTCTATTCTTAGAGCAAATTATGAGCTTGATGCTTCATCACTTGATATTACTTGATTCACAATTTTCTGCGCCTAGCTCAAAGGTGTTAAAGAAAAGCACTCTTGGGAGATAACCCAATATTTTCTTTTCAGTACTTTTTCTTTTATTTGAGTCTTGGAAGTCATTACTACTGTAATGACCGCTCCTTATCTTGTTTATTTCGTTTTTGTGCCAAGAGAAGCCTCTAATTCGAGCGAGGTAAAGATTTGGGGATGTTGCTGTCCTGAAACTGTTTTCGGTGCTGCACCGTAAAAATTCGTATAAATTCTCTGTATATCTTTTGGACCTACGATTTCTTGTGCATATGCCTCAGGTTATATCCAAACTTTTGTTATTTGAGCACTTTTTGATTTGAGCAACAGAAAACCCCTAAAAAATTCGGCCTTTGTCAGCTGTTCTGTTTTGACAGATTTCTGCCAATATTTATTTTTACCAGTTTATCGCTTTCTTTGCGAGTTCTTTTGATCATGGAACTCTTGTGGAAGTTGCTACAGTAGTATTTACTTTATATGTGGTAGTTTTGAGTTGAAACCTAAAGCAAAAAGAGGTTGATTATATGTTATGCCTACACTAATGTTGCTAATAGATTTGTGTTTAGTTTTGTATGAAGGAAGTTTTCAAGTGTAGGGATTGGAGAATGATGAGATGAGTTGAAGAATGGACAAAAGCTCAAGCTTGGGGATGCCCATGCATCACCCCAAGAAATATCCAAGAAGTACAAGCGTCAAAGCTTGGGGATGCCCCCGAGGCACCCCTTCTTCATCGGCAAAAATCAGGTCACCTTTCAAGACACTATATTTTTATTGCTTCATGCACTATGTGTTTTTCTTGGAGCGTCAGTTGTTTTAGTTTTCTTTGTTAGTTTGTTTTGTTTGCTGCAATAAATGGTTGGACCCCAACAAATTTCCTTTGGAGGAGATGTACTCGTTTTCATTTGCAAAGAACACTCCATTTTTTTACTCTTATCGTTCATCGAGTGTTCTTCTTTTTCTGCTACTGCTTTTGTTTTCGTTTTCGCCTTGATTTGCATTCAGACCTTGTCATATCTTTTCATCAAGGTGTATTTTTGCCTCTGATCTTTATTGGTTTTCATCAAAAGAGGTGTTTATAAAATTTCAAATGGTGTTGGAAAAGAGAAAAAGCTTTATGCAAAATAGTGGTACAAGAAGGAGCTTGTGTAGACTGCGGCTTAGGCTTTTTCATGTCATGCTTGATGTCTTTTTGATAGTATGCTTAGTGGTTTTGCTGTAGCATGACTAGTCTCAAATAACTGAGATTGCTTAATGAGCCTTTGAAAAAATCATGCGTTGTTTTTAATTATTCGGAAGCATTATTTTGGTTTTCTCCTTGATGCTTTATTTGGGTTGACTTGGCGCATGCTCACACATGTTAGACTCTTACAAAGTCGCCAGTAGCCTTCATGATCATTTAGTTTTTGACTTTTGATGCCATCTTATGCTTATTTTAATGTCGCTTTGTCGCTTTGCATGATTATGGCCATTATTGCTCTCTTAGTTGGTCGCTCCCAGTCTTTTGCTAGCCCTCGCCTTGTACTGAGTATGAGCTCTACTCGTGCGTCCAACTCCTAAAAGCCAAAGTTTTCCAAAGTGTCCACCATACATACCTACTAGCAATTTGCTATTCCAAGTAAATTTGACTTGCTTTTATTTTCTCTTCAAATTAAACTCTTACCAGTGTTATGCGAAATTTGGTCAATAAAGCTCTCACGAACCAGAAGGCATACTTTACTTTTTCCTGTTCTTAAAAATTTGACATTGTGGTCTCTTATGTTGAGTTGTTATGCTTACAAGTTGTAAGTTGGAGACTAGCCCAGCCATGCAGTCATGGGCAAGCTTTCAACATTGCACTTCTTATTTGAGTTGATATCGTGATCTTTTGTTTATCGATGCCCGCAGTGTGAAATGAATTGGGAATCTTGTGGTGTTCATGGAGTTTTAATATGTGTTAGGGAAACGCCGGGCCGCTAATCTAAGCCATGCATAATTCATGGTGGAAATTTGCAGCATACCCATGGTGAACATTCGACAATGCATCTAACAATAAAAAGCTAAACAAATGGCAAATAAAAGAGATGTCGAGGTGTTCATTGTCTGCTTATCCTGTCATTTTGGTGTGGGCTTGTTCCATGTCATCAGGCACGAAGGTACCCCATTGGCGGTTCTCAATGATATGCATATATTTACGATGACAAGAGCCTTGCTTGGGACTCTAAGTAAAGTAGCATGAGGTTTGGGTACTCATATTCACGGGACACAAGGTTTTCAACTTATGATTTGTCAAGCATATGCATCATAATTGTTCTCGCATTAACTTTAACCATTCAAGATGCTTATGATGGGGGCAATGAGAGCTCAAAGCCGGTAAGTACCATAATTTTTGAAGGTTATAAAACTTGCAATCACTGCTTCCCTCTGCGAAGGGTTTTTCTTCTACTTTTATGTTGAGTCACCACCTTCTTTCTTTATGCACCATAAGAGAGCATAGTTGTCATTCTTAGTATAATGTGCATTATCCCAAAGTTTTCATTGATTGATTCATGTTGTTGGTTTCACTTGTTCTCAAATTATTTGTATCTAGTCGCCCTCTTAAACTTGAAGGTGTCCTATGCATTTATGTTTTGCTCTCTATGATGGACAAGCTGAAAACCATTTGTATGTTTTTCCTTATGATTTGAACACACGTTTGACTTTCATTGTTTCATTTTCATGATCTTTTGTTTGTGTTCATTTGCATGTTTACAACATGGTTGCTAAGTTTCTATTGTCAAGATTATATCTTCATGCCCATGTTTTAAGTTCTTATGATCCCAGCTCACAAATGCTTACATATATGATCAAGATTGTGTAGGTGCATGTCACCTCAAAAATTATTCTTTTGTTATCACTTACCTACTCGAGGACGAGCAGGAGTTAAGCTTGGGGATGCTTGATACGTCTCGAACGTATCTATAATTTTTGATGCTCCATGCTTGTTTTTACACCATTTGCCTAATGTTTCATTACACGTCATGGTACTTTTATGCATTTTCCAGAACTAACCTATTAACAAGTTGCCACAGTGCCAGTTCCCTGTTTTCTGCTGTTTTTGTGTTTTAGAAGTGATACACAGGAAATATTCTCGGAATTGGATGAAACAAGTCCCGAAGTCTTATTTTGTCCGGGAGCTTCCAGTCATCCGAAGAGAAGAAGGAGAGGGCCACCAGGGACCCTCACGCCTGGCTGGCGTGGCCCAGCCACTGGCCGCGCCGCCATGGTGTGAGGAGGCCTGGGGCCACTTTTGACATCGCCCCTTCGCCTATAAAGACCCCCCGACGGAAAAAACCTAAGTACCCGATCAATTTTCCAGAACACATCGCGATCCGCCACCGCCGTCGACCCAAAGATCGGGAGGGTCCAGAAGCTCTTCCCGGCACCCTGCCGGAGAGGGGAATCGCCACCGGAGGTCTTCTTCATTGCCATGCTTGCCTCCGAAGCGATGAGTGAGTAGTCTACCTTGGACTATGGGTCCATAGCAGTAGCTAGATGGTTGTCTTCTCCACCATGTGCTTCATGTTTAGATCTCATGAGCTGCCCTACATGATTGAGATCACCGTTATGTAATTCTACATGTTTGGTTTGTTGGGATCTGATGAATATTGGTGTTTATGATTGAGTTGCTGTACTGAAATATATCTTATGTTATCTCTATGTTGTTTATGATCTTGCATGCTCTCCGTTGTTAGTAGCTATCTTGGCGGAGTAGTTGCTAGTGACTCCAAGAGGGGGTATTTATGCTCGATAGTGGGTTCATGCCTCTATTTAACCTGGGGGAGTGACATAAACCTCTAAGGTTGTAGATGTGCTGTTGCTACTAGGGAAAAAACAACATTCATATGCTCAAGGGCATATGCTTTGTTTACATTACACACTTTGCTTAATGCAATTATCTGTTGTTCGCAACTTAATACTCGTGGAGTTCTCAGATTGATTCGCCACAAGTGGATTATTAGTCATAGATGCAGTTGGATGGCGGTCTATGTATTTTGTTGTAATGCCCAGAGTAAATCTCATAGTGATCTTCTTGACATATCACGTTTATCTTTATTCTATCAATTGCCCAACTGTAATTTGTTTACCCAGCATGTGTTATTTATCTTAAGGAGAGACACCACTAGTGAACTGTGGACCCTGGTCCTATTTCCATCATATTGCTATTACCTGTTTACTTTACTCGCACTATTTACTTTACTCGCATACTCTATTGTTTTCCACTCGATACGCTCATAACCTTTGTTGCAAGCAAACCGGTGAGATTGACAACCTCATCGCAAGTTGGGAACAAAGTACTTGGTTGTGTTGTGTGCAGGTTCCGCGTTGCAGCTAGCTAGCAAAGCTTGGATGAGGCACCATATATAAATTGTCCGGAGCTGTCGCAAACTAGCAAGCATCACCTTCAGTCGTTTGTCTCTCCTCTCCAAGATCGACATACCTTGGTTTCTTAACTGAGGGAAAACCAGCTGCTATACTCATCACACCTTCCTCTTGGGGTTCCCAATGGGCTGGTCATTCACCACACACAAGGACTGTTGCTGGGGAATGAAGAAGAATAATCTCCTTTGTCAACTAGCCATCAGATACTTGTTGCTTTTCTCAAAGCATCCCAACTATCTTCTTTCCCTTGTTGATATTTGTGATGTCTTTGACTTGTTTGTGATTGAAGTTCTTCAATATATAATAAGATAAATTGAGCCTTTGGCCATGCTTTAAAAGCAAAAATCTCATTGTGTAGTGACCTCACCTTTTAAAGATGATGATCCCTGTGCTTTTTCAGTGCTAGTCCCTGGATTAACGCTAGCACACACAGTTTAAGATGTAATATCAAGAAACAAAGGTCATTTTATTACATCGTATGATCTAGCAATTACATAAAGAACTTACAATGCTCACAGCCTAGAGCTTTCAGAGTTTACAATGAAATCAAAACTAGCATGGAGTCCTTCTTGTTCATGTGCCACAGGCGAACATGTTGCGGATAGACTCGTAACCCTGTCGTACCTTTCGTATCGCAAAACCTGCAACATGAAACATTGCAGCCACAAAGGGGCAATAAACTTGAATTGTATTGGCAAGATGTCATTGTTTGGTGGACACAAATGGAACCTAACACTTAGATGAATATTTGGCTAGGTGGAGCTTCAGACCTATTTGCACTAAGCAATTTAATCCTATCATTATCTTGAAGCAAAACTTTTAGCTAGACAACTTGACTTGGGTGATCTACCCCTGTAGCCACAGGCCGTAGTTATCGTACAGGACACACTGGTCGATAGATACCTACATCAATTGTCAAAACCTCAATTACTACATATGGACAACTTGGTTTGGGTGAACCATTCCTGTAGACACTGGCACATAGACATGGCACGGGAACAGCTAGCCAATAGACACTTGCACCAATTGCCATATTCCCAGTTCAACCCACAAGTTTTAGTTTTAAGAAGTTGGCATGATGAGATCCTTGAACATCTTTAGAATCATGTTGCTCAAAATTGTCCATAACCGGGGACACGGCTAAGTACTTAGTTTTAACCCTCTGCAGAGGTGGTGCACTTTTCCCATAAGGCTTAGTCAACCTCTTTTGCCATGATGCTCATTTTGCTCAAATGGCCAAGTGAAGACCAAGACGAGACCTTTCAGAGGCAATCCCTCAGACCAACCCAGACGCGCTCCCAAAAACCACCCTCTGTCCGTCTGGCTGAGTTCTCGCAACTTAGTTAGTCAAGACAGAGCCCATATGACTCGTGGTTGCACTGGAAGCTTCACGACTTGAGCGTCTCCAATCTCTTTGTTCCTAGATGGCCGTCCACAAGTGAGATGCACCTGGTGGTTCAGAGGTTCGACGACATGACCCCAGGGAACCACTCAACACAAACCATTCTTACCACTTTCCACCCAGGTGTTTCATTAACTTAGTTGTTTTCTTGGTTTTTGTAAAACAAGGGTTTTCAACACTTAGTCAAAACGTGTGATGATCCCTTCCCACAACAAGTATAAGGCAACCTATAGCAGCAGCAGTTCTACTAGGAGATGCAAAAGCTAGACATAAGCTAAAAAATAGACTTAGCATAAAATCATAACTACTAAGACCATTTTCACCTACACATGCATCTTCTACAACAAAGCTACTAGTGATAATTCTTCAGTAGGACAAGGAGATGATGACACTTGCCTTAGTAATCTTTTTGAAGATTGTACTTCTCAGTCAACACACGTAGGTCTCCGTACAACTATAAAATAGAAGATAACACAAAATAAACACACCATCCAAGGCAACATATTCAAACAAGACAACAAAAGTGTTTATTTGTTTTAGCTTAGTCTTGTTTTGTCTTAGTGATATTTGGACAAAGGATTGGGCATGATGTTGGCTTGATATGGATGGAGAAAAATGGCTAAGTCAAGGACTTAAAGATTGATGGGGCTTTCTAGATTGTTTAGGGAGAGTTAAACACTTAGCAAAATAACTTAGGCTTGGTTGAGAAGTTGGATGGATATATTTCTAAGTCTTGAGGTCTATCTCCTCCATCTTCTTGACTTGGCTCTTTGATCTTGATCTTCTTGTTTGACTTCACCTCTTGTCTTCTTCTTCAACTTCTTCTCCATGGTCTTGGTATGGAAGGCTCATTTGCCACTTTGTTGGATGGAGTAGTCAAACAATTAGAAGAATTTGGAGGTGATGAGATTGAGGGTTTTTCACTTTGGGCAAAGGTGGAGAGTAGAGTTTTACTAAGTCATGGTGAATTTTTATGTGGTCATTAGGACTTATCATATTTCACATTTTTGTTTAGTGGGACAAAATAAAATAGCACAAAGTGCATGATAGGATTTGGAAATTTGATATTTGCTAAGGTGCTTATTTAACTCATCTATATCTTTGCAAAAAGAGGAACTAATGTATTTGATCCTGGAAAAGTGTGGGAAATGTGTGTGAAGTGTTCTGGTGGTTTTATAGTATTAATATATTCAACTTTGCAAAAGGAATTATGCCTAAATTAATTATAGAATTAAATCTAGGAAGAAAATACTCAATTCCATATTTGAATTTGAATACTTAATAAAATTGATTCAAATAATTTGGGAAATAGTCCTACTGGATAGAGGATAATAATAAGGTCCATTTGCAAAAAGAATCATTTAAAAAGAGTTTATAGAATTTGAATTATATAAAAAACACTCAAATTCTCATATTTGAATTGGAATTATTTTAGCTATTTCAAAATTCAAATTTTATTGCAGAATGGTGTTCTACACGATTTTAGGAATCCATAGACATATTATTTGCATTTTTTGGATAAACTGATCAAAAGATATGGATTTCTGAAGTTTAAATCATTTTCTGGGTATTCAGAAATAAACAGAATTTTATTTCTTACCGTGGCGGTGACGTGGCAGCCTCTCATTCGCCGGTACCGTTTCAGTCTGGGAACAGATTACAGCCATAGGATATTATGTAGATCGGGTGGCCCAGATTTCATGGTACCGGTTCGTTTTACGTGGAAGGTTGAGCACCGTTAGATCTAGATCTGAGGGTTGGAAACTGATCCGCTCACCTAGGGTTTCGGCGAGCTCACCAGAAATGGAGAGGACAGCGGCACTGCTCTAGGTGGTGGTCGGCGGCGGCGTTTCTGAGGTCCCTGGCGATGATGGAGGTGCGGACGAGGAGCGGCGTGATGGGGCAGGGTCGAATCTGTGGTCGTTGCCCCCGATTACTTCCTAGCGCGGAGTAGAGGAGTGGCCGGAGGGCTCCGGTCATCGGTTTGCTTCGGGAGGTGGTGGCCCTGCTCAAAGGTGGAAGCAATCAGTGTCAATAACCCGTCGGTGAGATGCGCCAGAGCAAGGGGATCACATGGGAACCAAAAGGAGATGGCGGCCGTACCTAGTCTTGCCGGAATTGGTCAGACACGGCGGCAGATGGGTGGAGCTCCGACGAGCAAATTCAGGAGCCTGGCGGCTTCTCTGGCTCATGGAAAATAGGGGAAGGGAGGAGGAGGGGTCTAAATAGGCTCGGGCACCGTCGAATTTAGGCAGACATTCAAGGGGATTTAAGAGGGAATTAACAGGGGGGCGACTCGGTCTCCGGCATGATCTCCGGCCCGAGGTTGAAGACGACCTCGTGCTGACGAGGGGGTCCCACCAGTCAGCGTGATAGCGTGTACCAGTTCGGGGAGAAAGTAAGTGGGCCGCGGGTTGATTTTATTACTGGGCCAGACCGTTCCCTTCGGCCCTTTTCTATTTTTTTCCTTTTCCTTCTTTTTCTTTTCTGTTTTCTTATTTCGCTCATATCTTTTGCAAATTTGATTCAAATTGATTCAAACCAAAATGCAATTTTTTCTAAATTTCAACTTAACATTCTAAGACAGTAAGAAACATGTTTTCATAAATAAAACTAATTTCCAATAAAAACTTTATAATTTAACCAAAGGGCTTATTTGCATAAACCAAAGTAGAAAGAGGATTTTAAAATAACCCTTTTAAATTCAGAGAATAAACTTTACAAAAATAGTTTTTGAAATATATTTTTCAAACATTCCTTTGGCATAGAAAACTTTATAAATCATTTTGTAAGACATTTCCTTTGAACAATGTGCTTGCATAGTATTTGAGATAGTTCAAAATAATATATATATTTTTTTATTCTTTTCGTCAAAATAATTTCTTCAAGGACTAACAGAGAGTTTTGATAGGGCTTTTCTATTAAGTCCTTAAGATAAATCAAAAAGTTATGATTTCTTGTGAAATTTAAATCAATTCAACAAACAAGATTTCTATTTTTATTTTATTTTTTCACATTCCAAATTTTGGGATGTGACAGACTACGACCCTTAAAAGAAATCTCGTCCCGAGATTTGGAGAGGCTAGAAAGAAAGATGGATTTGGGATACCAGGTGGGCTACCACCCTTAAAAGAAACTTGTGTGGGTAGTCTAGGTTTTAGGTTCATGGTAGGCACAACTTGGATTTGACTTGGCACTGGGTCATCTTTTGTACCATATGTTGCTTATACCTTCATTTCCAATAAGTGGGTGTCTATTTACACACTATGGCATCCAATCTTCCTCAAGGTGGCTTGAGTAGATCTTTCCTCCGTTGCAGAGCTTCTGTCCATCAAGGTAGTTGTTGAACTACTTTGGACACTGAAGAGTCACTCTTTGGGTCAATCAGAAGACCAAGTTGAGTTGTTCTCATAGCTTCATTTCATATCCCCTCTTTGATCTTTGTAGACTTGCAAGTCATCTTCAACGGTAAGCTTGTGGCTCATCCTCACCATGTTCCTACATGCTAGCAACACTTTGCCTATTATAAGGGTACAATATCTTATCTTCCTAGGGTTCAGGTTTAACAACGTCATCTCTCTTGTAGGTATGTCTCTCTAGATTTACCATTCTTCATTACAAGAGCGAACAATCTGAGTAGTCATCATGGGGGCCAATCCATAACGCACCCAATCATTACCTTGTATTTCAGTTTGGTACATCTCGTATGCTAACTCTTGGTCAACCTCACTAGTTTTGACAAAATTCTATGGATATTGAATCCATGTTTCAATTGTTGAGATCTTTTAGAAAGCAACCTATCGAGCCTTAGCTAGTGGTTTGCATAAACTCTTAGATGGAAAAATCTCTTAGCTTGCAGATCCTTCGGTTTTCCACCTCTTGTTCTATGCTTCTTATTCATGATACTGAGCATCTTAGCTAGAGCTGACAATGTTGTTGTCTTCATGGAGGCTTTTCAAGAAACACTTGTTTGGGTTTGAATAAGGTGAGAATAGACAGAAGGGATCTAAAGAAATTTCCTACCCAACGTTGCGGTTCAAGGTAAATCAATCTTACAATCAATAAACATGCAACTCATTAATCATTCAAGTTTTAACACAAATGAAAGTATGATCATAAACATTTATTACAACGACATCGCTTTATTACAAGTCTTAAATGGAGGTCCAACTAAAATTTCTTGGCTCTCTTTCAGGCAGATCCATTGTTTTGGTCTATCTTCTCCTTCAGAGCTGCAATCTGATTATCCTTGGTGATGTTGAGGTCATTTTGAACACTAAGCTCAAAAGCAAGTTCTACCATGTCACCTTGAAGTTGACTCATGGTTTCCTTCAGTTCAGTGATATCCTCTATTTCTTCTTTGAGGTCCTTTTGGGTGTTATGAAGTCTCCACTTGAGTCTTTCTCCAAGTTCTTTTATAGCTCTCCAAGCAGCACATCTTGCAGAATCAAAGAATGATGGATACATCTCGGAGTTGGTGAACATCCAGAGTCCCATCTTCTTGTGGTCATCTTCTTTGTTCTTGTATAGGTGGATTTGTACCCACCAATACTCTTGACCTTCATCAATCATGGGAAATCCCTTGTAGATAGCTTCTCCTTGCATTCCCATGCTTAACATGAGGTTCTTCAGAGCCTTGGGAAATTCAGTGTCACACTTCAGGGTCATGGTCATCACGGGTCCTTTCTTGATGGATTCGTTGATGATGGACATCTAAAAGATTTTAAAACAAGGAATGAGTAGTGAAAGAATATCTTAACTAGAAAGTAAAACTTGGACAAAAATTTTAAATCCTAGGGTATTATATTTTTCCTTCATTGCTTGCAAAACAACTTGTTGGTCCCAAATTTATCAAGATCCTTGTAAAAAATTCTAAGTCCTATAACTATTGATGTTTTGAGATTTCCTTCTAGACTCCTTTCAATTTCTTCCTTTGGTGTTGAGTTGAAGCTCTTCATCTTTGGGTTGAATTGAAGAGGAGTAGAGACAAAATGACTAGGGAAACAGTTTACGAGGAAAAGACTGTGTAAAGTTTTTAACTTAAAAGTAACTCCTATATTTCTAAGGGGTCTTTGTCCAATCCTAGGGTTACGAACCTAAGGGCAACACAATGCTCTGATACCATCTGTAGTGACCTCACCTTTTAAAGATGACGATCCCTATGCTTTTTCAGTGCTAGTCCCTGGATCAACGCTAGCACACACAGTTTAAGATGTAATATCAAGAAATAAAGGTCATTTTATTACATCGTATGATCCAGCAATTACATAAAGAACTTACAATGCTCACAGCCTAGAGCTTTCAGAGTTTACAACGAAATCAAAACTAGCATGGAGTCCTTCTTCTTCATGTGCCATAGGCGAACATGTTGCGGACAGACTCGTAACCCTGTCGTACCTTTCGTATCGCAAAACTTGCAACATGAAATGTTGCAGCCACAAAGGGTCAATACACTTGAATTGTATTGGCAAGATGTCATTGTTTGGTGGACACAAATGGAACCTAACACTTAGATGAATATTTGGCTAGGTGGAGCTTCAGACCTATTTGCACTAAGCAATTTAATCCTATCATTATCTTGAAGCAAAACTTTTAGCTAGACAACTTGACTTGGGTGATCTACCCCTGTAGCCACAGGCCATAGTTATCGTACGGGACACACTGGTCGATAAATACCTACATCAATTGTCAAAAGCTCAATTACTACATATGGACAACTTGGTTTGGGTGAACCATTCCTGCAGACACTGGCACATAGACATGGCACGGGAACTGCTAGCCAATAGACACTTGCACCAATTGGCATATTCCCAGTTCAACCCACAAGTTTCAGTTTTAAGAAGTTGGCATGATGAGATCCTTGAACATCTTCAGAATCATGTCGCTCAAAATTGTCCATAACCGGGGACACGGCTAAGTACTTAGTTTTAACCCTCTGCATAGGTGGTGCACTTTTCCCACAAGACTTAGTCAACCTCTTTTGCCATGATGCTCATTTTGCTCAAATGGCCAAGTGAAGACCAAGACGAGACCTTTCAGAGGCAATCCCTCAGACCAACCCGGACGCGCTCCCAAAAACCACCCTCTGTCCGTCTGGCTGAGTTCTCGCAACTTAGTTAGTCAAGACAGAGCCCATATGACTCGTGGTTGCACTGGAAGCTTCACGACTTGAGCGTCTCCAATCTCTTTGTTCCTGGGTGGCCGTCCACAAGTGAGATGCACCTGGTGGTTCAGAGGTTCGATGACATGACCCCAGGGAACCACTCAACACAAACCATTCTTACCACTTTCCACCCAGGTGTTTCATTAACTTAGTTGTTTTCTTGGTTTTTGTAAAACAAGGGTTTTCAACACTTAGTCAAAACGTGTGATGATCCCTTCCCACAACAAGTATAAGGCAACCTATAGCAGCAGCAGTTCTACTAGGAGATGCAAAAGCTATACATAAGCTAAATAATAGACTTAGCATAAAATCATAACTACTAAGACCATTTTCACCTACACATGCATCTTCTACAACAAAGCTACTAGTGATAATTCTTCAGTAGGACAAGGAGATGATGACACTTGCCTTAGTAATCTTTCTGAAGATTGTACGTCTTAGTCAACACAAGTAGCTCTCCGTACAACTATAAAATAGAAGATAACACAAAATAAACACACCATCCAAGGCAACATATTCAAACAAGACAACAAAAGTGTTTATTTGTTTTAGCTTAGTCTTGTTTTGTCTTAGTGATATTTGGACAAAGGATTGGGCATGATGTTGGCTTGATATGGATGGAGAAAAATGGCTAAGTCAAGGACTTAAAGATTGATGGGGCTTTCTAGATTGTTTAGGGAGAGTTAAACACTTAGCAAAATAACTTAGGCTTGGTTGAGAAGTTGGATGGATATATTTCTAAGTCTTGAGGTCTATCTCCTCCATCTTCTTGACTTGGCTCTTTGATCTTGATCTTCTTGTTTGACTTCACCTCTTGTCTTCTTCTTCAACTTCTTCTCCATGGTCTTGGTATGGAAGGCTCATTTGCCACTTTGTTGGATGGAGTAGTCAAACACTTAGAAGAATTTGGAGGTGATGAGATTGAGGGTTTTTCACTTTGGGCCAAGGTGGAGAGTAGAGTTTTACTAAGTCATGGTGAATTTTTATGTGGTCATTAGGACTTATCATATTTCACATTTTTGTTTAGTGGGACAAAATAAAATAGCACAAAGTGCATGATAGGATTTGGAAATTTGATATTTGCTAAGGTGCTTATTTAACTCATCTATATCTTTGCAAAAAGAGGAACTAATGTATTTGATCCTGGAAAAGTGTGGGAAATGTGTGTGAAGTGTTCTGGTGGTTTTATAGTATTAATATATTCAACTTTGCAAAAGGAATTATTCCTAAATTAATTATAGAATTAAATCTAGGAAGAAAATACTCAATTCCATATTTGAATTTGAATACTTAATAAAATTGATTCAAATAATTTGGGAAATGGTCCTACTGGATAGAGGATAATAATAAGGTCCATTTGCAAAAAGAATCATTTAAAAAGAGTTTATAGAATTTGAATTATATAAAAAACACTCAAATTCTCATATTTGAATTTTAATTATTTTAACTATTTCAAAATTCAAATTTTATTGTAGAATGGTGTTCTACACGATTTTAGGAATCCATAGAAATATTATTTGCATTTTTTGGATAAACAGATCAAAAGATATGGATTTCTGAAGTTTAAATCATTTTTTGGGTATTCTGAAATAAACAGAATTTTATTTCTTAACGTGGCGATGACGTGGCAGCCTCTGATTCGCCGGTACCGTTTCGGTCTGGGAATAGATTATAGCCATAGGATATTATGTAGATCGGGTGGCCCAGATTTCATGGTACCGGTTCGTTTTATGTGAAAGGTTGAGCGCCGTTAGATCTAGATCTGAGGGTTGGAAACAGATCCGCTCACCTAGGGTTTCGGCGAGCTCGCCGAAAATGGAGAGGACGGCGGCGCTGCTCCAGGTGGTGGTTGGCGGTGGCGTTTCCGAGGTCCCTGGCGATGACGGAGGTGCGGACGAGGAGCGGCGTGACGGGGCGGGGTTGAATCTGTGGTCGTTGCCCCCGATTACTTCCTGGCGTGGTGTAGAGGAGTGGCCGGAGGGCTCCGGTCATCGGTTTGCTTTGGGAGGTGGTGGCCCTGCTCAAAGGTGGAAGCAATCGGTGCCAAGAACCCGTCGGCGAGATGCGCCAGAGCAAGGGGATCACATGGGAACCAAAAGGAGATGGCGGCCTTACCTAGTCTTGCCAGAATTGGTCAGACACGGCGGCAGATGGGTGGAGCTCCGGCGAGCAAATTCAGGAGCCTGGCGGCTTCTCTGGCTCATGGAAAAGAGAGGAAGGGAGGAGGAGGGGTCTAAATAGGCTCGGGCACTGTCAAATTTAGGCAGGCATTCAAGGGGATTTAAGAGGGAATTAACAGGGAGGGAGACTCGGTCTCTGGCGTGATCTCTGGCCCGAGGTTGAAGACGACCTCGTGCTGATGAGGGGGTCCCACCAGTCAGCGTGATAGCGCGTACCGGTTCGGGGAGAAGGTAAGTGGGCCACGGGTTGATTTTATTACTGGGTCGGACCGTTCCCTTTGGCCCTTTTCTATTTTTTTCCTTTTCCTTTGTTTTCTTTTTTATTTTCTTATTTCTCTCATATCTTTTACAAATTTGATTCAAATTGATTCAAACCAAAATGCAATTTTTTCTAAATTTCAACGTAACATTCTAAGACAGTAAGAAACATGTTTTCATAAATAAAACTAATTTCCAATAAAAACTTTATAATTTAGCCAAAGGGCTTATTTGCATAAACCAAAGTAGAAAGAGGATTTTAAAATAACCCTTTTAAATTCAGAGAATAAACTTTACAAAAATAGTTTTTGAAATATATTTTTCAAACATTCCTTTGGCATAGAAAGCTTTATAAATCATTTTGTAAGACATTTCCTTTGCACAATGTGCTTGCATAGTATTTGAGATAGTTCAAAATAATATATATATATTTTTTATTCTTTTCCTCAAAATAATTTCTTCAAGGACTAATAGAGAGTTTTGATAGGGCTTTTCTAATAAGTCCTTAAGATAAATCAAAAAGTTATAATTTCTGGTGAAATTTAAATCAATTCAACAAACAAGATTTTTATTTTTATTTTGTTTTTTCACATTCCAAATTTTGGGATGTGACACATTGGTATATTGCATGACTTCATTTCGGATATCATGTTCTATTCTTAGTATCTATTTTGTGTGTACATGTTTCTTTGTGATAATTATCTTTGTGATGGTGTCTATTTAGAAATTTATACACATGAGCGATGATATCTCCTTATTTGATATCTTACTTGAACTTTATGTGTTGGGATGGGATGATAAGCAATATCATTCATTAAAGACTATGTGGATGCTCTATGCTCATCCTTATATTAGTCTTATAATATGCTTTGTCATTTCTCTCACACATTCCTTTGGTTGAGCCTTTTAATATGTCGTCTCTTATTTGTAGCTCAACCATTTCTTTGATGCAAGTGTTAAGCTTAATTTCTTTTCTATGATCTCTTACAAATGGTTGCGTTTTAAATGGTATTGAGGGAGTGAGGATTCCATGTTGTGCAAATTGTATTCAAATGCAAACATTCTAATTCTTGCACGTACCTTGGGGAGCTTCCTTAGTTCATTTAAAGCACCATTTTGCGGTTAGCGTGGTATTTAATTTCACTTGGAATCATTTAGTTTTCAATAATATTGAGGGAGTGATGATTCCATGTTTGTGCACATTATACTTCAATCCAAATAGAATATTTTGTGCACAAACCTTGGGGAGCTTCCTCATATTATTTAGAGCACCCTTTTGGTCTAATCATAATATCTTTATTCAATTTGTTCTTTGGGCCGATTGATTGCTCTCTTCATTTGGTGAAGTTTATCCATCATGTTATCTTATTTTGTTTGCAATCTTTGATCCTCAATATAGTTTGATTTCCTTCAAAAATTTGCCTTTGTATATGTGCATGTGTTTTCACTCATTTATTTTGGATATGCACACCGTTTTGGAGGAGCTCTCACTATATTGGCCTGCTAAGTTTTTTTTGCCCATTTTGGCAATGGATGCCAATGGGGGAGAAGTTTCGAGGGTTTAAAGGGAATTGGGTTTTATGCTTTGGTTTTGTTCTTAAGCATTTGCCTTGCATGCTTTGTATCGTTGTGTGTTGCTTCGCATGGTTGAGTATATAGTAGAAACTCCACCAACAACCTTGGTTGGCAATATATGCAATGAAATCAAGATCATTCGCACATGCATAGATTGTGGGGGAGTTTGCTCTATATATGGTGGTTCTACTAACATCACATACTTTTGTAGTATTTGATGTTAGTACAACCATTGTGGTTATTTGAATTCATTATATAAACCCTCTCAAAGAGATTGTCATCAATTACCAAAATGGGGGAGATTGAAAGATCATATCGAGTCCCATGTGTGGTTTTGGTAATTAATGACAATCCCTATGGACTAATGGTTGCATTGAGTTATATGTGTAGAACTTATCCATAGACAATGCTTGAACCATTTGTTGGATTCAAGGTTGTAAGAAGAAGATTATGTGTTGACCAAGGTGTTATTCAAGAAGTGATCAAAAGATTGGTCTTAAGGGATTTGATCTTATGTCAAGTGTGTCTTGAAGAATAATATTGAGTGAGCTCTCATGTGTATCCTCAAGACACCATCATTATGGAGAAAGAAGAATTGGCTCGAGGATTGATCAAGTCAAAGCGCAAGTTCAAGATGAGCAACTAGAAGAGAACATATGCTTGAAGCTTGCCACCTATATTGTGATCATGGATATTTGAAGATATGCTTAAAGAGAGTCTCTTCCATAGTGGAGTATGGAGGAGCAATCCGCAAGACTTCACCAAGCAAGCTCAATCAAGAAAGGTGGTCCAACTTGAGAAGATCAAGATCATCATTATCCACCTCAAGTGGAATGCTCAAGGCAAAGGTATGATGTTGATAGGGTTTCTTTCTTACCGGTCTCATGGTGTTAGTTGTGAGACCGGGTTATAGGATCGGTAGCCGTACTATCAAGAGGGGCTCTCGAGTGAGTAACTTAATCGTATCATTTGGAGAGAGCTCAAACCTTTGCATAATTGGCATCATCTTTCTTGGTTCTTATTTGGATTTTATCCATGTGAGGTTCTAGAGCTTGTGGTTATTTCCATGACAAGCTCTAGGTCATCAAAAACGGATTCCGCATGAAACTGTTCTTGCATTTTTGGTGTTTGGAGGTTTTATCCATTTGTCTTCAAAGAGAGGTCAAATCTTCATCATTTGGTTTTATCCTCCTTGGTTGGACTATGATGTTTCTCTGCACAAAGTTGTAGAGCTTGTTGTTGTGATTCCAACGAGCCCAAGATCATCGAAAACGGAGTCCGGATGCTCAAGTTATTGCCGTTTTCATTTTGGTATTTCTGCTGTTTTACGGGGGCCGGAAATAGCCGGCCCGGGGCCGGAAATAGCCGGCCCGGGGCCGGAAATAGCCGGTCTGAGGGCCGACTTTAGCCGGACTGCCCAGAATTTGTGGTGAAAACCCCTCTGTCGCAAACCGGCTATTTGTTTGGCTATTTCTGACCAGGGCCGGACTTTTTAGGCCGGCTATAGCCGGTGTTAAGTCTGGCTTTAGCCGGTGTAAGTGGCTGTAACGGTCAGATTTTGAAGGGGGGTATAAATACCCCTTCTTCCTCCTTGGAACAACCACGAAATGGGCTTCTCTCTCCTCCATTGTTGACTTTGCAACTTGCCCTCCCTCCTCCATTCCTCCCATGATTCTTGCATATTTTTGAGGGAAAAGAGAGAGGAGATCTATATCTATATTTCCACCAATCCATCTCTCCTCTAAGTGAGGGGAACATAGGGGATCTAGATCTTGAAGTTCTTTGTGGATTTCCTTTGTTCTTCTTCTCATATCTCTCCATAGCATTAGTTGCTTTGGTGAGATTTGGGTGAGAAGGATTTGAGCACTTTGTGTGCCCTTGCCATTGCATAGGTTGCATCGGTTTGAGTTCTCCCCGGAGATTCGAGTAAGTGAAAGTTTGTGAGCTTATTACTCTTGGGTTCTTGGAACCCTAGATGGCTTTGTGGCTTTGTGGAGCCTTGGTGGCTATCCTTGGGAGCCTCCAATTAAGTTGTGGATGCATGCCCGAAGATTTGTGTAAAGGCCCAGTTCCGCCTTGAGGAACCCCTTAGTGGAAGAGTGACCTAGGCCTTTGTGGCGCAAGCTCACACCGGAGAATAGGGTGAGGCCTTTGTGGTGTTGGTTAGGCCTTTGTGGCAATACCACACCCCTCCAACAAGACATACTCCCTTTCAAGGGAGGTACTCGGAAATACATCATCGTCTCTGCATACCTCGGTTATTCCTATACCCGAGCTCTTTACTTATGCACTTTACATTGTGATAGCCTTCGTGCTTGAAGTCATATATCTTGCTATCACCTTGTTACTTGTATTTCTTAGCATAAGTTGTTGGTGCACATAGGTGAGCCTAGTTTATTTAGGTTTTGTGTACTTGGCAAAATAAACGCTAGTTTAATTCCGCTTTTGTTCAAGCCATTCGTAAAATTTGATATCGCCTATTCACCCCCCCCCTCTAGGCGACATCTGTGTCCTTTCAAGTGGTTGTTGGCCACCACCCTAAAAATAGGGTGGACGGTGCAGGGTGCCAGAAGAGGATGTCAGCCTCCTCCACCCACTCCTGTGGACCGGTGCCACTACTCTACGAAGACTACGTCTATCGAAGACTCAAGAGTACAGCAGTCCTCCCTCCTTGGCCGTTTGTGGCAACCCCTTCCCCAAGATGATAAGGGGAAGAAGGACCTCGGCGCTATAAAAGGAGGGGAGGCCACCCCTTAGAAGGGTTGGGATCTTCATCTCTGGGCTCCTAGCTAGGCTAAGTTGGTTCTTCAACCTCCGGCCAGTTAGAGCTCTGTAATCAAGACCTTGTACTCCTCACGAGGTATCGCGTCGTAATACAAGAAGGCAGGAAGTAGGGGTTTTACCTCACCACAAGGGCCCTAAACCTGGGTAAGGCTCGGTGTCTCTCTCTGCAGTGTGTGGTGCGTTCAACGTCTCGAGGCTTCCGTCACCGTGTTTCATTGCGATCCAAGATCTCCCACGTTCAGCCCCCTGCGTTCGAATCTTTGGGTCCGTCGCATGGTACCCCGTGTTCTTGCGACACGAAATCCATCGACACTATGACCTAAACCTTTTAATCCATCAGCTTTACCAACAAAGTTGGTTAAGTATGTTGTAAGCATCTAGGAAAAGTGGACAGGGACACTTTCATATAGCAAGCCACCAGCATATCACTACAAAGAGTGATTCACACTGAAAACCCTCAAGTTAATCATCCAGCACCCAATAGTAACTATGTATACCTCAGTGAACCATCACAGTAAAATAAATAACCAGAAGCTATTGCAAGAGCCACAATATCAGTCACTAAACCTAGCTTCACTGCTAGGGACTAATCAAGCTCAACAGAAGAAAAGTTTGCATCACTGAAACCAGCACAGTAGTAGCTCACTGCAAGAAGGTGCACTGAAGCTGTTACATCACAACTAAGTGAACAATAGTAGCCAGAGATAACTGCAAACAATAGGTGATTCCAGTCTCAGTATAACTCCCTAGCCAGCAGCCAATGTTGCTTGTTGCGTGGTGAATGACCAGCCCGTTGGGAACCCCAAGAGGAAGGTGTGATGAGTATAGCAGCTAGTTTTCCCTCAGTTAAGAAACCAAGGTTTATCGTTCAGGAGAAAAGCAGACAATGCGACTGAAGGTGATGCTTGCTAGTTTGTGACAGCTTCGGACAATTTACATATGGCGCCTCGTCCAAGCTTTGCTTGCTAGCTGCAATGAGGAACCTGCACACAACACAACCAAATACTTTGTTCCCAACTTGCGATGAGGTTGTCAATCTCACTGGTTTGCTTGAAACAAAGGGTATGAGCGTATCGAGTGGAAAACAGTAGAAGTATGCGAGTAAAGTAAACAGTGCAAGTAAAGTAAACAGGTGATAGCAATATGATGGAAATAGGACCGGGGTCCACAGTTCACTAGTGGTGTCTCTCCATAAGATAAATAACACATGCTGGGTAAATAAATTACATTTGGGTAATTGATAGAATAAAGATAAACGTGATATGTCAAGAAGATCACTATGAGATTTACTCTGGGCATTACAACAAAATACATAGACCGCCATCCAACTGCATCTATGACTAATAATCCACTCACGGGGATATCATCCGAACACCCCATGAGTATTAAGTTGCGAACAACAGATAATTGCATTAAGCAAAGTGTGTAATGTAAACAAAGCATATGCCCTTGAGCATATGAATGTTGTTTTCTCCCTAGTAGCAACAGCACATCTACAACCTTAGAGGTTTCTATCACTCCCCCAGATTAAATAGAGGCATGAACCCACTATCGAGCATAAATACCCCCTCTTGGAGTCACTAGCAACTACTCGGCCAAGATAGCTACTAACAACGGAGAGCATGCAAGATCATAAACAACATAGAGATAAAAAAAGATATATTTCAGTATAGCAACTCAATCATAACACCAATATCCATCGGATCCCAACAAACCAAACATGTAGAATTACATAACGGTGATCTCAATCATGTAGGGCAGCTCGTGAGATCTAAACATGAAGCACATGGTGGAGAAGACAACCATCTAGCTACTGCTATGGACCCATAGTCCAAGGTAGACTACTCACTCATCGCTCCGGAGGCAAGCATGGCGATGAAGAAGACCTTCGGTGGCGATTTCCCTCTCCGGCAGGGTGCCGGGAAGAGCTTCTGGACCCTCTCGATCTTCGGGTCGATGGCGGCGGCGGATCGCGATGTGTTCTGGAAAATTGATCGGGTCTTAGGTTTTTTCCGTCGGGGGTCTTTATAGGCGAAGGGGCGATGTCAGAGGTGGAGCCAGGTGGCCTCACACCAGGGTGGCGCGGCCCAGGCCCTGGCCGCGCCAGCCTGGTGTGTGGGGCCCCTGTGGCTCCCCTCCTACTCCTCTTCGGATCTCTGGAAGCTTCCGGGTAAAATAAGACTTAAGGAACTTGTTTCGTCCAATTCTGAGAATATTTCCTGTGTATCACTTCTGAAACACAAAAACAGCAGAAAACAGGGAACTGGCACTATGGCGACTTGTTAATAGGTTAGTTCTGGAAAATGCATAAAAGTGCCACGAAGTGTAACGAAACATTAGGCAAATGGTGTAAAAACAAGCATGGAGCATCAAAAATTATAGATACGTTTGAGACGTATCAAGCATCCCCAAGCTTAACTCCTGCTCGTCCTCGAGTAGGTAAGTGATAACAAAAGAATAATTTTTGAGGTGACATGCACCTACACAATCTTGATCATATATGTAAGTATTTGTGAGCTGGGATCATAAGAACTTAAAACATGGGCATGAAAGATATGATCTTGACAATAAGAAACTTAGCAACCATGTTATAAACATGCAAATGAACACAAACAAAAGATCATGAAAATAAAACAATGAAAGTCAAACGTGTGTTCAAATCATAAGGAAAAACATACAAATGGTTTTTAGCTTGTCCTTCATAGAGAGCAAAACATAAATGCATAGGACACCTTCAAGTTTAAGAGGGCGACTAGATACAAATAATTTAAGAACAAGTGAAACCAACAATATGAATCAATCAATGAAAACTTTGGGACAATGCACATTATACTAAGAATGACAACTTTGCTCTCTTAATGGTGCATAAAGATAGAAGGTGGTGACTCAACATAAAAGTAAAAGAAAGGCCCTTCGCAGAGGGAAGTAGTGATTGCAAGTTTTATAACCTTCAAAAATTATGGTACTTACCAACTTTGAGCTCTCATTGCCCCCATCATAAGCATCTTGAATGGTTAAAGTTAATGCGAGAACAATTATGATGCATATGCTTGACAAATCATAAGTTGAAAACCTCGTGTCCCGTGAATACGAGTACCCAAATCTCATGCTACTTTACTTAGAGTCCCAAGCAAGGCTCTTGTCATTGTAAGTATACACGTATCATCGAAAACCGTCAATGGGGTACCTCCGTGCCTGATGACATGGAACAAGCCCACATCAAAATGATAGGACAAGCAGACAATGAACACCTCGACATCTCTTTTATTTGCCATTTGTTTAGCTTTTTATTGTGAGATGCGTCGTCGAATGTTCACCATGGGTATGCTGCAAATTTCCACCATGAATTATGCATGGCTTAGATTAGCAGCCCGGCATTTCCCTAACACATATACAAACTCCATGATCCCCACAAGATTCCCAATTCATTTCACACCGCGAGCATCCATAAACAAAAGATCATGATATCAACTCAAATAAGAAGTGCAATGTTGAAAGCTTGCCCATGACTGCATGGCTGGGCTAGTCTCCAACTTACAACTTGCAAGCATAACAACTCAACATAAGAGACCACAATGTCAAATTTTTAAGAACAGGAAAAAGTAAAGTGTGCCTTCCAGTTCGTGAGAGCTTTACTGACCGAATTTTTGCATAACACTGGTAAGAGTTTAATTTGAAGAGAAAATAAAAGCAAGTCAAATTTACTTGGAATAGCAAATTGCTAGTAGGTATGTATGGTGGACACTTTGGAAGACTTCGTTTTTAAGGAGTTGGATGCATGAGTAGAGCTCATACTCAGTACAAGGCGAGGGCTAGCAAAAGACTGGGAGCGACCAACTAAGAGAGCAATAATGGCCATAATCATGCAAAGTGACAAAGCGACATTAAAAGAAACATACGATGGCATCAAAAGTCAAAAACTAAATGATCATAGAGGCTATTGGCGACTTTGTAAGAGTCTAACATGTGTGAGCATGCGCCAAGTCAACCCAAATAAAGCATCAAGGAGAAAACCAAAATAATGCTTCCAAACAATTAAAACAACGCATGATTTTTTCAAAGGCTCATTAAGCAATCTCAATTATTTGAGACAAGTCATGCTACAGCAAAACCACTAAGCATACCATCAAAAGACATCAAGCATGGCATGAAAAAGCCTAAGCCGCAGTCTACACAAGCTCCTTCTTGTACCACTATTTTTCACAAAGCTCTTTCTCTTTTCCAACACCATTCAATTTTTTTAAAGACACCTCTTTTGATGAATACCAATAAAGATCAGAGTAAAAAATACACCTTGATGAAGAGATATCACAAGGTATGAACATAAATCAAGGCGAAAACGAAGACCAAAAGCAGTAGCGGAAACTAGAGCGTTCTTTGCAAATGAAAACGAATACATCTCCTCCAAAGGAAATTTGTTGGGGTCCAACCATTTATTGCAGCAAACAAAACAAACTAACTAAGAAAACTAAACAACTGACGCTCCAAGAAAAACACATAGTGCATGAAGCAATAAAAATATAGTGTTTTGAAAGGAGACCTGATTTTTGCCGATGAAGAAGGGGTGCCTCGGGGGAATCCCCAAGCTTTGATGCTTGTACTTCTTGGATATTTCTTGGGGTGATGCATGGGCATCCCCAAGCTTGAGCTTTTGTCCATTCTTCAACTCATCTCATCATTCTCCAATCCCTACACTTGAAAACTTCCTTCATACAAAACTAAACACAAATCTATTAGCAACATTAGTGTAGGCATAACATATAATCAACCTCTTTTTGCTTCAGGTTTCAACCCAAAACCACCACATATATAGCATATACTACTGTAGCAACTTCCCCAAGAGTTCCATGATCAAAAGAACTCAAAAGAAAGCGATTAAGCGGCAAACACAAATATTGGCAGAAATCTATCAAAACAGAACAGCTGACAAAGGCCGAATTTTTTCGGGGTTTTCTGTTGCTCAAATCAAAAAGTGTTCAACTAACAAAAGTTTGGATATAACCTGGGGCATATGCATAAGAAATCACAGATCCAAAAGATATACAGAGGATTTATACGAATTTTTACGGTGCAGCACCGAAAACAGTTTCAGGACAGCAACATCCTCAAATCTTTACCTCACTCAAATTAGAGGCTTCTCTTGGCACAAAAACGAAATAAACAAGATAAGGAGCGGTCATTACAGTAGTAATGACTTCCAAGACTCAAATAAAAGAAAAAGTACTGAAAAGAAAATATTGGGTTATCTCCCAAGAGTGCTTTTCTTTAACGCCTTTGAGCTAGGCGTAGAAAATTGCGAATCAAGTAACATCAAGAGATGAAGTAGTTATGAAAGAAGCATTAGGATCCACAATAGGAGTCTTTTCAACAATGAAGGGAATTATGTCCAAATGAGTTTTTGAAGATCCTTTATGATCACGCTTTGGTACACTAGTTTCATCGAAGGGATTTTCAGGACAAATCCAACTAGAATTATTTTCCCAAACATCATGTATTCCTGAAAGTTTATAAGGTATTGGCACTCTAAAATCTTCATTGGGTGTGCCAACAACCACTACAGGTGAGCCAAGCTTATTGAATTTCTTAAAAACTTTTCTAGCCTCATTGGCAACATCTTTAAATTCTAAGCGCATAGTTTCCAAAATGAAAGCTTTCTTTTCAGGATCTTCAATTCCATGAAGCTTAAGGAACATGTATTGCAAAAAGGGATTAAGATTAGCAAACCTAGCTTCTAACATGTGAACTAAATAAGCAGAAGCAACTTCATAACAAGGAGCTAGCTCAACCAAAGATTTTTCCTCAACTTCTTTATGCATACTAATATGATTAAAGAACTCCTCAGTGTTATCTTTCCCAATAATTGAACCACTACCTACTGAGAGGTCCTCCAAAACATACTTAGAGAACAACATAATGACCTAAAGTAAAGAAATAACAACTACCAAGGATTCTAATTTTTTTGGGTTTTTGATAAAATGATGCAAGTAAAATAAATAAAGTAAAGCAAAACAAATAACAAAGTAAAGGATGTGTGTGCGAAAAACTCCTCTCGCAGAAGTCTTCTACTTCCTCCCCGGCAACGACACCAGAAAAAGCTGTTGCTTGTTGCGTGGTGAATGACCAGCCCGTTGGGAACCCCAAGAGGAAGGTGTGATGAGTATAGCAGCTAGTTTTCCCTCAGTTAAGAAACTAAGGTTTATCGTTCAGGAGAAAAGCAGACAATTCGACTGAAGGTGATGCTTGCTAGTTTGCGACAGCTTCAGACAATTTATATATGGCATCTCGTCCAAGCTTTGCTTGCTAGCTGCAATGCGGAACCTGCACACAACACAACCAAATACTTTGTTCCCAACTTGCGATGAGGTTGTCAATCTCACCGGTTTGCTTGAAACAAAGGGTATGAGCGTATCGAGTGGAAAACAGTAGAAGTATGCGAGTAAAGTAAACAGTGCGAGTAAAGTAAACAGGTGATAACAATATGATGGAAATAGGACCGGGGTCCATAGTTCACTAGTGGTGTCTCTCCATAAGATAAATAACACATGCTGGGTAAACAAATTATAGTTGGGCAATCTATTATATTATTAAAACAACTAACAACCAACAGTGTAGATTAGCTAGGAAAATTTTAAATAGGACCAATGACCAATATTAAGTTGTGCCAAATAGTACTCTGTATCACGTATTGATTTAGATCTGCGAAATATAACATGTCCTTATGCCTCACGTCAAGCTACAGCCCATCACACGGTGGAACAAAAAAGAGCTCCTCTCTGAATCATCAAATAAAAAAGGAAAGAGCAAACGTATTGAATCCAAACGTCACTTCTTTCACGGGAGATAATATGCATCTTGAATCCTCCCCACGCCATGCATCGCGAGCAACAGCGGCGTAGAATCATAACATTGGAGCGGACAAGAATCGTCTGAATCGTCGTAATGCTGCTCCGCGGGGCATGGCAGCAGGAGTTGGTATTGTCGTACATGCCTCTCAGGGACAGCCTAGCTAACCTCAAGAAAGGCAAAGCCGGCGGCTTTGCACTGCCACAACTGACAGCAGCTAACACCTCCGCTCAGGACCTGCGTGGCCGCAAGCCGTATTAGCTATTGTCTTCTCAAAACACAAACCAGCCGGCCAGACCCAACATGCCAACACACATCCGACCAAATCCATGTCAGGCGCCTTAAAAAAATCCAAGTCAGCCAAACCGGACTGATCAACACACAAAGAAGATTAAAATTGGCTGGCGATGCGCGACGCTGGCGAGCATCCAGGTCATCACGCCAGTGAAGATTAAAGTCATCAGACCGACAAAGATTGAATCTTCAACGAAGATTCAAGTCATCACTAGCTAAGGACAAGCACATGAGGTGTTGACATGATTAATTATACACCATGCATGTCGAAGATGTTGTCCCAACGGAGCTGACAAACATAGCAGGTATCCTAAATCTACCTCAAAGTCTTTGACGAGTGCTTATAGTGGTATTGATCTGGCAAACAACAAAGCCCAAGAGGGCAAGAGGCGGTTAGAATTGATGGCAACCTGCCGACCCAAGGATCAAACGCTGGTGCGGCTCCGACGCCAATAGAGGATTGGTGACCCGGCATTCAGTTTGCATCAGCTGGGCTTTATTATCTCCCGATGGTCTAAGCAGGTTATGTCCACACCTCGCTGAAGGCATACAGATGCAACCATGCAAGAGAAGAGATCATAGATACATGCATATAAAATACATAGTAATTAATTCCATGTAAGAACTAAAGAAGTTAAACCCATGGCCCATAAGGTGACTAAGGCTGAAAGAAGCACCGCACTTGATTCATATCAAAGGAAGGCACCACATTAGAGGACCACAAAAGTCAGACTTGTCGCAGGTAATTAAGTCAACAAAATTTTGTGAGAAGACTTGCATTACATATGCCTATTCCATAATCTATTGGAAACTATTCAACTGTATATTTTTGTAGATTATTGATAGTCCGTCAGTTGTCATAGTATAATGATAGTAGAATCGGTCGTGGTAGGTCGATCCAAATAATAACATTGTAAACAAATTTCTATTTTCATATAAATTATATTATGTTAGTAACATGGTTGAGAATAATTCATCACGTTTGTTGACAAAGGATGGAATATCTCTGCACCACTTACAGCCGTTCTAGATTATATAATGGGCTAAATGAATTGTTTTATTATAAAGCACATAGTTGGTATAACTCTGGGTTGATAAATAATATAAGTGTAATTACGAACCAATGGTAGATAAAATTCATAATACTTCATGTATGGAATTTGAATAAGAAAGAAAAAGTGGTTGGTGAATTAAAATACTCATTGGAATTTTATAAAAAATAATATATTGAAAAATTTCACAATGATAAATTATGTAAAGAGAGTATGAATTTTCTACTTCAAATATGTATGAAAATACAAATTGATTAAAAAACAGGCTGAATGAGAGCGGGCAATGACCTGTCAAGGTAAATAAGATGTGAGCATGTACATATGCATACATAGTTAGGCCAATTGTGTTGCATTTTAAAATAACAATGGAAAAGCTGAATCGACATGCATCGAGGAATAAAACGAATGATTTAGGTAGAAGCTATTCATTTTTAGTACTAATTATTTCATGGGGAAAACACCCAATAGATGTTGGAGGATGAAAGAGGGAAATTATCAAAATTGCTTAGAAAGCGTACATATAGCTTGCATCCTCATTCCATGATGACATACAATCGTGTCCACAATCTAAAGTACTTTCCTACCCGATCATGGTTCCTCATGACCAAGGACAACATTCTAATTTCATGACATACAATTAGTGGTGAATAAAATAGAATTGTAAATGAGCAGAGCTCATGCAGCTAGTAGACAAAATATTAAGAGAAAATATGGATTAAAGAAAATCTAGCCGCGCAAATGCGCGGGCCACCCAGCTAGTTGATAGAATAAAGATAAACGTGATATGCCAAGAAGATCACTATGAGATTTACTCTGGGCATTACAACAAAATACATAGACCGCCATCCAACTGCATCTATGACTAATAATCCACTCACGGGGATATCATCCGAACACCCCATGAGTATTAAGTTGCGAACAACAGATAATTGCATTAAGCAAAGTGTGTAATGTAAACAAAGCATATGCCCTTGAGCATATGAATGTTGTTTTCTCCCTAGTAGCAACAGCACATCTACAACCTTAGAGGTTTCTGTCACTCCCCCAGATTAAATAGAGGCATGAACCCACTATCGAGCATAAATACCCCCTCTTGGAGTCACTAGCAACTACTCGGCCAAGATAGCTACTAACAACGGAGAGCATGCAAGATCATAAACAACATAGAGATAACAAAAGATATATTTCAGTATAGCAACTCAATCATAACACCAATATTCATCGGATCCTAATAAACCAAACATGTAGAATTACATAACGGTGATCTCAATCATGTAGGGCAGCTCATGAGATCTAAACATGAAGCACATGGTGGAGAAGACAACCATCTAGCTACTGCTATGGACCCATAGTCCAAGGTAGACTACTCACTCATCGCTCCGGAGGCAAGCATGGCGATGAAGAAGACCTCCAGTGGCGATTCCCCTCTCTGGCAGGGTGCCGGGAAGAGCTTCTGGACCCTCCTGATCTTCGGGTCGACTGTCGATGGATTTCGTGTCGCAAGAACATGGGATACCACACGACGGACCCAAAGATTCGAACGCAGGGGGCTGAACGTGTGAGATCTAGGATCGCAATGAAACACGGCGGCGGAAGTCTCGAGTCATCGAACGCGTAGTACATTGCAGAGAGAGATGCCAAGCTTTACCCAGGTTCAGGGCCCTCGTGGTGAGGTAAAACCCCTACTTCCTGCCTTCTTGTATTGCAATGCGACACCTCGCGAGGAGTACAAGGTCTTGGTTACAAAGCTCTAGCTGGCCAGAGGTTGAAGAACCTGCATGCCCAGCTAGCAGCCTGAGGAAGATGAAGATTCGATCCCCTCTAAGGGGTGGCCTCTCCTCCTTTTATAGCTCCAAGGTCCTCCTTCCCCTTATCTTCTTGGGGAAGGGGTTGCCACACACGGCCAAGGAGGGAGGACAGCTGTAGACTCTATTCTTCCGTGGATGTAGTCTTCGTAGGGTAGTGGCGCCGGTCCACCGGAGTGGGTGGAGGAAGCTGACGTCTTCCTCTGGCGCCCTGCACCATCCACGCTATTTTTAGGGGGGGTGGCCAACAACCACTGTGCCACTTTGGGCAGGCACATCGAAAGTTGGTCTCCTCCCTGTCGGGGGTAGCGTGGGCAGTACGCAGTCTTCTGCCTTTTAGCTTCTTGCTCTGCACGCCAACGTGCTGAGCTGTCGTGGACGTGGTCCCTCTCCTCACCAGCAGGGGCTCGTGAGGAGGTCTTCTGGTCCTTAGCATCTTTGGTCATCGTTCTCCTCACGAGGCGCCTCCTCATGAGGGTCTTCTCCGTAGCTTGGGTCATTGGCTCTCCCCTGGGCTGAACATGGGCCGATGACGGGGCCTAGGAGCAGGTGGACCGGGATACCCCGGTATCCAGAACACCGACAGTAGCCCCCGGGAGCCCGACCCGCAAACGCGCCCTCTTGAGGGAGCGAAGGGCCGGGGGCCCCATAAGCTGCTGGGCCCTCCAATGGCACGCGTCAACTGCGTGGTTAGAGGACCATGTGAAGAAGTGGAAGTCATGGGCACGTGGCACCCTTGCAGTTGGCGAAGCGAAGCGGCGTGGAGATCGTGCGTAGTTGGTGGAGTAACGGGCGTTTTTCAAACCATCGCGTCAAGGGCGACGCTTCGGAAACCGCGCCCTGGCCGTCCCCTTAAAGGCTTGGCAGAGAAGGCTCCTTCCTCTTTCCCACAGCACATCGCCTCCGCCACTTCCCTTCCGAAGATCTTGTGCATCCAATCCCTTCCGAAAAGAATATATGTTGAACCTGTCAAGGCTCCACAGTTATGACTGGGGAACCTCGGCAGCTTCGGGGACTAGTGTCGGGGGGATGACCCCCGGTAGGGTTAAGAGACTAGAAAGATACAAGAGCTATGATTGGCTTTATGCCGGTTGACCAAGTAAGGGTCTGGCCGGGATATAAGGGTGTAGGCCGGGTTATGCGAATATCCCGGCTGGTATGTGGATATGCCGGTATAGCCGGAATACTAATATAGGGGTGCCGGCATATACTTAGATATGCCGGCCTAACCACTTGGTGTGTTGTGCAGGGGCAGGGGAGGCCGGATTACCCGACCTTCGTAGGTCGTTGGTCCGGCATATAGGTCCGGGGTATGGCCAATGGTCATATCCGGAATACAGAAGTCAGCTAATGTGTCACATCCCTACAATCAAGGAAGAAAACATCCAAGCATGGTAGCAGAGTGTGATGGCAGGGTGCACAGTGGAGGTTACCTGCCCTCACTGTGCACAAGTACAGAGCTTACCTCACAGGGGTAAGGTCATAGTGCAGAAAGTACAAGGTACAGGGATATGAAGTCCCATCGAGAGCAATCCGGGAGAAAGTCAAGGGTCTCTGCCTTCGACAGCAAGTCCTGTTTGGAGTGTAGTCCGTGTCTTGTGGTCTCTTGTGACCGTTGTAACCCTGGCTACCACTATATAAGGTGGCATAGGGAGCCCTGGTAAAGGGTTGGTCACTGAGTATTCCTCCACTTAGCAGTTCATCTTCCTTCTCTAGCAGAGAGCCTGGAAGCACCATTGTTGTACTACATCGATCCAAATATACATCCAGTAGAGCAGGAGTAGGGGTGTTATCTCCTTACGAGAGCCCCGAACCTGGGTAGATCTGTGTTCCTTTCTGTCGTGCTTTTTAGCTCGTTCCCCTCTCCCGAATCCTCCAGCATCTAGTTCGGCCCCCATTTAAGCGATCCTATGGCATATGTTGTTTCACCACGACGACATTTGGCGCCCACCGTGGGGCAGATCGATATGCTGGGCGGAGTGTTTATTCGGACGGGGTCTGTGATAGCAGCTTCGGGAGTGCGCGTGGTCTCTGGCCTCGTCCAGAGGCTAGGCTCGCTCAGCTTCGTCAGTGACAACGCTAGATGTCTCGGCGGCCGGCCGTTCCCCAGGGATGGCCGGATCATGTCTTTCGGTTCCCACGAGGTGTACGTGGGGACTGAGAGAGTGTGCAGGAAAAAGGTGCTGGTGGCGGCGGATCCTCCGTCACATCGGCTGGCTCACGCTGAGCGTAGCGCTCGCTCAGCAGAGTCGGCCGAGGTAATGATGGCCGGCACATCCGTGCCGCCGGCAGATGGTGCCGGCAAGGCAGCAGCAGCAGCAGGAGATACTCCCCCGGAGCCGCCGAAGGCCAAGAGGTCGGCACGTCCCCCGCTGGAGCGTGTCGAGAACCTGGCCGGCACTTCCGCTGTGCCGGCAAAGGGGCAGGTGCTTCTTCCCATCATCAATCGGCTTCTTGAGCCAGTGCGATCCGGCGATGATCCGGAGCAGACAAGGGAGGTCCTGGAGGGATCTCGCCAGGCCCTCGTCGACGAGGCCCTGGCCATGCACCAGGAGCGCGAACGGTTTAACCGGCAACTCCGTGAGTATGAAGCAGCACATGGTTTTACTCCTGTGGTAACCCGGCCTAGCCGGATAGAAGAGGTTAGAACTAGAGGTAGAGATCTTAACACTGAGCTAGGCAAAGGTGCTAGGGCTAAGAGTCATACTGCAACTAGTACTGTGCCTAAGGTAATTTATAGCTCCCCAGTAAAGAACCTTAGAGCAGCAGCAGAGGTAGCTAAGGACTTATCTAATTTGTCCGGTGAAGCACTGCGTGAGCAGCAAGCCCGGCTTAACCATTTTTTGTCTGAAGCTACTAAGCAGCAGGAGGCCTTTAAGAAGGCAAACCCAGGTGCTGGGGCATCCCAGTACATTGCGTCGGTAGGAGGTGCCGGCGCAAGGTCGAAAGGCGAGGCTTCGTCCCCACATCCAAGTGCCCGGCGTGCCGGAAGTGTGACCTCTGGCCGCCGGGACAAGCAGATCCAAGTGTATGATCCGGCAATTGCCGGAAAGCAGGCAGTAGTTCAGAAGAGTGCCGGGCAAGCTGACGAGAATGTCGGCCACAAGAGTGCTGGCCAGAATGTGCCGGCCGGGCAAGGGGCAGTTCCGGCCGGAGGTGGCCGGAGTAACAGTGCAGCTCGGCGTCAGCAGCAGGGCGCCGGAGGAGTAGCGCAGCAGCAAGGTGCAGGTCAACCGGGACATCGAGAGGATGATGGGAATTCCGCCCTGATCAGGGCGGGATATCAGCAGCAGCATCAGCAAGGCCGACATAGTGAGCAGCACCAGCCGGAGCAGCAGCAGGAAAAAGTGATCGCGGACCCAATTGCGTCCCGGCTTGGACCCCGGTCCTTGGCAGCAAGTGATGCGCGCCTCAAGCTGGACAGGATCCACCAAACGGAGCTGGTGGAGAGGCAAGGAGCTCCAGGTCCTATGTGCTTTGGACCCCAGATTATGGGTGAGCCGGTACCTTACTTTTTCCAGCTCGCGCGTGGCGCGAGGACATACAAGGGCAGTACAAAGCCGGAAGATTGGTTGGAGGATTACTCCACCGCAGTGAACATTGCCGGAGGAAACCTCAGATGGGCGGTACGATATGTACCGCAAATGCTAGAAGGACCAGCCAGGATATGGCTGAACAATCTGCCGGCCGGAAGTATCAACGGCTGGGTTGATTTCGAAGAACAGTTTGTGTCAAACTTCACCAGCACATATAAGAGGCCGAATCGGCCGCAACAGCTGGCTAACTGCCGGCAGGGAGTGAATGAGACAGACCGAGACTATCTGACCAGGTGGTGCACCTTGCGCAATTCTTGCGAAGGAGTTGTGGAGCAGCAGGCCATCATGTGGTTCGCTCATGGGTGCCGGCATGGTACCATGTTGTGGCAAAAGTTGCAGAGGGAAATGCTGGCCACGTTGGCCAAGACAATCAAGATTGCCGATAGTTATGCTCTAGGAGACCCAATGCAGCCCACCCTTGATTCGCAAGGATAGGGGCAGACTCAGCGGAACAATAGCAACACCGGGAGACCGGGGCAGTTCTATCGCCCGGATAACCAGAACAAGAGGAGATATGAGCGGCCGGATTTTCGGTATGGGCTGGCACAAGTAGCAGCTGTAGAAGAAGAGCAAGAGGGCGCTGGCAGTAGCCAACGCCCGAGATATGAGGGCTATCAGCAGCCTCAGCAGCAACCACCACAGCAGCAAGCGCAGCCACCCCAGAAGAAGAATGTCTGGATCAATAAGAATGCCGGCGGAGCCACCGGTCAGAAGAAGCAGTGGCCGAAGTATACAGTGGGTCTTGCCATGGACAAGCCTTGTGTGTTTCACACATTCCAGCCGGGTAAACCGGCAAATCATTTGACAAGGAACTGTTCATGGCTGGACAACATATTAGCAGGTCGTGCAGGTCCCTGGGGACCGGCTAGACCATCTGTCCCGGCAGCTCCATCGTCGTTGACAGGTGCAAATACAGTTGCAGTCCCACCCAGGCCGGCTAATCCCGGGAATCAGAGCAACGCCGGGAATGCCGGTGTAAATCAGATAGACCAGAGCTATAATCCGGAATATAGTGCTGGAGGCCCAGGAGCAGGCCAGAATGAATACAAGGAGTATGATCAGAGCTACATGGTCTTTGAGACCGAAAGAATAGACAAGCAGAGCTTGTACCGGCGGTGTTTGGAGGTAAACGCCGTTATGTCGGCAGTTCCGAAGATGATGCATTGGTCTGACCAAGCCATTGGCTGGGACAGGGCAGATCATCCCAGGATCATGCCAAACCCCGGTGGGTATGCTCTAGTGATGGATCCGACATTTGTCGGGCCGGCTAATAACGTGAGGTTCAGCAAGGTCCTCATTGACAATGGAAGCAGCATCAACATCATGTATTGGGATATGATGGAAAAGCTGGGAATCAAGGAGAATATGCTAGAGCCAAGCAAGACCACATTCCACGGCATTGTGCCGGGACTTTCGTGTGCGCCGATGGGCAAGATCCGGATGGATGTCATGTTTGGCAGCCGGGATAACTGCAGGGTGGAAAACCTCATGTTCGAGGTGGTTGATCTGGAAAGCCCCTACCATGCTTTGCTGGGGAGGCCGGCATTGGCCAAGTTCATGGCCTCTACGCATGTTGCGTACCTGAAAATGAAGATGCCGGGGCCCGGAGGGGCGATCACCATCATTGGTGATTACACGCGTTCGATGGCCTGTGCAACAGCCGGGTCTAACCTGGCCGAGACTCTGATCATTGCTGAGGAAAGGAAGAGGCTCAAGCGAGCAGTGGAAATTGCTGAGACGGTTGTGGCTGGCAAACCAATGCCGGGCATGTCAAACCCCGGCGGCAGTGCTTCTTTTCAAGTGGGCAAGGAAGTTAAAAAGGTGCCTCTGGATGAAGCTTTCCCGGAGCGCCATGCCCTGGTCGGGGCAAGTTTGGATCCCAAATAGGAAGGCGAGCTCATCAGCTTCCTCCGTGAGAATCGGGATATCTTTGCATGGTCTACTTCAGACTTGCAAGGTGTGCCGAGGGAGCTGGCTGAGCACGCATTGCATGTGAGACCGGACGCTAAGCCGGTGAAGCAGCCGCTCCGGCGGAATGCCGACGACAGAAGGAAAGCCATTTGGGACGAAGTAGCCAGGCTCTTAGCCTCCGGCTTTATCAAAGAAGTGCTTCACCCGGATTGGGTGTCTAATCCAGTTCTGGTGGAAAAGAAGAAAGATGAGCCCGCCATAGTGAAAGTATGGCGGATGTGTGTTGATTACACCAACTTGAATAAGGCATGTCCTAAAGATCCATTCCCGCTCCCTCGGATCGATCAAGTGATTGATTCCACAGCTGGATGTGAACTGTTATCATTTGTAGATGCCTATTCTGGTTTCCACCAGATCCCTTTGTATGAGCCGGATCAAATAAAGACATCCTTTATTACCCCGTATGGGGCTTATTGCTATCTCACTATGCCGTTCGGTTTAAGAAACGCCGGCGCAACTTATCAAAGGTGTATGCAAAAATGTTTGCACGATCAGATAGATAAAAATATGCAGGTATATGTCAACGATATCGTCATAAAGACCAAGGAGAGCAAGACTCTCATAGATGATCTCCGGGAAACCTTTGGAAACCTGAGGAGATTCCGAATGAAGTTGAATCCGGCTAAGTGTACCTTCGGTGTGCCGGCGGGCAAGTTGCTAGGCTTCCTCGTTTCCAGCCGGGGTATTGAGGTGAATCCTGGCAAAATTCGTGCCATAGAAAGAATGAAGCCGCCGACAGATTTGAGGGAAGTACAGAAGTTCACTGGGTGCCTCGCATCCCTGAGCCGTTTCATAAGCCAGCTGGGAGAGAAAGCTTTGCCGTTATATCAGTTGACGAAGAAGTCCGACACATTTGTCTGGACAACGCAAGCAGATGCAGCTTTCAAGGAATTAAAGCATATGTTGTCAATAGCGCCGGTATTAGCATCTCCAATGCCCCGGGAGCCAATGTTGCTCTATATAGCAGCAACCAACAGGGTTGTCAGTGCAGTGGTGGTAGTAGAGCGAGAGGAAGGAGGCAAAACTGTGCAGCGGCCGGTATATTATTTAAGTGAAGTCCTTTCCACCTCAAAGCAAAACTACCCCCACTATCAGAAGATGACCTATGGTGTCTATATGGCGGCCAAGAAGCTCAAGCATTACTTCCAGGAGCATCCAATCTGGGTAGTGGCCGAGGCCCCTATCTCGGAGATCATAAGCAACAAAGATGCCAGTGGCAGAATAGCCAAGTGGGCAATAGAGTTGTCACCATATACACCTCAATATGATAAGAGGGATACAATCAAGTCCCAGGTGTTGGCTGATTTCTTTATTGACTGGGCCGAAATACAATACGAGCCGCCATTACCAGATGCAAACTATTGGAGGATGCATTTCGATGGGTCCAAGACAATCCACGGCTTGGGTGCCGGCATAGTTCTCAGTTCACCAAAGAATGACCAATTGAAATATGTCCTGCAGATTCATTTTGCAGCATCAAATAATGTGGTGGAATATGAGGCACTTGTGCATGGCCTGAAGGTGTCTAAGGACATAGGAATTCGCCGGATTATGTGTTTTGGTGATTCTGACTTAGTGATTCAGCAGTGTTCCGGCATATGGGATGCGCATGATGCAAACATGGCATCCTACCGCTTCCTGGTGCAGCAGTTAAGTGGTTACTTCGAAGGTTGTGAGTTCCGGCATGTTCTCCGGGCTCAGAATGATGCAGCCGATGCATTGTCCAAGCTGGGATCTTCCAGAGACTCAATCCCGCCTGGCATTTCATTGGAGCATCTAAGGAAGCCATCGATCAAACCCTCACCGGAGTCATCTTCCATTTATGTCCCGCCAGGTCCGGAGGAGGCAGTTCCAATGGAGATAGATGCCGGAGCCAGGTCAGATAACCCGGGGACTGATTCCTCAGTCCCGGGGACTGCGCCGACATACGCTGTGAGTGTAGTATTCCGGAGTAGAGCTAAGGGCAAGGGTAAGATGTACCAATAGGTTGTGCCGGTATACCCGGGGACTGCTCCGGCATACCCGGGGACTGATTCTTCAGTCCCGGGGACTTCGCAGCCCATGGAGATCGATTATGTGTCGGTCGAAATGATGGAGATAGATCAGGCAGTGTTCACTGTCAGGGAAGTGCCCTCATGGGCATGTCCTATTATGAACTTCTTGGTGGATGGCCAAGTGCCAGCGGATGAAACCGAGGCACGCCGGATTGCAAGGAGATCCAAAGGGTATACCATCATAAACAAAGAGATATACAAGAGAAGTGTCACCGGAGTATTGCAGAGATGTGTCGAATCTGCGGAAGGTCTGGAGATGCTCCGGGAAATCCATCAGGGGGAGTGTGGTCACCACGCTTCGTCCAGAGCATTGGTGGCAATGGTATTCCGGCATGGGTTTTATTGGCCGACGGCACTACAAGAAGCAGAAGACTTGGTCCAGAAATGTAATGGGTGTCAAAGATATGCCCACCAGATTCATCAGCCGGCGTCTGCATTGAAGACTATCCCGATAACCTGGCCCTTTGCTGTTTGGGGCCTGGATATGGTCGGGGCTTTTAAGCCGGCCAGAGGAAAGATGACCCATATCCTGGTCATGGTGGACAAGTTCACCAAGTGGATTGAAGTGAAGCCCATAAGCAAGTGTGATGGTCACACTGCAGTAAAATTCTTAAAAGATATAATCCTGAGATATGGTGTTCCCCATGGCATCATCACTGACAATGGGTCAAACTTTCCCAGGGACCATTTGCCAGATTTTGTGAGGAGGTGGGAATCCGGCTAGACATTGCGTCGGTCGCTCACCCTTGTACCAATGGCCAAGTAGAGAGGTCAAATGGACTAGTGTTGTCCGGCATAAAACCCCGGCTGATAGAGCCACTGGAGAAAACTCCGGGATGTTGGCTAGATGAGCTGCCAGCAGTACTTTGGAGTTTAAGAACAACTCCGAATAGGTCAACAGGCTATACACCATTTTTCCTGGTGTATGGAGCAGAAGCTGTGCTTCCAACAGATGTAATACATGATGCACCAAGAGTGGTGCTATATACTGAGGAAGAGGCTAAAGAAGCCAGGGAAAATGATGTTGATCTGCTAGAGGAAGCAAGGGAAATAACTCTGTCAAGAACAGCAGTGTATCAGCAAAACCTCAGACGCTATCATGCGCACAAGGCAAATCCAAGGAGATTCCAAGAGGGAGATCTAGTACTCCGGCTAAAGCAAGGAACAGAAGGCCGGCATAAGTTAACTCCTCCATGGGAGGGGCCATTCATTGTGAGCAGAGCTCTGCACAATGATGCCTATTATCTTATAGATGCGCAGGCCCCCAAGAAGAATAAGGCGGACAGGTCCGGAGAAGAAACCAAGAGACCATGGAACATCGCTCTACTCCGCCCCTTTTACTCCTGAGCAACACAATGTATGTATTTCCGCATTTTGCTTTGTGTGCCGACGCGTTACGCTGGCACAAGACTAATGAATGAGATGTCGACATCCCGAAGAGAACGGGCACTGCCTCCGAGATATGCTGTTGTTTATTTACAGTTTTTGTTATATGCCGGCTGGCTTGATTCGAATGTTTCCTATGTCGGCCTAGTAATGTGTCGGCACCAAAGGCCACTCTTCGACTTAGCTGCTGTCCGAAACCCGGCTTCATGGCTAGCAAGAGTAGATGCCGGAGATTGTCTACACATGGAAAACGGCTAAGGAAATGTAAAGCAAGCGAACCGACATTTTTTGTTAAAGCTAAAGTTAAAATTTGAAGTGTCGGATGATTTGAAGTCTAAGTTTCAAAGTTAAAGTACTGTATGTTCGATGAAGCAACCTTGAGACTCATACGTCGAAAGCCAAATAAGGTAGACAAGTAGCCAAGGTTGTGAAGTTGAGGAAACAGGAAAACAAACTCGGTGACTTAGCCAAAAGATGATCCGGCATTAGTAACAAGCAAACCGAGATAAAACTTGTTCAGGTAGCAAACCAGAGGAAATTAAACGTGTATATTACATCTGCACCCGGCATACCGGGGATCTGATAAAACTTAAAGTTCTTATGCTGCAAAGTCAAGGAACAGGGGCAGAAGCAGAGCCGCCGGCTGGAGGAGCTGTAGCGGTGGAGATGTCGGCCTCAGGAGTGCCGGATCCGGCAGACGGAATGGAGCCATCACCTCCGCCCGGGGCAGATCCCTGCTCCGGGGCATCAGTGCCGGCCTCTTCGGTTTCCTCTTCATCCTGGCTGGAGTCGGAGCCCTCAGCATTGGCAGATGCCCTGGCATCGTCCTTCTTCTCCGGCTCACGGATGTCCCGGACAAAGACATCGGTGTCGGCATAGTCCACATAGCTGTGGGCCAGTTCTCGCCGACGCCGGATGTGTTCCGGGTCCGTGGTCCAGATAGACCCTTCGCGCACAGTGCGCAAAGTCTCCAAGTCTGCTTTCTCATACCAGGACAAGAAGTGGCTGAGAGCTTCGTCAGCTCCAACCCTCACGCCGGAATCCCGCCATTCCCGGAGGCAAACCTTGGCGAGCTGCAGGTCATTGCCGAGGTCAACCGGGTCAGTGGGCATCCGTTGTCCCGGCCAGAGGGCAGAGAATGCCTCCTGGGCGCCATAGAAGAGTTCTTCAGTATAAAGGGTCATGGCCTTCTTCCGGGACTGCAGGGCCAGCAGCTGCTCCGACATGTCCCTGTTGGGCGAGTCAACCGGAACACCCCGGCTTTCTCGATCCAACTGCAGAGCCCTCTCAACGTCTGCGACGGAAGCGGGAAACATGTCTGAGGAATAGAAACAATGTTAGCAAAAGGAGAATATGTCGGCATAGGTGTTATGCCGGAAAGAATTACACTATGTCAGGAAGGATAAAAGGGAAAGGATTTGAAGCTTACGGGCGAGGTCAGCATTGAGCTGTGCAACTGTAACTTCCCATTTAGTTGCCTGCTCCTTCAGGCTATCCAGTTCAGCATGGGCAGTAGAGGCATCAGTCTCGGAGGCAACGAGCAAGTCCTGGGTCTTCTTCAGTTGGCCCTCCCTCTGTTCCTTTTCGTCCAGAAGCTCGGTGATCCGGCCCTTCAGCTGCTCTATCTCGGCCTTGTGAGCAGCATCCCGGTCGTCCAGTTGCTTGGCCACATCCACTGAGGACATACAGTCCTGGTGGCGAGCTTCCAGTCCAGCCTTTTTGTCTGCAAAAATTTGAAGTTAAAAGGATTTGAAGAAAGAAAACAGTGACAAAGATTAAAGGATTTGAAGTATAAAGTATCTATCCGGGTAACAGCAGGAACCGGCATACCTGTCAGCTCCTTCACTCTCTTGACAAGCTCGGTGACTTGGGCTTCAGCACCAGCTGCGGGATGACAGAAAAAGGTTATGTGTCGGCATATTAAGGTGTACCGGCAAAAGAACTATGAAGAACAAAGGAGGATGGGTGTCCGGCATATAGCGGTATGTCGGGCGAGTTTACCTTTCTTGGACAGCTCCAGCCGAAGCTTGCTGTGCTCGTTGGACAACTTCCGATGCTCGCATACCAAGTCATGAAACATGTCAGCCCGGGTGTTGTTCATGCGCTGCAAAAGAGTTGGGATTTGAAGTATCAGCAGAGAAATTTAGCATGCTAAGTTAAGTTCAAGAATCTATCAAGTGAACATTCTTTTTGAAGACCCGGCACAGGTGCTGCGCACCTATCCCGGCCCTCGGTGACTAGGATTTGAAGCTCGAACCGAGCTCATGTGTCGGCGGATAATTCAAGAGCAGCTAACTAAGAGGCTATTGGAAAATCCCGGATGTCCGTATCCTGGACAGCCGACATTTTCGGGGACTGGGGATATGTGTATAAGTAGAGAGGACTTACGTTGGTGGCATCGGCCAAGCGGTGAAGTCTCTGCTGGAGGCTCAGAAGCTCGCAGGCAATCGGAATGGGCTTCGCGGCCAGTATGTCGGCTGGATCGCCAGTGACCAAGGCTTCGGCCTTCTTTTTGCTCCGGGAGTCCGCGATGTCCATGTTGCCGGCGTCATTCCACCTGACGCAGTGCTCCTTGAGAGATCCGAGGCTTTGGTCACTCTTCGTCTCCAGGGGGACGCGGCCCTCAAGTTCCGGTGTCGTAGAAGTTGCGCCGGTAGCCAGGCCGGATTGCTGCCCTGCCAAGGTGCAGGTCCAGAGCAGAGCTGGTTCGGGACGCTGCTTTAGGAGGAGCAGTGGCGGCAGATGGTGTGCCGGACTTGGTCTTCTGGATCTGGAGAGTGCCGGACCAGACCGGGGCAGAGGTCTTGGCCGGAGCAACGGTCTTGGTTGGTGCTGAAGTCTTTTCAACAGAGGGAGTCTTGGGCGCGGGCTGTTCCGGCGCAGCCGGTGCAGCTTGGCCAGCAGGGGCAGGATCCGGAATAGTCCGAACTTTCGGCACTGCAGGGCCTTTGCCCTTGAGGTCTGTGCCGGCGCTCTTGTTGCTTGCGCCGGCGTCTTCAGTTGTGCCGGCGTCGCTGGTGGGCGCGCCGGAGTTTGGTGCTTCTTGGTGGGCTCCTGTGTCCATGTGGACATCAGAAGCCGAGGGTTCCTGTTGAGCCCCCGAGTCCATGTGGACATCGGGGGCAGAGATATCTTGTTCCGGCGGAGGAATGTCCTTCGCCGGGGAGGTGGTCTTGTCTGGTGCAGGCAAAGATGCCGGCGCCAGGGAGGTCGTATGACTGGCAGAGGGTATGTCGGAGGTAGCAGGGGCCGTGGGCTTGGTAACCTTCGGGTCACCGCTCGAGCCAGAAGCTTGTTCTGGCGCAAGAGGAGCTCTGAAAGAGAGAAAACACCAAGTTAGTAAGCAGGGCGAGAGATATGTCGAAAATGAAACAAGGAAAAGAGACTTACCCTGAGGCAACAGGCCTCTGTTTCTTCTGTTTGGGCACGCCAACCTTCTGCCTCTTCTGTGGCTGAGGAGTGTCAGGCTGGGGCTTCACACCTCGCTTCCGGCCGGCACGTCCGCCGGTGGAAGGAGGTCCCTGGTTCAGAGGAGCGGCGTCGGCGACCATGTCGTCCGGGATAGCTGAGGACGGCATGGGAAAGGCATAAGCAGGTGTTTTTGGAAAGGCATATGCAAGTGGCATCGGGTCATAGTACATCGGGATCTCCTCGTCAGAATCAATCTCACTCCGGTCTTGAGTATAATGCCGGGATGAAGAGGCCTTACCCGCGGCAGCTGCAGCACGGGTGTTCCGGGGTAAATTGTCCCAGTGATCCGGATCTTCAACATCCGCAACGGTGCAGTCTGCCACGATCTTGATCCGGGAGTTCTCCATGGCTTGGAAGCTGAACGTCTGCATAATGCAAAGAAAATGGTCAGAAGCAAAGAAATATGTCGGTGCAAGAGTATGTCGGATCAAGCATTACAAGTATGTCGGTAAATAGACATGTGTCGGCTTAAGAGATTATATATCGGACAGGAGGTTTTACCGTTGGGGCGGGCCTATCCCGGCTGTATGGTTCTGTTATCGCCACATTTTGGACAGAAAAGGAAGTGGGCCGCAATCAAGATGGGCTTGGAGGATGGATCGGCCTTGCACGTGGATTTGGGCTAATTGCCCGTGTATCTGTATAATTATGTTAGAGTACGTGTCGGTTTAAACAAGAGTTAGATTACGTTTAGGTTTATTCCAAAGATAGAAAGTCTCCGGACTATAAATATGTACCTAGGGTTATTGAGAAAGAAGGACGACAACGTTCACAACAAACACAATCTCGGCGCATCGCCACCCCTTGTTTCGAGGGTTTCTTTCAGGTAAGCGTCGTGCTGCCTAGATCGCATCTTGCGATCTAGGCAGCATATGCTTATGTGTTATTTGTGTTGCTCGTACTGAAGCCTTGTTGATGGCGAGTAATACTGTTATCATAGATCTGTTTGGGCTAGCATCGGTGTTTTTGTTCATTGTTTGCTTAGTCATGCTGCCCATTGAGATCTCGCTGCCTTTGCACCTACCTTGGGTGTAAGGGCAGCATCTTGCTTGATCTTTATTCAGCCGATTCAATCTGTCATAGTTGTTCCTTGTTCTCCAAGGATTAGTTTATTATCCGCATGGTTAGGCCTCACAAATGGGTTGAACGATCCAGTAGTACGTAAGGATACGGTTTGCTAATTCGAGAGGAGTTGTTCCGGGAATTGACTCTATGTTGGTTTTTTGGCCTCCTCTAGGGTTAGTTTTCTGTTATCTTTCGTATCTACCAGGCTCAATTACGCGTGGGATGTTCTGTTTATGTGGTGAAAGCATTAAACTGTCGTAGATCGATTTGACTAGTTTTGATGAAGCAAAACCCCATGTTATCGTAGATCCATTGCAGATCCATGGGGCAATCGGCTACCTGAGCCGATTCACAGGGTAACCTGAGAGCCGATCGAGGCTCGTATTTAATGTTTGCGTGTCTGCCATGCAGGAAACCAATCGAAGCAAATCATCACCTTCCTGATCAGGTATAGATCAGGTGGCACGCCCTCGCACCAGCCGGGACGTGTGCCGGAGTTTTGCGGGCCGTTGACCGAGGGACTAGGGCCCACCAGCAGTCCTGGGAGCCTCCCGGCTCTTCGTGTTGCTCATCGCTGCTCGCCGGTGGGTTTTGACGGGCAACACATTCTGGCACGCCCAGTGGGACAAACAACAACATCTGCATCAACATCTGACGCTGCGATGGGGGACGGACCAGTCACGTACGACGATCTGCCTGATGAGCATAAGAAGAGGTATGATGATATCAAAGCTCTCTTCGAAGCCGATCTCCTCGGCTCTTTTGAGAGGACCCGTAAGCATGGTATCAGGTGGAAAGGGTTCTCACCCGAAGGCGCTCTCGATGAGGTGGATCTGTCTGTTCCTTCAGAGGATCGCACCAGGGCTCTGCGACAGGAAGTCAATTACATGGTGGCTCATTCGCTGCACCGCCATTCTGAGAGCCTGGTGAACGCTTTCGAGCGCGTCGCGGTTCGCGTGGTTCAGGAGATCATGAAACATCAGTATTCTCCGTCGGGGCCTACCCTAGGGACTCACCAGGGAGAAAGACCGCTCCAGACCAGGCCACAGCTACCGTTCACGCTTGCAGCTCCGGAGCCACCGGGGTCACCGGCGTACGTCGTCTACAAGATTGGAGGTGATCCTGGTGATTACCAATTCCTGTATGAACCACCTAAGGAAATCCCACATGGATACATGTGCACATACGTGCCGGACTGCAACAGCCTAACGCGCATGAACCAGATTGCAACCACAGGGAGTTCTGGGGCAGGCGTTTCTGGAGTAGGGATTCCTGGAGCAGGGGTGTCCGGGATGGACGCTGATAAACAGGCGTGGCTAGCTAAATATGCCACTGGAACGAGTCATGAAATTTTGGCCCCTGCAGCTCAAACGGTGGAGCAAATCAGTACCATCTTGAGAGACCAGTTCGGCTTCGTGCCGAAGAGGAGAACAATCGGCTATTCCAAGCCGTACCCCAACGAGTATGATCTGATTCCGCTTCCACCCAAGTATCGGCTCCCTGAGTTCTCAAAATTTAATGGTTCAGAAGGGTCTAGCTCGATCGAGCATGTGAGCCGATATTTGGCACAGTTAGGCATGATTTCAGCATCGGATCAGTTACGCGTAAGGTTCTTTGCACAATCTCTGACAGGACCAGCTTTTGGGTGGTACACCTCGTTGCCACCAGATTCGATCCGGACCTGGAAGCAGCTGGAAGAACAGTTCCATATTCAGTATCATTCAGAAGCTACCGAGGCTGGCATTGCCGATCTGGCGCAGGTGCGGCAGAAGCGAGGAGAAACGGTAGCTGAGTTTATTCAGCGTTTCAGGACTGTCAAGAACCGATGTTATTTGGCTCGTTTAACTGAGAAAGAAGCAGTCGAGCTGGCTGTGTTGGGTCTCTTAGCACCGGCCAAGGATCTGGCTTTCCAAGTAGAATACAATTCACTGGCGCACATGGTCCAGAAGCTGACAATGTATGAGCAGCGCCACCCTGAGTTGTACCAAGACAAGTTCAAACGTCCGATAAGCCTGGTCGATGCAGAAGAAGAGGATCGTGTAGAAGACCAGGAGATAGCCGTGGCTGAATGGGCTCGGGGAGCAGATCCTGTGTCCTGCAAATGGGTGAAACAGCAAGGGCCTGCAAAAGGGTTCGACTTCGATGTAAGCAAAGCTGAGCAGATATTCGATTTACTGCTGAAGGAAAAGCAGCTGAAGTTACCTGAAGGCCATAAAATCCCTACTGCGCAGGAGATGAACGGGAGACCATACTGCAAGTGGCATCACTCGTTCACCCACACCACTAATGATTGCAAAGAGCTACGTCGGCAGATCCAAATGGCGATAGAACAAGGCCGTCTGATCCTTGGGCAGTTCGCCATGAAAGTGGACACAAATCCGTTTCCTGGCATCAACATGGTAGAGCACAACCACTCCACGAGGCGTCAGCTAGATTTCTCGTTCGATATTAACATGGCAGGGCCTGCGTACTACCATGGCAAGTATAATGAGGGACGCGGCCACTTCCGGGGCAAAGGAAAGGAAGAGGCCGGTCCACGCGACCGGCCCCGTTATGATGATCGACGGTATATAACCGAGGAACAAGTGAGAAGCGTGCGATATCAGAAGCCGCACTCCACACATCTCCTTAACAAGTATGAGCGTCAGTATGACCGACGTCGGCAGTATGACAGTGATGATGAAAGAGATCGTCGGACCGACGCATACGATGGGAGATACCGTCGGCATGATAGATATGATGAAGGATATGAGCACCGTGCTAGGGGAAGGTCAAACGAAAAGGAAGGCGTGGATAAACATTGGGATTGTCCTTTCTTCAAGTACTGTTGGGACGCAGGAATGAGCCGATTGCCTACAGTCGACAACTGCCCGGAATGTGGACAGCAGAAGAATGACACAGGTCCAGTTTCAGTGTTCAAGCGTCTAGGGCCTCTCCAGCCTCAGAACGGACAAGAGGAGTCATCTCGAGCAAGAGATCTCGAGGAGTCCGAGGATGAAGAAGAAGATAGATATCACCGGCCAAGGTGGTGTCCTGACGGACTCAGACACTCCCAAAAGCGTAGGGTTCAGCGGCTACGTAGCTTGGAGGAAGCCGAAGCGCAGTACCTCCACACTTTAAGGAAAGCCCGGCCTGATCTGGCCGTGAAAATTCAGCGAACATTGGAGACGGAGGCCCGTCCACAAAGGAAAGAGTGGCGCCCCAAACCAGTAAGAGCCGATGCGACGACATCGGCTGACACAAACATGGTGTTTATGCTTCCGTCAGAATTTTGCGCTCCAAGAACCGAAGAACTACCAGTGGCACAGTTTGACTGCGGCCCACGGCCGGTCATCTTTGAAAAGCCACGGGAAAAGAGCTACAAACATCTGAAAGCCCTGTACCTGAGAGGTTATATCAATGGGCAGCCTGTTCGCAAGATGTTGGTCGACACCGGAGCGGCAGTCAATATAATGCCATACTCCATGCTGCGGCGTTTGGGACACTCCACTGCAGATCTGATCAAAACCAACGTCACGCTAAGCGACTTCAACGGCCAAGCTTCAGAAACGCAAGGCGTTCTGAACGTGGATCTGACCGTGGGTAGAAAAACCATCCCTACGTCGTTCTTCATTGTTGACAGCAAAAGCACCTACGCTGTCTTGCTGGGAAGGGACTGGATTCACGCTAACTGCTGTATTCCTTCCACGATGCACCAATGCCTGATACAGTGGGATGGAGATGAAGTGGAGGTCATTCATGCAGATGATTCGATCGAGATCTCAATAGCTGGCATGAACATTTGGGATGCAGAAGACCAAGAGCCGATCTCTGGAGTCAGTCTAGACGGCTGTGAGCGCATTGAAGCTACAAAAAACGGGGTGAGGCTGGTCTTATCCACTGGCCTGACAGAGTAGCAAAGCCCACGATTGTGCGTGGTAAGGCCGATCCCTGCGATCGGCCACAAAAAACAACAAGCAGTGATCTTACGACAAGCATGTCATGTAGTCGTAGTAGGGAGATTCCCTACCATTATAGAGAGCAAATAAGTTGTAAACCTTCCTTGAGTAATGCAATCACAAAGGGGGCCGATTCTGGCAATCGGCCCAAACCATCTTTGTTACCCTCACCAAACTCTTTGCCTGTGCTCAGCATCGATTTAGCAGGTGACGGAAAGCTGGGGTATGGGTTTACATCCGCTGATGAGCTAGAGGAGATCGACATCAGTCCTGGGGATAAGCCACGACCGACATTTATCAGCAAAAAGTTAGATCCGAATCTGCGGGGTCCAATGATAGCTTTACTTAAAAAATATCCAGATTGCTTTGCCTGGGATTATACAGAGATGCCCGGGTTAGACAGGAGCATCATTGAGCATCGGCTCCCGCTTAAAAAAGGGTTTCGGCCATTCCAGCAGCGAGCACGACAGATGAAGGCCGAAATTTTAGAGGAAGTCAAGAAAGAGATCGAGAAGATGTTGAAAGCTGGGTTCATCAGGCCATGCAGGTACGCTGAATGGATTTCTAGTATCGTACCTGTAGAGAAAAAGGATGGCCGATGGCGTGTTGCCATAGATTTTCGAGATCTCAATAGAGCCACTCCAAAGGATGAGTATCCGATGCCGGTAGCAGAGACATTGATCAACGCAGCTGCTGGTCATAAGATCTTGAGCTTTATGGATGGCAATGCCGGTTACAATCAAATTTTTATGGCTCCAGAAGATATACACAAGACTGCATTCAGAGTCCCAGGTTCGGTGGGGTTGTTTGAGTATGTAGTCATGACATTTGGACTGAAGAATGCCGGCGCCACGTACCAAAGAGCCATGAATTACATTTTCCATGATCTGATCGGCAAGCTGGTGGAGATTTATATCGATGACGTGGTAGTCAAGTCTGCTTCAGTACAAGGACACTTGGACGATCTGCGACGCGTCCTGGACCGAACTAGAAAATTCGGACTACGGATGAATCCAAAAAAGTGTGCCTTCGGTGTGACGGCCGGTCAGTTCTTGGGTTTCTTGGTCCATGAACGCGGAATTGAGATCGGCCTGAAAAGTCAGGAGGCGGTGCGAACAATGAAGCCACCTACCACGAAGAAAGAACTGCAGTGCCTCATCGGCAAGATCAACTTCGTCAGAAGGTTCATCTCCAATCTATCAGGAAGAATAGAGCCGTTCATGGGACTGGTGAAGATTAAAACTGATGAGGAGTTCCGCTGGGGGGCAGAACAGCAAAGAGCCTTCGACGAGATCAAAGAATATCTGACGAAGCCACCAGTGTTGGTTCCACCGCAGCAGGATAGGCCGTTCTACATTTACTTGTCGGTGGCTGACACGTCCATCGCCTCTGTGGTGGTGCAAGTGTATGATGGTCTGGAGCAAGTTGTGTTTTACATCAGCAGAAGGATGCTGGATGCAGAGACGAGGTATCCTGAAATCGAGAAGTTATGCCTCTGCCTATTTTTCACCTGCACCAAGTTGCGACACATCTTGCTGTCAGCAGAGATTATCATCATATGCAAATCAGATGTCATAAAACATATGCTGTCGGCTCCTGTGTTGAAAGGCCGACTCGGCAAATGGATGTTTGCACTATCGGAATTTGATATCCGGTATCAACCTGCCAAAGCGGTCAAGGGACAGGCGTTGGCCGATCTTATTGCTGAACGAATCAACACTGATATAGCAGCACTGTCTGTACGTGCATGGGCTATGTTTTTCGATGGATCGGCTTGTGACGATGGTTGCGGCATCGGCATTCTACTCGTGTCGCCTCGGGGGGCAACATATTCCTTCTCCATCAGGCTATCTACCCCTTGCACCAACAATGTCGCTGAGTATGAGGCCATACGCAAGGGAATGGAGTTGCTCATTGAAGCCGGAGCAGAAGCAGTGGAACTTTTTGGAGACTCCAAATTGGTGATTTCCCAGCTCACGGACGAATACAAGTGTGAGAGCGAGTCACTCTTCCCATTATGGTTGCAATGCCGTGAGCTGATGGCACAGTTCAGGTATCTAAACTTTAACTGGATCCCGCGGTCGCAGAATGCCGAGGCGAATGATCTTGCACAGATGGCTTCAGGCTACAAAGACATAGCAGATGGAACTGATGTTCAGGTACAGTTCCTGGAGGCGGACGACTGGAGAGCCGATATCTTCAATTACTTGAAGGATTCGGCTCGGGGGGCACCTAAACGGATAAGGTACAAGGCCATGAAGTATGTGCTTATTGGGGATGACATGTTCTACAGGACTCTGGAAGGGCTATTGCTCAAATGTCTAGGACCAGCCGAGGCAAATCGGCTTCTACACGAGGTACACGAAGGCGCCTGTGGAACACACCAATCGGCTCACAAGATGAAATGGTTGATCAGGCGATCAGGGTTTTATTGGCCCACCATGCTTGAAGATTGTTTTAAGTACTATAAAGGGTGTCAAGCATGTCAGAAATTCGGGAAGATTCAGATGGTACCTGCATCAGCGATGAACCCCATCATCAAGCCTTGGCTATTCCGAGGTTGGGGCATGGATATGATTGGCAAGATCAATCCTCCATCAAGCAAAGGCCACATGTGGATTTTGGCCATTACGGATTATTTCACTAAATGGGTTGAAGCCGTCCCTATGAAGTCAGTAAACTCGAAGGATGTTATCAATTTCGTGAAAGAACATGTCATTCATAGATTCGGGATTCCCCAAACTATCACGACCGATGGAGGTTCGGTCTTCATTTCTCACGAGTTCAGAGAGTTCTGCGAGGACACGGGAATTAAGCTGATCCGATCATCTCCATATTATGCTCAAGCAAATGGGCAAGCTGAAGCGTCCAATCAGAGCCTTATCAAGCTGATCAAGAGAAAAATTGACGAGCACCCTAGACGTTGGCACGAGGTTTTGTCAGAAGCTTTGTGGGCTTATCGCATGTCATGTCATGGAGCGATAAAGACCTCGCCATACCATCTAGTCTATGGACAAGAAGCCGTATTGCCATGGGAGATTACGGCTGGATCGAGACGTGTCACTTTTCAGAATGATCTAACAACTGAAGAATATGCAGCCCTGATGAGTGACAGTGTCGAGGATTTGACTGAACTTAGGCTGTGGTCGCTCGAGAAAATTAAAGAGAACAAAGCCAAGGTAGCTCGTGCATATAATAAGAAGGTGAGACCAAAGGAATTCCACGTTGGTGATTTGGTATGGGAAGCTGTATTGCCATTGGGAACTAAGGATGCAGCGTACGGTAAATGGTCTCCAAATTGGCACAGGCCATACAGAGTCGATCAAGTTTTAAGGGGCAACGCGTACATGCTTGAGGAGCTGGACGGTGTGAAATTCCCAGTGGCTATCAATGGTCAGCATCTCAAGAAATATTTCCCAAGTATGTGGGATGTTGGACAGTGAAATATGGGGGCCGATACATGAAATCGGCCAGTAAAAAAGATCAAAACAATATATCCAGTGGAATATGGGGGCCGATGCGTGAAATCGGCCAGTAAAAAAAAATCTATCCAGTAAAACATGGGGGCCGATACATGGAATCAGCCAAATTCTAACAATACACAACCATCGACTCTCGAGGTTCAGACAGTGCACAGCCAAGTTTCAGGTTACAGAAATAAGTTACTGAAGGAATGCCTCGAAGGCATGGAGGGCGTCAGCTCGGACACGATCTACTTCGGCAATTTCGGCTTCGTCATCATCATCCTTGCCTGTCACTAGCTGCTTGCTCAGGGCACGTATTTCTGCCAGGTCAGTCTTCAGTTGAGCTTTGAGGCCTGCTGCTTCGTCGTGGGAGCGGGCGATGAATGCTTCCTTGTCATGAATGAGCTTTTTGGTCGCCCGGACCTTCTTTTCGAGATCTTCTAATTCCTTTTTTAAGGATGCGAGCTCGGCGGTGCTGATAGAGGTGTCATTTTTGGCATCCAGAAACGCCTTTTTCTCATTGAGCCGCTGGCATTTGGCTGCGATATCGGCCTTCAGTGGGAGTTGGGCTTGGCGTAGATTGATCCTCTCACGAGCCAACTTCACCCTTGACCCGTAGAAAGACAGAGTCACAACTGGCCAAAGCTTCACTTGCAAAGCTACCGGGAGTTGGTCCTTGATTTTGTCAAGAATAGTCTTCACTTCGTCAGAACCTTTGACCAAATTCTCGATTGGAGAGGACAGCAAAGCTTTGAGACGCTGAAATTGAGGTAGAACAGTGCTTGCTCGTAGTTCATTGTTGGCGGTAGAGGGAGCTGGTTCGATGGATTTAGGGTCGAACGTCAACAAGCCTGAGATATCACAACCCTGGCAGGTAGAAGTGGCGTCAGTATGCGTCAAACAGGGAAGGATGAGTTCAACGAAACGAACATACCTCTCCTGAGATCAGGGGGATAGCCGATGGCGAGGTAATCGGCTCGTGTGTTGTTGCTGGGGGTTTGGCCAAATTGGCCACCGTTTCATCTACACCTCTTGGAGTATGGAGGGTAATTACTTTCGAAATCTCCTGGCTTGATGAAGAAGTTTGCAGTCCCTTGCGAGCCCTCTTGGGACTCACAGTTTGCCCTGCCTCGACTGACGCTCGGGGGGCAACAGGTTCAGGAACAGGCCTTTTCCTGGAAGCCGATGGTGGCACATCTGGCTGGCTCGGTGTGGTGGCTTTCTCAGAATCTGCTGAGCTTGAATTTCCTCGGTTGGATGGTGTTTCCTCGCTGGAGGTGTCTTCTATGGAGACCTGAAAGAAAGGGAGAGCTGGTAAGCACGAGCATGTTTACAGAGATAAGTGAGATCAACCAAGGCGTGAATCAGCGTACATGCGAGCTCTCTGGAGAAGGGCTCCGGTGCCTCAAAGTTTTCTTGGCCACTACTTTCCTCACCGCCGTCCTTGTTCTAGTTGGGACTCGGGAGGCAGCTAACCCAGAAGTTGCTTGGCTCTTGGAAGCCGATTTTGGTGACATCGGCTGGTTCTGCATCAAGACCTGTTTCAAAGGTGGCGAGTTTTTGCAGAAAAGGACCACATGAGCTGGTGGGAGGAATTCGAAGGGAGAGCCATCCTCGTTGGTAGGTTCTGGACCATCTTGTTGCTGCAAGGAGACGGAGCAGGATGTTAAAAGCATTGTCGTGAGCTACATCAAGAAAATTTACAGGTAGCAGTACCTGTTCTACGGGGATGTCATATTCAGCATCGAGCTGTTTCAGTGATGGTCCCAGAGCTCTCCTGAAGGCATGAGTCTTCCACATTGACCACCAGTCCTCAAAACCATCGGTTGATGAAGCGAAGATGAGGTTGTTAGGGATTGGGATGGTCAGAGAATCGAAGAAAGAATAACACCTCTGACTGGTAACAGAATCGGGCAGGTCAGCTCTGCTCTCTGTGAGTTGGTGGAGAAAGAAATGAGGAGGTACTTGCCCAAGGCCAAATTGCCGAGCTGCTACAACCGGCTGGTAGAACTCGTATCCAGGTTTGATTATTCTGTTGGACGTGCTCATGCCAACTGGGAGAAAGCAGGGACGGATCACAGTGGAGAATAGCTGCCGAGTGCTAGTGTCATCGGCAAAGTTGTCTAGCCTGAAGGAGATTGGATTTTCAAAATTTTCCGATTCCTCCGTGTAAGGAAAGAAGATAGGATTGTCCAGGCCTTGGAAGAAAATGCTGAACCACTTGGATGCTTCATGAGGGATCAGTTTACTACCTGGCAGGCTATACAGAGCTTGGCCGTAGCTTGTGCATCGGATCCGCTTCCCTTTGACATCTGGAAAGGTGCAACTTGCCAAAAGGGGAAAGTCTGGGATATGGTTTTGAAAGTACAGCTGAGCCCATAGTTGAATAAACCACCAAGGACCTCCTGTTTTGACTGCTATGTGGGAGAATAGTTTGACAGACATCAACTGGAGATATCGATAGACTTCTCCAAGGAACAGTTTGCCGAGGCCAAGTTGAGTGCCTCTGGCAAGTTCATAGGCCAAGGGAAGATAATTCTTGGTTGGAGCAAGGGAAGGGCCACAGAATATGAAATGTTCCAGCCAGAAATTGAGGAAGGCCGTGTGTTCCTTCTCTGAGACAGGGCCCTTAGTTTTCATGTGGCTTCGAAGATAGGCACCCCAGTTTGTGCAATCTGTTTTGGAAGAAAGCTTGAAGGGGACTTTTGGCAACATAAAAGCAGAGGGGCTGGGTGACGTGACGTCTAGACCAGTGATCATCACCACGTCTAACAGAGTTGGTGTCATGGGGCCATGGCCGAATATGAAGCAGTTCAGAGCATCAGACCAGAAATAGCCGATGGTTCTTAGAAGATTTTCATGTTTCTCGAGGGGAGACAATGATAAAGACAAGGCATCGGCTATTCCCGTGGTTTCCCATTGGGATTGGTAAGATTTGGCTACCCTACTGTACCAAGAAACCCAATGTTCAGGGGGATTAGGCCAGGCTCGCAAGCAGTCGGCCCAAGAATCCAAATTCAGGTTTTGGCTTACGAAGGGGATTCTATTTGCTTCGCAAGAGATCAAATGGGCAGGACTAGATTCTGTACGAGGGCCAAGACACAAAGAATCTGGAAGAGAAGGGTGCGGCAGTAGAATATCTGAAACCTAAAAATTTAATGGTGGAAGAAAGCATTAATTCAGGTGTTTGCTGTTAATTCCAGCACCGTGCTCAGATTGCGAGGAGTAATTGAGGGTTACCTTCAGACCGGAGACCGCTGTGTTGGCGCTGGACGATTCAGCCATTTAATTTGCCGGCGGAGATGGATCTATGTGGTGGGGAATCTAGGGTTCGTGTCGCCGTGAGCTCGATTTGTTCAGTGGGGCAATTGGAGGTCTGAGTTAGCTTTTTTGAAGATGGTTGCAGGTTACCGTTAAAATTGGGAAGTGACCGCTCAGGCTTGTCTAAGTAAGCGACCGAATTTGACCTTGTCAGCGTTTGTGGAAAAAGCCGATGTGCTGCCATCGGCTCTTTGAGCTTTGACTTGGTTGATCGAATCAAACGTGGTATGGTGAAAGCCGATTCGTTACTATCGGCTTTTTGGGCGTTGACCTATTTTGACTATCGGCAAACTCGAATTTGGGAAAGCAATCTTTGTTGATTCCAAAGATGGTTGTTTACAATGGAGTCGATTGCTTACAAAAGAGAGATCTCCTACTAGTACTACTACTACTGCTACTTCCTAATCTAAAAAGCGGCGTCGTCGTCGTCGCCATTGCCATTGCCGCCACCGTCTTCGCTGTCGTCGGCGCTGCTGCCGGCGTAGTCTTCATCGCTGCTGCTAAGCTTGGCAGCGGGGGCTTCTTCGTCCTCGTCGTCGTCGTCGGTGTCTTCACTGGACCCGGCGCGGAAGCGCTTCAGCGGCGGGTACTCGTCGGAGGAGGTGTCCTCCTCCGATTCCTCCTCCTCGGCGGAGGAACTGATGTCCTCGCCCCAGGAGATGGCGTCGTCGTCGCTCTCCGCCTCCAGTTCCCCATCGGCGAGGAACTGGAGGTCCTCCTCGCCGTCGGTCAGGGACTCGTCGTCCTCTGACTGGGCGGCGAAGTCCCAGTCCCTCTCGTCCCACCATTGTGGGGCGAGGGCTTCGTACGCCGCCATTGGCGGGTGCTCCGGCGTCGGCTCTCGGCTAATGGAGTCAGAAGATTGGTAGGAGAGGCCGGATGAGTTGGAGGAAGAAGAGGAATCCATGGCAGAGGAAGAGGGTTTTTTGGGCTATTGGAGAAGAATGAGGATGCAAATAGTCCGGATGGATTTAAATAAGGGGGATAGTGGCCGATGGTTCAATGCCATAGCGGTTTCCGAGGATGTGGTGCCAGAGTTGTCAAATCGTGCACTGCGGAGAAGTTAAGAAGGCCAGGCATCATGATGAGGAGGCGATATGACGGTTCTGCTCTGCAACGCGTGACCCGATGAAGGAAAAACAGAGTGGTTTTGGAATTATTATTGCCAAAACCAGGGGGGCATGTGTTATCGCCACATTTTGGCCAGAAAAGGAAGTGGGCCGCAATCAAGATGGGATTGGAGGATGGATCGGCCTTGCACGTGGATTTGGGCTAATTGCCCGTGTATCTGTATAATTATGTTAGAGTACGTGTCGGTTTAAACAAGAGTTAGATTACGTTTAGGTTTATTCCAAAGATAGAAAGTCTCCGGACTATAAATATGTACCTAGGGTTATTGAGAAAGAAGGACGACAACGTTCACAACAAACACAATCTCGGCGCATCGCCACCCCTTGTTTCGAGGGTTTCTTTCAGGTAAGCGTCGTGCTGCCTAGATCGCATCTTGCGATCTAGGCAGCATATGCTTATGTGTTATTTGTGTTGCTCGTACTGAAGCCTTGTTGATGGCGAGTAATACTGTTATCATAGATCTGTTTGGGCTAGCATCGGTGTTTTTGTTCATTGTTTGCTTAGTCATGCTGCCCATTGAGATCTCGCTGCCTTTGCACCTACCTTGGGTGTAAGGGCAGCATCTTGCTTGATCTTTATTCAGCCGATTCAATCTGTCATAGTTGTTCCTTGTTCTCCAAGGATTAGTTTATTATCCGCATGGTTAGGCCTCACAAACGGGTTGAACGATCCAGTAGTACGTAAGGATACGGTTTGCTAATTCGAGAGGAGTTGTTCCGGGAATTGACTCTATGTTGGTTTTTTGGCCTCCTCTAGGGTTAGTTTTCTGTTATCTTTCGTATCTACCAGGCTCAATTACGCGTGGGATGTTCCGTTTATGTGGTGAAAGCATTAAACTGTCGTAGATCGATTTGACTAGTTTTGATGAAGCAAAACCCCATGTTATCGTAGATCCATTGCAGATCCATGGGGCAATCGGCTACCTGAGCCGATTCACAGGGTAACCTGAGAGCCGATCGAGGCTCGTATTTAATGTTTGCGTGTCTGCCATGCAGGAAACCAATCGAAGCAAATCATCACCTTCCTGATCAGGTATAGATCAGGTGGCACGCCCTCGCACCAGCCGGGACGTGTGCCGGAGTTTTGCGGGCCGTTGACCGAGGGACTAGGGCCCACCAGCAGTCCTGGGAGCCTCCCGGCTCTTCGTGTTGCTCATCGCTGCTCGCCGGTGGGTTTTGACAGGCAACAGGTTCAAGTCCCTAGGCAAAGGTGGCCTGGGAGGACTTGCAGACATCCTTAATCCGGCGCAGAACGTCGGCCGGAGTCAGTTCATGTGTGGAGTGCCGGGTGGGGTCCATGGGCCCGCTCATCTGGCATATCTTGTGTGACCGGCGCTGCAAAGGAGAGACGCGCCGGCTAATGAAGCATGCCACTAGGTCTTGTGGGGTGAGGCCGGCATCCCGGAGCTCGCCCTTAACCCGGTGGAGAGCATTCACCGGCATCACCGAGTTCTTCGGGTTGTAAGTCCAATTCGTCATGGCCAAAGGTGGCTCGTCCACAAATGGCGGCAGGTTGAGCAGATCCTCGTCGGTGGTGTTCTTGACGTAGAAGAAGCTTTTCTGCCACTTCTTGCAAGACTCAAGGAGCTCCACCTTGGGGAAGTCCGAGCCCTTCCGGGACATGATGGTGGCCGCGCCGCATAGGGTCATGGGGCGGTCCTTCTTCTCTTGGGCCGTTTCCTGCGGCTCGTCCTTGCTCTGGGGCGGCTCTTGGACAACTTGCTTCCGTAGTTGGAAGTATTTCGCCCAGCCTTGGGTAAGGGGTTCTATGCCGGCATAGCCTTCGCAAAAGGTAGCAAAGGCAGAGAGGATCATCACGGCATTGTCCGGGATATGATGAGGTTGTAGATCATAGGTGTTGAGGAAGTCCCGGAAGAAGTCTGAGGCCGGCAGGCCGAAGCCACGCTCGAAGTGGGCGATGAAGACGACGCGTTCGCCGGGTTCGGGTGCTGGCGCAGTCTCTCCCGCCGGTAGCCGGCATGCAACTCCCTCCGGCACTCTCCTGGTGGAGGTGACCCAGGATATGTCGGCTGGAGTGACCTCCGACCCCTCCCAGCCGGAGCGTCCTTGGGCCCGGGCCGAGTTATCTTCCTCCGAGGCCGAGGTACCCATCATGCTTGAAGATGCCATCTTAATGGCCGGGACAAGGCGTGAGAGCCGGAGTCCCGTGTTGTTAATCCTATCAAGTCCAGAGAAAAGAGGGAGGTTAGTCTCTCCGACATACAGCTCTCACCAATGTCAGCAGAAAGAGAAGATCTACGGCGCAGTTAAAATCAGAAATAACTACGCATAAAATCCTATGGCTAGAACACATATGAACCCCCGGGGCAGATTGCTGGCAATGTTAACCAAACCAGCTAGGGGCTACGCAGAGAAACTAAAGGAGATCTAAGCAAGCAGAATCGCCATTACGAAGCAACAGAGAAGCATGAAGGAAGAAGAACATGGAAGGGAGAAAGAGGAGCTCACCGAAGCTTTGCCGGCGTCAATGGAGCTGCGGCGAGCGCGCAGACAAAGATCCGATCTCTCAGCAATGTTGCAGAGAGGAGCGGCGGCGTTGTCGACGATGACGCCGGACGTCGGCAAGCGAAGGCGCCGGCGTGCAGTTGGGCGACGGCGGCGGCTTTCCTTCTCGGTTCCTTGGTCCGGCGGCGAAGCGCAAGGGGCAGAGGATCTGAGGAAGATGAAGACTGTGTGGGGGTAAAAAGAGCAAGTTACCCCCACCCCGTATTTATACCGAGGAGGCCGGTCGTGGGGGTCGTGGGGAGTGTTCCACTACCACGACCGTTTCTGCAGCGAGTCGCCACGTGGCGGCATGGAGTGGGGCGGCGGCTATTGTAACCGTGCCACGACGCAATGATGGCAAGGAGTAACTGCGCTGTGAACCATCACATCGTGTGACCGTTCGAGGTGGCAGGGTGGTTGCAAGTTTCGATGCAAACTGTCTGGCTTGGCTTCTCGAGGAAGGCTCGTCTATATGTCGGCATAGCTGCCCGAAGAATATGTTCCGTCCGGAATACCCTCGGGGCTGGCCGGAATAACATTTGGAGAAGGAACAGTGGCCGGGATATGTGCGGATGTCCCGGCATAAATCCGATCGTCGGGATATACCGGAGAACCGAAGAATAATGAAAAGAATATATGTTGAACCTGTCAAGGCTCCACAGTTATGACTGGGGAACCTCGGCAGCTTCGGGGACTAGTGTCGGGGGGATGACCCCCGGTAGGGTCAAGAGACTAGAAAGATACAAGAGCTATGATTGGCTTTATGCCGGTTGACCAAGTAAGGGTCTGGCCGGGATATAAGGGTGTAGGCCGGGTTATGCGAATATCCCGGCTGGTATGTGGATATGCCGGTATAGCCGGAATACTAATATAGGTGTGCCGGCATATACTTAGATATGCCGGCCTAACCACTTGGTGTGTTGTGCAGGAGCAGGGGAGGCCGGATTACCCGACCTTCGTAGGTCGTTGGTCTGGCATATAGGTCCGGGGTATGGCCAACGGTCATATCCGGAATACAGAAGTCAGCTAATGTGTCACATCCCTACAATCAAGGAAGAAAACATCCAAGCATGGTAGCAGAGTGTGATGGCAGGGTGCACAGTGGAGGTTACCTGCCCTCACTGTGCACAAGTACAGAGCTTACCTCACAGGGGTAAGGTCATAGTGCAGAAAGTACAAGGTACAGGGATATGAAGTCCCATCGAGAGCAATCAGGGAGAAAGTCAAGGGTCTCTGCCTTCGACAGCAAGTCCTGTTTGGAGTGTAGTCCGTGTCTTGTGGTCTCTTGTGACCATTGTAACCCTGGCTACCACTATATAAGGTGGCATAGGGAGCCCTGGTAAAGGGTTGGTCACTGAGTATTCCTCCACTTAGCAGTTCATCTTCCTTCTCTAGCAGAGAGCCTGGAAGCACCATTGTTGTACTACATCGATCCAAATATACATCCAGTAGAGCAGGAGTAGGGGTGTTATCTCCTTACGAGAGCCCCGAACCTGGGTAGATCTGTGTTCCTTTCTGTCGTGCTTTTTAGCTCGTTCCCCTCTCCCGAATCCTCCAGCATCTAGTTCGGCCCCCAATTAAGCCATCCTATGGCATATGTTGTTTCACCACGACGACACCCTCTCCTCACCAGCAGGGGCTCGTGAGGAGGTCTTCTGGTCCTTAGCATCTTTGGTCGTCGTTCTCCTCACGAGGCGCCTCCTCATGAGGGTCTTCTCCGTAGCTTGGGTCGTTGGCTCTCCCCTGGGCTGAAGATGGGCCGATGACGGGGCCTAGGAGCAGGTGGACCAGGATACCCCGGTATCCAGAACACCGACAGTAGCCCCTGGGAGCCCGGCCCGTGAACGCGCCCTCTTGAGGGAGCGAAGGGCCGGGGACCCCATAAGCTGCTGGGCCCTCCAATGGCACGCGTCAACTGTGTGGTTAGAGGACCATGTGAAGAAGTGGAAGTCGTGGGCACGTGGCACCCTTGCAGTTGGCGAAGCGAAGCGGCGTGGAGATCGTGCGTAGTTGGTGGAGTAACGGCGTTTTTCAAACCATCGCGTCAAGGGCGACGCTGCGGAAACCGCGCCCTGGCCGTCGCCTTAAAGGCTTGGCAGAGAAGGCTCCTTCCTCTTTCCCACAGCACATCGCCTCCGCCACTTCCCTTCCGAAGATCTTGTGCATCCAATCCCTCCTAGCTTCCAATCTTCCCGCTGCAACTCGCCCCCGCCCAGAGCCATGGCACCGCGCCGGGCCATCGGAGCAGCGAGGTCTTCTGGAGCGGCGCCGCAACCGGCGGCGCCCCTGCTCGAATCTCGCATCAAGAGCAGCCACGAGCTCCAGACCGTCTGGGAGATGGTCGGGAGCAACAACAACGAATGGGGCGCCACCCGCATCTGGCACGGCCGCGCACCGTGGGACACTCTGCCCGCAACGGCATAGCCCTTCTTCCTCTTCTCTGTCTTCGTAGGCCTGGTGCCGCCGTTCTCCTCCTTCTTCCTAGCGATCCTAGAGACTTACGGGATCCAGGCCATCCATCTGCATCCCATGTCTGTCACCTTGTTGGCGGTCTTTGCCTATGCCTACGAGGCATGGATCGGCATCAAGCCGTCGGTGGCATACTTTCACCACCTCTTCTCTCTCTGGTCCTCTGGGCTAAACCAGAGTTCCGGATGCGTCTCCTTCATTGCCACCACTGGGACAGAGGGCAACTTCATCGACTTGAAGTGGATGAATAAAGTCGAGGACTTTCGGAGCCGCTGGTTCTTCGTCGACATCCTCGAAGAATCGGAGCTCTTCCTCGTCACTGGGATCCCTCCCGTCAAGCTCACCACCTGGGCCAGTGAGGCCCTTCCTGAGTAAGCCCTAAAGATGCTCCGCCCGCGGATCCGAGATCTTCGGAATGCCGGTGTCACGGGGACCATGGTCGGGGTGGAGTTCATCACCCAATGCATCGCCCCCCTGCAGGACCACCGCCGAGAGATCTGGAGGCACAGGGCCGGGGACGACCTCAGGCTCCACGTCAGCGAGCTCAACACCGACGCTCGGGAGGAGGTAATAAGAGCCTTCTTCTCTTCCGCTGCCATCCCCGCCATCCCACACAATGCCTTGCTGATCTACAATCCGGGCGCTCGGGAGACTAGCCGCATTACGGCGGGGGTCTTGAAGTTCAACGCCTGGGGCCCGTTCCTCGCCGACGGTGTTGTGCCTGGTCCCCTCCCGAGCGCACCGGGGGCAAGCTCAGAGCAGGACTCGGCAGCCAGAGGAGCAGGGCCCACGGCCTCTGGAGACCTTGACGACGACGACGTGGAGTCCGGCGAGCGGCTGGTCCGCTGGAGGCGCTCTGAGGGCACCGTGGTGCTCTCGGATTCCTCCGACGATGGCTCCTCCTTGCCGGACCAGCCCACTGGGGGAGACGTCGACGCGTCCTCCTCGCAAGACCTGGAGGAGGAGGGCCGCCAAGCCCGCCTAGAGGCAGAGCGCCGCTCCAAGTTCAACGATGAACGCGCCAGCCGGCGACCTAAGGCTGAGGCCTCCTACGGCAAGAAGCCGGCGGGCGAATCCTCCGCACCACCACCGGCATCCTCTGGCCTCCCGAGCAAAAGAGGATGGGTGGAGCAAGACGCCTCATGAGTGTCCCTGCACAGAAACCTCTTTTCTTTGACTTACCTTTTTTCCTAATCTTCCTTCCCCCTGCTCTCTCCAGGGACGCCGAGGAGAAGAAGGAAGAGAAGAAAGGGAGGAAGACCGGGCAGACCACGCTGGGCCCCAACCCGGCAACCGCTGCCACACCGGTGACGCCGCCGCGTGCTGCCAGAGAAGAAGAAGATCGCGCGTCCACGGACACGCAGCCCGCCCCGGGAGCTACTATAGCTCCCAGCGCGACCGAGCCCCCTAGCGCAGGGGGCACACTAGAGATGACGGGGGCAGCTCCTGCTGCCCCCTCTGTAGCCAGCACCACCACCACCCCGGAGGCACCACCGGGAAGAACCACCGCACCGCCTAGCTTGGGGACGGCCCCCCAAGCCCAGCAGCGAGAGGAGGACGACCTCCACCGAGCCGGGGCCCTCCAGGGCTACATCGCCTCCCCTGCCAGAGATACTGGGGAGGCCCGCGAGGATTGCCACTGAGCCCCACGCCGCCGACCCATGGGCGAGGGTGCTCGCGGCCATGATCGGCGCCCTCCGCAACGAGGTCGTTAGGGCATGCACAGCCGAGGAGGCGCGCATCGATGAGGGCTGGGCCCTCCTGCACCAAGCCACGGAGAGATGCCGCCTCCTGGACCAGCGTGCCACTGAGCGCCGCGAGCGAACAAGGAAGGAGGCAGAGGAGATCCGTGCCAGCGCGGCCGATGAGGCCGAAGAATCTCTAGCACAGGCCAAAGAGTCGGTGAGGGGGATCCTGGCCAGGGCGCATCATGAGGCCATGGAGATCGTCTCCGAAGTGCACCAGAGGATCCCCCCCACCGTCGGGGCTCCCAACCCAGCCTTGGCTGGGGAGGAGGCCAAGCGGGCAGCTCAGCACCTCCTGGACGAGGCCAGGACCAATGCCGATGGCCTTCTTGCCAACGCCCAGCAGAGGCTGGACGAGGTCGAGGACCGGGAGGCCCTCCTCCATGCCCGCGAGGAGAGCGCTGATTCCCGGGCGGAGAGCCTAAGCCTGCAAGAGGCTGGGCTCACCGTCCGAGAAGCAGAGGCTCGCGAGCGTGAGCAGGGACTTCGCCTCCGAGAGGAGCAGCTCCATGCCCTCGAGGACCAGCTCAATAGGGAGTGAGAGGCCCTCGAGAGCCGGGAGGCAATGGTCAGCCGGTCCAACGATGAGCTGACCCGGCGCCAAGAGGCGCTGAACCAGCGTGAGGCTTCCCTCCAGGCAAAGATGGACCACATGCTGAACCAGCGGCGGGCCAGCATGGAGCAAGAGTTCGAGCAGAGATGCGTCGAGATCACCGAGGCGTGCCGCGTGGACTTCTGCTCCAAGACCGCCGCCGCCAGGGACAGGTTCAAGCAGGGGCGCGAGACCCTGGAGCGCCAGGTCCACGACCTGGAAGCCGAGCTGAGGGGAGCGCACGAGGTGCGCCGGGGCGCGGAGCACGCCTTGGCCGAAACTGACGCCACCATCACCTCGCTCCGGCGCGACGTGCAGAGGCTCGAGGAGGAGAACTTGGCGACGGTCCTGCAGGTCGTGGAGATCTCCCGCGAGCTCTAGGAGGCTAGGAACTCTGAAGTAGAAGCACATGTGCTGTGAAGGCAGCGCGTGCAGATGTTCCGCGGGTTCTCAACCTGCGTCATGGCGGCAGCACACCGCCTAGGCATCCATGGGCTGAACCTGCCCACCGTCCCCGAGGACGACAGGTCGATCATGCTCTTCTTCAGCCAGCTGGCTGAAGAGTTGGACGGCGCGTCGGCGAAGGTCTTGGAGCTCATCGACGCCGAGTGCCGGGAGCTGCTAGGGCTCGCGGGGACGAGGATCTTCTCCAACATCCAATGCCTCCGCCCGGACCTCAACCTGGAAGAGGTACTACAGAGGCCATTGCCCCCACCGCCAGGAAATCCCGACCGTGCAGCGGTGGCCAGGGCAGGGCATCTGGACATTGCCCTACGACGGTTGCAGGCCATCTACGCCTGCCCTGGAGCACCCGCCACCGCGGACTAGGAGAGCTCCTCCAGCGGCGACACCTCCGGCTCCGAGGAGTCCGACAGCGGGGAAGCCGAGGAAGGGGACAACGGGCCAACAGATTCCAGCGAAGGGGCGTCCTCAGGCTCTAGCCAAGGCGCTGACGACGACGAGGGCGATGCAGCGGCTGCCCAGTAAGCTCTTCCTAGACCTCCTCCAGAAGAAATGAGTTAGCTGCACACTTGGCAGCCGTCAGACACTACCCTGCTGGGCCATTTTAAGTTGTAATCGTACTTAAGGCGTCGTTCGCCAAATTATCCCTATTTGCACCCTTGCGTATTTTTCCTTGTCTCATCTTTGTCTGGGGAATGCTCTACGCCGTTTGGGGGCCAACCTCCGAGTGGGACAGCAGCCTGACGCTTAGTATGCAGCTCGTGGTGCAAGGCTAGCGGGCGCTGGCGCTCCGGAGGTGACTATTATGGCATACAGGACTATCTCCCTGCAGCCCCTGGCATCCAAACACAACAAAGGCGATTCCAGGAGAAGGAAACACAAGGCCGCAGACAAGAACAGCAGAAGACTTAGAGAAATTTACACGAATTGTGCGACTCTCGCGCGCTCATGCGCCCTCATTCGAGTGTCGCTCTAGAGGAGAGAGCACCATGGATCGTATGAGGTGACTATAGCGGGTCCCTTCCGTAGTCAGAGCTTGATCCGTTCTAGGTTTTGCGGGCCTGCTATTTTCCGGGCGAAGGCCCCAGCACGGACACCGTGCTCTGGCTCTTTCTCAAAAGGCAGTCGAGCGAAAACTCACGTTCGCGTTAAGCCACGGTTAGCTGGATTCGCGAGGCTGGCGAGGCCAAGACTCACAATTCCAGGCAGTTCTTATAGATTAGAAAAGATCAATGACAACTGAAGCTGCCGTTACACTTTATTCCTTGCGCAGACGAAGGGCTCCGTTTCCTCAGGCGAAGGCAAGGGGGTGATGACCCTTAAGCCCCCCTGTCCCTTCTTCTTGCACCTGGGGACAGGGCCATCGAGGGCGGTGTAGGCCTACGCGTCCTCTGGCTCAGGTCCCAGGGATGCGTATCTGTCGAGGAAGCGCTCGCAGAGGTCCCTCCAGGATGAGATGGATCTTGGCGGCAGCCTGCAGAGCCACCGGCGAGGCTCTCCCTTTGTAGCCATCATGAACCAACCGGCCATGACATGCCCGTCACCTCCAGCCGACTGGATATCGGCCGCGTATTGCAGCAGGAACTCCACGGGATCGGAGGTTTCATCGTAGCGCGCACCGATATCCGGCCTGAAGTGGGTCGGCCACGTGGCATGGTGAAGCGGCCTGGCAAGCGCCGCGAAGCCCTCAAAGCCGAGGTCGCCGACCGCTGGCTCTCCTTCTCCGATGGCCTCCAGGCCATCGAGGACTTGAAGATGCTCTCGGCGATGGCTCACGTAGACAGCGCAAAGGCGAAGACAGTGACGACGATCGTCACCCATGTCGAAGCAGATCTGGAAGAAAACACACCCCAGCCCCCTACCTAGCGGGCCAAATGTCGATGGATTTCGTGTCGCAAGAACACGGGGTACCACGCAACGGACCCAAAGATTCGAACGCAGGGGGCTGAACATGTGAGATCTAGGATCGCAACGAAATATGGCGGCGGAAGTCTTGAGTCATCGAATGTGCAACACACTGCAGAGAGAGATGCCGAGCTTTACCCAGGTTCAGGGCCCTCGTGGTGAGGTAAAACCCCTACTTCCTGCCTTCTTGTATTGCAACGCGACACCTCGCGAGCAGTACAAGGTCTTGGTTACAAAGCTCTAGCTAGCCAGAGGTTGAAGAACCTGCGTGCCCAGCTAGCATCCTGAGGAAGATGAAGATTTGATCCCCTCTATGGGGTGGCCTCCCCTCCTTTTATAGCGCCAAGGTCCTCCTTCCCCTTATCTTCTTGGGAAAGGGGTTGCCACACACGGCCAAGGAGGGAGGACAGCTGTAGACTCTATTCATCCGTGGACGTAGTCTACATAGGGTAGTGGCGCCGGTCCACCGGAGTGGGTGGAGGAAGCTGACATCTTCCTCTGGTGCCCTGCACCGTCCACGCTATTTTTAGGGGGGTGGCCAACAACCACTGTGCCGCTTTGGGCAGGCACAGCAAAAGTTGGTCTCCGCCCTGTCGAGGGTAGCGTGGGCGGTACGTGGTCTTCTGCCTTTTATCTTCTTGCTCTGCACGCCAACATGCTGAGCTGTCGTGGACGTGGTCCCTCTCCTCACCAGCAGGGGCTCGTGAGGAGGTCTTCTGGTCCTTCGCAGTTTTGGTCATCGTTCTCCTCACGATGCGCCTCCTCATGAGGGTCTTCTCCGTAGCTTGGGTCGTTGGCTCTCCCCTGGGCTGAAGATGGGCCGATGATGGGGCCCAGGAGCAGGTGGACCGGGGTATCCAGAACACCGACATCGACGGCGGCAGCGGATCGCGATGTGTTCTGGAAAATTGATCGGGTCTTAGGTTTTTTCCGTCGGGGGGTCTTTATAGGCGAAGGGGCGATGTCAGAGGTGGAGCCAGGTGGCCTCACACCAGGGCGGCGCGGCACAGGCCCTGGCCACGCCAGCCTGGTGTGTGGGGCCCTGTGGCTCCCCTCCTACTCCTCTTCGGATCTCTGGAAGCTTCCGGGTAAAATAAGACTTAAGGAACTTGTTTCGTCCAATTTCGAGAATATTTCCTGTGTATCACTTCTGAAACACAAAAATAGCAGAAAACAGGGAACTGGCACTGTGGCGACTTGTTAATAGGTTAGTTCCGGAAAATGCATAAAAGTGCCACGAAGTGTAACGAAACATTAGGCAAATGGTGTAAAAACAAGCATGGAGCATCAAAAATTATAGATATGTTTGAGACGTATCAGCCAACAAGCATGGAATTACAAGGTTGTGTCAAGCTAAAGCTTGATCACAAACTTCTCCAGTACATAGAGGAGAGAACCAGCTAAATCTCATACACTGACAGTAAGCCAGAGATAATTAAACACATAGTTATCCATGCACTTGATGTTCATAATCAAGACCAGCTACTAGCAAATTCATAAGTCTAGCCACTAGCATCAAACAGTAGACACAAATAGCATTAAGTTTAATTCCAGCAACTAGAATCAGTTAACTAAAACCAACAAGCTTCAGTTAAGAGTTAACTGAAGCTGTGTCAAAAAAAGCTATGTCTGAAACTGACAGCAGCAACAAGCACCCAGAGTTAATCCTATTCAAATTTTAGCACCAAGATTAATAGACAGATAGGGGTCACTAGGTATGAATCATACACATCACAGCAAGTATCAGGTCAACAACATGTTGGCAAGAAAGGGCAGAAACCCTGGATCATCTGGCAGCAGAACCCTAGGATGGTGGATCCAAAGCCAGCTCCAGGAAGACGCAGAGGGGAGTAGATGAAGGAGGAGACTTACCAAACGCCCAGGAGGTACCACAGTGGCATGGCGAGGCAGTGCTTGCGTAGCCACGATGACACCAAGCCAGGGGAAGACGTCAACGACACATCGGCAAGGCACAGCACAGCACCAGCACCAGATTCCACCAAGGGAAAGGCAGGGCAGCTCGAGGAGAAGCTCGAGGTCGCCATGGCCGAAACCCTAGATGTGGGAGGCGACAGAGCCGAGGGCACAGGGAGGCAATCGGCAAGATCTCATGGACAGGCAAGTGCGCCGTCATGAGATCTACCAAACGCACCCCATCTCGACGGCTAGCTCCGGTGGGAGTGGTTGGAATTGAGCGTGGCGACGGCGACTTAGTCGCGAGAGCTCAAGCGAGAGGAAAGGAGAGGGGAACGTGAATACTCGCCGGGTCGGGGGCGACAGAGCCACCTAGTTGGGCTCGACCAGGTGGGCTAGGGCCCGACAAGTGGGCCAGGTCCGACAGGTGGGCCAGGAGGAGTTTTTAACCAGGAATTAAAACAAGAATTACAAAGAAAAATAAAAGGGTTTTAGAAAAACCTTTTAACACCCGATAAAGAGCAGAAAATTACTACAACTATGCAAAAATAATTCTAAATAGTTTTTGAGCTTTTCCATCACATGAATAGTGATTTTTTGAATAAAAGAGAAATGGTTCATAATGGAATCATGGAATTTTCTTTTAAAAGAAAAACTTCTAAGAATATTTTAAAAGGCGAAAAGGAACTTAAGAAATAAAACACTAACATCCTAAATTTAAAACTAAGTAAATCCATTCAAGAATTGATCTTTAGGATTCTTGAATGAATTTAACCTAATATATACTCTGGTAAATTCATAACCAGGAGTATATACACCTTTTAATAAATCACCACATGGGGTTAAAATTAAATCACACACTCCGAAGAGCATATCATTATTTGAATCTTTAACCATTGCCCTTATCGGCCAATGATGTTGTTTTCCAGAACCCGAGGTCCCGGGTCACTTCAGCAAATCCAACTGCACTACCTTGCAGTGTCCAGGCAAGTTCACTCTTGCTCATATCTATTGTTTATCTTTAGCAAATTACTTGCAAATATACATGTGGTATTACTACTGCATTTTAAAGCAAAAGTTCTGCTTTCTTAATCAATTTGATTAGTGGTGAGCAACCACGGTGGTTGTTAACCTAGGATGGTGGGCAGTGGGACCATGGTATGGTTATTGGTGGAGCTCCCACTTCAACTGGAAAGTTCACCTAGGAATTAATAACCAATGTCGCCAGTGATTCTAGCACCGTAAATAACGGTCAATCATAAGATCTGGAATGGGACGGAGAAGTCAGCTGTACCGACTTCCTCTTGCATATCAACGGACGCACCATACCGTAGCTGCATCCTGCTAGGTTGCAGTAATGGGTGGGACCCCTTAGTGCCCATGCATATCGGTGGTCTATGATGGATTGTAGGAGACCAACGAGGGAGGCCCGAGCTCGGCAAAGCTACCAACGAGTAGTAGTCTAGTGAGGGGTAGATCTACCATGGTCGGCAAAGCTACCATAGAGTAGTAGTCTGGTGTGGGTAGGTTAAATCGTGGGCGGCAAAGCTACCGGCGAGTAGTAGCCCGGTGTGGATTGTATCAATCGAGGTCGGAACTACCAAAGAGTAGGAGACCGGCGATGATTGTTTCCGAGGTTGGAACTACAAAAGGGTGGGTATGCGAGGTCACAGAGGAGGACAATGATTGGCTTAGATCACATGACTGGGCCCCATACCAAGGAAGTATGGATAGGAAAGTATGCCTGGTTGTGCAGCAAGGCTATGATCTCTTATGGGTACAAGTGACCACCTCTGCAGAGTGTACAAAAAGTATCACGATACTCCCTATTCTAGGTAGGAGCTACGAACATGGTAGGAAAGGAGCCCATCGAAGCTCTAATCAACCTGTGAAGACTGACGGGCATAGTTTTCTGAATAAAATCAACCTTTGAAGAAATGATTACGAAAACTTGCATTTGACCTAAGACTTCTAGTCTACGGTCGTAGCTAGTGCATCAAACACCTCTATGCTGTTAAATGAACTTGTTGGGTAACGCTCGTTACTCACCCCATTCCCTCTTAACCCTTGCTTCGACTCGGAGGAACAGTACAAGGAGACCGAAGGAGCATCGAAAGACTTTGAGGAAGTCTACTATGAGGAGCCGGACCTTACCAGTGGAATCAAAGGTGTGGACTACACCATCGTCTATGGTGCCAGCAAAGGAACCGAGGAGGAGGCCGACAACTAGTAGTTTAGTGAGTAACTCAAGTTGCACCGAACCCTATAGAATAAAGCAACTTGAGTAGAGTACCATGTTCATCTTACTACTTTCTGTTTTAGTTAAGGTTTGTAGTGTTAAGGTAGAACCTACTAGTGTTCCTCTTTGGACCAAGGAGGAACTGGAGTCCTTTGTAACTTTATGGCTTGTAATATTTAGTGATTAAATAAAGACCGCTATGTTTCTGTTGTACCACTCTGAGGGATGTAATATTTGTGAAATGGTACTTCATGAGTGTTATGTCAACGACTTGCATACTACAACATGAAGTGGTATGCTGGGTCACCACAGAAGTGTTGCGCTTGGTCACTTGGTGTGTTTCTGAGTTGTTTTTTCTTTCATTCTTTTGCCTTCCAGCCTATGTATGCTGGTGGACCGCTGAATCATGATCACGACTCGCCACCCGCCAATGTGTTCGACTCTGGGGTTCCTTCTCCTCCTCATTCTCCTTGCCGATGCGTTGAGTATTTGTCAAGGATTTCGGACCTTGAAGGTTGCTTGTCATTGCTGAATCGTCAAGCAAAGTCTACCTTGGACCAGGCTAGTAAATCTTATGGCTTGATGAGGCAGGTATCTGCGCTTGAGGATAAAGTGTCTGGTTTGGTGGCCCAGGTTATGCATCTGAAGGAATGTGATTCTTATCTTGTTGAAATTATTGAGTCCGCGTGCGAGCAACTGAAATGTGAGTTTTCTTCAGACCCTGTTGAATTTTCCTGCTGATTTTCTTGGCTTCATACTCTGATGAATTTGTATCTTCCAGGTACTTGCTTTCATCCTATTGATGAGGATCATCGGGTTTCCGAGCGAATTGCAGCTCTGGAAAGGGCATCGAGGGATACCGATACTTTATGGGTTGATCCGCGGTGTTGCAGCGCCATTGTTCTTTTGCAGGATTGTGTTCAGTACATTGGAGAAGCGGTTGATGGTTGTCAAAGATAATTTACAACCATGTACTCCGTTATGCTTCCTCGCAATCCTCCGTCAGAGAGTTTTAAGCAGCTACTCGATGCTTTTAGATTGAGTCAATGAATTCATCGCTTGATAGAGCTAAATTTAGTAGCAGGTGCTAACTTTGCTCTTGGATGGATACACAAGTGGCATCCAAGGCTGAACTTTAGTTCCATGTCTCTGAGATTGCCTCCAGGGCACGCGACACTCCAGGTCCATATGGATGCCACGCTTCAGCCGGTGAGGAGGATCATAGGTAGGTTGCTTCAAGAGGATGCTAGATTTTTCCGTGAGCATCATTATTTGAATCCTCTTATGGTAGATGATTCAGATCAACCCATGATGTAATGCTCTATTGTGGGATGTACGTTTTTGTTTATGAAACGCGAGAGTTTTCATGTTCTGAGGCTATTTGCCAGAAATTTGTGTTCTCAAGGCGTTTATATTTGTTACTGCATTTGCCGCAATTTCATAGCGTAGAGCTTTCGGATTTTTTTCGCTAAGACTTGTAAACTCGAAAAGGAGGAACTTTGTCTTTATTATGCTTGAATATAAGATACATGGGGTGTCCCAAGAGACCCGGCCAATGACCTGTGTTCTGGGTCTAGAGGGCATTGCCCTAGGATAACTCGTGGCTTAATAGCCTTATTTTTCCTACTCTACTCTTGTATACTTGCTATCTATATTGCCAAGGTCTTTTCCCCTTCTCCTGTAGCTTCCTTTGGGTCTGATGGCTGTACCTGCAGTTTCTTCGCTTCTGGCTCCACTGGGAGTTCTTCGAGTTGTTTTGTGACGCCTATAGTCGTGCTTTTTGCCTTACCCTTAGGTTCTCCATAGTTGGCTATCATGCAAAAAAATTGCGCCATTTTGTGGAATTCCTTGTCGCATAGATCGAAGAGTTTGAAGCTTCCCTTTACTGTGATAATCCCGTTTGGTCCTAGCATCTTGACTACCAGGTACGTATAGTGAGGTACTGCCATGAATCACAAAAACGCGGGTCGCCCGAGGATCGCGTGGTATTGAGAGGACCAGTCCATGACTTTGAAGTCGAGTATTTCTCTTCTACAGTTTTGGCGATTATCGAAGCAAACGTTGAGTGCTATTCATCCCAATGGATAGTTGGCACTCCCTGGTACGATCCTGTGGAAAGAACAATCTGTTGGCTTCAGGAACTCCAATGATATGTGCATTGCCTGGAGTGTCTATGCGTATATCAGGTTTATTCTGCTCCCTACATCTGTGAATACTCTATCAACATCGTATGTCCCAATTTGAGCTTTGAGTACCAAAGGCGTGTTTTCCGGCCGAGGTACTGTTATAGGGTGATCATCCCTGCTGAATTCTATGGGTTGCTCGGACCAGTGTAAATATTCCGTGGTTGTTGGAGGCGATGTTACTGCTAGGTTCACTTGTTGAGTTATACTCTTTTCCTCTTTGTTCGACTTTGGGACTGGTTGTATCATTGATGTGATGTGCCCTTTGGACGGGATATATCCTCCATCATTGTCGTGTCCTTGGCTTGGCTGGTTTTGACCTTGCAAAGCTCCATTGTTTGGCTGTTGAGTCATTGTAGGTGCATTGTTTGTGTTCCCTTCATATCCTTGCTTCTTTGCTTCGGCTTGTTTGTTGACTGCCGCCTCCTAAAGTTTCAGGAATGTTTTGCAATCTTTCATTGCATGTCTAGACACCCTTTTCCCATCAACGACCGCGAAGTGTATATGGCACGGTCCGTTTAGCATATCATTTGGTGATGGATTGTATTCTCGAGGTTCCCTTGACTAAAATCTTTTGCTATAGTCTTCTCTTCCATAGCTGCGGTACCCTGAGTTTCTGCGGTCATCTCCTTGATAATTATTATCTTTGTATCCCGCGGCTACTTGACTGTGAGAACCGTAGTTGTCGTAATTGCGGGATCTCCTCCTTTGGCCACTATATATGTTTCCCCTGTCGTCTTCTGGTGATCGTGTTCGCTTATTGTTGCAAGCGTCTTTGCCATCTGTAAATATGTTTGCTATATCCATTAGATCTAACTAGCACACATGCCCGTGCGTTGCACTGGGAGGTAAAGAAAATTTATTTTTTCATAAATAACATCGGCACAATTCTAAATATCCCCAAATTCCATCAATTTACTGTTACTATCAGGTCTATCCATAGAAGTGAAATAGAACTGGAAACAATTTTATACATGTGAATTTTGAGAAATTGATTTTTTTTACTTTTATGTAGTTAGTGCATTGCCGGCCTCCGATAGGATATGTCGTATTTGGTTCATTAACCATCTTCAATTCTTTAGCTAGACTTAAATTTCCACCACACATTTCTGTTTTGCTTCCTTTCTTGCTTTCTTTCACCTACGCTGTCAAAATCAATATCATGGGATTTGGGCCAAATCATGTAAGCGAGCATGGCCAACATAATATGCGAGTCTACTTTTTGCTGCAAAATTTAGCACATCTTCGATGGTGGAAGATACTACTACTCGTGGGAAACAACAACAATCAGGATACGTGAAGACTCAGGTGCGTCCTGAGCGGAGGTCCATGACCGTGAGAGCAAGCCACCCACGTCTGGGGTGGTGGTGCATATACAAAGTAAATCCATCGTGCATACGCACAGAAGCCACCAACCTGGGTCTGTGACTGCGGCCCACATGCATGCATAAAACCACTCAGCTCATATAAGCTACCAGCAACCTAGCACGAACGCATCAGCTTAGCTAGCACATGCACGCACTTGCACAGCTTTGTCTAGCCGTTTAGGGTCTCCGCGAACGCTGACAATAGTAGTGTAGCTTGTCGATGCCCTTCTATTATATGAATTTCCATCCGCTGATGCAGCCATGGGCGCATGCACATGAAAATACGCTGATATGCACAAACGACAGCGGCCATAGTCCAAGAGGACAACCTGGCGGTGGGGATGATCAGTACGGTCGAAGCATAAAAAACAAATAAATCGAACAGTTTTTTCACTTACTGGTGGCATTGAGGGTAATATGTAGTTTGGTGAAGAGTTTTTTTCTTACCAGTGGCATTTAGGATAATATGTAGTTTGATGGAAGGGTATATCGGTTCAAAAAAGTGTTAGAAGAACCAACCACGGAAACCTTACGTCCTTAATTATTAGGTATAGATACTATCTTCGGCTTGATCCTGCCCATCTCTTCGACTAGGTCTCCTCATTGCAACCCGAGCGTGAAGACATCGATTGCTCTTTCATCTGAAACTTCGACTGCGGAGTTCTTGATAATGCTCCACCTTTGAATATATGACCTTAGCGTCTTATTGTGTTGCTGTACACAGGCTTTGACTTCTTCTATCGATGCTGGCCGCTTGTATGTTGACTTGAAATTACTCATAAATTGCTTTGTGAGTTCCTCCCAGCTTCTGATTGTTCCTCTTTCTAATTTGCTCAACCATGACCAAGCAGCGCCGGTGAGGTGTAATTGCAAACTTTGCATTACTGTTTCCTTTGTTCCTCCTATTATTTTTACTGCCTGTAGATAATCTGAGAGCCATGACTACGGCTCCTAGGATCCATCATACTTTTACTGGTCATGGGGCAATTTGAAACCCTTGGGTACTGGTGTGGTGCGAACTCTATGAGTAAAGCATGACGCCCCCATCTCTTTTTCGTCATCTTCATAGTCATATGCCTTGGTAGGAGTCCTGGACCTTTGGGGTCCTCCATGCTTTAGGCTTTTATGGCATCTTGGCGATGGTGATCTAGATCATCGGCTTCCAGTCCGGTGCCGAGGACTGTTGTGATGGTGTGGTGACCTAGGCTTGTGCGTTCCTTTATTTCGATATGCTTCCTCTTCTTTTGCTATCAATTTATTGCCTACCATTCTTAATCCTTGCAGTGTTGCCCGGTGAATATGTTCTCTTGGGTCTCCTGGACTTGGTTGTGTCGTGTACATATATGTATGTGCTGCCACAAGCACTGCTTCTGGTGTCTTTGGTATGATGTTGCCTTGCTCATCGACTGATAGGAAGGACTAGTCGAGGTTTTTGGAGAGGCTTCGCCTTTCTGAGTATTCGAGGTTTTCAACCCTTGATCCATGCCGACGATGCCTTTTGCTGTTCGTGTATGACGCATTGTTGCGTGCTTTATGAAGAGCTGTGCTTGCTGCAATGGCTAAATCTTTCCTTTTTTGTATTTCACTTCTTTATCTTGCTAGTTGCTTTGATTGCTATCTTAAGGCATAATGATACCCTAAAGCATATTTTTACTTGCATCTGTTGGTATGGGCACGTCGTGCTCTACGGTGGTTTTGATTATCTTCCACTCTTCGACTGATAGTCAAAAAATTTCCCTACTCGCTAGAGAATCTGCAGTTTCTCCTTCTGCTAAGTGATTTGCTCCTCTATTTACATTTGCTGGGTTGAGTACTGGATTGTTGTTTTCATCAAATTCTTCTGAGTTATCTCCTACGATTGCGAGTACTTGATACCAGTTGTCGAACTTGCTGTTGAAGCTTGAGAAGATTGTTTCGTCATCCTCATGAAGTTCTAGTCCTGTCTTCCAGGTGTCTGTTGATTTGTCTGAAGCGTCGTCATAGAAGATCATGAGGTCTTCGAGTTGATCCCCTAAGTTGAGATTCTCCATGGTTTCGCCGAGTTCTGCGATTTTTCCTCTTGCAATTTCTATTGTTGCAAAGCTGATCAACAAGTTTGCCACGCTGGAAGAGCCCACCGATGATTCTGACATTGCAATTATCTTGGCTTCAATTGCCGACAGATCCAGTTTTGCCAGATCTGAAAGGCGAATCGAACCTAAAGATCCAACGCGAAAGTTTAGGCTTCCGATCGTCAGGTCCGTATCTTGATCTAGGCTCTCGAATATTGGAGTGAAGTTTGGTGGATGAGGCTGAAAATCGACAGTTCTGAAGGATATCTGGTTTCCGTCGACTTCTGGACTACTATTGGCTAAAAGTGAAAAAGTCGTCGAATTCATGATTCTAACGCCCAGAGTCCCCACGGTCGGCGCCAATTGACGAGGGTTAACTCGACAAATATCCTAGATGAAGGACTTAGGATCAGGGGAATAGGGCGTCAGATGAATATGAAGGTAAAATCAGTCAAACAAGGTGTGTATCAAGAGTAAACATGGTGGTCAACTTGGCTTACTTTCAATCTGTCTCTGACCGGCCTCTCCTGGCCCCAATATATAGGTGGCCAGGTCTCAAGGAACCGGTCGGGTTCGATACATATTACAATATCAGTATACGACATGGACTCGTACTTCGACTATGATTACACTTGGGCCTAGCTTAACGGGCCTCAGGGGTACACAAGTAACGGGCTCTATTATCTATACCCTTGTCAGTTACACTTTGTCGCGTTTTTATGTATTTTCCGGAACTAACCTATTAACGAGATGCCACAGTGCCAGTTCCCTGTTTTTTGCTATTTTTGTGTTTCAGAAAAGTTACACAAGAAATATTCTTTGAATTGGAGGAAACAAAAACCAAAGTTCCTATTTTTTCCGACATGAGACAGAGTCCAAAGCAGAGACGGAGGGGAGCCAGGGGCTAGCCACACCATAGAGCGGCGTGACCAACCCCTGGCCTACGCCACCAGGTGGTGGGGCCACCTGGACCACATCTTGATGCTGCCCTTCCGCCTATATATTCTCCTCGACGGGAAAACCATAAGGGCCCGATCAATTTTCCAGAAAACATACTGCAAGCCGCCGCCGTCGTCGATGCAAGATCGGGAGGGTCCAGAAGCTCTTCTCGGCACCCTGCCAGAGAGGGGAATCACCACCGGAGGCCTTCTTCATCACCATGCATGCCTCCGGAGTGATGTGTGAGTAGTCTACCTTAGACTACGGGTACATAGCAGTAGCTAGATGGATGTCTTCTCCTCCATGTGCTTCATGTTTAGATCTTGTGAGCTGCCTATTGATACGTCTCAAACGTATCTATAATTTTTGATGCTCCATGCTTGTTTTTACACCATTTGCCTTGTGTTTCGTTACACTTCGTGGTGTTTTTATGCGATTTCTGGAACTAACCTATTGACAAGATGCCACAGTGCCAGTTCCCTGTTTTCTGCTGTTTTTGTGTTTCAGAAAAGCTACACAGGAAATATTCTCGGAATTGGACGAAACAAGTTCCTGAAGTCTTATTTTTCCCGGAAGCTTCCAGAGATCCAAAGAGGCGAAGGAGAGGGGCCATAGGCCAGCCTCACACTAGGCCAGCACGGCCCAGGCCCTGGCCGCGCCGCCTAGGTGTGAGGAGGCCTGGGGCCACCCCTGACGATGCCCTTTCGCCTATATAAAGCCTCAGGACGGAAAACCCTAAGAGAGTCGGCAATTTTCCAGAAATAGTTACGTAGCTCCACCGCCGCCATCGACGAATTTCAGGGGATAGAACTCTCTGTTTCGGCACCCTGCCGGGATGGGGAAGTGCCCCCGGAGCCATCTCCATCGATCTCCATTGCCGTCTCCGCCGTCTCCATCGACCTCACCGCCATCTCCATCAACCTTGCCGTCTCCTATGATGAGGAGGGAGTAGTTCATCCCCGGGGCTGAGGGCTCTACCGGTAGCTATGTGGTTCACCTTTCTCTCCCATGATGTGATCTTTATGTGATCGTGAGCTTTGTATCATGTTGAATAAGTAGATGTTACTCTTCTTCATTATGTGTACTCTAGTGTGTTATTAAAGTAATCTATTCCCCCTGCCATGGTGTAACAGTGACAGTGCGTGCATCGTGGTGGTACTTGGTCTAGGCTACGATTGTGATCTCGTATGGATTATGAGAATAATTATCACTATGATAGTATTGAAGTGATCTTTTCCTCCTTTCATGGTGTAATGTTGACAGTGTGTGCACCATGTTAGTACTTGGTCTAAGTTGCAATAATATTTATCTTGAGTTGTGATTTGATTTGGATATCTCTATGAGTGGTGTTTGTCAAGTACTTGATGAACTTTAAGGAGTGCTTCGTAGCCCTACGCAATGATTAGTGTTGTTCAATAGGAGAGTAATTCAGAGTACCATAGTGAAGAGAAGTTATTTATTTGTTCAATTATGTTATATTTGTTGGGAGTGTGTCCACTAGTGAAAGTATGATCCCTAGGCCTTGTTTCCAAGCTTTGCACACCATTTATTTGCTGTTTTGTTACTTGTTTGCTTGCTACCATTTTTATTCCATACTGCATTTACTACTTATAATCATCCATACCATTTGTATTTCACTATCTCTTTGCCAAACTAGTGCACCTATACATCTGACAAGTGTATTGGGTGTGTTGGGGACACAAGAGACTTTCTGTATCGTAATTGTAGGGTTGCTTGAGAGGGATAGCTTTGACCTCTTCCTCCCTGAGTTTGATAAACCTTGGGTGATCCACTTAAGGGAAACTTGCTGCTGCTCTACAAACCTCTGCACTTGGAGGGCCAACAAGTGTCTACAAAAATAGAAGTGCGTAGACATCAAGCTCTTTTCTAGCACCGTTGCCGGGGAAGAGTGGAAGACCTCTGCAAGGGGAGTTTTTCGCACGCACATCCTTTACTTTGTTATTGTTTTGCTTTACTTTATTTATTTTTACTTGCATCGTTTTCTATCAAAAACACAAAAAAATAGAATCCTTGGTAGTTTTTATTTCTTTTAGTTCATTATGTTGATCCCTAAGTACGTTCTGGAGGACCTCTCAGTAGGTAATGGTTCAATTATTGGAAAAAGTAACATTGAGGAGTTCTTTAATCACATTAGTATGCATAAGGAAGTTGAGGAAAAATCTTTCGTTGAGCTAGCTCCTAGTTATGAAGCTGCTTCTGCTTATTTAATTCACATGTTGGAAACTAGGTTTGCTAGTCTTAATCCTTTTATGCAATACATGTTCCTTAAGCTTCATGAAATTGAAGATCCCGAAAAGAAAGCTTTTATCTTGGAAGCTTTGCGCCAAGAATTTAAAGATGTCGTTATTGAAGCTAGAAAAGTTCTTAAACGTTTTAATAAACTTGGTTCACCTATAAAGGTTATTAGTACAAACGATGAAGGAGCCGAAATACCTATACCTAGCAAGCTCTTGGGATTGTGTGAAGCTTTCGAAAATAATTTTGACTGGATCTGTCCCAAAAATCTTTTTAGTGATTTGAGTGAACCAAAGCGTGATCACAAAGGGTCTTCAAAAACTTATGTGGATGAAATACAATGCCTTATTGACAAGACCTCTGTAGTTGATCTTAATGCTTCTTCTGAAAATACTTGATTCGCAATTTTCTGCGCCTAGCTCAAAGGCGTTAAAGAAAAGCACTCTGGGGAGATAACCCAATGTTTTATTTTCAGTACTTTTTATTTTATTTGAGTCTTGGAAGTCATTACTACCGTAATGATCGCTCCTTATCCTTTTTATTTCGTTTTTGTGCCAATAGAAGCCTCTAATTTGAGTGAGGTAAAGATCTGAGATGTTGCTATCCTGAAACTGTTTTTGGTGCTGCACCGTAAAAATTCGTATAAATTCTCTGTATATATTTTGGACCTGAAATTTCTTGTGCATATGCCCCAGGTTATATGCAAACTTTTGTTAGATGAACACTTTTTGATTTGAGCAACAGAAAACCCCTAAAAAATTCGACTTTTGTCAGCTGTTCTGTTTTGACAGATTTCTGCCAATATTTGTGTTTGCCGCTTAATCGCTTTCTTTCGAGTTCTTTTGATCACGGAACTTTTGGGTAAGTTGCTACAGTAGTATATGCTATATATGTGGTGGTTTTGGGTTGAAACCTGAAGCAAAAAAAGAGGTTGATTATATGTTATGCTACACTAATGTTGCTAATAGATTTGTGTTTAGTTTTGTATGAAGGAAGTTTTCAAGTGTAGGGATTGGAGAATGATGAGATGAGTTGAAGAATGGACAAAAGCTCAAGCTTGGGGATGCCCATGCATCACCCCAAGAAATATCCAAGAAGTACAAGCGTCAAAGCTTGGGGATGCTATCGGTTTTCTGGATATCGGGGTATCCTGGTCCACTTGCTCCTGGGCCCCGTCATCAGCCCATCTTCAGCCTAGGGGAGAGTAACGACCCAAGCTACGGGAGAAGACCCTCATGAGGAGGCGCCTCATGAGGAGAACGACGACCAAAACTGCTAAGGACCAGAAGACCTCCTCATGAGCTCCCGCTGGTGAGGAGAGGGACCATGTCCACGTCAGCTCGGCATGTTTGCGTGCAGAGCAAGAAGATACAGGACAGAAGACCGCGTACCGCCCACGCTACCCCGACAGGGAGGAGACCAGCTTTCGCTATGTCTGCATAAAGTAGCACAATGGTTGTTGGCTACCCCCTAAAAATAGCGTGGACGGTGCAGGGCGCCATAGGAAGACGTCAGCTCCCTCCACCCACTCTGGTGGACCGACGCCACTACTCTGCGAAGACTACATCCATGGAAGAATGTAGTCTACAGCTGTCCACCCTCCTTGGCCATGTGTGGCAACCCCTTCCCCAAGAAGATAAGGGGAAGGAGGACCTTGGCGCTATAAAAGGGGGGTGAGGCCACCCGTTAGGGGGGATCGAATCTTCATCTTCTTCAGGCTGCTAGTTGGGCATGCAGGTTCTTCAACCTCTGGCCAACTAGAGCTTTGTAACCAAGACCTTGTACTCCTCATGAGGTGTCATGTCATAATACAAGAAGGCAGGAAGTAGGGGTTTTACCTCACCACGAGGGCCCTGAACCTGGGTAAAGCTCGGTGTCCCTCTCTGCAGTGTGTTGCGTGTTCGACGACTCGAGGCTTCCATCACCGTGTTTTGTTGCGATCCAAGAGCTCCCACGTTCAGCCCCTACGTTCAAATCTTTGGGTCCGTCACGTGGTACCCTGTGTTCTTACGACACAAAATCCATCGACATTTGGCGCGCCAGGTAGGGGGCTGTGGTGTGTTTTCTTCCAGATCTGCTTCGACATGGCCGATGCCAACGCAAGGTTAGAGCGTCTTCGCCGTCGCAACGCTATTTGGGGGTAAACCGAGCCCATCTTCCATCGTCGTGAAGCTTCAGCCGGGGAGGAAGAGGAGGAAGATCTAGAGTCCTCCTACCTCCTGTCCGGGCGTACAGAGCCTTCGCTCTCCTTCACCGCCACCGCCACTTCTCGCGCTCGTTCTAGGAGTCAGTTGTCTCCTGCGCAGGCTCTCACCATGGCGCAGGAGCTACTGCGCTATCAGCCCACCGATGACGGGCGTGAGGGGTGGCGCGCTCGAATCGCCGAGCTCATCGCCATCGCCAATGAAGACCTAGCCCAGGGAGGAGCCCAGGGCGCGGGAGAACCAGATCCGGCGGCGGGCGTCGCGCCCCGAGCGCCGGAGATGGGAGGGCCGCCAAGGCCAAGAAGGTGGTTTCCCGCGCCGCATCTTCGCCGCGCGGGGAGCCCAGCTGCCAAATCGTCCAACGCGCTCCGGAAGATGCACGTGTCTCCCTCGAGCACCGCCGTGAAAATCATGACCGCTCCATCGACGACATCAGCGAAGCTGGCAAGAACGTCAGGACCCCTGGCGACCCTATCTACAACCCCGGGTGTCTTGCTCTCACTCGCCAGCAACGCTACGTGGTCTGGCCTAACAAGTTCAAGCCGAACATCGGCGCGTGTTACAATGGGACCACCAACCCTGTCGAATTCCTCCAGCTCTACGTCGTCGCCGTCCAGGCCGCGCGTGGAGATCAGCGTGCCATGGCCAATTGGTTCCCCATGGCCCTCAAGGATGCTCCGCGAACTTGGCTCATGAATCTTCCCCACGAATCCGTGACCTTGTGGACGGATTTATATCGTCAGTTCGTCGCCAACTTCATGCCCACGTACGAGCGCCCCGCTACTAAGAACGATCTTAAGGCGGTGCGTCAGTACAAGGGCGAGACGCTTCGTCAGTACATCCAGCGCTCCAGTCAGATGAGGAACAAGATTCCCAGGATCTCCAAAGAGGAGGTCATCTCGGCGTTCTCCACGGGCATCTCCGACATCAAATGAGGGAGAAGCTGTCCGTGAATGATGAGTTGACCTCCATCGTCAGGCTCTTCGAAATTGCTGACCGCTGCGCCAAGGCTGAGGAGGGGAGGCTCTTCGTGCACAACCTGCCGGAGGCGCTTCCCCCGAAGCCGAAGTCCAAGGACCCCAAGCGAAAGGAGGCTGCTATCCTCGCGGTGGAGCCTGATCATAAGCAGCGCCGCGGGGACCGCTCCGAACGCGATAAAGGTCGACGTCATCAATTCTGCATTCTCCACAAGAAGGACACCCACAATACCGATGATTGTTGGATTGTCCAGAAGTTTCATGAAGAAAATGGTGTCTCCAAGCGCCGCGGGAGTGGCCGCAGCTACGGCAAGAGTGGATCCCAGGGCGATCATCGCGACGACGACCGCGAGGAAGATCGCCGCCGCGAGGGTCTGTCTCGAGCCGATCCCGAGCCGCTGCTGCTGCCCCCACTAGCGAACGATCGTCAGGAGGAGAACCAGGGGGGCTATCAAGAGCCGCGAGACTTCACCGCTTGCCTCCTGGGTGGAGCTCAGGCTCCTTTATCTAATCGTCACTTCAAGCAGCTGTCGCGAGAGATCGCGGTAGCACAGCCCAACATCGGCAACCGCCTAATGAAGTGGTCAACTTGCAAGATCGGCTTCGACGAGGAGGACCATCCGGCCTCCACCAGGGGCGTGGGCACGATTCCCCTCTTGTGCACGCATTTCTGTTTTGCTTCCTTTCTTGCTTTCTTTCACCTACGCTGTCAGATTAATATCATGGGATTTGGGCCAAATCATGTAAGTGAGCATGGCCAACATAATATGCGAGTCTACTTTTTGCTGCAAAATTTAGCACATCTTCGATGGTGGAAGATACTACAACTGGTGGAAAACAACAACAATCAGGATACGTGAAGACTCAGGCGCGTCCTGAGCGGAGGTCCATGACCGTGAGAGCTAGCCACCCACGTCTGGGGTGGTGGTGCATATACAAAGTAAATCCATCGTGCATACGCACAGAAGCCACCAACCTGGGTCTGTGACTGCGGCCCACATGCATGCATAAAACCACTCAGCTCATATAAGCTACCAGCAAGCTAGCATGAACGCATCAGCTTAGCTAGCACATGAACGCACTTGCACAGCTTTGTCTAGCCGTTTAGGGTCTCCGCGAACGCTGACAATAGTAGTGTAGCTTGTCGATGCCCTTCTATTATATGAATTTCCATCCGCTGATGCAGCAATGGGCGCATGCACATGAAAATACGCTGATATGCACAAACGACAGCGGCCATAGTCCAAGAGGACAACCTGGCGGTGGGGATGGTCAGTACGGTCAAAACATAAAAAACAAATAAATCGAACAGTTTTTTCACTTACTGGTGGCATTGAGGGTAATATGTAGTTTGGTGAAGAGTTTTTTTTCCTTACTAGGGGCATTTAGGATAATATGTAGTTTGCTGGAAGGGTATATCGGTTCAAAAAAGTGTTAGAAGAACCAACCACGGAAACCTTACGTCCTTAATTATTAGGTATAGATACTATCTTCGGCTTGATCCTGCCCATCTCTTCGACTTGGTCTCCTCATTGCAACCCGAGCATGAAGACATCGATTGCTCTTTCATCTGAAACTTCGACTGCGGAGTTCTTGATAATGCTGCACCTTTGAATATATGACCTTAGCGTCTTATTGCGTTGCTGTACATAGGCTTTGACTTCTTCTATCGATGCTGGCCGCTTGTATGTTGACTTGAAATTACTCATAAATTGCTTTGTGAGTTCCTCCCAGCTTCTGATTGTTCCTCTTTCTAATTTGCTCAACCATGACCAAGCAGCGCCTGTGAGGTGTAATTGCAAACTTTGCATTACTGTTTCCTTTGTTCCTCCTATTATTTTTATTGCCTGTAGATAATCTGAGAGCCATGACTGCGGCTCCTAGGATCCATCATACTTTTACTGGTCATGGGGCAGTTTGAAACCCTTGGGTACTGGTGTGGTGCGAACTCTATGAGTACAGCATGATGCCCCCATCTCTTTTTCGTCATCTTCATAGTCATATGCCTTGGTAGGAGTCCTGGACCTGTGGGGTCCTCCATGCTTTAGGCTTTTATGGCGTCTTGGCGATGGTGATCTAGATCGTCGGCTTCCAGTCCGGTGCCGAGGACTGTTGTGATGGTGTGGTGACCTAGGCTTGTGCGTTCCTTTATTTCGATATGCTTCCTCTTATTTTGCTATCAATTTATTGCCTACCATTCTTAACCCTTGCAGTGTTGCCCGGTGCATATGTTCTCTTGGGTCTCCTGGACTTGGTCGTGTCGTGTACATATATGTTTGTGCTGCCACAAGCACTGCTTTTGGTGTCTTTGGTATGATGTTGCCTTGCTCATCGACTGATAGGAAGGACTAGTCGAGGTTTTTGGAGAGGCTTCGCCTTTCTGAGTATTCGAGGTTTTCAACCCCTGATCCATGCTGACGATGCCTTTTGCTGTTCGTGTATGATGCGTTGCTGCGTGCTTTATGAAGAGCTGTGCTTGCTGCAATGGCTAAATCTTTCCTTTTTTGTATTTCGCTTCTTTATCTTGCTAGTTGCTTTGATTGCTGTCTTAAGGCATAATGATACTGACGAGGGGTTAACTCGACAAATGTCCTAGATGAAGGACTTAGGATCGGGGAGATAGGGCGTCGGATGAACTCGAAGGTAAAGTTAGTCGAAATAGGTGTATATCGAAAGTAAACTTGGGTATTCAACCTGGCTTGCTTTTAATCTGCCCTACACCGTCCCCTCCTGACCCCTATATATAGGTGGCCAGGTCTCGAGGATCGGGTAGGGTACGATACAGATTACAAGTATCGACATACGGTATTAACTCGTATTCGACTATCATTACAATTGGGCCTAGCTTAATGGGCCTCAGGGGTACTAAACTAACGGGCTCTATTAACTATACCCTTGTCAGTAGCCCCTGAGATTCTACCAGAATTGTAGATTCAGGTTGAATCTCTAATCTTCAAATCTTCGACTTCTTCAATCCTTCATATCTTCAGATCTTCGACTTGGTCTTTCGACTTTTATTTCATGATATTTTTTCGCAAGGGGTTTTGATGAACAAGCCTGACAACTCTGACGGATCAAGAGGTCAGTTAACTGCCGGAGCAGATACTTGCCACCTACTTCAAATTCAATCCCCTTGGACTTGAATTCGGGATACCGGTCAAATCCATCCTTTTGCCGCATTTAGGACTTACAAAGAATGAATCCCAGTGGTTCTCAGGGTACCCAGTGCGTCCACCAGGAATTTTCTTCGCGTCGTAGACACGGATACATACCAGCAGAGCGCATCCATGTGCGTATACCAGGCCACACAGGACGGATCCCGGGGTCTTACCTTCGTGACAAGTCACGGCATTCGAGTTGTGTTGCGATAACACAACTCGAGAATCTTAAGTCGCAGTCAAATTTCGACTGAAAATATTCAGGGTTTCTGCAACCATAAAACTCGCTCCCGATGGGAGTAATTCCCCTTCGATTTGTCGACTACGTAGTCGAAGTTTTGCATGCTTATCCTTCTGCAACTTCAATATTGACTATTTCATCTCTATCGGGTGCGCGCTTAGCGCTCCCGATGGGAGTAGCCCCCGAGGCTATGTTTGGCAACTTGTAGTCAAGCATAGGCTCAAAGTACAGCTCTTCTTTCTACTGTGGACCTTTTAATATTTGACGAGCCCCCGAGTCCAAGTCGAGGTTTCCATATCGCGCGATCATATTCTCCTGTCTTGTTTTTCTTTGTTGATATTATCGTCTGCTGCACGCAGAATTTAACTCCTGCTTAAAATTTGTTTGTGGGCTGCGCCTTAGCACGGGGGCCCAATAATACGCGCTTATAAATAAAACACCACCTGGTAAGGATAAAAACCCTAATCAGATCCTTTCCTCCGCCGCATCATCTTCTCTCCTCCATCTAGGGTTTTTCTGGGGTTTCTCTCTCGCACTCATGGCAGATGCTGCAGGCTCCCGTCTGAACCTTGGTTCCCCGGCGGCTCCACGAGGTCGGGGTCACCCTCGCGGCAGTAAGAACAAGAACACCGCGTCGGCCGCCGCAGGAACTTCGTCAGATGCTTCGGCTAAGCGCCGTCCCGGCCGCCCACCTGGTAGCAAGAATAAACCCAAAGTGACTAACGTCACTCCAGGTCCAATCGCTCCTCCATCTGCTGCTCCAGCTGCTCCTGCTGCACCTCCCCGTATCTTTTCTTTCCTTTGCATTGCCATGGCGCAGTGCCGTGAGATTCAGCGCTTGCCGCTAGATTTCACAAAGTTTATGGATGGCCGCGAACTGCGAGAGGCGGTTCTTTGTGAACAGTCTGGCGGTGGCGTCCCCTATGAGGTGGAGGTGTGGTATGATGGCAACGGCGAACAATACTTCAGAGGTGGCTAGTCGCAATTTGCTGAGGACCACGACATCCATCAAGGCTTCATCATGGCTTTCGACTTCCATGTCGGTACGTCGAAGTTTGACGTGAAGATCTATAGTGGTACTCATTGCCAGAAGGAGTATGAAGCTTAAAGTCCTCTTTTATTAGGATCTGTTATCCATGTAATTTCGTTTGACAATGTCCTTCCTGCAATGATATTTGCAATAAATATTCGTACTTTGTGTCGATATCGTTTATTAGTACCATGAGAACAAGTCATGTTCTGAGATACGCTTTCCATATGTCGGGTTCTTTGCGAACCAATAAATGTAAAGATGATATCGGGTTCTTTTTATGAACCAAGTTCTCTCTGTATTTATCGGGTTGTGTAAACAACCTTATGGTGAAGGAAAACCCCTCCATCTTGTCACACTTTCGAACTATATCTTTTGCGTCTTCGATGGCTGTTAGCCAATAGAATCCCGCTCGAAAAGCTTTTGCTGCTATTGCTCTGCTGCTGGCGTGATGGCCACATACTCCGCCGTGTACGTCTTTCAATATTGTTTGCCCTTCCTGGGGTGTGACACAGCATTGTAAAACGTCTGTAATACTTCTCTTGTATAGTTTTCCTTCAATCACGACAAACGCTTTCGCTCTTCGAGTTATCCTCTTAGCCTCCACTGCATCTTCTGGTAGCTTTTTACTTATCATGTAGGCAAGATATGGCTGCATCCATGTTTCTTCTATCATCATGACTTCCTCTGGTTCTGTCATAGCCCCCGAGCCTGCCATGGTAGTCGAACTTTTAGCACTTTTTATTGACCTTTCCGCTATTTCTTCCCAGAATACTCCAGATGGTATAGGTAAGCATTGTGATCCAATATTTGCTAAAATGTCGGCTTCCTCATTGCTATTTCTGCTGACGTGGGAGACTTCGCATCCATCGAACGTTCCTTCTAGATAATGGTACAAGTTCTTGTAGGCCATCATGTTGTCATTGATTGTGTCACACCTATTCATAACTTGCTGGACAACAAGGTTAGAGTCTCCAAATATCTTTAGGTGAGTTGCTCCACAAGCTTTAGCCATCTTCATTCCGTGCAACAAAGCCTCGTACTCTGCTTCATTGTTAGAAGCCTGCGGAAAACTCATCCTTAAGACATATCTTAATTTGTCGCCATGAGGCGATATCAATACTACTCCTGCGCCTGCTCCTTGGACTCGCTTTGAACCATCGAAGTACATTGTCCAAGTACTCGATAAATCTGGTGGTCCCGTGCTTTGCAGTTCGAGCCACTCTGCTGTAAAATCTGGCAAAATTTGCGACTTTATCGCCTTCCTTTTTTCGTACGTGATGTCCATGGGAGATAACTCGATTCCCCACAAAGAGACACGACCTGTTGCTAAAGGGTTGTTCAATATGTTCGATAGTGGTGCTTCATTGACCACTATAATTGGGTGCACAGTAAAATACTGTCGTAATTTACGTGCAGTAGTGAAGACACTGTAAGCCAACTTCTGATAATGCGGGTACCTCTGTTTGGTTGGAGATAGCACTTCGCTGATAGGGATGGCACCTGCAGGGTATGGGTGCGGGTGGAACCACCCCATACCCGTACCCATCTTCCTTGATCTTACCCATCACCCGTACCCATACCCGCCAACGGGTACAAAATTTTCCCATACCCATCACCCGCCAGGGTAAATGGGTATCCGCGGGTAAAAATACCTGCATTTACAACACATCAATTTGACCAAAAAATAGTCATAAACAACATATAACCATAATTTAATAACAACATATTATAATCGACAACAAATACTTGTGAACAACAAAACATTCTCATAAATAGCCATACTTGCGCATAATAGCACTGTATTAATTTAGTACGCTGATACTCCGAAGGCCCACATGTTAGACTATTAGATGGGTATCTCGGTATACGGGTTTGGGTTTTAGGATCCCATACCCATACCCGCTCTACCCAATGGGTATAGATTTTTCCCATTTGTATACCCATGGGTATTTTTTTTGTCCCATACCCGTATGCCTAATGGGTATTTACCCGGCGGGTACGCGGGTGACGGGTACCCATTGCCATCCCTATTCGCTGATGAAATATACCGGTCTCTGGACGCCATGAGCTTTGCCTTCTTCACTTCTTTCGACTACTAGAACTATACTTACCACCTGATGGGTTGCGGCGATGTACAGTAGTAGTGGCTCTTTTTCTTTAGGTGCGACCAGCACTGGCGGCGTGGAAAGCACTTTCTTCAATTGCGCGAACGCTGCGTCTGCTTCTTCTGTCCACTCGAATTTGTCGTCTGACTTCTTCATAAGTGCATAAAAAGGAAGCGCTTTCTCTCCTAGTCGAGCAACGAAACGACTTAATGCCGCGACTCGTCCTGCTAATTTCTGTACGTTGTGGAGTTTCGTGGGTTTCCCCATTGTTAGAATTGCTTGAATTTTCTCTGGATTTGCCTCTATTCCTCGCGCTGATACCAAGAACCCCAAAAGTTGCCCTGCTGAGACTCCGAAGGAACACTTTGTCGGGTTCAACTTTAGCTTGAACTTGTTCAGGTTGTCGAAGGTTTCTGCCAAGTCGCTGATCAAAGATTTCTCCTCTCTTGTGGTGATGACTACATCATCAATGTAGACTTGTAAGTTGCGCCCTATTTGGCTCCCGAGGCAACTTTGCATCATCCTTTGATAAGTTGCTCCTGCATTTTTTAGGCCGAATGGCATCACTTGGTAGCAAAACACCCCATACGGTGTGATGAAGGCCGTTTTTTCCTCGTCCTCTTTCTTCAGCTTGATCTGGTTGTAGCCAGAATATGCATCCAAGAAGGAAAGCCTTGCGCAGCCCGCTGTTGAATCGATTATTTGATCGATGCGGGGTAAAGGGAAGGGATCCTTTGGACAATGCTTATTGAGAGATGTGTAGTCGACACATACTCTTTGTACGTCTGTGTTCTTCTTGGGTACTATTACTGGGTTCGACACCCAACTCGAAGTTTTGATTTCTCTGATGAATCCAGCATTTTCTAATCTGTGTAATTCTGACGCTATTGCTTTCCTCTTAGGTTCGTCAAATCGCCTTAACGGTTGCTTGACTGGTTTTGCCTTGGGATCTACATTAAGTGCGTGCTCGACGAGTTCCCTGGGAACCCCTAGCATGTCCGATGGACACCAGGCGAAGATTTCCCAGCGCTCACGGAGGAACTCGACGAGCACGCTTTCCTATGTGGGATCCAAGTTCACCGCAATTGATGTCGTCTTGTTTGGATCTGTAGGGTGGACCTGAATTTTCTTCGAATCCCGCGTTGTGTCGAAAGCCTTATCTGGTAGGGATCATCCAACGTCGGGTAGCACATTATGATCTGTTTCTCCCTTTAACCTCTCATATTCTGCTGTCATGCCGAAGGTTTGCGCCATCTTGTTGAATTCTTTGTCGCATGTGTTGGCTACTTCAAAGCTCCCTTGTACTGTTATTGTTCCTTTGGGCCCTGGAATTTTTAACGTGAGATACGCATAGTGCAGTACTGCCATGAATTTTGCAAATGCTAGGCGCCCCAGGATTGCATGATATTGTGATGGCCAGTCCATGACTTCGAACTCCAGTTTCTCCCTTCTATAATTTTCGCTGCTGCCGAAGCAGACGTCGAGTTTGATCCTTCCTAGAGGGTAGTTTGCTGCTCCTGGCACTATCCCGTGGAAAGAGCAATCTGTTGGCTTCGGACTCATCGGTGGGATGCACATTGCCTTTAGTGTTCTAGCATATATTAAGTTTATGCCGCTCCCTGCATCCATGAACACTCTTCCGATGTCGTACCCTCCTATTTGTGCTTTTAGAACCATAGGCGAGTGGCCCGGCCTAAGAACTTTCCGTGGGTGGTCTGCTCTACTGAACTTAACTGGTTGCTCTGACCATCATAGGTACTCTGTGGTAGCTGGTGGTGATGATATTGCTAGGTTCACTTGCCTGGATATGCTCTTTCGCTCTTTTTTCGACTTGGGCACTGGTTGAATCATGGCTGATATGTATACTTGCGGCTCTAGGTGCTTTGATAATCTTTGAGTTTGATATCCTTGACTTCTGCGTTTTTCTCCTTGCCTTCCATCTTGGCTCGAGCCCATGGCACCTTGCAACCTTAGGAATGTTCTGCAATCCTTCATCTGGTGATTTGAAACCCTTTTCCCGTCGAGGTACGCGTAATGAATTCGACAAGGTCCGTATAACATATCCTCGGCTGAAGGACCAGAGTATCTTGATTTATCCTTTGCCTGAAACCTCCTACTTTCGTGCCCTTCCTCTTCTTCTAGTACATAACCTGCGGCTACCTGATTTTGCCTTCCTTGGTCACCCCTGCTACGGTATCGTCTCCTCTGTCGACTTATTCTGTCGACTTCTGGCGAACGTCCTCTTTTGTTGTTATACGCATCCTCTCCATCAGCGAATTTGTTGGCTTGTTCCATTAGCTCCGCTACTGTCGTAGGTCTTGTTCTTCCTATTTCTTCCACAAGATCTGAGCGACGAAGTCCTTCCGAAAAGGCGTCTATTGCCCATTCATCGGAGACGTCTTCTGCTGAGTTTTTGATTATACTCCAGCGTTGTATGTAAGAACGTAGTGTTTCGCCTTTTTCTGCACACATGCTTTAACTTCTTCCAGTGATGTTGGGCGCTTGTATGTAGAACGAAAACTTCTTGTGAACTGACTTTTGAGTTCCCCCCAGCTTCCGATGGATTCGTCGGGTAAGGTGTTCAACCAGGACCGTGCGGCGCCAGTGAGGTGTAGCTGTAAACTTTGGATTGCAGTCGCCTTTGTTCCTCCTAGTATCTGTACTGCCTGGAGATAATCTGATAACCATAAGGTAGGTTCTTGCGACCCGTCGTACTTGTTCTGATCATGGGGTAGTTTAAATCCTTTGGGTACTCGCGTTTTGCGAACCCTGCGGGTAAAGCATAACGCACCCATGTCTTTATCATCGTCTTCATAATTTTCTTCCCTCCAAGCATGCCGCGATTTATCTACTCAAGCTTGCGCTATTATACTTCTTGCGTCCTCCTTCCTTTTCCGTCGCTTTTTCTCTTCTGATGACTTACTATAGTCATCATCTGAGCAATTATATCTAAACTTCTCCTTGCGTCTTTCCTTGTATCTTGTCGACTTCGTCTCTGGGCCTTGCTCCCTGATCTTTCCTTCTACTATTTCGAGGCTTCGCATTGCAGCTCGGTGCATATCTTCTCACGGGTCTCCATGCTCTGGTCTTGTAGGTAGCAGATACGCTTGCGCTGCTGCCAATGCTACCTCTGGCGTTTTTTGTATCAGGTCGTCTTCCTCCTCCTCTGGTTGCGGGGTGGGGCTCCTTGAGTACCCTTCTTCTCTGCCGTATGCTGACGCCCCCCTGTTGTGTTTTGGATCTCCGCGCCTGCTGTATTCTGAATCTTCGCTATAATCTTCCCAGTATTCTTCCCTTGACATACTATTATTGTTTTGAAACATCATGTCTCTTTCCTCCCTTAATTTCTTCTTGTGTTGGTATAGTGCATACTGATATCCCATTAGAACTTCCCTTCTTGATCCCTCGGGTACTTCTGTACCATGATTAATGGCCGACGTAATCATTCTCCATTCACCAGCCGAGACGTGGACTTTATCTTTTTCCTTTTTGTTGTGATCTCTCGCTTTGTCGACTTGCCTGTCGACCTTTTTGCTTCCTTCGCTGTTGTTTCCTTCTTCTGCTTCGGTGATAATGACGCATATCTGATGCACCTTAGAGACACCGCTGCTTCCTCTGGCGAAGTCCTTTGCGTTGTTGTGCGTCTGACACGCTTTTTCTTCTAAGTCGAGATTTTCTTCGATTTTGTCGTCTTCTGCGATTGATGCTTTTTCTAAGCTGACCGGCGAGTTCACCTCACTGGAAGAGCCTTCTGATGACTCCAATGTTTCCTCTGTTTCGAGTTCTTGTGCCGACGAATCTTGATCTTGTTTCGTCGGATCCGAAAGGCGAGAGGAACCCGACGGCCCGATGAAGATACTTAAACTTCCAATTGCTAGCTCCACCTCTTGACTTCCGTCGACTTCTGAACTACTGTTGGCTAAAAGCGAAAAAGCCGTCGAATTCATGATTCCAACGCCCAAAGTCCCCACGGCCGGCGCCAATTGACGAGGGGTTAACTCGACAAATGTCCTAGATGAAGGACTTAGGATCGGGGAGATAGGGCGTCGGATGAACTCGAAGGTAAAGTTAGTCGAAATAGGTGTATATCGAAAGTAAACTTGGGTATTCAACCTGGCTTACTTTCAATCTGCCCTACACCGTCCCCTCCTGACCCCTATATATAGGTGGCCAGGTCTCGAGGATCGGGTAGGGTACGATACAGATTACAAGTATCGACATACGGTATTAACTCGTATTCGACTATCATTACAATTGGGCCTAGCTTAACGGGCCTCAGGGGTACTCAACTAACGGGCTCTATTAACTATACCCTTGTCAGATACCCTAAAGCATATTTTTACTTGCATCTGTTGGTATGGGCACGCTGTGCTCTACGGCGGTTTTGATTATCTTCCACTCTTCGACTGATAGTCGAATTTTTTCCCTATTCACTAGAGAATCTCCAGTTTCTCCTTCTGCTAAGTGATTTGCTCCTCTATTTACATTTGCTGGGTTGAGTACTGGATTGTTGTTTTCGTCGAATTCTTCTGAGTTGTCTCCTACGATTGCGAGTACTTGATACCGGTTGTCGAACTTGCTGTTGAAGCTTGAGAAGATTGTTTCGTCATCCTCTTGAAGTTCTAGTCCTGTCTTCCAGGTGTCTGTTGATTTGTCTGAAGCATCATCATGGAAGATCATGAGGTCTTCGAGTTGATCCCCTAAGTTGAGATTCTCCATGGTTTCGTCGAGTTCTGCAATTTTTCCTCTTGCAATTTCTATTGTTGCAAAGCTGATCAGCAAGTTTGCCACGCTGGAAGAGCCCACCGATGATTCTGACATTGCAATTATCTTGGCTTCACTTGCCGATAGATCCAGTTTTGCCAGATCTGAAAGGCAAATCGAACCTAAAGATCCAACGCGAAAGTTTAGGCTTCTGATCGTCAGGTCCATATCTTGATCTAGGCTCTCGAATATTGGAGTGAAGTTTGGTGGATGAGGCTGAAAATCGATAGTTCCAAAGGATATCTGGTTTCCATCGACTTCTGGACTACTGTTAGCTAAGAGTGAAAAAGTCGTCGAATTCATGATTCCAACGCCCAGAGTCCCCACGGTCGGCGCTAATTGACGAGGGTTAACTCGATAAATATCCTAGATGAAGGACTTAGGATCAGGGGAATAGGGCGTCAGATGAACATGAAGGTAAAATCAGTCAAACAAGGTGTGTATCAAGAGTAAACATGGTGGTCAACTTGGCTTACTTTCAATCTGTCTCTGACCGGCCTCTCCTGGCCCCAATATATAGGTGGCCAGGTCTCAAGGAACCGGTGTAACGACCCAAGATTTTATCAAATTTTGGGTGAAAATTTTCGTTTTTATTTTGCTTGTGTTGATTGAAAATTCACAGGGATTTAAAACTTTTTGAGTTTATTTGAAAGCTTTATTGAAAACTATCTTAAATCCTCTATTTATTTTCTTGAAGAACTTCTTTGAGAATGATCAGGTATCAAAATACTATTTTGTGTTTATTCAAACCTATGCAAGCTATCTTGCAAAAGGATATTTACAAAAATGGTTTATAAATATTTCTATGCCAAAGGAATGTTTTACAAATACATTCCAAAAACTATTTTTATATAGTGTTATCCCCTTTTTTAAAAGGATTATTTCCAAATCCTATTTCTACCTTGGTTTATGCAACTAAGCCCTTTGGCTAAATATTAGAGTTTTATTTGGAAATTAATTTTATTTATGAAAACATGTTTCTTACTGTCTTAGGATGTTAAGTTGAATTTTAGAAAATTTTACTTTTTGATTTGAATTGATTTGAAGGAGTTTTGCAAAATCTATAAAGGAAATAAGGAAATAGAAATTTGAAAAAGATTGAGAACAAAAAAAAGAGGAAAGGGCCTCGGGGATGAATCCCGGCCCAGGACAGAAGTCAGCCGCGGCCCAGCAACAAACCGAAGCGGTATCTTCCTTTTTTCCCTTATCTCGCTGACGCGCGGACCCCACCCGTCAGGCCGCGTCATCATCTCCTTCCTCCAGCCGAAACGTACGCCGGTGACCGCGTCCGAGCAGTAACCCCCTCCCTCTCTTAAATTCCATTCACTCCCCCGCCAAATCAACGCTCCAGCGGCCACTATAAATATCCCTCGGTCTCCTCTCCATTTCCCCTCTCCATCCCCCGTCTGAGACGCCGCCAGGCCGCGCAAATTTCTCGCCGGAGCCGCCATTTACGCCACTGTTCGAGCTCAATCTCGGTGCAACCAAGCGACCTCGTGCCCTCTCGCCGGTCTCAATCTCTTCCCCTCACTCCTGCGCATCCCCTCATTCCCTCTCTGGTCATTTCCTTGCAGCAAATCGAGGACAACGACGTCGTCCGAGCCGCCGGCGCTTAGAGTCCCTCCGTCCACCCGCAGCCGCCGCAGAAGGCCCCGCCGAGGCACTCCGATCATGCACGCGAGTTCTCCGAGCCTCGCAGCCCCCCGTGCACCTCACCGTTGATCACCAGGATCACCGGAGCACAGCCGTCGTCGACAGCAGAGCCGTCCGCCGCCGCGCACAAGCTTTCCGATGACCTAACGGTCAACGCCAGTGAGTCCCCTCCCAGATCTGCTCTCACCCGTCAGATCTAAAATCTAAGGCCCGGATTAAATCACTAACTCAAAGAGGTATGCTCAGATCTGAGCCGTCCAGATCCCTTTAGATCCGATGGTCAAAAACCGTGATCCAGCCGAAGGGGTATCAACCTATCAGATCAAGCCACGTGTAGGCTCCTGGTTAAAACAGAAACTCGAATTAGATTTTTAAATCAGATTTGATCTGAATCTTGCAAAATTCATATCTAATGTTCTGTAGGTCCAAAAATTGCAAATAATATACCGTTGAAATCCTTGAGACTTGTAGAATCCAGTAGTACAATAACAATTCATATTTTATGGGTTCAATTTGAAACTATTTTCAAATTGGAATCAAACCATCTGTTAGCTTGATAAATTCATATCTTTTGTTATGTTAATCCAAAAATTACAAATTTGTAGTCTTTGGATTCCTCTCAACTTGTAGAACATCATAGGATCAAGAAATATCAAATTTGATATGTGCACACACTTTGTGCATTCAAAATTGTCCAAATCACTATTTCGGTGATAATTCAATTTCTATAAGTTATTTTTGAGTGATTCCAATTGCAGTGACTTTGTATTACTGCAAGCTATCCAGTAGAATCACACCCATAATTTCTTGAACCACTTCCCAATTATTCAAATTCTAATATGAGGATTTGAGTAATTTCTACTATAGGAATAAAACCATCTCTTTTAGCAATGTTCCCTTCTACTCTAGTGAATCCTATGATCATACCTAGTCATCATATCTGTCTAAACAACATCTTGATCAAGATCATATCTACTTAGACTTATCTTGCCTAGTTCACACATATTCAAATTACAATTGTGTTGTTTGAGTAAAGTGTGATACATCTCAATCATAGATTCTATTCTTGCTATCTTCGTGGTGTTGATCTAATCCACATTATAGCACCTATCCAATACTCCATGTACCCAATAGAAACCTTAAACCATAATCTCAAATGTTATCTACCCTACTCAATCCTCTGCCCACTTGATCCTGATTTCATGTGCAGAGCTATTCGATTAACAAATGAGTTAATTGAGTAACTCAATGATTCATGAATCCTAACCTAAGCTTAAGTGTAATATATACTATATAAGAATAATTGTTATCACACTTATTCAATAGTATTGCTATTGCACTATTTTGTCTCTTGTGTGATTTACCCACATGAGATATTCCAAGATTCAATATGCTTTAATAAAGCATAAAGATCTCACTCATCATATTTTGTCTAATTCATATATATTCAAATTGCAATTGTGCTACTTGAGTAGAATATGAATTCATCTCAAACCTAGATCATATTAATGTGGAGTTGTTATAGCCCATACCATAGTATGTGTTATACACCATGTTGATCAAAGAACCATTTGAGCCATGTCCTCAAGTATCAATCATTCATACCCAATCTAATGTCTACTTAGTTTTGTTCACATGTATTGAACTATTCAACTTGCAAATGTGCTAATTGAGTTGTTCAAGCATTCTTAAAACCTAGCCTAGTTTCCAAGTGCAATAGATACTATTCAAGGGTAATTGTTGTCACATTTACTCAATAGTGTTGTAGTTGCACAAATTGACTCTTGTGTAATTTATTTCACATGAGCTATTCCTAAAACTTATATATGCTTTGATAAAGCATAAAAACTTCATCAATTATGCCTAGTCCAATTCTCTCTCAAATCATATCGATCTTCCCCAGCTAAACTCTCCGATTCATATCTCACAATTCATATTTCTTTTGCCATATCTTTCTATCATAACATATCAATAAATCTAAATTGTTAAACAAACACCTTTCAATTGTTTGGTTTGTTTGATTGTGTTTGTATGGATTGTTTATGGTATGCTATTTCTGTGCTTTAGTTGGTGCGAAGAGCTGCGTGCTTAGTTGAGAGAAGTGGAACGTCGTGATCTTCAAAAAGGCAAGTGACACACATGTCCCTCACCCATTTTATTATGCATTAGTATATTCACCTCTTGTAGTATGCATGATAGGTGTTTTACTCAACTGTTTTATCAAATGCTTAGATCCTAGTAGTGCGTAGCTATCCCTCAAAACCCCACCTGTTAGGATGCTAAATACTTCGTTAATTTTGATGCCATGCTAAGACCACTTGAAAAGTGTTTTGTGAACAAATTAAGAACTTCAACTAAAATGAAACACCTGGGTGGATTGGATTGATTATGGAGGTGGTGTTGAGTGGCGACCTGGGGCTACACTTTGTGTAGTTGCTGCCTGGGCGTACACTTGTGGTTGGCCACCCAGGAACAAAGAGATGGCTATGTCTTCCATGCTTAGTGTACTTCCAGTGCAGCCTTATGACATTATGGGCTCTGTCTTGACTAATTAGATGTGGGAGTACAACTTGTCGGCAAGAAGATGGTGGTAGCAAAATTATAGGTTGGAGCGGATCTTGCCAGTTAGTTGTCCTCTCCTCTAAAAGGTCTCGTTTCATTTTATGTATGGGCATAAAATGAATCGTAAGGTGAAAGTGCACAACCCTTGCAAGGTGTTTAAATCTAATCGATTAGCCGTGTCCTCGGTTATGGACAATTGAGTCTCTAGACATGGAATGTACGGAAGAATCTCATCACCGTTTCTAAATAAATTAAAATTTGTCTAGAAACACTTAGGACAGGGGCACCTCAGAGCTACATACCTTTCAAGGATGTGGTGAACTCTGAGGGCTATTCTGAATTTATCGAATGACACCTCAGAGCTACATGCCTCAAGTATGTGGTGAACTCTGAGGGCTATTCTGATATTGTTGAGTGACACCCCAGAGCTACATACCTTTCAGGTATGTGGTGGACTTTGGGGGTTATCTTGACCTTTAAAAATCTCGAATGTTTAATAAAAAGTATTAAAAATGATTTTAGGATAAAATTGGCTTTATGCAGATTAGCCTATGAGATCCACCAGCCAAATGTCATATAGTATAGTCTTTCCACAAAAATGCCACCAAATAAGTGTCATTTGCCAGTACATCATTGTACTGACCCCTCTGGGGCTGCATATTCAAACGTGCAGGTTTTATTTCGAGTAAGGAACCAGGAGTAGGATCTCGAGCTTACATTCCAACATGTCTGCCTGTGGCACTCGATGAAGATGGAAGCTCACTGCAATCTACGCTTTATGCTGTGTACTCATAAGGTAGAAGACCTATGTAACTGGATTTACGTTGTAATATTGATGCTATTGCAATGATTACTATATTTTGTACTGTGGTGCTATCTACTGATCCAGGGAATGGCACAATACACAGGAGATCTGCCTTTAGTAAAAGGCGGGTCGTTACAAATGGTATCAGAGCATAGTGTTGCCTGTAGGATCGAGACCCTAGGTTTGGAATAGACTAGGAAGCCCTAGGATTCTTTCCTCTCTCTTCAAAAAGAAAATCAATTCAGTTTTCCAAGTGAGATCAATCTATCTACTTCTCAGTTTGAAATTTTCTTGTAAGAACTTACCCCATTCATTTCTTTTACACTACTCTTCCTTCTAATTTAGATGACCAACCCCACTGGTCCTTTCTTGATGGATTCGATGTCAATTACTAAAAGCCCAGTGATGATCATGACCCTGAAGAGTGAGACTGAGTTTCCCAAAGCCTTGAAGAACCTCATGTTAAGCATGGGAATGCAAGGAGAAGCTGTTTACAAAGGATTTCCCGTGATGGAAGAAGGTGAAGAATATTGGTGGGTGCAGCTTCACTTATACAAGAACAAGGAAGATGACCACAAGAAGATGGGACTTTGGATGTTCACCAACTCCGAGATGTATCCATCATTCCTTGACTCAGCAAGATGTGCTGCTTGGTCAGCAATAAAGGAACTCGGAGAAAGACTCAAGTGGAGACTTCATAATACTCAGCAAGACCTCAAAGAAGAAAAGGAAGACACTACTACATTGAAGGAAACCATAAACCAACTTCAAGGCGACATGGAAAAGTTGATATCTGAACTTAGTGTTCAAGGAGACCTCATCGCCACCAAGGATGAACAGATTGCCAATCTACAGAAGCAGCTGGACCAGAACAATGGATCCATATGAGAGAGAACCAAGAAGCCTTAGTTGGACCTCCATTTAGTAATCTTAATAAGCAACGATGTGTAATAAACGTTATGGTCATACCGACTTGTGGATGATCGTACCTCCCTGTTTGCTTGAAAACTAGTTTGCTTGTTATGATGAATGTTTGTTAGATATTGCCTGTAGGATAAATTGTTTTGATCTGTTATGTTTGGGTAGGAATTTTCTTCTTAGATCTCTTCAATCTAAATTCTCATCTATGCTAAGACCCAAACTTGTCCCAAAACCCAAACCAAAGTTTTCTCAGCGACAGAACAACTACAATGACCCTCAGTTGAGATAAGGATACAAAATACAACAATAAGAGGTAGTGTTTCAAGTACAAGAGACCGGGACATTACGCAAGAGGGTGCACAAAGGATGATACCCCAAGACTCCAGTAAGCTAGGATAGCAGAAGGATACCTCGCAAACAATAAGAAGACACCCAAAGGTGTAGCTAATGTGGAAGTAATACTATTCAACCACCTCATGCAAGAAAGGTGGAAAGGACAAGCAGAGCAATGGAAAGAGCAAGCAGAGCAATGGAAAGAGCAAACAAGCAATGGAAAGAGTAAACAGAGCAATGGAAAGGATTTTAATTCCTCTTAAATGGCATACCAAAGGGTGTACAACCTAAGGGTTATTGCCAGGAGCTTTGTTGAAAACCTCTAGCTAGGAACGATAGATTTTGTTTTCAAATTTCAAAATAGAATTTGGGAACTTGGTTCCAATTTCAACAAAACTTTGTGTAAAAGCTAGTGAGGTTGACCAAGAGTTAGAATGCGAGATGCACCAAACCAAATACAAGATAATGATTGAGTGCGACATGGATTCGCGCCCATGACGACTACTCATATTGTTCGCTCTTGTACGAGGAATGGTAAATCTAGAGAGACATACCTACATGAGAGACGACGTATTTAAAACCATAACCTTAGGAGGATAATATGTTACATCCCTTATAGTGAGCCAGTGGCCAAAACGTAGGAATACGGTGAGAACTTGGACTTTTTGAACGACTACATGAATCAGAAATGTTTTGCTCAGTGGATCTTGAATACGAAGACTGTTCAGCTTCGACTGCTACCTGTTCAACTACCTCCCTAGGCCTATAAAAGAGAGGTCACTCCTCTCCAGAGAGTCACAACAAAGACAACCACCACTACCAATGAGATTGCCTCCTAATTTCAAAGCTTTACGCCACCGAAGTCTACCCCATCCCAACCTGCGATGTTATGAAGCAACTCTCCAAATCCATGGAACTATTTTCCTGCCCATGAGAGCTTCGTTAGATCCCTTTTCCCTGAGAAAGAGTTCATCCTCAAAATATGATCAAGTTGATCAGCGCCTTTCAACAACTATGAAGACGGTTGCTAAAGGAATTCTTAAGGACCATCTGGTACCTGTGGCAAGTAGCACGACTTGCTCTGGTAACTTGAATGGGTTCAACAATGCTGGTTATAAGGCGACCTTCCGTCCCTTAAAGGTGCAAGTACCTCTTACAGAGTCCACCTTGTTTACCCCTATGAAATGCTTGAGAAGACTGCAGATAGATGCCATCCTAATTCATTTGGATGTGTGGTCTCATCATGTTCATGGGGCAAGCATGCAGTACTTGGCACTGAGTCATCTTTTGAGATTCTGCAATGAAAATCAGCTAAAAAGCAACAAGGAGTATGGCGATAGCCTGTATGCAATCTTGGCCTTGGTGAGGACCGACCAAGAAAAGGCTAGATACACATTCTTGGTAGATGTGCAACAACCAGGAAGGTTACCAGAACAAAATGGTATCGTGGAAAAATTGAAGATCAGAATGGTATAGGGAAGCAACCATAAGATGAAGAACCTCTAAGGATAATGAGAAGGAAGTTGAGATAATGAGAGGATACCCTCTCAGCTTGGTCTTCTGAATGACCCAAAGAGGAGACAACTCAGCTTGGTCTTCTGAATGACCCAAAGAGGAGACAACTCAGCTTGGTCCTCTGATTGAACCAAAGAGTGACTCCTCAGTGTCCAAAGTAGTTCAACAACTACCCCGTTGGATAGAAAGCCCTACAATAGAGTAAGGTTACCCCGTAAGGAAGGTTGGTGCCCGGATTTGTGAATAGACACCCACCTATTGTAAATGAAGATGTGGACTACCTTATTGAAGACAACGCGATGGATGATATCTGCTTATCACCAGAATTGGATGGAACCCTTGGTATGCCCACTTTTGAACATAGTTGTGGATATCAAAACTTCTGAGAAGAGCGAATTCAAGTAAATGGCACAACGGTGAATGCAAGCTGGGAACAAAATGCAAGTACCTAAAGAAGCATCAAGATACCACCAAGAGGAATTTTCTTTTAAGGGTGGTAGCCACCCAGATACCTAAACCCAGATAACCTAATACCTACTTTCTTTTTAGCCTTCCTTCCAATCTCGAGGACGAGATTTCTTTTAAGGGTGGTAGTCTGTAACGACCCAAGATTTTATCAAATTTTGGGGGAAAATTTTTGTTTTTATTTTGCTTGTGTTGATTGAAAATTCACAGGGATTTAAAACTTTTTGAGTTTATTTGAAAGCTTTATTGAAAACTATCTTAAATCCTCTATTTATTTTCTTGAAGAACTTCTTTGAGAATGATCAGGTATCAAAATACTATTTTGTGTTTATTCAAACCTATGCAAGCTATCTTGCAAAAGGATATTTACAAAAATGGTTTATAAATATTTCTATGCCAAAGGAATGTTTTACAAATACATTCCAAAAACTATTTTTATATAGTGTTATCCCCTTTTTTAAAAGGATTATTTCCAAATCCTATTTCTACCTTGGTTTATGCAACTAAGCCCTTTGGCTAAATATTAGAGTTTTATTTGGAAATTAATTTTATTTATGAAAACATGTTTCTTACTGTCTTAGGATGTTAAGTTGAATTTTAGAAAATTTTACTTTTTGATTTGAATTGATTTGAAGGAGTTTTGCAAAATCTATAAAGGAAATAAGGAAATAGAAATTTGAAAAAGATTGAGAACAAAAAAAAGAGGAAAGGGCCTCGGGGATGAATCCCGGCCCAGGACAGAAGTCAGCTGCGGCCCAGCAACAAACCGAAGCGGTATCTTCCTTTTTTCCCTTATCTCGCTGATGCGCGGACCAAACCGTCAGGCCGCGTCATCATCTCCTTCCTCCAGCCGAAACGTACGCCGGTGACCGCGTCCGAGCAGTAACCCCCTCCCTCTCTTAAATTCCATTCACTCCCCCGCCAAATCAACGCTCCAGCGGCCACTATAAATATCCCCCGGTCTCCTCTCCATTTCCCCTCTCCATCCCCCGTCTGAGACGCCGCCAGGCCGCGCAAATTTCTCGCCGGAGCCGCCATTTACGCCACTGTTTGAGCTCAATCTCGGTGCAACCAAGCGACCTCGTGCCCTCTCGCCGGTCTCAATCTCTTCCCCTCACTCCTGCGCATCCCCTCATTCCCTCTCTGGTCATTTCCTTGCAGCAAATCGAGGACAACGACGTCGTCCGAGCCGCCGGCGCTTAGAGTCCCTCCGTCCTCCCGCAGCCGCGGCAGAAGGCCCCGCCGAGGCACTCCGATCATGCACGCGAGTTCTCCGAGCCTCGCAGCCCCCCGTGCACCTCACCGTTGATCACCAGGATCACCGGAGCACAGCCGTCGTCGACAGCAGAGCCGTCCGCCGCCGCGCACAAGCTTTCCGACAAACTAACGGTCAACGCCGGTGAGTCCCCTCCCAGATCTGCTCTCACCCGTCAGATCTAAAATCTAAGGCCCGGATTAAATCACTAACTCAAAGAGGTATGCTCAGATCTGAGCCGTCCAGATCCCTTTAGATCCGATGGTCAAAAACCGTGATCCAGCCGAAGGGGTATCAACCTATCTGATCAAGCCACGTGTAGGCTCCTGGTTAAAACAGAAACTCGAATTAGATTTTGAAATCAGATTTGATCTGAATCTTGCAAAATTCATATCTAATGTTCTGTAGGTCCAAAAATTGCAAATAATATACCGTTGAAATCCTTGAGACTTGTAGAATCCAGTAGTACAATAACAATTCATATTTTATGGGTTCAATTTGAAACTATTTTCAAATTGGAATCAAACCATCTGTTAGCTTGATAAATTCATATCTTTTGTTATGTTAATCCAAAAATTACAAATTTGTAGTCTTTGGATTCCTCTCAACTTGTAGAACATCATAGGATCAAGAAATATCAAATTTGATACGTGCACACACTTTGTGCATTCAAAATTGTCCAAATCACTATTTCGGTGATAATTCAATTTCTATAAGTTATTTTTGAGTGATTCCAATTGCAGTGACTTTGTATTACTGCAAGCTATCCAGTAGAATCACACCCATAATTTCTTGAACCACTTCCCAATTATTCAAATTCTAATATGAGGATTTGAGTAATTTCTACTATAGGAATAAAACCATCTCTTTTAGCAATGTTCCCTTCTACTCTAGTGAATCCTATGATCATACCTAGTCATCATATCTGTCTAAACAACATCTTGATCAAGATCATATCTACTTAGACTTATCTTGCCTAGTTCACACATATTCAAATTACAATTGTGTTGTTTGAGTAAAGTGTGATACATCTCAATCATAGATTCTATTCTTGCTATCTTCGTGGTGTTGATCTAATCCACATTATAGCACCTATCCAATACTCCATGTACCCAATAGAAACCTTAAACCATAATCTCAAATGTTATCTACCCTACTCAATCCTCTGCCCACTTGATCCTGATTTCATGTGCAGAGCTATTCGATTAACAAATGAGTTAATTGAGTAACTCAATGATTCATGAATCCTAACCTAAGCTTAAGTGTAATATATACTATATAAGAATAATTGTTATCACACTTATTCAATAGTATTGCTATTGCACTATTTTGTCTCTTGTGTGATTTACCCACATGAGATATTCCAAGATTCAATATGCTTTAATAAAGCATAAAGATCTCACTCATCATATTTTGTCTAATTCATATATATTCAAATTGCAATTGTGCTACTTGAGTAGAATATGAATTCATCTCAAACCTAGATCATATTAATGTGGAGTTGTTATAGCCCATACCATAGTATGTGTTATACACCATGTTGATCAAAGAACCATTTGAGCCATGTCCTCAAGTATCAATCATTCATACCCAATCTAATGTCTACTTAGTTTTGTTCACATGTATTGAACTATTCAACTTGCAAATGTGCTAATTGAGTTGTTCAAGCATTCTTAAAACCTAGCCTAGTTTCCAAGTGCAATAGATACTATTCAAGGGTAATTGTTGTCACATTTACTCAATAGTGTTGTAGTTGCACAAATTGACTCTTGTGTAATTTATTTCACATGAGCTATTCCTAAAACTTATATATGCTTTGATAAAGCATAAAAACTTCATCAATTATGCCTAGTCCAATTCTCTCTCAAATCATATCGATCTTCCCTAGCTAAACTCTCCGATTCATATCTCACAATTCATATTTCTTTTGCCATATCTTTCTATCATAACATATCAATAAATCTAAATTGTTAAACAAACACCTTTCAATTGTTTGGTTTGTTTGATTGTGTTTGTATGGATTGTTTATGGTATGCTATTTCTGTGCTTTAGTTGGTGCGAAGAGCTGCGTGCTTAGTTGAGAGAAGTGGAACGTCGTGATCTTCAAAAAGGCAAGTGACACACATGTCCCTCACCCATTTTATTATGCATTAGTATATTCACCTCTTGTAGTATGCATGATAGGTGTTTTACTCAACTGTTTTATCAAATGCTTAGATCCTAGTAGTGTGTAGCTATCCCTCAAAACCCCACCTGTTAGGATGCTAAATACTTCGTTAATTTTGATGCCATGCTAAGACCACTTGAAAAGTGTTTTGTGAACAAATTAAGAACTTCAACTAAAATGAAACACCTGGGTGGATTGGATTGATTATGGAGGTGGTGTTGAGTGGCGACCTGGGGCTACACTTTGTGTAGTTGCTGCCTGGGCGTACACTTGTGGTTGGCCACCCAGGAACAAAGAGATGGCTATGTCTTCCATGCTTAGTGTACTTCCAGTGCAGCCTTATGACATTATGGGCTCTGTCTTGACTAATTAGATGTGGGAGTACAACTTGTCGGCAAGAAGATGGTGGTAGCAAAATTATAGGTTGGAGCGGATCTTGCCAGTTAGTTGTCCTCTCCTCTAAAAGGTCTCGTTTCATTTTATGTATGGGCATAAAATGAATCGTAAGGTGAAAGTGCACAACCCTTGCAAGGTGTTTAAATCTAATCGATTAGCCGTGTCCTCGGTTATGGACAATTGAGTCTCTAGACATGGAATGTACGGAAGAATCTCATCACCGTTTCTAAATAAATTAAAATTTGTCTAGAAACACTTAGGACAGGGGCACCTCAGAGCTACATACCTTTCAAGGATGTGGTGAACTCTGAGGGCTATCCTGAATTTATCGAATGACACCTCAGAGCTACATGCCTCAAGTATGTGGTGAACTCTGAGGGCTATTCTGATATTGTTGAGTGACACCCCAGAGCTACATACCTTTCAGGTATGTGGTGGACTTTGGGGGTTATCTTGACCTTTAAAAATCTCGAATGTTTAATAAAAAGTATTAAAAATGATTTTAGGATAAAATTGGCTTTATGCAGATTAGCCTATGAGATCCACCAGCCAAATGTCATATAGTATAGTCTTTCCACAAAAATGCCACCAAATAAGTGTCATTTGCCAGTACATCATTGTACTGACCCCTCTGGGGCTGCATATTCAAACGTGCAGGTTTTATTTCGAGTAAGGAACCAGGAGTAGGATCTCGAGCTTACATTCCAACATGTCTGCCTGTGGCATTCGATGAAGATGGAAGCTCACTGCAATCTACGATTTATGCTGTGTACACATAAGGTAGAAGACCTATGTAACTGGATTTACGTTGTAATATTGATGCTATTGCAATGATTACTATATTTTGTACTGTGGTGCTATCTACTGATCCAGGGAATGGCACAATACACAGGAGATCTGCCTTTAGTAAAAGGCGGGTCGTTACAACCGGTCGGGTTCGATACATATTACAATATCGGTATACGACATGGACTCGTACTTCGACTATGATTACACTTGGGCCTAGCTTAACGGGCCTCAGGGGTACACAAGTAACGGGCTCTATTATCTATACCCTTGTCAGTTACACTTTGTGGCATTTTTATGTATTTTCCGGAACTAATCTATTAACGAGATGCCACAGTGCCAGTTCCCTGTTTTTTGCTATTTTTGTGTTTCAGAAAAGTTACACAAGAAATATTCTCGGAATTGGAGGAAACAAAAGCCAAAGTTCCTATTTTTCCCGACATGAGACAGAGTCCAAAGCAGATACGGAGGGGAGCCAAGGGCTAGCCACACCATAGAGCGGCGTGACCAACCCCTGGCCTATGCCACCAGGTGGTGGGGCCACCTGGCCCACATCTTGATGCTGCCCTTCCGCCTATATATTCTCCTCGACGGGAAAACCATAAGGGCCCAATCAATTTTCCAGAAAACATACTGCAAGCCGCCGCCGTCGTCGATGCGAGATCGGGAGGGTTCAGAAGCTCTTCTCGGCACCCTGCCAGAGAGGGGAATCACCACCGAAGGCCTTCTTCATCACCATGCATGCCTCCGGAGTGATGTGTGAGTAGTCTACCTTAGACTACGGGTACATAGCAGTAGCTAGATGGATGTCTTCTCCTCCATGTGCTTCATGTTTAGATCTTGTGAGCTGCCTATTGATACGTCTCAAACATATCTATAATTTTTGATGCTCCATGCTTGTTTTTACACCATTTGACTTGTGTTTTGTTACACTTCGTGGTGTTTTTATGCGATTTCTGGAACTAACCTATTGACAAGATGCCACAGTGTCAGTTCCCTGTTTTCTGCTATTTTTGTGTTTCAGAAAAGCTACACAGGAAATATTCTCGGAATTGGACGAAACAAGTTCCTGAAGTCTTATTTTTCCCGGAAGCTTCCAGAGATCCAAAGAGGCGAAGAAGAGGGGCCACAGGCCAGCCTCACACTAGGCCGGCGCGGCCTAGGCCCTGGCCGCGCTGCCTAGGTGTGAGGAGGCCTGGGGCCACCCCTGACGATGCCCTTTCGCCTATATAAAGCCTCGGGACGGAAAACCCTAAGAGAGTCGGCAATTTTCCAGAAATAGTTCCGTAGCTCCACCGCCGCCGTCAACGAATTTCAGGGGACAGAAGTCTCTGTTTCGGCACCCTGCCGGGATGGGGAAGTGCCCCCGGAGCCATCTCCATCGATCTCCATCGCCGTCTCTGCCATCTCCATCGACCTCACCGCCATCTCCATCAACCTTGCCGTCTCCTATGATGAGGAGGGAGTAGTTCATCCCCAGGGCTGAGGGCTCTACGGTAGCTATGTGGTTCACCTCTCTCTCCCATGATGTGATCTTTATGTGATCGTGAGCTTTGTATCATGTTGAATAAGTAGATGTTACTCTTCTTCATTATGTGTACTCTAGTGTGTTACTAAAGTAATCTATTCCCCCTGCCATGGTGTAACAGTGACAGTGCGTGCATCGTGGTGGTACTTGGTCTAGGCTACGATTGTGATCTCTTATGGATTATGAGAATAATTATCACTATGATAGTATTGAAGTGATCGTTTCCTCCTTTCATGGTGTAATGTTGACAGTGTGTGCACCGTGTTAGTACTTGGTCTAAGTTGCAATAATATTTATCTTGAGTTGTGATTTGATTTGGATATCTCTATGAGTGGTGTTTGTCAAGTACTTGATGAACTTTAAGGAGTGCTTCGTAGCCCTACGCAATGATTAGTGTTGTTCAATAGGAGACTAATTCAGAGTACCATAGTGAAGAGAAGTTATTTATTTGTTCAATTATGTTATATTTGTTGGGAGTGTGTCCACTAGTGAAAGTATGATCCCTAGGCCTTGTTTCCAAGCTTTGCACACCATTTATTTGCTGTTTTGTTACTTGTTCGCTTGCTACCATTTTTATTCCATACTGCATTTACTACTTATAATCATCCATACCATTTGTATTTCACTATCTCTTTGCCAAACTAGTGCACCTATACATCTGACAAGTGTATTGGGTGTGTTGGGGACACAAGAGACTTTCTGTATCGTAATTGTAGGGTTGCTTGAGAGGGATAGCTTTGACCTCTTCCTCCCTGAGTTCGATAAACCTTGGGTGATCCACTTAAGGGAAACTAGCTGCTGCTCTACAAACCTTTGCACTTGGAGGCCCAACAAGTGTCTACAAAAATAGAAGTGCGTAGACATCAAGCTCTTTTCTGGCACCGTTGCTGGGGAAGAGTGGAAGACCTCTGCAAGGGGAGTTTTTCGCATGCACATCCTTTACTTTGTTATTGTTTTGCTTTACTTTATTTATTTTTACTTGCATCGTTTTATATCAAAAACACAAAAAAATTAGAATCCTTGGTAGTTGTTATTTCATGAGGACACACCTCTTTCCCAAATCGTTTCCTTCTCTCCCTCTGACAGGTGGAGCCCACCTATCAGCACCTTCTCCTCCGGCGGTTACTTCTCCCCGTGATCACTGCGAGCGTACTCCCCTCCCCCGCTTAAATCCCATTGATTCCGACAGTAAAAGCTTCCTCCCTCTGCGCCTATTTAACCCCCTCTCCCTCCTCGCCATTTCCCCTCTTGCTCCCGAGCCGATAGCGCCGCCAGGCCGGCGAAATCTCTCGCTGGAGTCCGCTATCGCTGCGGCCCAGATTTCCAGAAATCTGGTGAGTCCCAACGACCCCACGCCCCTCTCCTGCACTGGAATGTTTCCCCTCCTCCAGATCTCACGCTAGTGTCCTCCTTTTGTCCGAACTCGCAGCCAAACGACCTCCCCATCGCAACCCGAAGCTCACAGTCACCGTCGGCATCTCCAGCCGTCGTCCTCTTCCGCATCTGGAAGCAATCGAGGAAGTCTACCACGCACCCGAGTCCGCCTCGCCCCCCTGCATCTTGTTGTGACGTCGCCGTCATCCAGGAGTCGCTGTAACCTCACCGGCGTCCACCTCTGGCCGCAATCTCGCCGGCGGCCAGCCGGAACCCTAGCCCCCGCGGTGAGCTGCCCTCCTCTTCTCTGTGATCCGTCGGATCAAGATCCAAAGGACCCAGTTAGATCACTTACTAAACGGGTACGATCAGATCTGGACCGTACCCTCCCCTTTAGATCCAACGCTTCAGAACGATGATCCGGCTGAACCCGTATCTTCCAGTCATATCGCGCCACGTGGCCAGCCTCGGATCAAACAGAGTTTTAAAACAAAAATTGAAATCAGATTTAGTTCAAATCTTGTAAAATCCATATCTTTTGATCTGTAGGTCCAAAAATAACAAATGATATACCGTTGGAATCCTTAGAACATCTAGAATCCAGTAGTACAATAAAACTTCATATTTTATGGGTTCAATTTGAAACTACTTTCAAATTGGAATCAAAACTTCTGTTAGCCTGTTTAATTCATATCTTTAGTTTTGTTAATCCAAAAATTACAAATTTGTAGTCTTTGGAATGCTATCAACTTGTAGAACATCATAGGATCAAGAAAATGCAAATTTGATACGTGCACACACTTTGTGCATTCAAATTTGTCCAAATCACTAATCTGATCATAATTTGAATTCTACAACTTATTTTAGAGTGATTCCAATTGCAGTGACCTTGTATTACTGCAAGCTATCCAGTAGCATCACTCCCATAATTTCTTGAACCATGTCACAATTATTCAAATTCTAATATGAGAATTTGAGTAGTTTCTATATAGATTAATTCTATTTCTATTTCAATCAATGATCCCTTCTACTTTAGAAAAACCCTACGATCATACCTAGCTATCAAATATCATCTTGAGATCACTTTGATCCAATGTCATATCTATCCAAACAACATCTTGATTCAAGATCATGTTCACTTAGACCTATCTTGTATAGTACCCACTTATTCAAATTACAAATGTGTCATTTGAGTAAAGTGTGATACTTTCAATCTTAGTTTCTACCTTTGCTACTATGGTATTGATCAAATCAACATCATAGTACTTAACCCAATCCCATTTACTCATTAGGAACCTTAAGCCATGTTTTCAAACATCATCTATACATATCCATTACCTATAGCCATTATTCATGTCTACTCAATCTTAGCCTTGCATTGAACTATTCAATTCACATTTGAGTTAATCGAGTACTTCAATGTTACAAGAATCCTAGCCTAAGCTTAAGTGTAATATATACTATTTAAGAATAATTGTTGTCACACTTATTCAATAGTATTGCTATTGCACTATTTTGTCTCTTATGTGATTTACCCACATGAGATATCCCAAGATTCAATATGCTTTGATAAAGCATAAAGATCTCACTCATTATATTTTGCCTAATTCATGTATGTACTCAAATTGCAATTATGCTACTTGAGTAGAATATGAATTCATCTCAAACCTAAATCCTATTAATGTGGAGTTATTATAACCCATACCATAGTATGTGTTATACACCATGTTGATCAATGAACCATTTGAGCCATGTCCTCAAATATCAATCATTCATATCCAATCCCATGCCTACTTAGTTCTGCTCACATGTATGGAACTATTCAACTTGCAAATGTGCTAATTGAGTAGTTCAAGCATTCTTAAAGCATAAAAACTTCATCAATTACATTTCGCCTAGTCCAATTATCTCTCAAATCATTTTGATCTTTTCCAACTAAGCTCTTACAATCCCTGATCAATTGCCAAATCATTCTATCATAACCTATCAATAAATCTAAATCCTTAAACAAACACTTTTTCAATTGCTTGATTTGTTTGTTTAAGCTTGTTTGGAGTGTTTATGTTATGTTATTCCTGTGCTATAGTTTGTGCGGAGGACTACGTGCTTAGTTGAGGGAAGAGAAACATCGTGAACCTCAAAAAGGCAAGTGACACACATTCTTGACCTACTTTTCAAATACTGCATTAGTGTTTTTAATGTAATATGCATGATAGGTGTTCTAATGTTTTCAATTGCAAAGACTTTGCAAATGCTTAGATCCTAATAGTGTGAAGCTATCCCTCAAACTATACCTTGCTAGGATTGAATATCAAATTTAGGAAAATGATGGCGCCAGTGCCATGCTGTGTATGATTTGTAAAGATGAAAATTAATAACCCAATGAACCACCTGGGTGCAATCTTGTGGCTACTCAGGGCTACACACCTGGCTATCAACCCAGGACATGTGTGGTGGTTATCACCTGAGAGTACATAACTCAGGGCTACACACCTGGCTATCAACACAGGACATGTGTGGTGGTTATTGCTACTCGTGTGATGATGACGCCAGAAAAGAGCTGTGGCGTGTAGTTGACGTGGGAGCAGTAAGTCCTTGTGCGTGGTGATGACCAGCCCGTTGGGAACCCCAAGAGGAAGGTATGATGAGTGCAGCGGCAAGTTTTCCCTCAGTTAAGAAACCAAGGTATATCGAACAGGAGAAAAGAGACGGTGACGACTGAAGGTGTTTGTGGAACCTGCAGACACACAAACAAATACTTTGTTCCCAACTTGCGATGTGGTTGTCAATCTCACCGGTTTGCTTGAAACAAAGGTTATGAGTGTATCGAGTGGAAAACAGTATAGTATATGCGAGTAAAGTAAACAGTGCGGGAAAAGTAAACAGGTGATTGCAATATGATTAAAATAGGACTGGGGTCCACAGTTCACTAGTGGTGTCTCTCCATAGATAAAATAACATGCTGGGTAAACAAATTACAGTTGGGCAAATGATAGGATAAAGATAACGTGATATGTCAAGAAGATCACTATGAGATTTACTCTGGGCATTACAACAAAATACATAGACCGCCATCCAACTGCATCTATGACTAATAATCCACCCCCGGGGATATCATCTGAACACCCTAGAAGTATTAAGTTGCGAACAACAGATAATTGCATTAAGCAAAGTGTGTAATGTAAACAAAGCATATGCCCTTGAGCATATGAATGTTGTTTTCTCCCTAGTAGCAACAACACATCTACCACCTTAGAGGTTTCTATCACTCCCCCAGGTGAAATAGAGGCATGAACCCACTATCGAGCATAAATACCCCCGCTTGGAGTCACTAGCAACTACTCGGCCAAGATAGCTACTAACAACGGAGAGCATGCAAGATCATAAACAACATAGAGATAACAAAAGATATAATTCAGTACAACAACTTAATCATAAACACCAATATTCATCGGATCCCAACAAACCAACATCATAGAATTACATAACGGTGATCTCAATCATGTATGGCAGCTCATGAGATCTAAACATGAAGCACATGGTGGAGAAGACAACCATCTAGCTACTGCTATGGACCCATAGTCCAAGGTAGACTACTCACTCATCGCTCCGGAGGCAAGCATGGCGATGAAGGAGACCTCCGGTGGCGATTCCCCTCTCCGGCAGGGTGCCGGGAAGAGCTTCTGGACCCTCCCGATCTTTGGGTCGACGGCGGCGGCGGATCACGATGTATTCTGGAAAACTGATCGGGCCCTTAGGTTTTTCTCGTCGGGGGGTCTTTATAGGCGAAGGGGCGAGGTCAGAGGTGGAGCCAGGGGCTCTCACACAGGGGTGGCGCGGCCAGGGGCCAGGCCGCGCCGCCCCCTTGTGTGGGGCCCTGGTGGCCTCCCTCCGACACTTCTTCGGATGTCTGGAAGCTTCCGGGTAAAATATGACTTCAGGAACTTGTTTTGTCCAATTCCGAGAATATTTCCTGTGTATCACTTCTGAAACACAAAAACAGCAGAAAACAGGAAACTGGCACTATGGCACTTCGTTAATAGGTTAGTTCCGGAAAATGCATAAAAATGCCACTAAGTGTAACGAAACAATAGGCAAATGGTGTAAGAACAAGCATGGAGCATCAAAAATTATAGATACGTTTGAGACGTATCAAGCATCCCCAAGCTTAACTCCTGCTCGTCCTCGAGTAGGTAAGTGATAACAAAAGAATAATTTTTGAGGTGACATTCACCTACACAATCTTTATCATATATGTAAGCATTGGTGAGCTGGGATCAATAGAACTTAAAACATGGGCATGAAGATATAATCATGACAATAAGAACTTAGCAACCATGTTGTAAACATGCAAATGAACACAAACAAAAGATCATGATAATGAAACAATGAAAGTCAAACGTGTGTTCAAATCATAAGGAAAAACATACAAATGGTTTTCAGCTTGTCCTTCAAAGAGAGCAAAACATAAATGCATAGGACACTTTCAAGTTTAAGAGGGCGACTAGATACAAATAATTTAAGAACAAGTGAAACCAACAATATGAGTCAATCAATGAACTTTGGGACAATGCATATCACACTAAGAATGACAACTATGCTCTCTTAATGGTGCATAAAGAGAGAAGGTGGTGACTCAACATAAAAGTAAAAGAAAGGCCCTTCGCAGAGGGAAGCAGTGATTGCAAGTTTTATAACCTTAAAAAATTATGGTACTTACCGGCTTTGATCTCTCATTGCCCCCATCATAAGCATCTTGAATGGTTAAAGTTAATGCGAGAACAATTATGATGCATATGCTTGACAAATCATAAGTTGAAAACCTCGTGTCCCGTGAATACGAGTACCCAAACCATGCTACTTTACTTAGAGTCCCAAGCAAGGCTCTTGTCATTGTAAATATATGTGTATCATTGAGAACCGCCAATGGGGTACCTCCGTGCCCAATGACATGGAACAAGCCCACAACAAAATGACAGGACAAGCAGACAATAAACACCTCGACATCTCTTTTATTTGCTATATTGTTTAGCTTTTTATTGTGAGATGCGTCGTCGAATGTTCACCATGGGTATGCTACAAATTTCCACCATGAATTATGCATGGCTTAGATTGGCGGCCCGGCGTTTCCCTAACACATATACAAACTCCATGATCCCTACAAGATTCCCAATTCATTTCACACAGCGGGCATCCATAAACAAAAGATCACGATATCAACTCCAATAGAAGTGCAATGTTGAAAGCTTGCCCCATGACAGCATGGCTGGGCTAGAATCCAACTTACAACTTGCAAGCATAACAACTCAACATAAAAGACCACAATGTCAAATTTTTAAGAACAGGAAAAAGTAAAGTGTGCCTTCCGGTTCGTGAGAGCTTTACTGACCGAATTTCGCATAACACTGGTAAGAGTTTAGTTTGAAGAGAATATAAAAGCAAGTCAAATTTACTTGGAATAGCAAATTGCTAGTAGGTATGTATGGTGGACACTTTGAAAAACTTGGTTTTTAGGAGTTGGATGCACGAGTAGAGCTCATACTCAGTACAAGGCGAGGACTAGCAAAAGACTGGGAGCGACCAACTAAGAGAGCAATAATGGCCATAATCATGCAAAGCGACAAAGCGACATTAAAAGAAGCATATGATGGCATCAAAAGTCAAAAACTAAATGATCATGAAGGCTAATGGCGACTTTGTAAGAGTCTAACATGTGTGAGCATGCGCCAAGTCAACCCAAATAAAGCATCAAGGAGAAAACCAAAATAATGCTTCCATACAATAAAAACAACGCATGATTTTTCAAAGGCTCATTAAGCAATCTCAGTTATTTGAGACAAGTCATGCTACAGCAAAACCACTAAGCATACTATCAAAAAGACATCAAGCATGACATGAAAAAGCCTAAGCCGCAGTCTACACAAGCTCCTTCTTGTGCCACTATTTTGCACAAAGCTTTTTCTCTTTTCCAACACCATTTGAAATTTTTATAAACACCTCTTTTGATGAAAACCAATAAAGATCAGAGGCAAAAATACACCTTGATGAAAAGATATGACAAGATCTGAATGCAAATCAAGGCGAAAACGAAAACCAAAAGCAGTAGCAGAAAAAGTAGAACACTCGATTTTTAATAAGAGTGAAAACTAGAGCGTTCTTTGCAAATGAAAACGAGTACATCTCCTCCAAAGGAAATTTGTTGGGGTCCAACCATTTATTGCAGCAAACAAACAAACTAAACCAACTAAGAAAACAAAAACAACTGACGCTCCAAGAAAAACACATAGTGCATGAAGCAATAAAAATATAGTGTTTTGAAAGGTGACCTGATTTTTGCCGATGAAGAAGGGGGGCCTCGGGGGCATTGATACGTCTCAAACGTATCTATAATTTTTGATGCTCCATGCTTTGTTTTACACCATTTGCCTATTGTTTCATTACACTTAGTGGCATTTTTATACATTTTCCGGAACTAACCTATTAACAAAGTGCCACAGTGCCAGTTTCCTGTTTTCTGCTGTTTTTGTGTTTCAGAAGTGATACACAGGAAATATTCTCGGAATTGGACGAAACAAGTTCCTGAAGTCATATTTCACCGGGGAGCTCCCAAACATCCGAAGACCTGACGGAGGGGGGCCACGTGGCCCCCACACACAGGGGCGGCGCGGCCTGGCCCCTGGCCGCGCCACCCCCTTGTGAGGCCGCGTGGCTCCACCTCTGACAGCCCCCCTTCGCCTACATATACCCCCTGACGAGAAAAACCTAAAAGCCCGATCAGTTTTCCAGAATACATCGCGATCCGCCGCCGCCGCCGACCCGAAGATCGGGAGGGTCCAGAAGCTCTTCCCGGCACCCTGCCGGAGAGGGGAATCGCCACCGGAGGTCTCCTTCATCGCCATGATTGCCTCCGGAGCGATGAGTGAGTAGTCTACCTTGGACTATGGGTCCATAGCAGTAGCTAGATGGTTGTCTCCTCCACCATGTGCTTCATGTTTAGATCTCATGAGCTGCCCTACATGATTGAGATCACCGTTATGTAATTCTATGATGTTGGTTTGTTGGGATCCGATGAATATTGGTGTTTATGATTAAGTTGCTGTACTGAATTATATCTTTTGTTATCTCTATGTTGTTTATGATCTTGCATGCTCTCCGTTGTTAGTAGCTATCTTGGCCGAGTAGTTGCTAGTGACTCCAAGAGGGGGTATTTATGCTCGATAGTGGGTTCATGCCTCTATTTCACCTGGGGGAGTGACAGAAACCTCTAAGGTGGTAGATGTGCTGTTGCTACTAGGGAGAAAACAACATTCATATGCTCGAGGGCATATGCTTTGTTTACATTACACACTTTGCTTAATGCAATTATCTGTTGTTCGCAACTTAATACTTCTAGGGTGTTCGGATGATATCCCCGGGGGTGGATTATTAGTCATAGATGCAGTTGGATGGCGGTCTATGTATTTTGTTGTAATGCCCAGAGTAAATCTCATAGTGATCTTCTTGACATATCACGTTATCTTTATTCTATCAATTGCCCAACTATAATTTATTTACCCAGCATGTTATTTTATCTATGGAGAGACACCACTAGTGAACTGTGGACCCCGGTCCTATTTTAATCATATTGCAATCAACTGTTTACTTTTCCCGCACTGTTTACTTTATTCGCATACTCTACTGTTTTCCACTCGATACGCTCATACCCTTTGTTTCAAGCAAACCGGTGAGATTGACAACCTCATCGCAAGTTGGGAACAAAGTATTTGTTTGTGTGTGTGCAGGTTCCACGTTGCCGCTGGCCGAAGATGAGTCAACAAGTATCGTTAACGGCGCCCTTGTTGAAGTGTTACTAAGCCAGTCTGCAGCACCTTCAGTCGTCACCGTCTCCCTTCTCCTGTTCGATATACCTTGGTTTCTTAAGTGAGGGAAACTTGCCGCTGCACTCATCATACCTTCCTCTTGGGGTTCCCAATGGGCTGGTCAATCACCACGCACAAGGACGTCTGCTCCCACATCAACTAGGCATCAGCTTTTTCTAGCGCCGTCACCACAGTTAGCAGCAGCTTTTTTCTGGCGCCGTTGCCGGGGAAGAGAGAAGACTTCTGTGAGGGGAGTTCTTCGCACACACATTCTTTACTTTGTTATTTGTTTTGCTTTACTTTATTTTATTTTACCTGCATTGCTTTTTATCAAAAACCCAAAAAAATTAGAATCCTTGGTAGTTGTTATTTCTTTACTTTTGTTTATCATGTTGTTCCCTGAGTTCGTGCTAGAGGACCTCTCAGTAGGTAGTGGTTCTATTATTGGCAAAAGTAACATTGAGGAGTTCTTTACTCACATTAGTATGCATGATGAAGATGAGGAAAAGTCTTGGGTTGAACTTGCTCCTAGTATTGAAGTTGCTTCTATTTATTTAATTGACATGTTGGAAACTAGGTTTGCTAGTCTTAATCCTTTTATGCAATATATGTTCCTTAAGCTTCATGAAATTGAGGACCCCGAAAAGAAAGCTTTTATCTTGGAAACTTTGCGTTTAGAATTTAAGGATGTCGTTATTGAAGCTAGGAAGGTTCTTAAATGTTTTAATAAACTCGGTTCACCTATAATGGTTATTGATACACATGATGGGGAGGCCGAGATACCTATACCTTGCAAGCTTTTGGGATTGAATGAAGCTTTCAAAAATAATTTTGCCTGGATTTGTCCTGAAAATCTTTTTGATGAGAATAGTGTACCAAAGCATGATCACAAAGGGTCTTCAAAAACTTATGTGGATTAAATACAATGCCTTATTGACAAGACCTCTTGTGTTGATCTTAATGCTTCTGCTGATAATACTTGATTCGCACTTTTCTGCGCCTAGCTCAAAGGCGTTAAAGAAAAGCACTCTTGGGAGATAACCCATTGTTTACTTTTTAGTACTTTTTCTTTTATTTGAGTCTTGGAAGTCATTACTACTGTAATGACCGCTCCTTATCTTGTTTATTTCATTTTTGTGCCAAGAGAAGCCTCTAATTTGAGTGAGGTAAAGATTTGGGGTTATTGCTGTCCTGAAACTGTTTTCGGTGCTGCACCGTAAACATTCGTGAAAATTCTCTGTTTATCTTTTGGACCTGCGATTTCTTGTGCATATGCCCCAGGTTATATCCAAACTTTTCTTAGTTGAACACTTTTTGATTTGAGCAACAGAAAATCCCTCAAAAATTCGTCCTTTGTCAGCTGTCCAGTTTTGACAGATTTCTGCCAATATTTGTTTTTGCCACTTTATCGCTTTCTTTTGAGTTCTTTTTGATCATGGAACTCTTTTGGAAGTTGCTATAGTAGTATACACTTTATATGTGGTGGTTTTGGGTTGAAACCTGAAGCTAAAAGAGGTTGAATATATTTTATGCTTACACTAATGTTGCTAATAGAATTGTGTTTAGTTTTGTATGAAGGAAGTTTTCAAGTGTAGGGATTGGAGAATGATGAGATGAGTTGAAGAATGGACAAAAGCTCAAGCTTGGGGATGCCCAGCACCCCAAGAAATATCCAAGAAGTACAAGCGTCAAAGCTTGGGGATGCCCCCGAGGCACCCCTTCTTCATCGGCAAAAATCAGGTCACCTTTCAAAACACTATATTTTTATTGCTTCATGCACTATGTGTTTTTCTTGGAGCGTCAGTCGTTTTAGTTTTCTTAGTTGGTTTGTTTAGTTTGTTTGCTGCAATAAATGGTTGGACCCCAACAAATTTCCTTTGGAGGAGATGTACTCGTTTTCATTTGCAAAGAACGCTCTAGTTTTCACTCTTATTAAAAATCGAGTGTTCTACTTTTTCTGCTACTGCTTTTGGTTTTCGTTTTCGCCTTGATTTGCATTCAGATCTTTTCATATCTTTTCATCAAGGTGTATTTTTGCCTCTGATCTTCATTGGTTTTCATCAAAAGAGGTGTCTTTAAAAATTTCAAATGGTGTTGGAAAAGAGAAAAAGCTTTGTGCAAAATAGTGGTACAAGAAGGAGCTTGTGTAGACTGCGGCTTAGGATTTTTCATGTCATGCTAGATGTCTTTTTGATAGTATGCTTAGTGGTTTTGCTGTAGCATGACTTGTCTCAAATAACTGAGATTGCTTAATGAGCCTTTGAAAAAATCATGCGTTGTTTTTATTGTATGGAAGCATTATTTTGGTTTTCTCCTTGATGCTTTATTTGGGTTGACTTGGCGCATGCTCACACATGTTAGACTCTTACAAAGTCGCCATTAGCCTTCATGATCATTTAGTTTTTGACTTTTGATGCCATCGTATGCTTCTTTTAATGTCGCTTTGTCGCTTTGCATGATTATGGCCATTATTGTTCTCTTAGTTGGTCGCTCCCAGTCTTTTGCTAGCCCTCGCCTTGTACTGAGTATGAGCTCTACTCGTGCATCCCACTCCTAAAAGCCAAAGTTTTCCAAAGTGTACACCATACATTCCTACTAGCAATTTGCTATTCCAAGTAAATTTGACTTGCTTTTATATTCTCTTCAAATTAAACTCTTACCAGTGTTATGCGAAATTCGGTCAGTAAAGCTCTCACGAACCGGAAGGCACACTTTACTTTTTCCTGTTCTTAAAAATTTGACATTGTGGTCTCTTATGCTGAGTTGTTATGCTTGCAAGTTGTAAATTGGAGACTAGCCCAGCCATGCCATCATGGGGCAAGCTTTCAACATTGCACTTCTTATTTGAGTTGATATTGTGATCTTTTGTTTATGGATGCCCGCTATGTGAAATGAATTGGGAATCTTGTGAGGATCATGGAGTTTTTATATGTGTTAGGGAAACACCGGGCCGCCAATCTAAGCCATGCATAATTCATAGTGGAAATTTGCAGCACACCCATGGTGAACATTCGACGACGCATCTCACAATAAAAAGCTAAACAATATAGCAAATAAAAGAGATGCCGAGGTGTTCATTGTCTGCTTGTCCTGTCATTTTGGTGTGGGCTTTTTCCATGTCATCGGGCACGGAGGTACCCCATTGGCGGTTCTCAATGATATGCATATACTTACAATGACAAGAGCCTTGCTTGGGACTCTAAGTAAACTAGCATGGTTTGGGTACTCGTATTCACGGGACACGAGGTTTTCAACTTATGATTTGTCAAGCATATGCATCATAATTGTTCTCGCATTAACTTTAACCATTCAAGATGCTTATGATGGGGGCAATGAGAGCTCAAAGCCGGTAAGTACCATAATTTTTGAAGGTTATAAAACTTGCAATCACTGCTTCCCTCTGCGAAGGGCCTTTCTTTTATTTTTATGTTGAGTCACCACCTTCTTTCTTTATGCACCATTAAGAGAGCATAGTTGTCATTCTTAGTGTGATATGCATTGTCCCAAAGTTCATTGATTGACTCATATTGTTGGTTTCACTTGTTCTTAAATTATTTGTATCTAGTCGCCCTCTTAAACTTTGAGGTGTCCTATGCATTTATGTTTTGCTCTCTATGAAGGACAAGCTGAAAACCTTTTGTATGTTTTTCCTTATGATTTGAACACACGTTTGACTTTCATTGTTTCATTATCATGATCTTTTGTTTGTGTTCATTTGCATGTTTACAACATGGTTGCCAAGTTCTTATTGTCATGAATATATCTTCATGCCCATGTTTTAAGTTCTATTGATCCCAGCTCACCAATGCTTACATATATGATCAAGATTGTGTAGGTGCATGTCACCTCAAAAATTATTCTTTTGTTATCACTTACCTACTCGAGGACGAGCAGGAGTTAAGCTTGGGGATGCTTGATACGTCTCAAACGTATCTATAATTTTTGATGCTCCATGCTTTGTTTTACACCATTTGCCTATTGTTTCGTTACACTTAGTGGCATTTTTATACATTTTCCGGAACTAACCTATTAACGAAGTGCCACAGTGCCAGTTTCCTATTTTCTGCTGTTTTTGTGTTTCAGAAGTGATACACAGGAAATATTCTCGGAATTGGACGAAACAAGTTCCTGAAGTCATATTTCACCGGGGAGCTCCCAAACATCCGAAGACCAGACGGAGGGGGGCCACGTGGCCCCCACACACAGGGGCGGCGCGGCCTGGCCCCTGGCCGCGCCACCCCCTTGTGAGGCCGCGTGGCTCCACCTCTGACAGCCCCCCTTCGCCTACATATACCCCCTGACAAGAAAAACCTAAAAGCCCGATCAGTTTTCCAGAATACATCGCGATCCGCCGCCGCCGCCGACCCAAAGATCGGGAGGGTCCAGAAGCTCTTCCCGGCACCCTGCCGGAGAGGGGAATCGCCACCGGAGGTCTCCTTCATCGCCATGATTGCCTCCGGAGCGATGAGTGAGTAGTCTACCTTGGACTATGGGTCCATAGCAGTAGCTAGATGGTTGTCTCCTCCACCATGTGCTTCATGTTTAGATTTCATGAGCTGCCCTACATGATTGAGATCACCATTATGTAATTCTATGATGTTGGTTTGTTGGGATCCGATGAATATTGGTGTTTATGATTAAGTTGCTGTACTGAATTATATCTTTTGTTATCTCTATGTTGTTTATGATCTTGCATGCTCTCCGTTGTTAGTAGCTATCTTGGCCGAGTAGTTGCTAGTGACTCCAAGAGGGGGTATTTATGCTCGATAGTGGGTTCATGCCTCTATTTCACCTGGGGGAGTGACAGAAACCTCTAAGGTGGTAGATGTGCTGTTGCTACTAGGGAGAAAACAACATTCATATGCTCGAGGGCATATGCTTTGTTTACATTACACACTTTGCTTAATGCAATTATCTGTTGTTCGCAACTTAATACTTCTAGGGTGTTCGGATGATATCCCCGGGGGTGGATTATTAGTCATAGATGCAGTTGGATGGCGGTCTATGTATTTTGTTGTAATGCCCAGAGTAAATCTCATAGTGATCTTCTTGACATATCACGTTATCTTTATTCTATCAATTGCCCAACTGTAATTTGTTTACCCAGCATGTTATTTTATCTATGGAGAGACACCACTAGTGAACTGTGGACCCCGGTCCTATTTTAATCATATTGCAATCAACTGTTTACTTTTCCCGCACTGTTTACTTTATTCGCATACTCTACTATTTTCCACTCGATACGCTCATACCCTTTGTTTCAAGCAAACCGGTGAGATTGACAACCTCATCGCAAGTTGGGAACAAAGTATTTGTTTGTGTGTGTGCAGGTTCCACGTTGCCGCTGGCCAAAGACGAGTCAACAAGTATCGTTAACGGCGCCCTTGTTGAAGTGTTACTAAGCCAGTCTGCAGCACCTTCAGTCGTCACCGTCTCCCTTCTCCTGTTCGATATACCTTGGTTTCTTAACTGAGGGAAACTTGCCGCTGCACTCATCATACCTTCCTCTTGGGGTTCCCAACGGGCTGGTCAATCACCACGCACAAGGACGTCTGCTCCCACATCAACTAGGCATCAGCTTTTTCTGGCGCCGTCACCACAGTTAGCAGCAGGCATCCCCAAGCTTTGACACTTGTACTTCTTGGATATTTCTTGGGGTGATGCATGGGCATCCCTAAGCTTGAGCTTTTGTCCATTCTTCAACTCATCTCATCATTCTCCAATCCCTACACTTGAAAACTTCCTTCATACAAAACTAAACACAATTCTATTAGCAACATTAGTGTAAGCATAAAATATATTCAATCTCTTTTAGCTTCAGGTTTCAACCCAAAACCACCACATATAAAGTATATACTACTGTAACAACTTCCACAAGAGTTCCATGATAAAAAAGAACTCAAAGAAAAGCGATAAAGTGGCAAAAACGAATATTGGCAGAAATCTGTCAAAACTGAACAGCTGACAAAGGATGAATTTTTGAGGGATTTTCTGTTCCTCAAATCAAAAAGTGTTCAACTAAGAAAAGTTTGGATATAACCTGGGACATATGCACAAGAAATCGCAGGTCCAAAAGATATACAGAGAATTTTCACGAATTTTTACGGTGCAGCACCAAAAACAGTTTTAGGACAGCAACATCCCCAAATCTTTACCTCACTCAAATTAGAGGCTTCTCTTGGCACAAAAACGAAATAAACAAGATAAGGAGCGGTCATTACAGTAGTAATGACTTCCAAGACTCAAATAAAATAAAAAGTACTGAAAAGTAAACCATGGGTTATCTCCCAAGAGTGCTTTTCTTTAACGCCTTTGAGCTAGGCGCAGAAAATTGCGAATCAAGTAATATCAATAGATGAAGTGCCAAGCTCATAATTTGCTCTAAGAATAGAGTCAAAAAGCAATTTCTTTCTTTTCCTAGGGAAGTGTTCCATACCTTTCTTTAATGGGAATTGATACTTGATAGTGCCTTCCCTCATATCAATGATAGCACCTACAGTTCGAAGAAAGGGTCTTCCCAAAATAATAGGACATGAAGCATGGCATTCAACGTCCATAACAAGAAAATCAACGGGAACAAGGTTATTGTTAACCACAATAAGAACATCATTAATCCTTCCCAAAGGTTTCTTCTTAGCAACATCAGCAATAGGTACATCAAAATAACACTTTTCAAGCGGTGGTAAATCAAGCATGTCATAAATCTTTCTAGGCATGATAGAAATACTAGCACCTAGATCACATAAAGCATGGCAATCATAACCATTAACATGCATATCAATGATGGGTTCCCAACCATCTTCTAACTTCTTGGGAACAGAGGCTTTTTGCTTCAACTTTTCATCCCTAATCTTTACGAGAGCATTGGTAATATGCTTAGTAAAAGCAATATTTAAAGAACTAGAATTGGGAGTCAAAGCAAGCTTTTGCAAGAACAAAATTACTTCAGATATATTGCAGCCATCAACATCAAAATCATTAAAAGAAATAGAGCTATCATCTCCCACACTCCGAAAAATTTCAGCACTCTTTTGAGAAAAAGTTTTGGCAGTTTTAGGCTTTTTAACACAAGGAGTGGGAGTTTTCTCTACACCAATCAAAGTAAGAGGGTTGCTATCGGTAGGAGCAATATCATTAGAGGTAGTAATAGTACATACCTTCATCTCTCTAGCCATCTCATCTTCTCTTTCCCACCTGGCATGTAATTCCGCTAACAATCTAATATTTTCATCAATTCCAACTTGGGTAGCATTAGCGGCAGCAACAACATTGCTCACATTCACATCATTAGGAAACACTTTTAATTTCAGAAGTTCAACATCATGAGCAAGGCTATCAACTTTAGAAGCAAGAATATCAATTTTGCCTAACTTTTCCTCAACAGACTTGTTAAAAGCAGTTTGCTTGCTGATGAAGTCCTTGAGCATTACCTCAAGCTCGGAGGGCGCGGCCCTAGTATTGTTGTAGGAAATTCCATAAGAGTTACCATAACCATTACCATTGGTAGAAGGATACGGCCTATAATTGTTACTAGCAAAATTGTTCCTATAAGCATTGTTATTAAAATTGTTGTTTCTAATGAAATTCACATCAACTTGCTCTTCTTGAGCAACCAGAGAGGCCAAAGGAACATTATTAGGATCAACATGAGTCCTATCATTAGCAAGCATAGCCATAATGGTATCAATCTTATCATTCAAGGAAGAGGTTTCCTCAACAGAATTTACCTTCTTACCTTGTGGAGCTCTCTCGGTGTGCCATTCGGAATAATTTACCATCATGTTGTCGAGTAGCTTTGATGCGGCGCCCAATGTAAGGGACATAAAAGTGCCTCCAGCAGCTGAATCAAGTAGGTTCCTTGAAGAAAAATTCAGTCCTGCATAAAAAGTTTGGATAATCATCCAAGTAGTCAGTCCATGAGTGGGGCAATTCTTTACCATAGATTTCATTCTTTCCCAAGCTTGAGCAACATGTTCATTATCAAACTGAGCAAACTTCATAATATTGCTGCGCAAAGCTATAATCTTAGCAGGAGGATAGTATCTACCAATAAAAGCATCCTTACACTTAGCCCATGAATCAATACTATTCTTAGTCAAAGACAGCAACCAATCTTTAGCCTTTCCTCTCAAAGAAAAAGGAAACAACTTGAGCTTAATAATATCACTATCAACATCCTTATATTTCTGCATCTCACATAGCTCAACAAAATTGTTGAGATGAGCTGCAGCATCTTCAGTACTAGCACCAGAAAATTGCTCTTTCATAACAAGGTTCAATAAAGCAGGCTTGATCTCATAAAAGGTAGTAGCAGGAACAGGTGGTGCAACAGGAGTGCAGATAAAATCACTATTGTTCGTGCTAGCAAAGTCACACAGCTTGGTGTTTTCAGGAGTACCCGTTGGGAACCCCAAGAGGAAGGTATGATGAGTGTAGCGGCAAGTTTTCCCTCAGTTAAGAAACCAAGGTATATCGAACAGGAGAAAAGAGATGGTGACGACTGAAGGTGTTTGTGGAACCTGCACACACACAAACAAATACTTTGTTCCCAACTTGCGATGAGGTTGTCAATCTCACCGGTTTGCTTGAAACAAAGGTTATGAGTGTATCAAGTGGAAAACAGTAGAGTATATGCGAGTAAAGTAAATAGTGCGGGAAAAGTAAACAGGTGATTGCAATATGATTAAAATAGGACTAGGGTCCACAGTTCACTAGTGGTGTCTCTCCATAGATAAAATAACATGCTGGGTAAACAAATTACAGTTGGGCAAATGATAGAATAAAGATAACGTGATATGTCAAGAAGATCACTATGAGATTTACTCTGGGCATTACAACAAAATACATAGACCGCCATCCAACTGCATCTATGACTAATAATCCACCCCCGGGGATATCATCCGAACACCCTAGAAGTATTAAGTTGCGAACAACAGATAATTGCATTAAGCAAACTGTGTAATGTAAACAAAGCATATGCCCTTGAGCATATGAATGTTGTTTTCTCCCTAGTAGCAACAGCACATCTACCACCTTAGAGGTTTCTGTCACTCCCCCAGGTGAAATAGAGGCATGAACCCACTATCGAGCATAAATACCCCCTCTTGGAGTCACTAGCAACTACTCGGCCAAGATAGCTACTAACAACGGAGAGCATGCAAGATCATAAACAACATAGAGATAACAAAAGATATAATTCAGTACAGCAACTTAATCATAAACACCAATATTCATCGGATCCCAACAAACCAACATAATAGAATTACATAACGGTGATCTCAATCATGTATGGCAGCTCATGAGATCTAAACATGAAGCACATGGTGGAGAAGACAACCATCTAGCTACTGCTATGGACCCATAGTCCAAGGTAGACTACTCACTCATCACTCTGGAGGCAAGCATGGCGATGAAGGAGACCTCCGGTGGCGATTCCCCTCTCCGGCAGGGTGCCGGGAAGAGCTTCTGGACCCTCCCGATCTTCGGGTCGACGGCGGCGGCGGATCGCGATGTATTCTGGAAAACTGATCGGGCCCTTAGGTTTTTCTCGTCGGGGGGTCTTTATAGGCGAAGGGGCGATGTCAGAGGTGGCGCCAGGGGCTCTCACACAGGGGTGGCGCAGCCAGGGGCCAGGCCGCGCCGCCCCCTTGTGTGGGGCCCTGGTGGCCCCCTCCGACACTTCTTCGGATGTCTGGAAGCTTCCGGGTAAAATATGACTTCAGGAACTTGTTTCGTCCAATTCTGAGAATATTTCCTGTGTATCACTTCTGAAACACAAAAACAGCAGAAAATAGGAAACTGGCACTGTGGCACTTCGTTAATAGGTTAGTTCCGGAAAATGCATAAAAATGCCACTAAGTGTAACGAAACAATAGGCAAATGGTGTAAGAACAAGCATGGAGCATCAAAAATTATAGATACATTTGAGACGTATCAGTTATCACCTGAGAGTACTTTGTATTGGTTGTTCCTAGGAACAGAGAGAGGACATGTCGCGCAAAAGGAATCTCATCACCTTTTCAAAAATAATTAAAACTTGAATAGTGACTACTTAGGGCTACACACCTGACTATCAACTCAGGACATGTGTGGTGGTTATCACCTAAGGGTCCTCACCAATCCCAAGAATAGCTACTTAGGGCTACACACCTGACTATCAACTCAGGACTTGTGTGGTGGTTATCACCTAAGGGTTATCTTGGGGCTTTAATTGAACCAAACTTGAATAGTGACTACTTAGGGCTACACACCTGACTATCAACTCAGGACATGTGTGGTGGTTATCACCTAAGGGTCCTCACCAATCCCAAGACTAGCGACTTAGGGCTACACACCTGACTATCAACTCAGGACATGTGTGGTGGTTATCACCTAAGGGTTATCTTGGGGCTTTAATTGAACCAAGCTACTCAGGGCCATATACCTGGCTATCAACCCATGGTATGTGGTGGTTATCACCTGAGAGTTATTCATGTTTTGTTGAGTTACTACCCAGAGCTACACAACTTGGCTATCAACCCAAGGTTTGTGTGGTGGTTATCACCTGGGAGTTACCTTGACCTTAAAGAAAAATCTGAATGTTTTAAAAATGTTTTGATAGGATAAAACTTGCTTTATGCAATTCAGCCTTTGAGATCCACCAGCCAAATGTCATGTAGTATAGTCTTTCCACAAAATGCCACCAAATATGTGTCATTTGCTAGTACATAATTGTACTGACCCCTCTGGGGCTGCATATTCAAACGTGCAGGTTTTATTTCGAGTAAGGAACCAGGAGTAGGATCTCGAGACTACATTCCAACATGTCTGCCTGTGGCACGTGATGAAGGATGGAGGCTCACTGCAACTATGCTTTATGCTGTGTACTCGTAAGATTGAAGACCTATGTAACTAGATTTACGTTGTAATATTGATGCTATTGCAATGATTACTTATTTTGTACTGTGGTGCTATCTACTGATCCAGGGAATGGCACTTAACACAGGAGTTCTGCCTTTAGCAAAAGGCGGGGCGTTACAGAATGGTATCAGAGCATAGTGTTGCCTATAGGATCGAGACCCTAGGTTTGGATTAGAGATAGGAAGGCCCTAGGATAAAAATCTCTATCTCATCTTACTTCTATTTAAATTTTAAAAAAATGTTTGCATATTGAAACTCCTTGTATTTCTCCCCTACTTCATTTTCAAATGGTTCCCTTAGATGACCCAACTCTCGGAACCATCAAGAAAGGACAAAAGAACTACATTGAAGACCAACAAAGAGCTTGAGGAAATGTGGATATGAAGGTTGCCCAACACCAACGATGCATTGGGGAAGTGAAAATAAGAAATGGAACAATGAAACTATAATAGAATAGACCACCAAGATTCTAGTTTATAGAACCAATGATTTATAGATGCTTCTATGATCATACAAAATTGGTGTATGACCATATTATTTTGTTAGCATGTTTCTCCAAAACTTGTCAAAAAGATTTTTCAATGATTGTTTGGTTTATGTTTGTTTGTTGCTTGGTTTGTTGTTTGTGCATGGGTAGGAAAATTTTCTTCTTTAGTTCTATCTATCTATTACTCACCTTTGCTAAAACCACCTTAGATGCCGCCTCGCCGTGAAAACAACAACAACGGCAGCAACAACAATGACAACAACATCAACAACCTCTATGATATGGTCCAACAGTTAGCCACAGGTCAAGCCCAGCTCATGCAGATGATGACCCAATTCATCCAAGCAAGCACCAACCTCATGAACAACAACAACAACAATCCACCACCCCCACCTCTAGTGGACCGACTAGCTCGTTTCCTGAAGCTCAGACCCAATAAGTTTTCATCTGCCACAGACCCAATAGTGGCCGACGACTGGCTGCGTTCAGTCAGTAAGGACTTAGTTACCTGTGAGTGCACAGATGCTAAAAAGATTAGATTCACTGCCCACCTGCTAGAGGGACCAGCAGCAATGTGGTGGGATACTTACCAAGTCACCAATCCAATTGAAGGTCTGGACTGGGATTCCTTCAGGGAAGGCTTTCGTAATGCTCATATCTCCACGGGCATTATGAATCTAAAGAAAGATGAGTTCCGCACTCTAAAGCAGGGTGACAGGACACTAAAGGAGTACATGGATGACTTTTGCTCTCTGTCAAGGTACGCACCAGAAGACATCAACACTGATGCCAAGAGGAAAGATAAGTTTCTCCGTGGACTCAAAGGAGAACTGAAGATACCTCTGTCAGTAGCTTATGCTCCAAACTACCAGGCTCTGCTAGACCAAGCGGTTACTCTGGACAACAACATAAGAAAAGAGGAAATTCGTAAGAGGAAGCACAGCAATGACAAGACCCACACTGGACATTCCCACAAGAGATCCCACTTCAATGGAGGCAATGGAAAGGGTAATTTCAATGGTCATAGGCACAATGGTGGAAACAATGGAAACCACTCCAATGATCATCATAATGGAGACAATGGAAATCATAATGGAGGAAATGGACAACACCACTCCAAACCGGAGGTTATGAAGGATCTCTCGATAATCACTTGTTACAAGTGCAAACAAAAGGGACACTATGCGGATAAATGTTTGGAAAATGGTACTACAAGACCTCAGTGAACTGGGATGACCGAAGGATGCCGCGAGATACAAGAAGAAAACACAATGAAGTATAGCCAACTTGAAAGAAATTGAATGCAGCTACAGCCTTGTAATAAATATTGTAAGGCCTTGTAAGAGCTAAAGACAACCTTGTTGAGTAAATTTTACTTCTCAATGAAATGGCAAGCTGAAGGATTTGTAACTCAAGAGTTAACGTCTTACGACCGAGTTTGCGCAAAACCTTAGATAAGGAATGATAGATTCGTTTTAAAATCTAGATTTGAGAACATAGGTATTCATTTCAAGAAAATTTTGTCAAACTGGTGAGGTAGACCAAGAGCTAGAATGCGAGATGAGCCAAACCAAATACAAGGCAATGATTGGGTGCGACATGGATTGGCCCCCATGACGACTACTCATATTGTTCGCTACTGTTATGAGGAACGGTAAGTCTTGAGAGACATACCTACATGAGAGACGACGTCATTAAACCATAACCTTAGGAGGGTAATATATTACACCCCTTATAGTGAGCCAGTGTGGCCAAGAACGTAGGAATACGGTGAGGTTTGTTTTGAATGACTACACGAATCGGTAACGTTTTGCTTAGTGGGCTTTAAATACGAAGGTTGTTCAGCTTCGGCTCCTGCCTGTTCGATTCACTTTCCCGACCCTTCGTTTCGACTCCCCACGTGGCCTGTTCGACTACTCCCTAAGCCTATAAAAGAGAAGTCACTCCTCTCCCGAGAATCACAACAGAGACAACCACCACTACCTATGAGATTTCCTCCTGGTTTCAAAGCTTTACGCCACCGAAGTCTACCCCATCCCGACCTGCGATGTTATGGGGCAACTCTCAGAATCCCTGAAACTACTTTCTTGCCCATGAGAGCTTCGTTAGATCCCTTTTTCTTGCAAAGGAGTTCACCATCGAGATATGATCAAGGTGTCCAGCGTCTTCCAATGACTATGAAGATGGTTGCGAAAGGAATTCTTAAGGACCATCTGGTACTAGTGGCAGATAGCATGATGAGCACCGGTATCAAGAAAAGATTCAACAATGCTGGTTATAAGGCGACCTTCCATCCCTTAAAGGTGCAAGTACCTCTTACAGAGTCCACCTTGTTTACTCCTATGAAATGCATGAGAAGACTGCAGAGAGATGCCATCCTAATTCATTGGGATGTGTGGTCTCATCATGTTCGCAAGGCAAGCATGCAACACTTGGCACTGAGTCATCTTTTGAGACTCTGCAACACAAATCAGCTAAAAAGCAACAAGGAGTTAGACGATGATCTATATGATTTCTTGGCCTTGGTGAGAACCGACCAAGAAAAGGCTACATACACATTCTTGGAAGATGTAAAACAACCAGGAAGGTTACTAGAACAGAATGGTATCATTGAAAATTTAAGAGCAAAATGATATAATGAAGCAATCATAAGATGAAGAACCTCTAAGGATGATGATTAGGAAGTTGAGATGATGAGAGGATACCCTCTCAGCTTGATCTTCTGAATGACCCAAAGAGGAGACAACTCAGCTTGGTCCTCTGATTGAACCAAAGAGTGACTCCTCAGTGTCCAAAGTAGTTCAACAACTACCCCGTTGGATAGAAAGCTCTACAATAGAGTAAGGTTACCTCAAGCAACCCCACAAGGAAGGTTGGTGCCCGGAATTGTGAGTAGACACCCACCTATTATAAATGAAGATGTGGACTACCTTGTTGATGACAACGAAATGGATGATATCTGCTTATCACCAGAAATGGATGGAACCCTTGGTATGCCCACTTTTGAACAAAGTTGCGAACATCAAGATTTCTGAGAAGGGCGATTCAGAGAAAATGGCACAACAGTTAATCCAAGCTGGGAACAAAATGCAAGTGCCTAAGAAAGCATCAAGATACCACCAAGAGGAATTTTCTTTTAAGGGTGGTAGCCACCTAAGTACCCCAAACCCTTTTACCTTTCTAGCTTCTTCAAATCTCGGGGACGAGATTTCTTTTAAGGGTGGTAGTTTGTAACATCCCAAGATTTTATCAAATTTTGGGGGAAATTTTTTGCTTTTGTTTTGCTTGAAATGTTTGGAAATTCACAGGGATTTAAAAATTTTTGAGTTTATTTGAAAGCTTTATTTGAAAACCTATCCCAGGCTTTCTATTATTTCTTGAAGAGTTTCTTTGGGAAAAATAAAAGAATTTGAAATACTATTTTCTTGCCCTTATTCAAAACCTATGCAAGGTTCAATAGCATAGAGAGTGTTTGCCAAAAGGATTCACATTCATATTTATTAAAGATTTTATTTTAAAACTAAGTTTGAAATTTAATTTCAAACATTGTCTTATAAAAGTATTTTCAACCAATTCTAAAAGGTTTATATCTTAAACCCTAGTTTATATTTTATGTGAACAAGCAAGTCCTTCTTGCTGTGTTCATGAAGCTTATTTAAAAACTTATTTTTTATTTAGAAAACATGTATTTTATTGGTTTAAAACGTTGTCTTGAAGAATTGAGGAATATAAAATTTTGTTTGATTTGATTTGAAGCATTTATGCAAAATTTATGAAGCAAATAAGAAAACAGAAAAAGAAAAAGGGAAAAGAAGAAATAAAAATGAAAAAGGCCTCGGGGAACCCCCTCGGCCCAGATCAAAAAAGGAGCTCGCGGCCCAACACACCTCTTTCCCGAATCCTTTCCTTCTATCCCTCTGACAGGTGGAGCCCACCTGTCAGCACCTTCTCCTCCGGCGGTTACTTCTCCCCGTGATCACTGCGAGCGTACTTCCCTCCCCCGCTTAAATCCCATTGATTCTGACATTAAAAGCTTCCTCCCTCTGCGCCTATTTAACCCCCTCTCCCTCCTCGCCATTTCCCCTCTTGCTCCCGAGCCGATAGCGCCGCCAGGCCAGCGAAATCTCTCGCCGGAGTCCGCTATCGCTGCGGCCCAGATTTCCTGAAATCCGGTGAGTCCCAACGACCCCATGCCCCCTCTCCTGCACTAGAATGTTTCCCTTCCTCCGGAGCTCACGTTGGTGTCCTCCTTTTGTCCGAACTCGCAGCCAAACGACCTCCCCATCGCAACCCGAAGCTCACAGTCGCCGTCGGCATCTCCAGCCGTCGTCCTCTTCCGCATCTGGAAGCAATCGAGGAAGTTTACCACGCACCCGAGTCCACCTCGCCCCCCTGCATCTTGTCGTGACGTCGCCGTCGTCTAGGAGGCGCTGTAACCTCGCCGGCATCCACCTCTGGCCGCAACCTCGCCGGCGGCCAGCCGGAACCCTAGCCCCCGCGGTGAGCTGCCCTCCTCTTCTCTGTGATCCGTCGGATCAAGATCCAAAGGACCCAGTTAGATCACTTACTAAACGGGTATGATCAGATCTGGACCGTACCCTCCCCTTTAGATCCAACGCTTCAGAATGACGATCCGGCCGAACCGGTATCTTCCAGTCATATCGCGCCACGTGGCCAGCCTCGGATCAAACAGAGTTTTAAAACAGAAATTGAAATCAGATTTAGTTCAAATCTTGTAAAATCCATATCTTTTGATCTGTAGGTCCAAAAATAACAAATGATATACCGTTGGAATCCTTAGAACATCTAATATCCAGTAGTACAATAAAACTTCATATTTTATGGGTTCAATTTGAAACTACTTTCAAATTGGAATCAAACCTTCTGTTAGCCTGTTTAATTCATATCTTTAGTTCTGTTAATCCAAAAATTACAAATTTGTAGTCTTTGGAATCCTATCAACTTGTAGAACATCATAGGATCAAGAAAATCCAAATTTGATACGTGCACACACTTTGTGCATTCAAATTTGTCCAAATCACTAATCTAATCATAATTTGAATTCTACAACTTATTTTAGAGTGATTCCAATTGCAGTGACCTTGTATTACTGCAAGCTATCCAGTAGCATCACTCCCATAATTTCTTGAACCATGTCACAATTATTCAAATTCTAATATGAGAATTTGAGTAGTTTCTATATAGATTAATTCTATTTCTATTTCAATCAATGATCCCTTCTACTTTAGAAAAACCCTACGATCATACCTAGCTATCAAATATCATCTTGAGATCACTTTGATCCAATGTCATATCTATCCAAACAACATCTTGATTCAAGATCATGTTCACTTAGACCTATCTTGTATAGTACCCACTTATTCAAATTACAAATGTGTCATTTGAGTAAAGTGTGATACTTTCAATCTCAGTTTCTACCTTTGCTACTATGGTATTGATCAAATCAACATCATAGTACTTAACTCAATCCCATTTACTCATTAGGAACCTTAAGCCATGTTTTCAAACATCATCTATACATATCCATTACCTATAGCCATTATTCATGTCTACTCAATCTTAGCCTTGCATTGAACTATTCAATTCGCATTTGAGTTAATCGAGTACTTCAATGTTATAAGAATCCTAGCCTAAGCTTAAGTGTAATATATACTATTTAAGAATAATTGTTGTCACACTTATTCAATAGTATTGCTATTGCACTATTTTGTCTCTTATGTGATTTACCCACATGAGATATCCCAAGATTCAATATGCTTTGATAAAGCATAAAGATCTCACTCATTATATTTTGCCTAATTCATGTATGTACTCAAATTGCAATTGTGCTACTTGAGTAGAATATGAATTCATCTCAAACCTAAATCCTATTAATGTGGAGTTATTATAACCCATACCATAGTATGTGTTATACACCATGTTGATCAATGAACCATTTGAGCCATGTCCTCAAATATCAATCATTCATATCCAATCCCATGCCTACTTAGTTCTGCTCACATGTATGGAACTATTCAACTTGCAAATGTGCTAATTGAGTAGTTCAAGCATTCTTAAAGCATAAAAACTTCATCAATTACATTTCTCCTAGTCCAATTATCTCTCAAATCATTTTGATCTTTCCCAACTAAGCTCTTACAATCCCTGATCAATTGCCAAATCTTTCTATCATAACCTATCAATAAATCTAAATCCTTAAACAAACACTTTTTCAATTGCTTGATTTGTTTGTTTAAGCTTGTTTGGAGTGTTTATGTTATGTTATTCCTATGCTATAGTTTGTGCGGAGGACTACGTGCTTAGTTGAGGGAAGAGAAACATCGTGAACCTCAAAAAGGCAAGTGACACACATTCTTGACTTATTTTTCAAATACTGCATTAGTGTTTTTAATGTAATATGCATGATAGGTGTTGACGAGGGGTTAACTCGACAAATGTCCTAGATGAAGGACTTAGGATCGGGGAGATAGGGCGCTGGATGAACTCGAAGGTAAAGTTAGTCGAAATAGGTGTATATCGAAAGTAAACTTGGGTGTTCAACCTGGCTTGCTTTCAATCTGGCCCTCACCGTCCCCTCTTGGCCCCTATATATAGGTGGCCAGGTCTCGAGGATCGGGTAGGATACGATACAGATTACAAGTATCGGCATACGATAGTAACTCGTATTCGACTTCTATTACAATTGGGCCTAGCTTAACGGGCCTCAGGGGTACTCAACTAACGGGCTCTATTAGCTATACCCTTGTCAGTAGCCCCTGAGATTCTACCAGAATTGCAGATTCGGGTTGAATCTCTAATCTTCAAATCTTCGACTTGATCAATTCTTTGACTTCATCTTCAAATCTTCGACTTGGTCTTTCGACTTATATTCATGATAATTTGTTTCGCAAGGGGTCTTGATGAACAAGCCTGACAACTCTGACGGATCAAGAGGTCAGTTAACTGCCGGAACAGATACTTGTCACCTACTTCAAATTCAATCCCCTTGGACTTGAATTCGGGATACCGGTCAAATCCATCCTTTTGCCGCATTTAGGACTTACAAAGAATGAATCCCAGTGGTTCTCAGGGTACCCAGTGCATCCACCAGGATTTTCTTCGCGTCGTAGACACGGATACATACCAGCAGAGCGCATCCATGTGCGTATACCAGGCCACACAGGACGGATCCCGGGGACTTACCTTCGTGACAAGTCACGGCATTTGAGTTTTGTTGCGATAACACAACTCGAGAATCGCAGTCAAATTTCGACTGAAAATATACGGGTTTCTACAACCATAAAACTCGCTCCCGATAGGAGTAATAATCTTGCACTTCTCCAATCTCCAATGCTTGACTGATAAATATCGTCGGGTGTGCGCTCAGCGCTCCCGATAGGAGTAGCCCCCGAGGCTATAGTCGAAAAAAGAGTTTTTCGAGTATAGGCTCAAGAGATAATGCAGCTCTTCATACTTCAACTCGAAACACCCCAACTTGGATATCCTTCAATTCGAGATACTTTCTTCTTCGATGTTCTTCAACTTGAGATACTTTCATTTTGAAAATAACAGCCCCCAAGGGAATTCTTCATAGATTATTCTTTTTGTCGCTTCTTCTTTTGTCGGTGCCATCCTCTTTCTTTTTATGACGTAAATGAAGATGTAATTCTGCACCAGTGCGGACCGTTTCATAGGCAATACTGTAACTTTCACGATTTTTTGACCGTTGGTGGGCTGCTCGTTTTTCGACCGTTAGTGGGCTGGCGTTTCCGATCTTTGCGCTACGTCGCAGCCCACCATCCTTCTCCCTGAAGATATATAAATGGCATAGTGGGGAATCGTACTGTTCACCAGCTCGTTCCCTCCGCCGCCACCATTGCTGATCTCCTTTGTTTCCTCCTCTCGCTCAGAGCCCCCAAGCGCACTTCCTACTGGATGCGCGTGAAGCATCTGGCCACGAAGAACACCATGGCCAAGACCTTCGCCACCAGCTGGGTTCGCTCTACCATCATGAAGAAGGAGATAGAGAAGGCCAAGACGGACGGCTTCATCTCCGCCGAAGATTCCATCATCTTCTCTAGCACCGAACGGATCCCGAAGCCCCCAAGCGGTTATTGGGTAATGTTCCTTGCTTTTCTCCTTCGAGGTTTATCTCTCCCTGCCCACGAATTTCTCTGTGGGCTTCTGTTTGTTTACGGTGTACAGCTCCATCAGCTCACACCAAATTCCCTTCTTCATATTGCTTGCTTCGTGACTCTTTGCGAGTCATTTTTGGGCATTGAACCCCACTTCACTCTCTGGAGGTCGATCTTTCGACTCCGCCCCAATGTTTCTCTGGCAAGGAAACCCGAACTGGGCGGAGCCATTGTTTCTGTGCGCCCTGAGGCGCAATATCTTGAATTTGCTATGGCCGCATCCGTCCAGGGGTGGAGGACCAAGTGGTTTTATATCAAAGACCGCAAATCTTCTCCTGAAGATGAATTCAGCCTTCCTCCCTTTGACGCTTCCCAGGAAGTGAAAAAATTGAGGTCATGGGACTCGCTTCCCACAGATGCGGAGGTTGCAGAAATTGTTCCTCTTCTATCTCGCATTCAATCTCTGAGAACAGGCCTGGGCGGTGCTTTGTCGGGTACCCAACTCATGGCGGTTTTCATACAACGTCGAGTTCAACCCTTACAGCACCGCCTCACCAAGCTTTGGACTTTCTCTGGCTTAGAAGACCCTTCTCGCATATCTGAGGATCTGATGTCGAAAGAAGATGTCGACAAGCGAGTCAGAAATCTTACCAAGCTCACCAAAGAACATTCGGTTGCTGGCTTGAAGGCGGATTTTTTCGACTCCGTGCACCCCATTCCTGAGGTATACATTGCTGTATCCACTTTTTGTCAAGCTTTCCTTAATTTCGACTTGCATTATTCCTTGCCTCTGCACTCTTCTGATTTATTAATATGCAGGGTCATCAATTCATTGTTTCGCGTCCCCCTCTTCCAGAGGAAGGGCCCCTTCCTTCTGATCTGTCATCTCCTGCATCTGAAGCCCCCGAGGCTGACGAAAGTCAGGATGAAGATGATGTCGACGAATCGGAAGAAAAAACTAGCTCGTCGACATCGCCTCCTCCTTCACTTGCCGAAGACGTTAATGTTGACAAGAAGAGGAAGCGTGTCGATGAAATTGCTTCATCGAGTTCTGCAGCGGCTGGTAAAGTCCCCGTGCTTGCAGAAGATATGGAGTATTTCGACATGCTGGCATCGTGAGTACTGTACTCGCTTTCTTCAATTGCATTGTTCTTGCCTTGTTTCTATAACTTTTTAATTTTCATGTAGTGATGATGAAGAACCACCAACACCCGCGACAACTACTCCTCCACCCTCTCCTATGGCCATTGATGAGCCTGTCGAACCAGATGTTGCACCAAGGGCTACCAGGTCCGGTGTAAAAAAGGTTCCTCAGGCCCGATACCCTAAACGCTCAAAGAAGGCCAGAGAGGGCGAAGTTTCCCTAGAGGCCCACGCATCAACAGTTTCTTCTGATGATGTGAGCAATTCGACTTTCCCTCCTTTCCTTTCCTGTATTTTTGCCCTGACATCCCCTTTTTTTCTCAGGCTTTAGTTAAGAGATGTATTGCCCTGGGCACAGAGTGTGCAGGGTACCTAAAGGTTGCAAAAGCTTCCGAAGGTATAATTTTGAAGTCTGATCACTGTTTGTCTTCGACACTTTGTCCTTTATTATCTATCTGAGTCCCTGTCGACTTCTGATGCAGCTGCTTTAGCAGCCGCCAATGCTCGAATTGCTTCGCTGGAGGCAGAGCTCAAAGCTTCGCGAAAAGCTTATGACGTTGCGACCGCTGCTAAGGCCACTGCTGAGAAGTCGCAGAAATCTGCGCTTGCTAGTGCGAAGAAAGCGGAAAAGTCTTTAGCTGACGCCAAACAGGAAAACGCCCAATGAGAGCAGGCCGTGGCAGAGCGTCTTCACACCATGTCTGCTGCTGCCGAAAGTAAGTTTTTCGACTTATCCTCTGCTTTCGCCTCCTGTTGTACTTGTGTAGTTGTTGACACCTGCCTCTTCCTTTCTTTTCTGTTGCTGTAGAATTCACAGGGGTATCTCCGTCGTCCCTTCAAACGGATGACGATTCTCTTATGGATGCGGTTAACCAACTCGAGGAAAACTGGATATCTATCCAGGAAAACTTTGAATTTGTTAGTCGCGTCTTATCGCGACTGTTTGTCGGCTTGTGGCCGAAGAAGAAGGCGACAATTCCGAAGGACAACTTGTCTGAACTCGCCAAGCCCTTCGACATTGCTGAAGACCCTCTTCTCCAGTTCAAAGCTCTTGCCATCAAGCGTGGTGCTGAAGGTGCTATTGCGCTTTCTCTTGCTCATGGGACGGACTTTGATTGGGGGAAAGTTGCCGCCCCCCATGGCTACTCCCGGGATGAGATGAAAATTTTCTTCGAGAAGGCGAAGAAGTTAGCACCTGCGCTGCTGTCCACTATTTCTCCTTCGGCAGCCTCTGCAGTGCCTGCTGCATCGTCTTTGGCGGCGAAAAATCCAGTACCACCATCGACTTCTAGCGAGGAAGTTGCCATGCCCTCTTCTGCCGTGGAACCTAACGTTGAGGTGCCGTAGACTCGGCCTTCTCTGTAGTTTTTTAGTTTTCCTCCTTTCAGATGCAGAAGCTTTAGTTGTGTGCAACCCGAGAACCTTAATCATAGGGTTTCGCACTTTATGTAAATATGTTTCCATCGTATGAAATATTATGATGTCCTTCTGAAGTGTTTCTCTTCTCTGTCTTCCTTTTTGACTTGCAGTCGATGCACGTCGATAACCCTCTGGCTCACGGTCATTCTCCTTCCTCTAATCGTGGATCCAATCCTCAGATTTCGTTGACTCCTAGTCGATGTAATCAATGCTTGCAATGCTCCTCCAGGATATCAGACCTCGAAACTCGCCTATCTTTGGCCAAACGCCAAGAACAAATGGCTATTAAAAAGGCTGGCTTAGCTAGTGGCTATATGAAGAAAATCTCTTCCCTTGAAGAAAAAGTCTCCAATTTGACGGCGCAGGCTATTCATAATGAAGAGTGCGAGTCTTTTATTCTTGGCATTGTCGAGTCTGCTTGCGAACTGTTGCGATGTGAGTTTTCTTTTTGAATCCCTCTTTGGCTATTTGCGCACTTCTTTTGTGACATATTTGCCATTGTAGGTACTTGCTTGGATTTTGCTGCTGAAGAACGCCGAGTTGCTGAGCGAAATGCTGCTTTGGAGAAGATATCGACTGGCTACGAGACTCTGTGGTCTGATTCTCGACGCCGGAGCGCCATTATATTGCTTCAGGATCGTGCTCAGCATATTGGCGAGTCAGTTGATGGTTGTCGGCGAGCTCTTACAACTATGCATTCCATCATGCTTCCTCGTAATCCTTTGCCTGCAACTTTCCCTCTTCTTCTTGATACTTTCAGATCAAGTCATCGTATTCACAGGCTGATAGAGCTGAACTTATTGGCTGGTGCCAATTTTGCTCTCGGGTGGATACGCAAGTGGCACCCCGAATTGAATTATAACATGATGTCCCTCAGTTTGGCTCCGGGTGGAGCTAGCCATCGGGTTCATATGGAGAACACGCTTCAACCTGCTCGAAGACTCGTAGCTAGGCTTCTAGAGGCGGATACTGCGTTTTTCCGCGAGTATCATTACCTAGATCCTTTAGGCGTAGACGATTCTGACAACCCAATGTTGTAAGGTGTATGTGGAACGCGAGAGTTTTATTTCGCGACTGTATGTCTGAAATTTATTCTCAGGGCGTATTTGTGTGGTTCGTGCGTTTGCCGCATCTTTCCTTTGAGAGATTCGTAAACTCGAATGTGAGGAATGATTTGTCTTTATTTATACTTGTAATGTAAGATACATGGGGTGACCCAAGAGATCCGGCCTATGACCTGTGTTCTGGATCTCGAGGGCATTGCCCCTGGTATAACTCGTGGCTTTTACAACCTTTGCACTTCTGCTTTTCTCTATGTTTATGATGTCGCCACTTCCCCTTCTTCTCCTGTGCCTTCGCCTTCTCCTGGTGCTTCTACTCGTGGTTTCTTTGCCTCGGGTTCCGCGACGCGTCCCTCGAGTAGCTTGATGCCTTCTGTAGTCGTGTTCTTCACCTTTTCTGCATAGTTGGCTATCATGCCAAAGTTTTGCGCCATCTTGTGGAACTCCCTGTCGCAGAGATCTGAAACTTCAAAACTTCCCTTAACTGTGATTATTCCTCTTGGCCCTGGCATTTTAAGTACTAGATACGTATAATGAGGTACTGCCATGAATCGCGAAAACGCGGGTCGTCCGAGGATCGCGTGGTACTGTGATGGCCAATACATGACTTCGAAGTCTAGCTTTTCTCTTCTGTAATTTTGTCGGTTGCCGAAGCAAACATTGAGCGCTATTCGACCCAGCGGGTAGTTGGCACTTCCTAGTACGATTCCATGAAAAGAACAATCTGTAGGCTTCAGGAACTCTAGTGATATATGCATTGCCCGGAGTGTTTTCGCGTATATCAAGTTAATTCCACTCCCCGCATCCATGAATATTCTGTCGACATCATACGTGCCAATTTGAGCTTTGAGTACCAAAGGCGCGTTTCCCGGCCGAGGTACTGTTATAGGGTGGTCTTCTCTGTTGAACTCAATTGGTTGTTCTGACCAGTGCAGATATTCTGTCGTAGCTGGAGGCGACATAACTGCTAGATTGACTTGTCGAGTTATACTCTTTTCTTCTTTATTCGACTTGGGTACGGGTTGTATCATTGCTGTAATGTGTCCTTTTGATGGGATGTACCCTTCGTCGTCGTCGTCGTGTCCTTTGTTTTGCTGGTCTTGTCCCTGATGAGCTCCGTTGTTCCCTTGCTGCTTTGCCGGAGGGTTGTTATTTCCTTCAAATCCTTGTTGCCTTGCTTCTATTTGCTTATTTACTGCCGCTTCTTTGAGTTTCAAGAATGTCGTACATTCTTTCATTGCATGCCTGGATACCCGCTTCCCATCGACGAACGCTGAGTGTATATGACAAGGTCCGTTGAGCATGTCTTCTGGCGAGGGGTTGTATTCTCTGGATTCTCTTACGGGGAATTTTTTATAGTCCTCTTTTCCATAGCTTCGATATCCTGAACTTCTTCGATCTCCTCCTTGATAACCATTGTCTTTATATCCTGCGGCGACTTGACTGTGAGAGCCGTAGGTATCGTAATTTCGGGATCGTCTCCTTTGGCTTCCATATCTATTTCTTCTGTCGTCTTCTGGAGATCGTGTCCGTTTGTTGTTGCACGCATCTTCTCCATCTGCAAATCTGTTTGCTGTGTCCATGAGGTCTGACACTGTTTTCGGCTTGATTCTACCCATCTCTTCGACTAGGTCTCTTCGCCTTAATCCAATGATAAACGCGTCTATTGCTCTTTCATCTGAAACTTCGACTGCTGAATTTTTGATTAGGCTCCATCTTTGGATGTATGCCCGCAGTGTTTCGTCGCGTTGCTGTACGCATGCTTTGACTTCTTCTATTGATGCTGGCCGTTTGTATGTCGACCTGAAATTGCTTGTAAATTGCTTTGTAAGGTCTTCCCAGCTTCCAATAGATTCTTTTTCTAGCTTGCTTAACCATGACCTTGCTGCGCCGGTGAGGTGTAGTTGCAAACTTTGCATTGCTGTTTCTTTTGTTCCTCCTAGTATTTGGACTGCTTGCAGGTAATCAGCGAGCCATGATTGTGGTTCCTGTGATCCATCATACTTTTGCTGATCATGAGGTAGCTTAAATCCCTTAGGAACTGGAGTGGTGCGAACCCTACGGGTAAAGCATGATGCCCCCATCTCCTTTTCGTCGTCTTCATAGTCGCGCCTTTCGTTTGGGGATCGCGATCTTCGAGTTCCACCATGCTGTTTTGGTGACGGCGATCGGGATTGATGTTTGCTGCTTCTATGCCAAGGACTATTGTGACGGCGAGGTGACCTTGCTTTGTGTACTTCTTTGTGGTGATGTGCTTCTTCTCCCTTTGCTGATAGCTTGTGGCCCACCATGCTGAGTCCGTTTAGTGCTGCTCTATGCATATGTTCTCTAGGATCTCCTGGGCTTGGTCGAGTTGTAAGTAGATACGCTTGTGCTGCCACTAGTGCTGCTTCAGGAGTTTTTGGTAGGATGTTTCCATGCTCGTCGACCGATAGGAAGGACGAGTCGAGGTTTTTCGAGATACTTTGCCTGTCAGAGTACTCGAGATTGTCGTACCTTGAGCCGTGCTGACGATTTTTCCTTGCGTTGCTGTATGATGCGTCGCTTCTTGCTTTACGAGCGGCTTCGCTGGCTGCTATGGCTGAATTTTTTCTTCTTTGTATCTCTACTTTCTCCTTTGCTAATTGCTTTGCTTGCTGCCTAAGAGCATAATGATACCCAAAGAGCATGTCTTTGCTGGAGTTTGATGGTATTGGCGTGCCGTGCTCTACGACTTCTCTTATTATTTTCCATTCGTCGACTGATAGTCGATTTTTTTCCCTGGCTGTGAGGGACTCCACTGTTTGACCTTCTGCTAGGTGATTTGCTCATCTATCGATGTTTGCTGGGTTTATCACTAGGTTTTTATTTTCATTGAATTCTTCTGAGTTGTCTCCCACAATGGCGAGTACCTGGCATTGTTTGCCAATGTTGCCCTCGAAGCTTGAGAAGATCGAGTTACTATCCTCAGAAGGCTCTAATCCTGTCTTCCAGGTATCTGTTGACTTGTCTGTGAGGTCTTCGAGTTGTACTACTACGTCGAAATTTTCTTTTTCTTCATTGTCTTCTATGATCTTTTCTTTTTGCACTTCCTTTGGGCTGACCGGCGAATTTACTTCGCTGGAAGAGCCTTCAGAATACTCCATCATTACTGTTGTTTCGGGTTCTTGTGCCGACGGATCTTGATCTTGTTTCGTCGGATCCAAAAGGCAAGAGGAACCCGACGGCCCGATGAAGATACTTAAACTTCCAATTGCTAGCTCCATCTCCTGACTTTCGTCGACTTCCGAACTGCTGTTGGCTAAAAGCGAAAAACCCATCAAATTCATGGTTCCAACGCCCAAATTCCCCACGGTCGGCGCCAATTGACGAGGGGTTAACTCGACAAATGTCCTAGATGAAGGACTTAGGATCGGGGAGATAGGGCGCTGGATGAACTCGAAGGTAAAGTTAGTCAAAATAGGTGTATATCAAAAGTAAACTTGGGTGTTCAACCTGGCTTGCTTTCAATCTGGCCCTCACCGTCCCCTCCTGGCCCCTATATATAGGTGGCCAGGTCTCGAGGATCGGGTAGGGTACGATACGGATTACAAGTATCGGCATACGGTAGTAACTCGTATTCGACTTCTATTACAATTGGGCCTAGCTTAACGGGCCTCAGGGGTACTCAACTAATGGGCTCTATTAGCTATACCCTTGTCAGGTGTTCTAATGTTTTCAATTGCAAAGACTTTGCAAATCCTTAGATCCTAATAGTGTGAAGCTATCCCTCAAACTATACCTTGCTAGGATTGAATATCAAATTTAGGAAAATGATGGCGCCAGTGCCATGCTGTGCATGATTTGTAAAGATGAAAATTAATAACCCAATGAACCACCTGGGTGCAATCTTGTGGTTACTCAGGGCTACACACCTGGCTATCAACCCAGGACATGTGTGGTGGTTATCACCTGAGAGTACACAACTCAGGGCTACACACCTGGCTATCAACCCAGGACATGTGTGGTGGTTATCACCTGAGAGTACTTTGTATTGGTTGTACCTAGGAACAGAGAGAGGACATGTCGCGCGAAAGGAATCTCATCACCTTTTCAAAAATACTTAAAACTTGAATAGTGACTACTTAGGGCTACACACCTGACTATCAACTCAGGACATGTGTGGTGGTTATCACCTAAGGGTCCTCACCAATCCCAAGAATAGCTACTTAGGGCTACACACCTGACTATCAACTCAGGACTTGTGTGGTGGTTATCACCTAAGGGTTATCTTGGGGCTTTAATTGAACCAAACTTGAATAGTGACTACTTAGGGATACACACCTGACTATCAACTCAGGACATGTGTGGTGGTTATCACCTAAGGGTCCTCACCAATCCCAAGACTAGCTACTTAGGGCTACACACCTGACTATCAACTCAGGACATGTGTGGTGGTTATCACCTAAGGGTTATCTTGGGGCTTTAATTGAACCAAGCTACTCAGGGCCATATACCTGGCTATCAACCCATGGTATGTGGTGGTTATCACCTGAGAGTTATTCATGTTTTGTTGAGTTACTACCCAGAGCTACACAACTTGGCTATCAACCGAAGGTTTGTGTGCTGGTTATCACCTGGGAGTTACCTTGACCTTAAAGAAAAATCTGAATGTTTTAAAAATGTTTTGATAGGATAAAACTTGCTTTATGCAATTCAGCCTTTGAGATCCACCAGCCAAATGTCATGTAGTATAGTCTTTCCACAAAATGCCACCAAATATGTGTCATTTGCCAGTACATCATTGTACTGACCCCTCTGGGGCTGCATATTCAAACGTGCAGGTTTTATTTCGAGTAAGGAACCAGGAGTAGGATCTCGAGACTACATTCCAACATGTCTGCCTGTGGCACGTGATGAAGGATGGAGGCTCACTGCAACTATGCTTTATGCTGTGTACTCATAAGATTGAAGACCTATATAACTGGATTTACGTTGTAATATTGATGCTATTGCAATGATTACTTATTTTGTACTGTGGTGCTATCTACTGATCCAGGGAATGGCACTTAACACAGGAGTTCTGCCTTTAGCAAAAGGCGGGGCGTTACAATTTCCAGGGTCACCCGATCAAGGTGGTCACTATCATCCCCTGGAAACCATTCTATGCAATCCAAATGTCACCGGGCGGGTGGCTGAGTGGGCCGTGGAGCTCCAGCCTTTCGAGATCTCCTTTGAAACCACCAAGGTAATCAAGAGCAAAGCTTTGGCTGAGTTCACCATAGAATGGACTGATCCATTCGCCGACGAGCCTCCAGAGGCGAAGTCAACGCTTCCGGGAGAGGAGGCCCCAGGCCTCTGGGTCATGCACTTCGATGGCGCTTTCAACCTCCCCGGTGTGGGGGCTGGCGCAGTCCTTACCTCTCCCTCTGGGGATAAGCTCTTCTACGCCGTCCAGCTCTGCTTTAAGCCTGAGCACAAGGTCTCCAACAACATCGCGGAATATGAAGGGCTACTCGCCGGCCTAAGGGCGGCGAACGCTTTGGGCATCAAGCGCCTCATCGTCAAGGGAGATTCACAGCTGGTTGTGAACTTCTCGAACAAGAGCTACACTCCAAAGGATGAGCACATGGCGGCTTATCTCGAGAAGCATCGAAAGATGGAAAAACACTTCCAAGGCTTGGAGCTAAAGCACATCCTAAGAGGAGAAAATGTGGAAGCCGATGAGATCGCCAAGCGCGCCTCTCATCGCCTGGCACAACCTGCCGGCGTCTTTGAGGAGCGTCTCTTCAAACCGTCCACTTCTCCATCATCATCCAGGTCAGACCCTCCACCTGCCCTGCCGCGGCCGCCGGAGCAGGGGCTCTAGACTGCGGGCCTCCTTCGGGTGACCGCGTCCTTCTGGCATTGGCACGGCAGGAGGGAGTGGATTGGATCCTCGAGCTCAAGGCCTTCCTCACCAGCAGCAGGCTTCCCGAGGATGAAGAGGAGGCCGAGAGGATTGTGCGTCAAGCTTCGGGCTACTGCGTCAAGGATGGTGACTTGTACTGGCGTTGCCCAAACGGCGTCGCTCTGAAGTGCATATCTACTCACCAAGGCCAAGAGCTTCTCAGGGACATCCACACTAGTGAATGTGGGCATCATGCTTCTGCTTCAACTCTCGCCGCGAAGGCATATCGAAGCGGCTTCTACTGGCCTTCCATGCTTGGGGATGCGGCAGAGATGGTCAAGAGGTGCGAGGCGTGCCAATTCCATGCCAAGCAGATTCATCAGCCAGCGCAGGAGCTGCAAACCATCCCACCCACTTGGCCCTTTGCAGTTTGGGGACTGGACATCCTCGGTCCATTCCCCAGAGCGCAAGGGGGCTACCGCTACCTCTACATCGCCATCGACAAGTTTACCAAGTGGGTGGAGGTGGAACCAGTGTGCACAATCCCGGCCAGGTCTGCAGTCAAGTTCATCCATGGGCTGGTCTGTCGCTTTGGTGTGCCTAACTACATCATCACCGACAACGGCAGCCAGTTCACCAGCGGACTGTTCTGGGAGTACTGTGCATCGGCCGGCATCAAGATCTATTTCGCCTCTGTCGCCTACCCTAGGAGCAATGGCCAAGCTGAGCGTGCTAACGCCGAGGTCCTCAAGGGACTCAAGACGAAAAGCTTCAACGCAAAGCTCGAAGCCTGCGGCAAAAAATGGTTAGACAACCTTCAATCCATCTTGTGGTCCATCAGGACTACTGCCACCAAACCCACTGGAGAGACCCCATTCTTCTTGGTCTATGGGGCGGAGGCTGTTCTTCCCACCGACGTAAAATTCGGGTAGCCAAGAGTGCTCGCCTTCGATGAAATTCACCAAGAGGACCTCATCAAGGACCGCCTCCTCTTGCTCGAAGAAGCTCGATGCCAAGCCGCGCTCCACGCCGCGAGGTACCAGCAAGGACTACGCCGCTACCATAGCTGCCATGTTCGAGCAAGGACTCTGGAGGTCGGTGACCTGGTGCTGAGGAGAATACTCTCTCGCGAGGGCTTGCACAAGCTGTCTCCAATGTGGGAAGGACCCTTCAAGGTGACGCACATCGCCAGGCCAGGCTCGGCGCGGCTGGAAACCGCAGAAGGCGTACCGGTGGGGAACCCGTGGAACATAGCTCATCTGCGAAAGTTCTACCCTTAGGTTCCTCACGAGGAGATAAAGACCGTTTTCACGGCACTTGTATCAGCTCAAACTGCTCTTAAGCACTGATATTAAGTTACTGCGCAACATAGCACCTCTGCTTCGACATGATATTAAAATGGCATGAAGTCCATTTATTTTCTGTTGTACTCCACATGGAAGGGGGCTAGGCACGGTGTCTATGCTGGGGCCTTCGCCCGGAAAATAGCAAGCCCAAAAAACCCAAAGGGAGTGAGCTCTGGTCGAGGGCGACGACCCTGTTATCGATCACCTCCAAATACCCATGGTGCTTAGTTCCTCGCGAAGTACACCGAAAAATAAAAAATCTTCGAGAAAAGTCCAAGGTGTGCCCAAGGCACCCGCTAAGGACTAGCACCTCGTGAGCAACCCTCACGAGGAAGCAAGGACGCGTCGATGCACAAAGCATCCGCGGGAAGATTCCCTCTACCGAGGAAGGCCTAACATGGCAGGATTATTGAAGACCAAGGCCGCTCCGATCATCTTGCGAAGGAGATGCAGATCCGGTGCCAGGCCCTTCACCTCATGAGCAATCCTTGTGAGGTGTCGACGGTCTCTGGGCTCTCTTAAGCGTCGACGTTTTCACGTCCGTGAGGGTCCAGCTTCCCTCAACGACGAGGAAGGCCCCGTGAATCGCCACGCGTGGCAATTTGCTCTTAGCTGCTGGCACAGATAGTGCCGCGCTCCTCCACGATGGAGAAGGTCCCTGTGCCGGTCACATGGGCATCTTATTTGCCTTCTTTTTTTGTTTGTTTTATCGATTTGCTTTTCCATTATCGGGGATTTGGGGTTTTTTTCTTTTCCAACTCTTTCTTCAACTTCTTGTCTCGGGAATCGTCCAGTATGTCGCCGACGCCGACCCCGTCTTGAGCTCTGAGGTGCAGGGAGGCCTCCCGTCGGCGCTAGCAGCTCACTAGGGCTCTCGAGCGTGCGGATGACCAGGACAATAAAGGGCAGTGAGAAGCTAAAAGCAAAAAAGCTAGAAGACAAATTTCATTAAAGCACCCCCAACGGGGGGAGGAGCAAATGCACAGTGGGGCATACCCCACTGGCGAGGACTACACAGCAAAAGAGGGGAGGAGACTAGCTCCCCTCCCCAAAAGACTACCGCGCCGGGATCCTCTCTTTATTGCGCCACGGGCTGGGGGTAGGTGCGGCGGACGGCGGCGGCGGTGAAGATCCGCACCGAGGCCTCCAGCGCCCCCAGCTTGAAGCGGAAGACGAGGTGGTCGCCGATGCGGAGGCGATGGCCGAGGGCGAAGGCCCTCCAGCGACCGGAGAGGACGGCGTTCCCGCCCGCTCCGAGGAGGATGTCTACAGGCCAGACGAGATCTGGCCTGCTCTGCTCCCCCAGAGCAATCTCTCCGGCGGCCGCGCCGGTGGCGTAAACCACCCTCCGGACCGCGTCGGGCAACCGAAGGGCGTTGAAGCTCTAGGGGTCGATGACGACGAGGAGCTCCAGGAAGCGGGACGCTAGGGCAATAAGGGGCCCCAACATCGCCGCCGCCAAGGGCCGAGGGGTGGCCACCACCCCGGCCAATGGTGGGGCCGCCTCCTGCGGCCCTGGTCCATCTGCAGCAGGGGGAGGGGGCCCCAGCACGGCCTCCACCTCCCGGAGAACGCGATCAATGCTCCCCGGGGAGCGGGAATCCGGCGCCGCCGCCAATGGCGACGACAAATTCAGAGCAGGGCCCCAAAGGGTCAGGGCGCCGGAGGTCCCCGGGGCGGCATGGCTCGCCTTGTCCGTCCTCGGCGCGCCGATGCGCAGGGGGCCACTGGCACCGGGCGTCCACCGGGCAGGAACCTTCTCTTTGTTCCTGCTGCCTAGCGGGCGTCCACGCGCTTCGTTCCCGAGCTCGGTCCATCGGCGGAGGAGTTGGAAGGATCCATGAGCTTGGGGGCAAGGGAAGAGAAGTAGCACAGGAGGAAGAAGGTGAGGTGTCGGAAGTTTCGAGGAGGCTGTATTTAAGGGGGGCGTCCGGCGTCGATGCGTCAAATCTCAGTGCGGGAATTGAAGTGTTGGCGCAGCGCTCCACAATGAAGCGATGCGCCATCATGATGGTTTGACGCCTCGGGGACTGCAGCATCACCCGCCGTTTTGTCTCACCAGCTGCGGCCGCGCCACATGCCCATGACCTCTGCCTTTTCACATGGTCCTCTGACCGCACGGTTGACGCGCACTGTTGGAGGGCCCAGCAGCATCTGGGGCCCCCGGCCCTTCGCTCCCTCAAGAGGGCGGATTCGCGGGCCGGGCTCCCGGGGGCTACTGTCAGTGTTCTGGATACCGGGGTATCCTGGTCCACCTGCTCCTGGGCCCCGTCATCGGCCCATTTTCAGCCCAGGGGAGAGTAACGACCCAAGCTACGGGAGAAGATCCTCATGAGGAGGCGCCTCATGAGGAGAACGACGACCAAAACTGCTAAGGACCAGAAGACCTCCTCACGAGCTCCCGCTGGTGAGGAGAGGGACCATGTCCACGTCAGCTCGGCATGTTTGCGTGCAGAGCAAGAAGATAGAGGACAGAAGACCGCGTACCGCCCACGCTACCCCGACAGGGAGGAGACCAGCTTTCGCTGTGTCTGCATAAAGCAGCACAATGGTTGTTGGCCACCCCCTAAAAATAGCGTGGACGGTGCAGGGCGCCAGAGGAAGACGTCAGCTCCCTCCACCCACTCTGGTGGACCGACGCCACTACTCTGCGAAGACTACATCCATGGAAGAATGTAGTCTACAGCTGTCCACCCTCCTTGGCCGTGTGTGGTAACCCCTTCCCCAAGAAGATAAGGGGAAGGAGGACCTTGGCGCTATAAAAGGGGGGTGAGGCCACCCCTTAGGGGGGATCGAATCTTCATCTTCTTCAGGCTGCTAGTTGGGCATGCAGGTTCTTCAACCTCTGGCCAACTAGAGCTTTGTAACCAAGACCTTGTACTCCTCACGAGGTTTCATGTCATAATATAAGAAGGCAGGAAGTAGGGGTTTTACCTCACCACGAGGGCCCTGAACCTGGGTAAAGCTCGGTGTCCCTCTCTGCAGTGTGTTGCGTGTTCGATGACTCGAGGCTTCCGTCACCGTGTTTCGTTGCGATCCAAGATCTCCCATGTTCAGCCCCCTGCGTTCGAATCTTTGGGTCCGTCGCATGGTAACCCCTTCTTCATCGGCAAAAATCAGGTCACCTTTCAAAACACTATATTTTAATTGCTTCATGCACTATGTGTTTTTCTTGGAGCGTCAGTTATTTTAGTTTTCTTTATTAGTTTAGTTTTGTTTGCTGCAATAAATGGTTGGACCCCAACAAATTTCCTTTGGATGAGATGTACTCGTTTTCATTTGCCAAGAACACTCTGTTTTTCATTCTTACAATTTCACCGGGTGTTCTTCTTTTTCTGCTACTGCTTTTGGTTTTTGTTTTCGCCTTGATTTGCGTTCAGACCTTGTCATATCTCTTCATCAAGGTGTATTTTTGCCTCTGATCTTTATTGGGTTTCATCAAAAGAGGTGTTTATAAAAATTTCAAATGGTGTTGGAAAAGAGAAAAAGCTTTGTGCAAAATAGTGGTACAAGAAGGAGCTTGTGTAGACTGCGGCTTAGGCTTTTTCATGTCATGCTTGATGTCTTTTTGATAGTATGCTTAGTGGTTTTGCTGTAGCATGACTTGTCTCAAATAAATGAGATTGCTTAATGAGCCTCTAAAAAAATCATGCATTGTTTTAATTGTATGGAAGCATTATTTTGGTTTTCTCCTTGATGCTTTATTTGGGTTGACTTGGCACATGCTCACACATGTTAGACTCTTACAAAATCGCCAATAGCCTCTATGATCATTTAGTTTTTGACTTTTGATGCCATCTTATGCTTCTTTTAATGTCGCTTTGTCGCTTTGCATGATTATGGCCATTATTGCTCTCTTAGTTGGTCGCTCCCAGTCTTTTGCTAGCCCTCGCCTTGTAATGAGTATGAGCTCTACTCGTGCATCCAAATCCTAAAAGCCAAAGTTTTCCAAAGTGTCCACCATATATACCTACTAGCAATTTTCTATTCCAAGTAAATTTGACTTGCTTTTATTTTCTCTTCAAATTAAACTTTTACCAGTGTTATGCGAAAATTGGTCAGTGTTATCGCCACATTTTGGCCAAATGAGGAGATGGGCCGTAATCAAGATGGGCTTGGAGGCTGGATCGGCCTTGCGCGTGGATTTGGGCTAAATTGCCCGTGTATCTGTATATTATGATAGATTACGTTTCGGTTTAAACAAGAGATAGAGTTGCTAGGTTTATTCCAAAGATAGAAAGTCTCCGGACTATAAATATGTACCTAGGGTTATTGAGAAAGGAGGACGATCACGTTCACAACAAACACAATCTCGGCGCATCGCCACCCCTTGTTTCGAGGGTTTCTTTCAGGTAAGCGTCGTGCTGCCTAGATCGCATCTCGCGATCTAGGCAGCATCTGCTTATGCGTTCTTTGGTGTTGCTCGTACTGAAGCCTTGTTGATGGCGAGTAATACTGTTTATCATAGATCTGTTAGGGCTAGCATCGGTGCTTTTGGTTATGTTTGCTTAGTCATGCTGCCCCTAGAGATCTCGCTGCCTTTGCACCTATTTTGGGTATAAGGGCAGCATCTTGCTTGATCATTATTCAGTCGATTCAATCTGTCATAGTTGTTCCTTGTTCTCCAAGGATTAGTTTGATATCCGCATGGTTAGGCCTCACAAACGGGTTGAACGATCCAGTAGTACGTAAGGATATGGTTTGCCAATTCGAGAGGAGTTGTTCCGGGAATTGACTCTACGTTGGTTTTTTGGCCTCCTCTAGGGTTAGTTTTCTGTTATCTTTCGTATCTACCAGGCTCAATTACGTGTGGGATGTTCCAATTATGTGGTGAAAGCGTTAAACTGTCATAGATCGATTTGACTTGTATTGATAAAGCAAAACCCCATGTTATCGTAGATCTAATGCAGATCCATGGGACAATCGGCTACATGAGCCGATTCACAGGGAAACCTGAGAGCCGATCGAGGCTCGTATTTAATGTTTACGTGTCTGCCATGCAGGAAACTAATCGAAGCAATCCATCACCTTCCTGATCAGGTATAGGTCGGGTGGCACGCCCTTGCATCAGCCAGGACGTGTGCCGGAGTTTTGCGGGCCGTTGCCCGAGGGACCAGGGCCCACCAGCAGTCCTGGGAGCCTCCCGGCTCTTCGTGTTACTCGTCGCTGCTCGCCGGTGAGTTTTGGCAGGCAACACATTCTGGCACGCCCAGTGGGACACTCAACAACATCTGCATCAACATCTGACGCTGCGATGGGGGACAGACCAATCACGTACGACGATCTGCCTGACGAGCACAAGAAGAGGTATGATGATATCAGAGCTCTCTTCGAAGCCGATCTCATCGGCTCTTTTGAGAGGACCCGTAAGCATGGCATCAGGTGGAAAGGGTTCTCACCCGAAGGCGCTCTCGATGAGGTGGATCTGTCTGTTCCTTCAGAGGATCGCACCAGAGCTCTGCGACAGGAAGTCAATTACATGGTGGCTCATTCTCTTCACCGCCATTCTGAGAGCCTGGTGAATGCTTTCGAGCGCGTCGCGGTTCGCGTGGTTCAGGAGATCATGAAACATCAGTACTCTCCGTCGGGGCCTACCCTAGGGACTCACCAGGGAGAAAGACCGCTCCAAACCAGGCCACAGCTACCATTCACGCTTGCAGCTCCGGAGCCACCGGGGTCACCGGCGTACGTCGTCTACAAGATTGGAGGTGATCCTGGCGATTACCAATTCCTGTTTGAACCACCTAAAGAAATCCCACATGGATATGTGTGCACATACGTGCCGGACTGCAACAGCCTGACGCGCACGAACCAGATTGCAACCGCAGGGATTTCTGGGGCAGGTGTTTCTGGAGTAGGGATTTCGGGAGCAGGGATGTCCGGGATGGACGCTGATAAACAGGCGTGGCTAGCTAAGTATGCCACCGGAACGAGTCATGAGAATTTAGCCCCTGCAGCTCAAACGGTGGAGCAAATCAGTACCATCTTGAGAGACCAGTTCGGCTTCGTGCCGAAGAGGAGAACAATCGGCTATTCCAAGCCGTACCCCAACGAGTATGATCTGATTCCGCTTCCACCCAAGTATCGGCTCCCTGAGTTCTCAAAATTTAATGGTTCAGAAGGGTCTAGCTCGATCGAGCACGTGAGCCGATATTTGGCACAGTTAGGCATGATTTCAGCATCGGATCAGTTACGCGTAAGGTTCTTTGCGCAATCTCTGACAGGACCAGCTTTTGGGTGGTACACCTCGTTGCCACCAGATTCGATCCGGACCTGGAAGCAGCTGGAAGAACAGTTCCATATTCAGTATCATTCAGAAGCTACCGAGGCTGGCATTGCCGATCTGGCGCAGGTGCGGCAGAAGCGGGGAGAAACGGTAGCCGAGTATATTCAGCGTTTCAGGACTGTCAAGAACCGATGTTATTCGGCTCGTTTAACTGAGAAAGAAGCAGTCGAGCTGGCCGTGTTGGGTCTCTCAGCACCGATCAAGGATCTGGCTTTCCAAGTAGAATACAATTCACTGGCGCACATGGTCCAGAAACTGACAATGTATGAGCAGCGCCACCCTGAGTTGTACCAAGACAAGTTCAAACGTCCGATAGGCCTGGTCGATACAGAAGAAGAGGATCTTGTAGAAGACCAGGAGATAGCCGTGGCTGAATGGGCTCGGGGAGCAGATCCGTGTCCTGCAAATGGGTGAAACAGCAAGGGCCTGCAAAAGGGTTCGACTTCGATGTAAGCAAAGCTGAGCAGATATTCGATTTACTGCTGAAGGAAAAGCAGCTGAAGTTACCCGAAGGCCATAAAATCCCTACGGCGCAAGAGATGAACGGGAGATCATACTGCAAGTGGCATCACTCGTTTACCCACACCACCAATGATTGCAAAGAGCTACGTCGGCAGATCCAAACGGCGATAGAACAGGGCCGTCTGATCCTTGGGCAGTTCGCCATGAAAGTGGACACAAACCCGTTTCCTGGCGTCAACATGGTAGAGCACAGCCACTCCACGAGGCGTCAGCTAGATTTCTCCTTCGATATTAACATGGCAGGGCCTGTGTACCACCATGGCGAGTATAAGGGGGAAGGCGGCCACTCCCGGGGCAAAGAAAAGGAAGAGGCCGGTCCACGCGACCGGCCCCGTTATGATGATAGGCGGTATATAACCGAGGAACAAGTGAGAAGCGTGCGATATCAGAAGCCACACTCCACGCATCTCCTTAACAAGTATGAGCGTCAGTATGACCGACATCGGCAGTACGACAGAGATGATGAAAGAGATCGTCGGACCGACGCATACGATGGGAGATACCGTCGGCATGATAGAGATGATGAAGGATATGAGCACCGCGCTAGGGGAAGGTCAAAGGAAAAGGAAGGCGTGGATAAACATTGGGATTGTCCTTTCTTCAAGTACTGTTGGGATGCGGGAATGAGCCGATTGCCTACAGTCGACAACTGCCCGGAATGTGGACAGCAGAAGGATGACACAGGTCCAGTTTCAGTGTTCAAGCGTCTAGGGCCTCTCCGGCCTCAGAACAGACAAGAGGAGTCATCTCGAGCAAAAGATCTCGAGGAGTCAGAGGATGAAGAAGAAGATAGATATCACCGGCCAAGGTGGTGTCCCGATGGACTCAGACACACCCAAAAGCGTAGAGTTCAGCGGCTACGTAGCTTGGAGGAAGCCGAAGCGCAGTACCTCCACACTTTAAGGAAAGCCCGTCCTGATCTGGCCGTGAAAATTCAGCAAACCTTAGAGACGGAGGCCCGTCCAAAAAAGAAAGAGTGGCGCCCCAAACCAGTAAAAGCCGATGCGAAGACATCGGCTGGCGCAAACATGGTGTTCATACTTCCGTCAGAGTTTTGCGCTCCAAGAACCGAAGAACTACCAGTGGCACAGTTTGACTGCGGCCCACGGCCGGTTATCTTTGAAAAGCCACGGGAGAAGGGCTATAAACATCTGAAAGCCCTGTACCTGAGAGGTTATATCAATGGGCAGCCTGTCCGCAAGATGTTGGTTGACACCGGAGCGGCAGTCAATATAATGCCATACTCCATGCTGCGGCGTTTGGGACGCTCCACTGCAGATCTGATCGAAACCAACGTCACGCTAAGCGATTTCAACGGCCAAGCTTCAGAAATGCAAGGCGTTCTGAACGTGGATCTGACCGTGGGTAGAAAAACCATCCCTACGTCGTTCTTCATTGTTGACAGCAAAAGCACCTACGCGGTCTTGCTGGGAAGGGATTGGATTCACGCTAACTGCTGCATTCCATCCACGATGCACCAATGCCTGATACAGTGGGATGGAGATGAAGTGGAGGTCATTCATGCAGATGATTCGATCGAGATCTCGATAGCTGGCATGAACATTTGGGACGCAGGAGACCAAGAGCCGATCTCTGGAGTCAGTCTAGACGGCTGTGAGCGCATTGAAGCTACAAAAAACGGGGTGAGGCTGGTCTTATCCACTGGCCTGACAGAGTAGCAAAGCCCACGATTGTGCGTGGTAAGGCCGATCCCTGCGATCGGCCACAAAAAATAAAAAGCAGTGATCTTACAACAAGCATGTCATGTAGTCGTAGTAGGGAGATTCCCTACCATTGTAGAGCACAAATAAGGTGTAAACCGTCCTTGAGTAATGCAATCAAAAAGGGGGCCGATTCCGGCAATCGGCCCAAATCATCATTGTTATCCTCACCAAATGTTTGGCCTGTGTTCAGCATCGATTTAGCAGGTGACGGAAAGCTGGGGTATGGGTTTACATCCGCTGATGAGCTAGAGGAGATTGACATCGGTCCTGGGGATAAGCCACGACCGACATTTATCAGCAAAAAGTTAGATCCGAATCTGCGGGGTCCGATGATAGCTTTGTTGAAAGAATATCCAGATTGCTTTGCCTGGGACTATACAGAGATGCCCGGGTTAGACAGGAGCATCATTGAGCATCGGCTCCCGCTTAAAAAAGGGTTTCGGCCTTTCCAGCAGCGAGCACGACAGATGAAGGCCGAAATTTTAGAAGAAGTCAAGAAAGAGATCGAGAAAATGTTGAAAGCTGGGTTCATCAGGCCATGCAGGTATGCTGAGTGGATTTCTAGTATCGTACCTGTAGAGAAAAAGGATGGCCGATGGCGTGTTGCCATAGATTTTCGGGATCTCAATAGAGCCACTCCAAAGGATGAGTATCCGATGCCGGTAGCAGAGACATTGATCAACGCAGCTGCTGGTCATAAGGTCTTGAGCTTTATGGATGGCAATGCCGGTTACAATCAAATTTTTATGGCTCCAGAAGATATACACAAGACTGCATTCAGAGTCCCAGGTTCGGTGGGGTTGTTTGAATATGTAGTCATGACATTTGGACTGAAGAATGCCGGCGCCACATACCAAAGAGCCATGAATTACATTTTCCATGATCTGATCGGCAAGCTGGTGGAGATTTATATCGATGACGTGGTAGTCAAGTCTGCTTCAGTACAAGGACACTTGGACGATCTGCGACGCGTCCTGGACCGAACCAGAAAATTCGGACTACGGATGAATCCAAAGAAGTGTGCCTTCGGTGTGACGGCCGGTCAGTTCTTGGGTTTCTTGGTCCATGAACGCGGAATTGAGATCGGCCTGAAAAGTCAGGAGGCAGTGCGAACAATGAAGCCACCTACCACGAAGAAAGAACTGCAGTGTCTCATCGGCAAAATCAACTTCGTCAGAAGGTTCATCTCCAATCTGTCAGGAAGAATAGAGCCGTTCATGGGACTGGTGAAAATTAAATCTGATGAGGAGTTCCGCTGGGGGACAGAACAACAACGAGCCTTCGACGAGATCAAAGAATATCTAACGAAGCCGCCAGTGTTGGTTCCACCGCAGCAGGATAGGCCGTTCTACATTTACTTGTCGGTGGCTGACACGTCCATCGCCTCGGTGGTGGTGCAAGTTTATGATGGTCTGGAGCGAGTTGTGTTTTACATCAGCAGAAGGATGCTGGATGCAGAGACGAGATACCCTGAGATCGAGAAGTTATGCCTCTGCCTATTTTTCACCTGCACCAAGCTGCGACACATCTTGCTGTCAGCAGAGATTATCATCATATGCAAATCAGATGTCATAAAACATATGCTGTCGGCTCCTGTGTTGAAAGGCCGACTCGGCAAATGGATGTTTGCATTATCGGAATTTGATATCCGGTATCAACCCGCCAAAGCGGTTAAGGGACAGGCGTTGGCCGATCTTATTGCTGAACGAATCAACACTGATATAGCAGCACTGTCTGTACGTGCATGGGCTATGTTTTTCGATGGATCGGCTTGTGATGATGGTTGCGGCATCGGCATTCTACTCGTGTCGCCCCGGGGGGCAACATATTCCTTCTCCATCAGGCTATCTACCCCTTGCACCAACAATGTCGCTGAGTATGAGGCAATACGCAAGGGAATGGAGTTGCTCATTGAAGCCGGAGCAGAAGCAGTGGAACTTTTTGGAGACTCCAAATTGGTGATTTCCCAACTCACGGACGAATACAAGTGTGAGAGCGAGTCACTCTTCCCATTATGGTTGCAATGCCGTGAGCTGATGGCACAGTTCAGGTACTTAAACTTTAACTGGATCCCGCGATCGCAGAATACCGAGGCGAATGATCTCGCACAAATGGCTTCAGGCTACAAGGACATAGCAGATGGAACTGATGTTCAGGTACAGTTCCTGGAGACGGACGACTGGAGAGCCGATATCTTCAATTACTTGAAAGATTCGGCTCGGGGGGCACCTAAACGGATAAGGTACAAGGCCATGAAGTATGTGCTTATTGGGGATGACATGTTCTACAGGACTCTGGAAGGGCTATTGCTCAAATGTCTAGGGCCAACCGAGGTGAATTGGCTCCTACACAAGGTACACGAAGGCGCCTGTGGAACTCACCAATCGGCTCACAAGATGAAATGGTTGATCAGGCGATCAGGGTTTTATTGGCCCACCATGCTTGAGGATTGTTTTAAGTACTATAAAGGGTGTCAAGCATGTCAGAAATTCGGGAATATTCAGATGGTACCTGCATCAGCGATGAACCCCATCATCAAGCCTTGGCCATTCCGAGGTTGGGGCATGGATATGATTGGCAAAATCAATCCTCCATCAGGCAAAGGCCACATGTGGATTTTGGCCATTACGGATTATTTCACTAAATGGGTGGAAGCCGTCCCTATGAAGTCAGTAAACTCGAAGGATGTTATCAATTTCGTGAAAGAACATGTCATTCATAGATTCGGGATTCCCCAAACTATCACGACCGATGGAGGTTCGGTCTTCATTTCTCACGAGTTTAGAGAGTTCTGCGAGGACACGGGAATTAAGCTGATCCGATCATCTCCATATTATGCTCAAGCAAATGGGCAAGCTGAAGCGTCCAATCAGAGCCTTATCAAGCTGATCAAGAGAAAAATCGACGAGCACCCTAGGCGTTGGCACGAGGTTTTGTCAGAAGCTTTGTGGGCTTATCGCATGTCATGTCATGGAGCGATAAAAACCTCGCCATACCATCTAGTCTATGGACAAGAAGCCGTATTGCCATGGGAGATTACGGCTGGATCGAGACGTGTCACTTTTCAGAACGATCTAACAACTGAAGAATATGCAGCCCTGATGAGTGACAGTGTTGAGGATTTAACTGAACTTAGGCTGTGGTCGCTTGAGAAAATTAAAGAGAACAAAGCCAAGGTAGCTCGTGCATATAATAAGAAGGTGAGACCAAAGGAGTTCCACGTTGGTGATCTGGTATGGGAAGCTGTATTGCCATTGGGAACTAAGGATGCAGCATACGGTAAATGGTCTCCAAATTGGCACGGGCCATACAGGGTCGACCAAGTTTTAAGGGGCAACGCGTACATGCTTGAGGAGCTGGACGGTGTGAAATTCCCAGTGGCTGTCAACGGTCAGCATCTCAAGAAATATTTCCCAAGCATGTGGGATGATGGACAGTGAAATATGGGGGCCGATACATGAAATCGGCCAGTAAAAAAAATATATCCAGATTAATATTTCCCAAGCATGTGGGATGATGGACAGTGTGGGATGATGAACAGTGAAATATGGGGGCTGATACATGAAATCGGCCAAACAAATAGAAAAAAATGCACAGTCATCGACTCTCGAGGTTCAGACTGTTACGAGCAGGTGTCAGGTTACATGAATAAGCTACTGAAGGAATGCCTCGAAGGCACGAAGGGCGTCAGCACGGACACGATCCACCTCGGCGATCTCGGCTTCGTCATCATCGTCCTTGCCCGTCACTAGCTGCTTGCTCAGGGCACGTATTTCTGCCAGATCAGTCTTCAGTTGAGCTTTGAGGCCTTCTGCTTCATCTTGGGAGCGGGCGATGGATGCTTCCTTGTCATGAATGAGCTTTTTAGTCGCCCGGACCTTCTCTTCGAGATCTTCCAATTCCTTTTTTAAGGATGCAAGCTCGGCGGTGCTGGCAGAGGTGTCAGTTTTGGCATCCAGAGACGCCTTTTTCTCATTGAGCCGCTGACATTTGGCTGCAATATCGGCCTTCAATGGGAGTTGGGCGTGGCGTAGATTGATCCTCTCACGAGCCAACTTCACCCTTGACCCGTAGAAAGACAGAGTCACAACTGGCCAAAGCTTCACCTGCAATGCTACCGGGAGTTGGTCCTTGATTTCGTCAAGAACACTCTTCACCTCTTCAGAACCCTCGACCAACTTCTCGATTGGGGAGGACAGCAAGGCTTTGAGACGCTGGAATTGAGGTAGAACAGCGCTTGCTCGTGGTTCATCGTTGGCGGCAGAGGGAGCTGGTTCGATGGATTCAGGGTCGAACGTCAGCAAGCCTGAGATATCACAACCCTGGCAGGCAGAGGTGGCGTCAGTATGCGTCAAACAGGGAAGGATGAGGCGGAAGAAGCGAACATACCTCTCCTGAGATCAGGGGGATAGCCGATGGCGAGACAATCGGCTCGTGTGTTGTTGCTGAGGGCTTGGCCAGATTGGCAACCGTTTCATCTACACCTTCAGGGATTACTAGATCCAGGCTTGCGGAAGGCATCGGCACTTCCCCGACTTTCCCACTAGGAGTGTCATTCGTCTGCATGAAAGGTGCTTAGCCGATGTGAATAGCAATGAATCGGCATAAAAAAGGAGTGGTAAGAGTGTGGAGGATAATTACTTTCGAAGCCTCCTGGCTTGAAGAAGAAGTTTGCAGTCCCTTGCGAGCCCTCTTGGGGCTCACAACTTGCCCCGCCTCGACTGTTGCTCGGGGGGCAACAGGTTCAGGAACAGGCCTTTTCCTGGAAGCCGATGGTGGCACATCTGGCTGGCTCGGTATGGTGGTTCTCTCAGAGTCTGCTGAGCTCGAATCTCCTCGATTGGATTGTGTTTCTTCGCTGGAGGTGTCTTCGATGGAGACCTGTAAGAAAGGGAGAGTTGGTAAGCACGAGCATGTTTACAAAGATAAATGAGATCAACCAAGGCATGAATCAGCGTACGTGCGAGCTCTCTGGAGAAGGGCTCCGGCGCCTCAAAGTTTTCTTGGCCACTACCTTCCTCACCGCTGTTCTTGTTTTAGTTGGAACTCGGGAGGCAGCTGACCTGGAAGTTGCTTGGCTCTTGGAAGCCGATTTTGGTGATATCGGCTGGTTCTGCATCACAACCTGTTTCAAAGGTGGCGAGTTTTTGCAGAAAAGGACCACAGGAGCTGGTGGGAAGAATTCGAATGGGGAGCCATCCTCGTTGGTAGGTTCTGGACCATCTTGTTGCTGCAAGGAGACAGAGCAGGTTATTAAAAGAATCGTCGTGAGCTGCATCAAGAAAATTTACAAGTAGCAGTACCTGTTCTACGGGGATGTCATATTCAGCATCGAGCTGTTCCAGCAATGGTCCCAGAGCTCTCCTGAAGGCATGAGTCTTCCACATCGACCACCAGTTCTCAAAACCATTGGTTGATGAAGCGAAAGTGAGGTTGTTAGGAATTGGGATGGTCAGAGCATCGAAGAAAGAATAACACCTCTGACTGGTGAGAGGATCGGGCAGGTCAGCTCTGCTCTCTGTGAGGTGGTGGAGAAAGAAATGAGGAGGTACTTGCCCAAGGCCAAATTGCCGAGCTGCTACGACCGGCTGGTAGAACTCGTATCCAGGCTTGATTATTCTGTTGGATGTGCTCATGCCAACTGGGAGGAAGCAGGGACGGATCACAGTGGAAAATAACTGCCGAGTGCTAGTGTCATCGGCAAAGCTGTCTAGCCTGAAGGAGATTGGATTTTCAAAATTTTCCGATTCCTCCGTGTAAGGAAAGAAGATAGGATTGTCCAGGCCTTGGAAGAAAATGCTGAACCACTTGGATACTTCATGAGGGATTAGTTTACTACCTGGCAGGCTATACAGAGCTTGGCCGTAGCTGGTGCATCGGATCTGCTTCCCTTTCGCATCTGGAAAGGTGCAACTTGCCAAAAGGGGGAAGTTTGGGATATGGTTTTGAAAATACAGCTGAGCCCATAGCTGGATAAACCACCAAGGACCTCCTGTTTTGACTGCTATGTGGGAGGATAGTTTGACAGACATCAACTGGAGATATCGATAGACTTCTCCAAGGAACAGTTTGCCGATGCCAAGTTGAGTGCCTCTGGCAAGTTCATAGGCCAAGGAGAGATAATTCTTGGTTGGGGCAAGGGAAGGGCCACAGAATATGAAATGTTCCAGCCAGAAATTGAGGAAGGCCGTGTGTTCTTTCTCTGTGACAGGGCCCTTAGTTTTCATGTGGCTTCGAAGATAAGCACCCCAGTTCGTGCAATCTGTTTTGGAAGAAAGCTTGAAGGGGACTTTTGGCAGCATAAAAGCAGAGGGGCTGGGTGATGTGACGTCCAGACCAGTAATCATCACCACGTCTAACAGAGTTGGTGTCATGGGGCCATGGCCGAACATGAAGCAGTTCAGAGCATCAGACCAGAAATAGCCGATGGTTTTTAGAAGATTTTCATGTTTCTCAAGGGGAGACAATGACAAAGACAAGGCATCGGCTATTCCCGAGGTTTCCCATTGGGATTGGTAAGTTCTGGCTACCCTACTGTACCAAGAAACCCAATATTCGGGAGGATTAGGCCAGGCTCGTAAGCAGTCGGCCCAAGAATCCAAATCTAAGTTTTGGCTTACAAACGGGATTCTGTTTGCCTCGCAAGAGATCAGATGGGCAGGACTAGATTCTGTACGGGGGCCAAGGCAGAGAGAATTTGGGAGAGAAGGATGCGGCAGCAGAATGTCTAAAACCTAAAATTTCAATGATGGGATAAAGCATTAATTCAGGTGTTTGCTATTAATTCTAGCACCGTGCTCGGATTGCGAGGAACAGTTAAGGATTACCTTCAGACCGGAGACCGCTGTGTTGGCGCTGGACGATTCCGCCATCTAATTTGCCGGCGGAGATGGATCTACGGTGGGGAATCTAGGGTTCGTGTCGCCGTGAGCCCGATTTGTTCAATGAGGCAATTGGAGATCTGAGTTAGCCTTTTTGAAGATGGTTGCAGGTTACCGTTGAAATTGGAAAGTGACCGCTCAGACTTGTCTAAATAAACGACCGAGTTTGACCTTGCCAACGTTTGTGGGAAAAGCCGATGTGTTGCCATCGGCTCTTTGGGCTTTGACTTGGTTGACCATATCAAGCGTGGTATGGTGAAAGCCGATTCGTTAAAATCAAATTGGGACTATCGGCAAAATCAAATTGGGAAAAGTAATCTTTGTTGATTCCAAAGACGGTTGTTTACAATGAAGCCGATTGCTTACAAAATGGAAATCTACTACTAGTACTACTACTACTAGTTCCTAATCTAGAAGGCGGCGTCGTCATCGTCGCCGTTGCCATTGCCGCCGCCGTCTTCGCTGTCATCGGCGCTGCTGCCGGCGTAGTCCTCACCGCTGCTGCTGAAGTTGTCAGCGGGGGCCTCCTCGTCCTCGTCGTCGTCGTCGGTGTCCTCGCTGGACCCGGCGCGGAAGCGCTTCACCGGCGGGTATTCGTCGGAGGAGGTGTCCTCCTCTGCTTCTTCCTCCTCATCGGAAGAGCCGATGTCCTCGCCCCAGGACACGGCGTCGTCGGCGCTCTCCGCCTCCAGTTCCCCGTCGACGAGGAACTGGAGGTCCTTCTCGCCGTCGGTCAGGGACTCGTCGTCCTCTGACTGGGCGGCGAAGTCCCAGTCCCTCTCGTCCCACCATTGTGGGGCGAGAGCTTCGTACGCCGCCATTGGCGGGTGCTCCGGCGTCGGCTCCCTGTTGACGGAGTCGGAGGATTGGAAGGAAAGGCCGGATGTGTTGGAGGAAGAAGAGGAGGCCATGGCGGAGGAAGAGGGTTTTTTGGCTATTGGAGAAGAATGAGGATGCAAATGGTTCGGATAGATTTAAATAAGGGGAATAGTGGAAGATGGTTCAATGCCATAGCGGTTTTCGAGAATGTGGTGCCAGAGTTGTCAAATCGTGTACCGCGGAGAAGTTGAGAAGGCAAGGCATCATGATGAGGAGGCGATGTGACGGTTCTGCTCTGCAACGCGTGACCCGATGAAGAAAAACAGAGTGGTTTTGGAATTATTATTGCCAAAACCAGGGGGGCATGTGTTATCGCCACATTTTGGCCAAATGAGGAGATGGGCCGTAATCAAGATGGGCTTGGAGGCTGGATCGGCCTTGCGCGTGGATTTGGGCTAAATTGCCCGTGTATCTGTATATTATGATAGATTACGTTTCGGTTTAAACAAGAGATAGAGTTGTTAGGTTTATTCCAAAGATAGAAAGTCTCCGGACTATAAATATGTACCTAGGGTTATTGAGAAAGGAGGACGATCACGTTCACAACAAACACAATCTCGGCGCATCGCCACCCCTTGTTTTGAGGGTTTCTTTCAGGTAAGCGTCGTGCTGCCTAGATCGCATCTCGCGATCTAGGCAGCATCTGCTTATGCGTTCTTTGGTGTTGCTCGTACTGAAGCCTTGTTGATGGCGAGTAATACTGTTTATCATAGATCTGTTTGGGCTAGCATCGGTGCTTTTGGTTATGTTTGCTTAGTCATGCTGCCCCTAGAGATCTCGCTGCCTTTGCACCTATTTTGGGTATAAGGGCAGCATCTTGCTTGATCATTATTCAGTCGATTCAATCTGTCATAGTTGTTCCTTGTTCTCCAAGGATTAGTTTGATATCCGCATGGTTAGGCCTCACAAACGGGTTGAACGATCCAGTAGTACGTAAGGATATGGTTTGCCAATTCGAGAGGAGTTGTTCCGGGAATTGATTCTACGTTGGTTTTTTGGCCTCCTCTAGGGTTAGTTTTCTGTTATCTTTCGTATCTACCAGGCTCAATTACGTGTGGGATGTTCCAATTATGTGGTGAAAGCGTTAAACTGTCGTAGATCGATTTGACTTGTATTGATAAAGCAAAACCCCATGTTATCGTAGATCTAATGCAGATCCATGGGACAATCGGCTACATGAGCCGATTCACAGGGAAACCTGAGAGCCGATCGAGGCTCGTATTTAATGTTTACGTGTCTGCCATGCAGGAAACTAATCGAAGCAATCCGTCACCTTCCTGATCAGGTATAGGTCAGGTGGCACGCCCTTGCATCAGCCAGGACGTGTGCCGGAGTTTTGCGGGCCGTTGCCCGAGGGACCAGGGCCCACCAGCAGTCCTGGGAGCCTCCCGGCTCTTCGTGTTGCTCATCGCTGCTCGCCGGTGAGTTTTGGCAGGCAACAGTCAGTAAAGCTCTCACGAACCGGAAGGCAAACATTACTTTTTCCTGTTCTTAAAAATTTGACATTGTGGTCTCTTATGTTGAGTTGTTATGCTTGCAAGTTGTAAGTTGGAGACTAGCCCAGCCATGCAGTCATGGGCAAGCTTTCAACATTGCACTTCTCTTTTGAGTTGTTATCGTGATCTTTTGTTTATGGATGCCCACGGTGTGAAATGAATTGAGAATCTTGTGGGGATCATGGAGTTTGTATATGTGTTAGTGAAATGCCGGGCCACCAATCTAAGCCGTGCATAATTCATGGTGGAAATTTGCAGCATACCCATGGTGAACATTCGACGACGCATCTCACAATAAAAAGCTAAACAAATGGAAAATAAAAGAGATGTCGAGGTGTTCATTGTCCGCTTGTCCTATCATTTTGATGTGGGCTTGTTCCATGTCATCGGGCATGGAGGTACCCCGTTGGCGGATCTCAATGATATGCATATACTTACAATGACAAGAGCCTTGCTTGGGACTCTAAGTAAAGTAGCATGAGGTTTGGGTACTCGTATTCACGGGACACGAGGTTTTCAACTTATGATTTGTCAAGCATATGCATCATAATTGTTCTCGCATTAACTTTAACCATTCAAGATGCTTATGATGGGGGCAATGAGAGCTCAAAGCCGGTAAGTACCATAATTTTTGAAGGTTATAAAACTTGCAATCACTGCTTCCCTCTGCGAAGGGCCTTTCTTTTACTTTTATGTTGAGTCACCACCTTCTACCTTTATGCACCATTAAGAGAGCATAGTTGTCATTCGGAGTATAATGTGCATTGTCCCAAAGTTTTCATTGATTGATTCATCATCATGGTTTCACTTGTTCTCAAATTATTTGTATCTAGTCGCCCTCTTAAACTTGAAGGTGTCCTATGCATTTATGTTTTGCTCCCCATGAAGGATAAGCTGAAAATCATTTGTATGTTTTTCCTTATGATTTGAACACACGTTTGACTTTCATTGTTTCATTTTCATGATCTTTTGTTTGTGTTCATTTGCATGTTTACAATATGGTTGCTAAGTTTCTATTATCAAGATTATGTCTTTCATGCCCATGTTTTATGTTCTTTGATCTTAGCTCACAACGCTTACATATATGATCAAGATTATGCTGGTGCATGTTACCTCAAAAATTATTTCTTTTGCTATCACTTACCTACTCGAGGACGAGCAGGAGTTAAGCTTGGGGATGCTAATACGTCTCAAACGTATCTATAATTTTTGATGCTCCATGCTTGTTTTTACACCATTTGCCTTGTGTTTCGTTACAGTTCGTGGCGTTTTTATGCGATTTCTAGAACTAACCTATTGACAAGATGCCACAGTGCCAGTTCCCTGTTTTCTGCTATTTTTGTGTTTCAGAAAAGCTACACAGGAAATATTCTTGGAATTGGACAAAACAAGTTCCTGAAGTCTTATTTTTCCCGGAAGCTTCCAGAGATCCGAAGAGGCGAAGGAGAGGGGCCACAAGCCAGCCTCACACTAGGCCAGCGCAGCCCAGGCCCTGGCCACGCCGCCTAGGTGTGAGCAGGCCTGGGGCCACCCCTGACGACGCCCTTTCACCTATATAAAGCCTCAGGACGGAAAACCCTAAGAGAGTCGGCAATTTTCCAGAAATAGTTCCGTAGCTCCACCGCCGCCGTCGATGAATTTTGGGGGACAGAAGTCTCTGTTTCGGCACCCTGCCGGGACGGGGAAGTGCCCCCAGAGCCATCTCCATCGATCTCCATCGCCGTCTCCGCCGTCTCCATCGACCTCACCGCCATCTCCATCAACCTTGCTGTCTCCTATGATGAGGAGGGAGTAGTTCATCCCCGGGGCTGAGGGCTCTACCGGTAGCTACGTGGTTCACCTCTCTCTCCCATGATGTGATCTTTATGTGATCGTGAGCTTTGTATCATGTTGAATAAGTAGATGTTATTCTTCTTCATTATGTGTACTCTAGTGTGTTATTAAAGTAATCTATTCCTCCTGCCATGGTGTAACGGTGACAGTGCGTGCATCGTGGTGGTACTTGGTCTAGGCTACGATTGTGATCTCTTATGGATTATGAGAATAATTATCACTATGATAGTATTGAAGTGATCTTTTCCTCCTTTCATGGTGTAATGTTGACAGTGTGTGCACCATGTTAGTACTTGGTCTAATTTGCAATAATATTTATCTTGAGTTGTGATTTGATTTGGATATCTCTATGAGTGGTGTTTGTCAAGTACTTGATGAACTTTAAGGAGTGCTTTGTAGCCCTACGCAATGATTAGTGTTGTTCAATAGGAGAGTAATTCAGAGTACCATAGTGAAGAGAAGTCATTTATTTGTTCAATTATGTTATATTTGTTGGGGGTGTGTCCACTAGTGAAAGTATGATCCCTAGGCCATGTTTCCAAGCTTTGCACACCGTTTACTTGCTGTTTTGTTACTTGTTTGCTTGCTGCCATTTTTATTCCATACTGCATTTACTACTTATAATCATCCATACCACTTGTATTTCACTATCTCTTCGCCGAACTAGTGCACCTATACACCTGACAAGTGTATTGGGTGTGTTGGGGACAAAAGAGACTTTCTGTATCATAATTGCAGGGTTGCTTGAGAGGGATAGCTTTGACCTCTTCCTCCCTGAGTTCGATAAACCTTGGGTGATCCACTTAAGGGAAACTTGCTGCTGCTCTACAAACCTCTGCACTTGGAGGCCCAACAAGTGTCTACAAGAATAGAAGTGCGTAGACATCACCTATCATGATCAAGATCATCATTATGTAATTCTACATGTTGTGTTTGTTGGGATCCGATGAATTTTTTTTTGAAATCGTAAAGACTGTGAGGCAAAAGCCCCACAGCATTTTATTAACCCACCAAAGTAAAATAATTACAGGAGAAGAAAGGGATAGGGGAGAAGAAACCTACCTATGTACAAAGGCTATATAAAAAACTAAGCCAAGGCTTTCCAAAGGTTAACACAACTTGCCTATCTAGACCATCAAGGAAGAGTGATGCTTCTTTTTAACTCTATGACCAAGCATAGAAATATCATGCATGAAATTTCTTTTCCATCCCAAAAACGTTGGCCTATCATCCCTAAAAAATTTCCCTTTCCTCTGCTTCCAAATATTCCAACAGGCCAGGATCACCACCTCCATGAAGAAAGGCTGGCTAAATTGCTGCCTAGCAGCAGATAAAGAAGACTGGATGTCTTGAGCTTGAGACCAGTCGATTTGCAAATAATTCCAAACTCTTTGACTGAAGTTACATGATGCGTGGTTGATGACCAGCCCGTTGGGAACCCCAAGAGGAAGGTGTGATGAATATAGCAGCAAGATTTTCCCTCAGTTAAGAAACCAAGGTTTATCGTTCTTGGAGAGGAGAGACAAACGACTGAAGGTGATGCTTGCAAGCTTCGCGACAGCTCCGGACAATTTATATGGCGCCTCATCCAAGCTTTGCTTTGCGAGCAGCAACGTGGAACCTGCACACACACAACCAAATACTTTGTTCCCAACTTGCGATGAGGTTGTCAATCTCACCGGTTTGCTTGAAACGAAGGGTATGAGCGTATTGAGTGGAAAATAATGAAAGTATGTGAGTAAAGTAAACAGTGTGAGTAAAGTAAACAGGTGATAGCAATATAATGGAAATAGGACCGGGGTCCACAGTTCACTAGCGAAGTCTCTCCATAAGATAAAATAACACATGCTGGGTAAACAAATTACAGTTGGGCAATTGATAGAATAAAGATAAACGTGATATGTCAAGAAGATCACTATGCGATTTACTCTGGGCATTACAACAAAATACATAGACTGCCATCCAACTGCATCTATGTCTAATAATCCACTCACGGGGATATCATCCGAACACCCTATGAGTATTAAGTTGCGAACAACAGATGATTGCATTAAGCAAAGTGTGTAATGTAAACAAAGCACATGCCCTTGAGCATATGAATGTTTTTTTCTCCCTAGTAGCAACAGCACATCTACAACCTTAGAGGTTTCTGTCACTCCCCCAGATTAAATAGAGGCATGAACCCACTATCGAGCATAAATACCCCCTCTTGGAGTCACTAGCAACTACTCGGCCAAGATAGCTACTAACAACGGAGAGCATGCAAGATCATAAACAACATAGAGATAACATAAGATATAATTCAGTATAGCAACTCAATCATAACACCAATATTCATCGGATCCTAACAAACCAAACATGTAGAATTACATAATGGTGATCTCAATCATGTAGGGCAGCTCATGAGATCTAAACATGAAGCACATGGTGGAGGAGACAACCATCTAGCTACTGCTATGGACCCATAGTCCAAGGTAGACTACTCACTCATCGCTCTGGAGACAAGCATGGCGATGAAGAAGACCTCCGGTGGTGATTCCCCTCTCCGGTAGGGTGCCGGGAAGAGCTTCTGGACCCTCCCGATCTCGGGTCGACGACGGCGATGGATCGTGATGTGTTTCTGGAAAATTGATCGGGGACTTAGGTTTTTCCCGTCGGGGGGTCTTTATAGGCGAAGGGGCAGCGTCATAAATGGACCGAGGCGGTCTCACACATAGGGGGCGCGGCCAGGGGCTGGGCCACGCCGCCCTGGTGTGAGGCCACCTAGTGGCCCCACTCCTCCTCTTTGGATCTCTGGAAGCTTCTAGGAAAAATAAGACTTCAGGAACTTGTTTCGTCCAATTCCGAGAATATTTCCTATGTAGCTTTTCTGAAACACAAAAACAGCAGAAAACAGGGAACTGGCACTGTGGCGACTTGTTAACAGGTTAGTTCCAGAAAATGCATAAAAGTGCCACGAAGTGTAACAAAACATTAGGCAAATGGTGTAAAAACAAGCAAGGAGCATCAAAAATTATGGATACGTTGGAGACATATCAGCATCCCCAAGCTGAACTCCTGCTCATCCTCGAGTAGGTAAGTGATAACAAAAGAAATAAAATTTGAGGTGACATGCACCTACACAATCTTGATCATGTATGTAAGCATTTGTGAGCTAGGATCAAAAGAACTTAAAACATGGGCATGAAAGATATAATCTTGACAATAGAAACTTAGCAACCATGTTATAAATATGTAAATGAACACAAACAAAAGATCATGAAAATGAAACAATGAAAGTCAAACGTGTGTTCAAATCATAAGGGAAAACATACAAATGTTTTTCAGCTTGTCCTTCAAAGAGAGCAAAACATAAATGCATAGGACACCTTCAAGATTAAGAGGGCGACTACATACAAGTAATTTGAGAACAAGTGAAACCAACAATATGAATCAATCAATGAAAACTTTGGGACAATGCACATTATACTAAGAATGATAACTATGCTCTCTTAATGGTGCATAAAGATAGAAGGTGGTGACTCAACATAAAAGTAAAAGAAAGGCCCTTCGCGGAGAGAAGCAGTGATTGCAAGTTTTATAAGCTTCAAAAATTATGTTACTTACCGGCTTTGAGCTCTCATTGCCCCCATCATAAGCATCTTGAATGGTTAAAGTTAATGCGAGAATAATTATGATGCATATGCTTGACAAATCATAAGTTGAAAACCTCATGTCCCGTGAATACAAGTACCCAAACCTCATGCTACTTTACTTAGAGTCCCAAGCAAGGCTCTTATCATTGTAAGAATATGCGTATCATCGAGAACCACCAATGGGGTATCTCCGTGCCTGATGACATGGAACAAGCCCACATCAAAATGATAGGACAAGCAGACAATGAACACCTCGACATCTCTTTTATTTACCATTTGTATAGCTTTTTATTTTGAGATGCGTCGTCGAATGTCCACTATGGGTGTGCTGCAAATTTCCACCATGAATTATGCATGGCTTAAATTGGCGGCCCAGGCATTTCCCTAACACATATACAAACTCCATGATCCCCACAAGATTCCCAATTCATTTCACACCGCGGGCATCCATAAACAAAAGATCACGATATCAACTCAAAAGAGAAGTGCAATGTTGAAAGCTTGCCCATGACTGCATGGCTAGGCTAGTCTCCAACTTACAACTTGCAAGCATAACAACTCAACATAAGAGACCACAATGTCAAATTTTTAAGAATAGGAACAAGTAAAGTGTGCCTTCCGGTTCGTGAGAGCTTTACGGACCAATTTTCACATAACACTGGTAATAGTTTAATTTGAAGAGAAAAAAAAGCAAGTCAAATTTACTTGGAATAGCAAATTGCTAGTAGGTATGTATGGTGGACACTTTGGCAAACTTGGTTTTTAGGAGTTGGATGCACGAGTAGAGCTCATACTCAGTACAAGGCGAGGGCTAGCAAAAGACTGGGAGCGACCAACTAAGAGAGCAATAATGGCCATAATCATGCAAAGCGACAAAGCGATATTAAAAGAAGCATAAGTTGGCATCAAAAGTCAAAAACTAAATGATCATAGAGGCTATTGGCAACTTTGTAAGAGTCTAACATGCGTGAGCATGCGCCAAGTCAACCCAAATAAAGCATCAAGGAGAAAACCAAAATAATGCTTCCAAACGATAAAAACAACGTATGATTTTTCAAAGGCTCATTAAGCAATCTTAGTTATTTGAGACAACTCATGCTACAGAAAAATCACTAAGCATACTATCAAAAAGACATCAAGCATGACATGAAAAAGCATAAGCCGCAGTCTACACAAGCTCCTTCTTATACAACTTTTTTGCATAAAGCTTTTTCTCTTTTCCAACACCATTTGAACTTTTTATAAACACCTCTTTTGATGAAAACCAATAAAGATCAGAGGAAAAAATACACCTTGATGAATAAATATAAGAAGATCTGAACGCAAATCAAGGCGAAAATGAAAACCAAAAGCAGTAGCTGAAAAAGAAGAACACTCATTTTTTGATAAGAGTGAAAACTGGAGCGTTCTTGGCAAATGAAAAGCAAGGCAACTTCTCCAAAAGACATTTGTTGGGGGTCCAACCATTTATTGCAGCAAACAAACAAACTAATAAATAAAACTAAAACAACTGATGCTCCAAGAAAAATATATAGTGCATGAAGCAATAAAAATATAGTGTCTTGAAAGGTGTCCTGATTTTTGCCGATGAAGAAGGGGTGCCTCGGGGGCATCCCCAAGCTTTGACGCTTGTACTTCTTGGATATTTATTGGGGTGATGCATGGGCATCCCCAAGCTTGAGCTTTTGTCCATTCTTCAACTCATCTCATCATTCTCCAATCCCTACACTTGAAAACTTCTTTCATACAAAACTAAACACAATTCTATTAGCAACATTAGTGTAGCATAACATATAATCAACCTCTTTTTGCTTCAAGTTTCAACCTAAAACCACCACATATATAGCATATACTACTGTAGCAACTTCCCCAAAAGTTCTGTGATCAAAAGAACTCAAAAGAAAGTGATAAAGCGGCAAACACAAATATTGGCAGAAATCTGTCAAAACAGAACAGCTGACAAAGGTCGAATTGTTAGAGGGTTTTCTGTTGCTCAAATCAAAAAGTGTTCAGCTAATGAAAGTTTGGATATAACCTGGGGCATATGAACAAGAAATTGCAGGTCCAAAAGATATACATAGAATTTATACGAATATTTACGGTGCAGCACCGAAAACAGTTTCAGGACAGCAACATCCCCAAATCTTACCTCACTCAAATTAGAGGCTTCTCTTGGCACAACAATGAAATAAACAAGATAAGGAGAGGTAATTACAGTAGTAATGACTTCTAAGACTCAAATAAAAGAAAAAGTACTGAAAATAAAACATTGGGTTATCTCCCAAGAGTGCTTTTCTTTAACGCCTTTGAGCTAGGCGCAGAAAATTGCGAACTAAGTAATTATGAAAGAAGCATTAGGATCCACAATAGGAGTCTTTTCAACAATGAAAGGAATTATGTCCAAATGAGTTTTCGAAGATCCTTTATGATCACGCTTTGGTACACTACTTTCATTGAAAGGATTTTTAGGACAAATCCAACTAGAATTATTTTCCCAAACATCTTGTATTCCTAAAAGTTTATAAGATATTGGCACTCTAAAATCTTCATTGAGTGTGCTAACAACCGTTACAGGTGAGCCAAGCTTATTGAATTTCTTAAAAACTTTTCTAGCCTCATTGGCAACATCTTTAAATTCTAAGCGCATAGTTTCCAAAATGAAAGTTTTCTTTTCAGGATCTTCAATTTCATGAAGCTTAAGGAACATGTATTGCAAAAAGGGATTAAGATTAGCAAACCTAGCTTCTAACATGTGAACTAAATAAGCGAAAGCAACTTCATAACTAGGAGCTAGCTCAACCAAAGACTTTTCCTCAACTTCTTTATGCATACTAATATGATTAAAGAACTCCTCAGTGTTATCTTTCCCAATAATTGAACCACTACCTACTGAGAGGTCCTCCAAAACATACTTAGGGAACAACATAATGAAATAAAGTAAAGAAATAACAACTACCAAGGATTCTAATTTTTTTGGTTTTTGATAAAACGATGCAGGTAAAATAAATAAAGTAAAGCAAAACAATAAACAAAGTAAAGGATGTGTGTGCGAAAACTCCCCTCGCAGAAGTCTTCTACTTCCTCCCCGGCAACGGCGCCATAAAATAGCTTGATGCATGGTTGATGACCAGCCCATTGGGAACCCCAAGAGGAAGGTGTGATGAATATAGCAGCAAGATTTTTCCTCAGTTAAGATACAAAGGTTTATCGTTCTTGGAGAGAAGAGACAAATGACTGAAGATGATGCTTGCAAGCTTCGCGATAGCTCCGGACAATTTATATGGCGGCTCGTCCAAGCTTTGCTTTGCGAGCAGCAATATGAAACCTGCACAGACACAACCAAATACTTTGTTCCCAACTTGCGATGAGGTTGTCAATCTCACCGGTTTGCTTGAAACGAAGGGTATGAGCGTATCGAGTGGAAAACAGTGAAAGTATGCGAGTAAAGTAAAAAGTACGAGTAAAGTAAATAGGGGATAGCAATATAATGGAAATAGGACTGGGGTCCATAGTTCACTAGTGGTGTCTCTCCATAAGATAAAATAACACATGCTGGGTAAACAAATTACAGTTGGGCAATTGATAGAATAAAGATAAACGTGATATGTCAAGAAGATCATTATGCGATTTACTCTGGGCATTACAACAAAATACATAGACCACCATCCAACTACATCTATGACTAATAATCCACTCACGGGGATATCATCCGAACACCCCATGAGTATTAAGTTGCGAACAACAGATAATTGCATTAAGCAAAGTGTGTAATGTAAACAAAGCATATGCCCTTGAGCATATGAATGTTGTTTTCTCCCTAGTAGCAACAGCACATCTACAACCTTAGAGGTTTTTGTCACTCCCCCAGATTAAATAGAGGTATGAACCCACTATCGAGCATAAATACCCCCTCTTGGAGTCACTAGCAACTACTCGGCCAAGATAGCTACTAACAACGGAGAGCATGCAAGATCATAAACAACATAGAGATAACATAAGATATAATTCAGTATAGCAACTCAATCATAATACCAATATTCATCGGATCCCAACAAACCAAACATGTAGAATTACATAATGGTGATCTCAATCATGTAGGGCAGCTCATGAGATCTAAACATGAAGCACATGGTGGAGGAGACAACCATCTAGCTACTGCTATGGACCCATAGTCCAAGGTAGACTACTCACTCATCGCTCCAGAGGCAAGCATGGCGATGAAGAAGACCTCCGGTGGCAATTCCCCTCGCCGGGAAGAGCTTTTGGACCCTCCCGATCTTGGGTCGACGACGGCGGTGGATCGCGATGTGTTTCTGGAAAATTGATCGGGGACTTAGGTTTTTCCCGTCGGGGGGTCTTTATAGGCGAAGGGGCAGTATCAGAAGTGGACCGAGGCGGTCTCACACATAGGGGGCGCGGCCAGGGGCTGGGCCGCGCCACCCTGGTGTGAGGCCACCTTGTGGCCCCACTCCGTCTCCTCTTCGGATCTCTGGAAGCTTCTGGGAAAAATAAGACTTCAGGAACTTGTTTCATCCAATTCCAAGAATATTTCCTGTGTAGCTTTTCTGAAACACAAAAATAGCAGAAAACAGGGAACTGGCACTGTGGCGACTTGTTAATAGGTTAGTTCCAAAAAATGCATAAAAGTGCCACGAAGTGTAACGAAACATTAGGCAAATGGTGTAAAAATAAGCATGGAGCATCAAAAATTATGGATACATTGGAGACGTATCATTACACTCAAAGAAGAGCTGAAATCTATCCTCATAAGTCCTTATTGGGCACAAAACGCAATGCTTATCTCTAGTCACATTCCAGTGCCTTCTGACAAGCAAATCCCTAGTGTTGAGACGATCCACTAGTAATAGCCAGGCAAAGAACTTCACTCTCAACATACAACAGGACTTCCATAACTATTTGAACTAGCTGGGTGGCCCGCGCATTTGCGCGGCTAGATTTTCTTTAATCCATATTTTCTCTTAATATTTTGTCTACTAGCTGCATGAGCTCTGCTCATTTAGAATTCTATTTTATTCACCACTAATTGTCTATCATGAAATCAGAATGTTGTCCTTGGTCATGAGGAACCATGATCGGGTAGGAAAGTACTTTAGATTGTGGACACGATTGTATGTCATCATGGAATGAGGATGCAAACTATATGTAGGCTTTCTTAGCAATTTTGATAATTTCCCTCTTTCATCCTCCAACATCTATTGGGTGTTTTCCCCATGAAATAATTAGTACTAAAAATGAATAGCTTCTACCTAAATCATTCGTTTTATTCCTCGATGCATGTCGATTCAGCTTTTCCATTGTTATTTTAAAATGCAACACAATTGGCCTAACTATGTATGCATATGTACATACTCACATCTTATTTACCTTGACAGGTCATTGCCCACTCTCATTCGGCCTGTTTTTAATCAATTTGTATTTTCATACATATTTGAAGTAGAAAATTCACTACTCTCTTTACATAATTTATCATTGTGAAATTTTTCAATATATTATTTTTTATAAAATTCCAATGAGTATTTTAATTCACCAACCACTTTTTCTTTCTTATTCAAATTCCATACATGAAGTATTATGAATTTTATCTACCATTGGTTCGTAATTACACTTATATTATTTATCAACCCAGAGTTATACCAACTATGTGATTTATAATAAAACAATTCATTTAGCCCATTATATAATCTAGAATGGCTGTAAGTGGTGCAGAGATATTCCATCATTTGTCAACAAACGTGATGAATTATTCTCAACCATGTTACTAACATAATATAATTTATATGAAAATAGAAATTTGTTTACAATGTTATTATTTGGATCGACCTACCACGACCGATTCTACTACCATTATACTATGACAACTGACGGACGATCAATAATCTACAAAAATATACAGTTGAATAGTTTCCAATAGATTATGGAATAGGCATATGTAATGCAAGTCTTCTCACAAAATTTTGTTGACTTAATTACCTGCGATAGGTTTGACTTTTGTGGTCCTCTAATGTGGTGCCTTCCTTTGATATGAATCAAGTGCGGTGCTTCTTTCATCCTTAGTCACCTTATGGGCCATGGGTTTAACTTCTTTAGTTCTTACATGGAATTAATTACTATGTATTTTATATGCATGTATCTATGATCTCTTCTCTTGCATGGTTGCATCTGTATGCCTTCACCGAGGTATGGACATAACCTGCTTAGACCATCGGGAGATAATAAAGCCCAGCTGATGCAAACTGAATGCCGGGTCACCAATCCTCTATTGGTGTCGGAGCCGCACCAGCGTTTGATCCTTGGGTCGGCAGGTTGCCATCAATTCTAACCGCCTCTTGCCCTCTTGGGCTTTGTTGTTTGCCAAATCAATACCACTATAAGCACTCGTCAAAGACTTTGAGGTAGATTTAGGATACCTGCTATGTTTGTCAGCTCCGTTGGGACAACATCTTCGACATGCATGGTGTATAATTAATCATGTCAACACCTCATGTGCTTGTCCTTAGCTAGTGATGACTTGAATCTTCGTTGAAAATTCAATCTTTGTCGGTCTGATGACTTTAATCTTCACTGGCGTGATGACCTGGATGCTCGCCAGCGTCGCGCATCGCCAGCCAACTTTAATCTTCTTTGTGTGTTGATCAGTCCGGTTTGGCTGGCTTGGATTTTTTTTAAGGCGCCTGACATGGATTTGGTCGGATGTGTGTTGGCATGTTGGGTCTGGCCGGCTGGTTTGTGTTTTGAGAAGACAATAGCTAATACGGCTTGCGGCCACACAGGTCCTGAGCGGAGGTGTTAGCTGCTGTCAGTTGTGGCAGTGCAAAGCCGGGCTTTGCCTTTCTTGAGGTTAGCTAGGCTGTCCCTGAGAGGCATGTACGACAATACCAACTCCTGCTGCCATGCCCCGCGGAGCAGCATTACGACGATTCAGACGATTCTTGTCCGCTCCAATGTTATGATTCTACGCCGCTGTTGCTCGCGATGCGTGGCATGGGGAGGATTCAAGATGCATATTATCTCCCGTGAAAGAAGTGACGTTTGGATTGAATACGTTTGCTCTTTCCTTTTTTATTTGATGACTAGCTGAGTGCCCGTGCGTTGCTATGACCTCTCTAGTTTATTTTGTCATTATATATCTAAATTTGTTACATGTGAAAATTCATGTGTATAGTATTCTATAAAACATAAAGAATCCATATTCGTTCGATTTTACTTTCAAAAAGCTAACTGAACATCATATGCATTAAAAGGAAGTGACTCAACCATTTTTTTAATTTGACATCAATTTATATTCTTGTATAATGTCATAAATATTGTCTTTAGTTCCATCATTTACGTCAAGAGGTACAAGGTGATGTTTGACTGGATGTTATTTTTCTCGGGGGATGCAACAGTGTACCTAGCCCAATGAACACATATATATAAGACATCGGCCCACCTATAATTGCATTCCTTATCCATCATTTATATTTATATTTGATTAAGAGATAAACATGACATTTTAAGCCTAAGATGGAAATCGGGCAAATTTGACTTTCACTTGGAGCTCTGTAAAATATTTCTACTCCATATTTTTGTAGATCACGATGGAAGCATGAAATCTCACTCTCTATATCCCACTCAGATATACTATATTGATTTTGCATTGTTAAATCTCTCTCTCTCTCTTGGACACAAACATTTCATACATCATAATCTTGATATAACAAAACAATTCACATAAACAAAATATGAAGATGAAAATCCATACAACAATACGGAATGTTCACCAACTCCATGGAGCAACAATCACCCATCCTAGTAATTTCATAATCCTTAGCAGGTAATCGTCAAGATTTAAAAAAAAATGTAAGCAACAGCTAACAATCTTTCTATCTCTGAACTTCTCTCATACTCATGTAGTAAAGAGGGTGCAGAGATCAATATCAGCAGCTTTTAAATCAATCGAGAGAGCAGCATACCATATCACCAGCAATAGAGATAACAAGTTAACAATCAGGAAACAAAGACATTCAGCAAAGCAGCTCTGTAGTTAATGTCCACACTGGCTGCTCTGTAGTTGCATGCCTTACAATGCACGGGTGCTAAACCATACGGAGTAGTAAGAAATTGTGTTCATAAAATTGCATAGCAGGATCATTAACATGGCTGGATAATCAAAATTTGAACACTTCTGCAATTCATCAAATAGACTCCACCGGTAACAGACAAATCTGACAACATGCTCGGATAACCTATGGAACAACATACTCACAAGGTTCTCACTTCTCAGCAAGAATTGTCAGCTCAGGTCACAACCTGAGGTTGCGGCGTTGTGCATCACAGCTGCTTAAAAGCAATTAAGCTCAATCAGAATGAGATGGACTTAACATCTAACACAGAGAACAAACTATAACCACAACCTTATGGACGTCGGGGGCTTATCATGCCCATCCATCTCCTGCATTGAGATTCGGAATATTGACCTGGTCAAAACGCTGCCCGCCCCACTTACGATGGTGTTAGTTCTTTGCCTGAGATTTGCCTCGTTCCTGCTCTCATCGTCTCCTCTCCTCTGCGCAAAGGAAGACGCGCTCCACTGTGACGCCCACAGTCTTGTCCCCTTCCGCAGCCTCTTTTGTCCTCCCGCTGCACCCCCCCATTACTCCGACGACCCTCCAAGGACGACAGGGAGGAAGACGCGCTCCACTGTGGGCGGCGGCGCGGCCAAGCCGGTGATCGTGTGGGATGCGTCGCCGCCGGTGAGCGGCGCTGTGAGCCCGCACAGCAGCATGGGCGACAGCTCCTCGGGCGGCGCGGCGGCCACCGTCACCAGCATGGCGCCCAGCTGCACCGTCACCAGCCAGAGCGCCAAGACTAGCGTCTGCAGCAGCGGGGCCAGCGACTGGAGCAACAGCGCGGCCAGCGGCTGCGGCGCCGGGAGCGGCGGCGCGGGTGGGAAGCCGCACAAGGGGGGCGACCCGAGGTGGAAGGCTGTCCTGGCCGCGCGCGACCGGGACGGGCCCCTCGGGATGGGGGACTTCCGGCTCCTCCGTCGGCTCGGCTGCGGCGACATCGGCACCGTACACCTCTCGGAGCTGAGCAAGGGCGGCGGCTGCGGCGGCGCGGTGAGGGCGCCGTGGTTCGCGATGAAGGTCATGGACAAGGCGTCGCTGGAGAGCCGCCGGAAGCTGAGCCAAGCGGAGACGGAGCGTGAGATCCTGCAGCTGCTGGACCACCCTTTCCTCCCCACACTCTATGCCCACTTCGAGACTGACAAGTTCGCATGCCTCGTCATGGAGTTCTGCCCCGGCGGCGACCTCCACGCCCTCCGCCAGCGCCAGCCCGGCAAGCTCTTCCCCGAGCACGCCGCAAGGTACTACATTTTTTTCTGTTCAATGTTGAACAATGTGCGAGTTTCGTTCATGATTGGTGCCCAAATTCTCCAAGACATGGACCTGATTCAGTTCATTTTTTGCCCAAATTCAGGTTCTATGCCGCAGAGGTGCTCCTTGCGCTGGAGTACCTGCACATGCTCGGGGTGGTGTACCGAGACCTGAAGCCGGAGAACGTCTTGGTCAGGGACGACGGCCACATCATGCTCTTCGACTTCGACCTCTCCCTCCGCTGCGCCGCCTCGCCGACGCTCTTCAGACCTTCCCCGCTGTGCAGCACCTCCGGCCCCAGCGCCGCCTGCATCCAGCCCACGTGCTTCATGCCCAAGCTCTTCGGCAACCGGAGCAGCAAGAAGAGCGCCTCCAGATCCTCCAAGAGCGGCGAGCAGCAGCAGCAGGGCGCCATGCCGGAGCCCGTCCATGGCGGATCTTGCCGCGCCGCTGCGGGCGAGAGAAGAGAGAGACGAGCTGGGGGAAGAAGAGTGTGTCCGCGTCAGACAGCAGCGGTCCCCACACAAATGTAGTTATCGAACAGCTTGGGCAGTTCCCCCGGTTTAGCCTAAGAGGAGAGTGGGCGTCAGGCACAGAGTGGCACGCATCTCCAATCAATCAAGAGCCAGGATAAGCCCCTGACGTCCATAAGGGTGGGCAAAAACCGCGTTCTAACACAGACCATAGTAGAGTATCACCAAATCATATGACAAACATAGTTCATCCTCTCCAGGCCACGAAAATCAGGGAGAAGCATGTTGGTAGAGTCAGCACCTTCAGATTCAGCTTGGTTTGGACGGAGGAAGAAGGAAGAGCGGCACTCAATTTGGAACAAAAGACGTTATGCTGCCGATGTGAGTGCTTGTCCCAGGAGGCCAGGAGACGGTTGGGCACTGAAGGACGTCTTGGTTGAGGCTGGAGAAGAAGAGGTGGACTCCACCTCAGACCACCACTCGACCACGGCCAGTAGCCACCGCCAAACTTGACGGCAAACACGACCTCCACAAAAGCGCAAAATAGCACCCACATCCACCGCACGCTACCGGGAGTAGGGCCCCATCTCCTGCTCCGACCTCCTGCTGGCCACTTCGCCGACAGGTCTTAAGCGCGCCACCCACCCCGCCTCCTCGAGGGAGGTCGTCTTCATCCCCACGCAGCACGCCCCTGCTGACTCCGGCGACGCCCACTTCCAGTTCGCCAGGTGCCAACGCGCCGCCACCTACATCGTGACCTCCGGGCTGCACTACAGGAATAAACTGCTACGCCGACGGCCAATACCTAAGCCGACGGCTTTTTATCGGGGCCGTCGGCATAGGTCTTGGCCTCGGACGTGGCCGAAATTTGGCCGTCGGCTTAGGTATGCCGTCGACGTAGATTATTCAGGGGACCTAACCCGACGGCAAAGCCGTCGGGTCAGGTACTTTCATTTTTTGATCGCCTTTTCTGTTTTGCAAAAAATAAAAGAAAATGGTAAAAAATTCAAAAAATAATATCCTTTGAGGTGTAGTTATGTTACATGATCTAGTTGTTAGAAAAATTAAGAAACTTGAATTTTGACATGTTTTGCAAAAAACTTAAATTAGGAAAATTAAAAACCCGATTTTGGTACTCCGAAAATGGAAAATGCATTTTTTGCTTTAACGGTCAAAGTTTAGTGAAGAAATGACATATTGCGGATCTGAAAATGGTTTTTGCAAAAAATTAGGAGCTCGTCTTATTAGAGCTAAAGGGCAAACCCACCCCGGTTTCAACGAAATCGGCATGAGTTTGTGTAAAATTCAAAAAATAACTCTAAAAGTTTGCGTGATGAAACAAGAGCTGATATATGTATCCCAGGTGGTCCATTATTTATATGGGGTGTTGTGCCTAGCTTTCCGTAAGCCGTTTTGGTAGCTGCCTCACAAAAAAACCCGATTTCGGCACTCCGAAAATGGAAAACACACTTTTCATGAGACGAAATGAAAATCGGCCTTCGTGGAGTTCCTTACCATCCCAAGGGCCACACGCATGTCCGATATGGCCTCGTTTCGACAAACTATGCCATAATCAGGACCAAACCTAGCTCATTTGACCTAAAAGCCATGCAACCTCGAACTTGGTAGGTCATTTTTGTGAAGGGACTTTCTGGTAAATTGCTTTTATCAAGGTTTGAATTTTTTCCCCACATATAGGTGATATAAAATGACATCATGCGAAGGTCTCACATTTTTGCGATTTTTTTTGAATTAGTTATGCCTGATTCTGGATCCGCATGAACATGACAGCACATGAAACTCGCGCTCATGGCCAGGCGGTGCGGAGTCCCGCTTTAATGGTCAAAGTTTAGTGAAGAAATGACATGTTGCGGATCTAAAAATGATTTTTGCAAAAAATTAGGAGCTCGTCTTATTAGAGCTAAAGGGCAAACCCACCCCGGTTCCAGCGAAATCGGCATGAGTTTGTGTAAAATTCAAAAAATAACTCTGAAAGTTTGCGTGATGAAACAAGAGCTGATATATGTATCCCAGGTGGTCCATTATTTATGTGGGGTGTTGTGCCTAGCTTTCCGTAAGCCGTTTTGGTAGCTGCCTCACAAAAAAACCCGATTTCGGCACTCCAAAAATGGAAAACACACTTTTCATGAGACGAAATGAAAATCGGCCTTCGTGGAGTTCCTTACCATCCCAAGGGCCACACGCATGTCCGATATGGCCTCGTTTCGACAAACTATGCCATAATCAGGACTAAACCTAGCTCATTTGACCTAAAAGCCATGCAACCTCGAACTTGGTAGGTCATTTTTGTGAAGGAACTTTCTGGTAAATTGTTTTTATCAAGGTTTGAATTTTTTTCCCACATATAGGTGATATAAAATGACGTCATGCGAAGGTCTCACATTTTTGGGATTTTTTTGAATTAGTTATTCCTGATTCTGGATCCGCATGAACATGGCAGCACATGAAACTCGTGCTCATGGCCAGGCGGTGCGGAGTCCCGCTTTAACGGTCCAAGTTTAGTGAAGAATTGACATGTTGCGGATCTGAAAATGATTTTTGCAAAAAATTAGGAGCTCGTCTTATTAGAGCTAAAGGGCAAACCCACCCCGGTTCCAGCGAAATCAGTATGAGTTTGTGTAAAATTCAAAAAATAACTCTAAAAGTTTGCGTGATGAAACAAGAGCTGATATATGTATCCCAGGTGGTCTATTATTTATGTGGGTTGTTGTGCCCAGCTTTCCGTAAGCCGTTTTGGTAGCTGCCTCACAAAAAAACCCGATTTTGGCACTCCAAAAATGGAAAACACACTTTTCATGAGACGAAACGAAAATCGGCCTTCGTGGAGTTCCTTACCATCCCAAGGGCCACACGCATGTCCGATATGGCCTCGTTTCGACAAACTATGTCATGATCAGGACCAAACCTAGCTCATTTGACCTAAAAGCCATGCAACCTCGAACTTGGTAAGTCATTTTTGTGAAGGGACTTTCTGGTAAATTGTTTTTATTAAGGTTTGAATTTTTTTCCCACATATAGGTGATATAAAATGACGCTACGTGAAGGTCTCACATTTTTGCGATTTTTTTTGAATTAGTTATGCCTGATTCTGGACCCGCATGAACATGATAACACACGAAACTCACGCCCATGGCCAGGCGGTGCAGAGTCCCGCTTTAACGGGCAAAGTTTAGTGAAAAAATGATGTGTTGTGGATCCAAAAATAATTTTTTGATTTTTTAGATTTTTTGATTTTTTTTGATTTTTTTGTTTTTTTTGATTTTTTTTATTTTTTAATGTTTTAATTTTTAATTTTCTGAAAGTTTTTATTTTTTTCCAAATGTTAACAAACACATATACACATGCCCATACATACCTACACACATATAGACATATACACATACATACTTACACACAGTCATATAGACATACATGACTTAAGAGGATTGATATGCTACTAATATCAATAAGGACTTAGTAATGTAGGTGTAGCTTATTCAAATAGAACTTAGGAGTTAAGCGTGCTGGGCTTGTAGCAATCTGAGGATGGGTGACCGAGCGGGAAGTCATTGTTCCAGTGTCATTAGAGAGATAACAAAAATTGAAAAAAAAGAAAAAAAATCAAAGGAAAGGAAAGGAAAAATACAAAAAAAATAAAAAAGTTCGATTTTTTTCAAAAATTTGAATTTTTTGAGAAAACCAAAAATGACCTGACCCGACGGCCTTACCTGACCCGACGGCCTTTTTTGGCCGTCGGGTTAGCCTACGCCGACGGCAAAAGCTGAACCGACGGCCTTTTGACCTGGCCCGACGCCCGATTACGCCGACGGCACCTGACCCGACAGCATCAGGAAAAAGCCGTCGGGTTAGGCTGACCCGACGGCGTTTTTAGGCTAACCCGACGGCCTGTGGCCGTCGGCGTAGCTGTTTCTTCCTGTAGTGCTGCTCGGCTCATGAAATAATCGCGGACTTACACGACGGTTCATCATCTTCCATGTCGCGAGCTCCTCTTCCCCTAAAAATTTCCTCCAATTTGGTCTTCCAAATCAGCAACAAATCCAGCAAATCTTCAATTATCTTTATATCACTTGATGTTTTGAGATCCTGTGTAAGGCCGAGGAAGCAGCAGGACAACATGTACCGCTGCCGGAAATCTCACTTACATGCCTCTGCCCTGCTTCCGTGAGCGCCCTGCCCTCCACGGCTAATCGGATCCCCTGCGCGCCCCACCAACCGCGGCAGACCGGCTCCCTGGTGTGCCCCGACCCGGCGGGATAGAAGCCCCCCCCGAATCCCGGCAGCCACTGGGTCTCTAGTGCAGCGTCCAGCGGCAGCGTGGGATGAACGAGTTCGTGCTGCCCGACCGCTCCGCTGCATTCCCGGTGAGCAGGCGGTGTTGTAGGCCGGGAGGGTGCCGATAGTTGCGGAAAGAAAAGCAAGAGATGTTCGAGGATGACGAGGGCAAATAAAATCGAACTGGTACGCGGAAGGATGCCAGGCCGGACTTTTTTCAACGTTTTTTCTAACTTGCCGGTGGCATTGGGGGTAATTTTGTGTTTAGATAAACGCGTACTTTAGGTGGATTAAAAGCGTATTTACGACGGCTATGGACCATACCTCTAGTAATATTATTAGCTTTTAACTTACCGGTGGCATTGGGGGTAATTTTGTGTTTATACGAAAGCGTACTTTAGGTGGATTGAAAGCGTACTTACGACGGCCACGGACCATACCTCTAGCAATATTATTAGTTTAGATAGATAGATTAGATAGACTAGTTCAATGCCCGTGCGTTGCTACGGGCTTTTATTTTTTGATCATACATATAAACACAATACAAATATAAATTTTACATTTATTTTTTGATCGTACATATGAACACAATACAAATATAAATTTTACATTTATAAGAAGAGACAACCTCATGTAATTACGAAAACAATGAGATTGTTCTTTTCTTACATTGTAATTGGATGAAAATTCATTGTTTGACATCATGCATAGAAAGCAACAACTCAACAATTATCTCTTATAGCTAACGACAAGATAAACATGCATGCACATGAACTGAAATATTATTAGTTTCCGTGTTGACACTCACTCGATCACCCAAATGCACATGGATTTCTTACTCCAAATAATGTATTCTCTCTTTGACCGTGGAAGAAACTAAAATTTAAAACTCCACTTTGGATATATGCACTCCATAATAAAATCATAAATTGCCAAGTGCCTTAGGTTTCTTGAGCTTTAATCTCACATAGAACATATGATTGAGAATATGAGCATGACGAGCTTGAGTAAAAATGCATGATCAACAATATCAGTAACAAAGTCTATGTCTCTTTTATTTCTATATTTGGCTAAAGAAGAATTGTATTTGTTTTGCTTCAGAGACAGCGAATATGCGTCATCATTCTTTTTAAAAAATGTTTTTATTCTGACAGAAAACTGAATGTGGTGAAGTGTATATGACACAGTCGGATGCTATACAATTTATTTTTTCAATTCGTGCTTGCCAATCTATATAATGTACCTGAATTTGTTCAACGCCATGTTTGTCCAGCCATCGATCTCCATCTCCTTCACAACTACTCCGTTCCGTAAGATTAGATTAGTATATCTAATCTAAGCGAGAATGACAACTGAAGCAAGAAACTTAGAAACCAAACTGAGACATGGGGGGGGGGGGGGGGGGGGGGGGGGGGGGGGGGGGCTGTGGCTAGATTCGTAGTTAGGAGGACGGCAGGCGCACGGCCCACGTCAACGCGCGCCCGTCCAGCCCCAGACCCGTCCTCACCGGTGTAGAACAGGAACTGGATGGCACCTTGGTCGAGTTCCAGGTCCTCCCTCAGCTTGGCCTTGTCTTTCCAGCTCGTCTCCGTTGGGAACCTGCGGGACAATTATTTTCGATCGATTTCGATCTGATTTATCGAGGAAGCGGTCTGATCTGATTCATTCCTTTGCTGGCGTCCCATGTACAGGTATCAGGAGGAGGAAGAGGCACCGTCTCGGGGCTTCCCTCCTGCGGCCGCCGCGGGGCTTCCCGATGCGAGAATCCGGGCGGGGAGTATGTCCTCCTCGTCGACGACGAACTCAAAGGCTCAAAGCCCATGGGCGGACGAGGAGAACCGCTGCTCGCGGTGGTGGCTCGAGGGCGCTGGTTTTCTGCCACGGGATCGCTAACACTGGTTTTCTTGGGCCGGCAACGATCTACGCCTAGCCGCTCGCTGGAGATCGATGGGATCTCTCGATGATCTATATATGGGCGGATTTTCATTGATACTCCCTCCATTCCAATGCTTTAGGCGTAAATTTTTGGGCACAATTATTAAGATTGGTCACGCTTGGGATTTTTTCCCAAAATTACCCCTAATAACTCTCTTTCCTTTGCGTAAATTAAGGAACCAAAGCAAGCAAAACTTCCCCTTCTTCCTTCCCATCGCCTCCTCTCCAGAACGCAGCTACAGCTCCTTGAATCGGGCATGGCGCCAGCCGCCCAGAAGAATGCTGCGTGAGCGCTGCTCGCCTATCCCAGCTCGACGGCACCGCCGGAGGACACGTGAGTGAGCTGGTCGTCGCCCTTCAGCGGGGAGAACTCGAGATCAAAACAGCCGTCAAGCACCTAGACCCCTCAGCGGCTCTCATCCTCATCGAGCACGGACGCGACGCGTACACACCTAGGCGTCGCCCGGAGCGCAGCCAGAGCGATATGATGGCTGGATCTTCCTGGGCGGGGACCGGAGCGCGGCCAGATCGGGAAGGAAACCGGGGATCCCTCGGCAGCGGCCGGAGCACCAGGACGGGCGGCCTGGCGACGGTCGCGGACACTCATCTGGCGACCTTGTGGCGGTCAAATCCGGAGCGGTCGAGCATAGGAACGGAGGGAGCAGGAGGCAAGAAATCAAACAGAAATTGACTGGAAGTTGACTTTGAATAGGTAGCAGTGGAGTTGGGTAAGAACTCGTCCTGGACTCCTCGGTCGATTCGAGTGCAGGGTAGGAGCGGTTTTTTGACGTACGACGAAGAAGGGTTTTTTTGACGTACGAAACATAGCTACCGGTTTTTTTACCTACCACGGTTTTGTGACCATCGTGTCCTCAAGCCGTATTATTAGTTTAGATAGATTAGATTAGATAGATAGATTCGGAGAGGAGCTCTTTTTTGTTCCACCGTGTGATGGGCTGTAGCTTGACGTGAGGCATAAGGACATGTTATATTTCGCAGATCTAAATCAATACGTGATACGGAGTACTATTTGGCACAACTTAATCTTGGTCGTTGGTCCTAGTTAAAATTTTCCTAGCTAATCTACACCGTTGGTTGTTAGTTGTTTTAATAATATAATAAATGCTGGCATAACCACCAAATCCTCATGCATATACTTGTAGCATCTAGCAGAGGTGTAAGAATCCCCCCAGGTATACACCCAAACATCTCTGTCAGCAGATAACTGATTAGAGTGTAGTAACAATTCAAGCTGTTGAAACTCCTGAAATGCTTCAGTGGACAAAAGCAAATAAAATAGATTAATTCTGTCCACAGCTCCATAATAGTCTGCCACAGACATATGCTGGTCCAGCACATAAGAGAATAATCTAGGGAACCTTTCTGACAGAGTCACCAGACTATCATTGAATTTCCATTTATCAGACCAGAAAATAATAGTGTCCCCTCTCCCTGGATTAATAGTAGACAAAGATCTAAAATCCTCCACCAGCTTGAAAACATCACGCCACCAGAAGGAACCACATAACTTAGTGGCATGTGGCCCTGACTCCGCATAATAAGAATCCCACAGAAGAGAAACCCATGGGATATCAGCTTTGTTATAAAATTTATCCAAATACTTCATCAGTAAAGCTTCATTCTTCTTTTTGAAATTAACCAAACCCACCCCACCTTTATCTTTTGGCTTGGTTAGCATCTCCCAAGTAGCAAGAGACTATTTAGGGGTGTCAATATCATCCCTCCACAAACATTGTCTCAAAATTCTCTCCAGAGCCTTAATAATACTAGGAGGCAAAGAAAGAGAACAGAGAAAATATATAGGCATTGATGCAAGAGCAGAGTCAACAATCTGAAGTTTAGCCCCTTGAGATAAAAAGTGTGAAATACTAGTTGATCTCCTCTCCAATCTGAACACCAGGGGCATAAGATCCTGCATTTGAGGCCTAGCAGTCCCAAGGGGAAAATCCAAATATGTGAAAGGCATAGAAGCCATCTGACACCCAAAAGCAGTACTTAAATCAGCCATGACCTCATCACTGACATTTATAGGAACCATACTGGATTTTTGGAAGTTGACTTTCAAACCAGTAGAGCTAGCAAAATCATTCAGCATTTTCTTGAGAGCCAACACTTGGTCAATATCAGGATGCAACACCAACAGAGTGTCATCTGCGTACTGAATAATTGGGAACTCTTCATCATTTGTTTTAATAGGCAAAGAGATAAAACCCTGATGCAGCAAATCATTAACCACATCCTGCAGAAGATCAGACCCCAAAACATACAAAGTAGGGAACAAAGGATCACCCTGTCTGACCCCCCTTTTGCAATGGAACTATTTACCAGGAACCCCATTCGAAAGAATTGAATAAGTGCTAGTAGACAAGATACTAGTGACCCAAAGAATGAACTTGTCATCAAAGCCCTTATATTTAAGGATTTGCAAGATAGCTTCATGTTCTATTGTATCAAAAGCCTTAGCAAAATCCAACTTCAGGATTATGATTGGTTTTTTGGAAGCATGACAGTGGTATAAATATTCAAAGGCCCAAGCAATGCAATCTTGAATAGTCCTTGCTTTGAGAAAACCATACTGGTTTTTATGAATGCATTCCAAATTCTCTGTTGCAATCTATTTGCCACTAACTTTGTCAAAAACTTCAAACAGACATTTGTTAAAGAAATTGGCCTATAATCAGAAACACATTCAGGGCTAGCAACCTTTGGGACAAGAGTAATATAAGAGCCATTGATGTTTTGCAAGTCCAAATTTCCTTTCTGAAACTCTTGTGCCAACTTAATAAATTCATCTTGGATTATTTTGGCCAACACTTTTTTAGGAACATTCCATTAAATCCATCAGGGCCAGGAGCTCTATCAGGAGGCATTTGTTTGATTGCAAGCTCAATTTCCTCTTTTAAAAAAGGAATAGTCAATTCCTGCAAATTTGGAACCCTTTTCACTAACCTGGCAAGGTCAAACTTCATTTGGATACCCTCAGAATTTCCCATTCTTTCCTTATACTCAGACCAAAGCAAACCAGCCATTTCATCATGATCAGTTATAATTCTTCCATCCCCTGCCCTTAACATGGAAATAGCATTTCTCCTCATTCTTTGTGTTGCCATAGCATGGAAGAATTTTGTGTTATCTTCAGACATCTTAATCCACCTGACAGTGCACCTTTTCCTCTAATAGTTACACTCAATTAACAGAAGATCCTCCAAATGCTGCTTAACAATACTTTTGAAATTAAATTCAGCTGTGAAGAGATTTCTATTTTCCTCCAAAGTATCCAATATGAGAATTACTCTATTGCACTTCTGAATCAAAACCTTAAGATTTGAAATAGACATTTGCCATTTCTTCAGTGCATACCTGAGACATTTAAACTTGTCAGCAATAATAGCCGAGCAGTGATTTTTCCTAGGATCCGATGAATATTGAGTACTGCTGCCATAATGGTTGAGGACAAGAACAAAGCTGCCCACGAGAGTCGCAAGAGGAGGATGATGAACCAAGGAGGACCTAGTGGTCACAGGTCCCATAGCTTGCCCCCATCCAGGGCTACGCCACCCCCATAGAGGTTCGCCTCTCAAGCCCCTAGGCCCAACAACCCAAGCCATCAATACTCCAGCAACCGCCCAGCAGGTGGAAATTTCTCCAGAGGTAATCGCAACACTTTTAACCCTAATAACCACAGCCAAGGTAGTGGATGTTACACCTATGGTCATCCTGGACACTTCTCTAAGGAGTGCCCTCTGAAGAAGCCCTCTGCACCGAGCCTCAGCGCGCCGCGTCCCAATCAGGGTCAAGGCTGTGGACCCTCTGGTAGGAACCCAAAGACCCAAGCCAATAAAATGCAAGAGGCCGCCTGAACCATGTCACCGCTGAAGAAGCTGCTGAGGCACCTGATGTTGTTCTGGGTACGTTTCTTGTCAACTCAGTCCCCGCAAAGGTGTTATTCAATTCTGGTGCATCACATTCTTTTCTCACCGAGCGATTTGTGGCCGCGGGAGGGTTGACCGCGACTCAAATGGCCCGCAACATGATAGTTCAAATTCCCGGATCTCAAGTTAGAGCTCATCTGTCCTGCGAAGGGGTACCTGTGGTTATTCATGGTGTATCCTTCCAAGACAACTTAATCATTCTAGGCACAAAGGGTTTAGATGTGGTACTTGGAATGGACTGGATGTCCAAGTACCAGGGACACATAGATTGCGCCAGGAAGTCTATAACGATGACCAACAATGATGGTGTTCAGATTGAACACATTGCAACCATGCCATCCCATAAGTCCTACTACAAGAAGTCCGTGTCGGGACCAACCCTTGACCAAGTTCCGGTGGTATGCGAATACCCCGATGTTTTTCCTGAAGAGTTGCCAGGTATGCCCCCTGACTGGGATATCGAGTTCATTATTGAGTTGGTTCCCGGGACAGCCCCTATTGCACAAAGAGCCTACCGCATGAACCCCCAAGAACTAGAAGAGTTAAAAAGGCAACTCGCTGATATGCTCAGCACAGGTCTTATTCATCCCAGCGCATCACCTTGGGGATCACCTGTTCTCTTTGTGGAAAAGCAAGACAGTACCATCCGATTGTGTGTGGACTACCGTAAACTGAATGAGGTGACTATCAAAAACAAGTACCCACTCCCAAAGATTGAAGACCTATTTGATCAGCTGAATGGAGCCAAAGTGTTCTCCAAGATTGATCTCCGCACTGGATATCATCAGCTGAAAGTCCATGAGTCTGATATTCCCAAGACCGGCTTTACCACTCGCTATGGTCTGTTCGAGTACACCGTCATGTCCTTTGGCCTAACCAATGCCCTTGCCTATTTCATGAACCTCATGAATAAGGTATTCATGAAGTTCCTTGACAAATTTGTGGTGGTATTCATCAATGACATTTTGGTCTATTCCAAGACCAAAGAAGAGCACGCAGAGCATTTGCGGCTTGTGTTGGGAACCCTGCACGAGGACCAACTTTACGCCAAATTTAGCAAATGTGAGTTTTGGCTGAAAGAAGTTGGATTTCTAGGCCATGTTATCTCAGCCGGTGGAGTATCTGTTGACCCCTCAAAAATTACCTCCATCATGGAAAGAAAAGCCCCAACCAACCCCACCAAGGTTCGAGCCTTCCTTGGACTAGCCGACTATTATCGGAAGTTTGTAGAAGGGTTTTCTAGCATCGCTCGCCCGTTGACTCAGCTGCTCAAGAAGGATAAGAAGTTTGAGTGGACTGAAAAGTGCGAGCAGAGTTTCCAGGAACTCAAGAAGAGACTTGTGTCAGCCCCTATTCTAACCATGCCCGATATCACCAAGAGCTTTGACGTCTATTGTGACGCCTCTAGGCTTGGACTTGGGAGCGTCTTGATGCAAGATGACAAGGTCATTGCTTATCTATATCGTCAACTGTGCCCGCATGAGCTGAACTACCCTACCCATGACCTAGAGCTTGCTGTGGTGGTGTATGCGCTAAAAACTTGGCGACACTACCTTATGGGAAACCGATGCAAAATCTACACGGACCACAAGAGCTTGAAATACATCTTCTCTCAGAAGGAGTTGAACATGAGGCAACGGAGATGGATAGAGCTTATTAAGGACTATGACCTAGGCATTCACTATGATTCGGGTAAGGCGAATGTGGTCGCCGATGCCCTCAGCCGAGAGCCTTGCTCTCTAAATGCCCTGCTAAAGACCACCCAGCCTACCCTATGTGAAGAGTTTGAAAGGTTTGGACTTGAGCTTCTGAGCCATGGGTTCCTAGCCAACCTTGAAGTCCAGCCTACTCTATTTAATCAAATTAAAGAAGCCCAGAAAGGTCACGAGAGTATTGAAGGGATTAAGCGTAGGATGGGACAAGAAGAGGTACCTAGGTTTTCGATTGACCAGCAAGGTGTGCTATGGTATAATGGCCGCCTATGCGTCCCTAGCATCGAGGCGTTGAAGAAGCTTATTCTGAAAGAGGCCCATGATACTCCCTACTCGATTCACCCAGGAGGCACCAAAATGTACCAAGACTTGAAAGGCAGTTTTGGTGGCACGGTATGAAGTGAGAAATAGCCTTCTTTATTGCACGGTGTGATGTCTGTCAGCGTGTCAAGGCCGAGCACCAAAGACCTGTGGGTCTGCTGCAGCCATTGAAGGTGCCCATGTGGAAATGGGAAGAAGTTGGTATGGACTTTATCACTGGCCTTCCGAGGTCAAATCGGGGACATGACTCTATCTGGGTCATCATCGACCACCTAACCAAAGTTGCGCACTTCATCCCAGTTAAGACCACCCACAATGGTAGGGAACTCACCGATCTCTATATCTCGAGAATTGTGAGTCTGCATGGGGTACCCAAGACCATCGTCTCTGATCGCGGTACCCAATTCACATCTCATTTTTTGGGCAAAACTTCATGAAGCCTTAGGGACCAAGATTTTGTTTAGCACAGCCTATCACCCGTAAACTGGAGGTCAAACTGAGCGAGTAAATCAAATTCTTGAAGATATGCTTCGCACCTGCATCCTCTCATACGGAGCCAAATGGGAGGACTATTTGCCATTCGCCGAGTTTTCCTATAACAATAGTTACCAAGCTAGCCAACAGATAGCCCCCTTTGAAGCCCTATACGGTCGCAAATGCCGTACCCCTCTTAACTAGTCCGAGACTGCAGATAGCCAGATGTTTGGCCCTGACATTATTAAGGAAGCCAAGGAGCAAGTGCAGTTGATTCATAATTGACAAAAGGCCGCCCAATCTAGGCAGAAGAGCTACGCAGATTCCCGACGGAGGCCCATTTCATTTCAAGTGGGAGATTTTGTCTATCTCCAAGTTACCCCTCCCAAGGGTATGCAGCGATTCCATGTTAAAGGCAAACTTGCACCCTGCTACATTGGCACATACAAAATCCTAGAACGTTGTGGAGAAATGTCCTACAAGTTAGAGCTACCCCCGAGGCTGTATGAATTCCGCGACGTCTTCCACGTCTCCCAGCTACGCAAGTGTCTTCAAGGCCCAACAAGCCCGAGACCTTCAAGGAGATTGACCAAGATTCCATTGACCTCAACCATGATTTGACCTACCGCGAGAGGCCAATCCGTATTCTGGAGAAAGATGTCCGTCTCACTCATAGACAAAAAATCAATATGTATAAAGTCTAGTGGAGTAACCATACTGAAGACGAGGTCACTTCGGAATGTGAAGATTATATCCAGCGAGAATTTCTTGAGTTGCTCAACGCTTAGCTACCGAATCTCAGGACGAGATTCTTTTAAGGGGGGAAGGTCTGTAACACCCCACTTTTTGTAGATCAATTGAGACCAAGGTTTAACACTTTATTTTGGGTAAATCAAAAACTTTTAATAAGATGTGTGCTTGAGTGCTAGCATGTATGATTTCATGTGCGTGTGTGTGCATGATTGCATGTTAATGTGTGCTTGTGAATTATTGCTTGACTTAATTTCAAAAATTCAATTACTCTTGCAATTGGAACTAGTTTGGTGCTATGATTTTATGCAGAAAACTTTGGTCTTGATATTTGCTTGTGTAGAACAAAAACCCTAGCTTACCTTCTTGCTTGATCACACCATATAGATTTTCTATCTCATTTATTTTTGCACCTTTATTTGAAATTAGAGACTTCACCAAAACCCTATTCCTCCCCACTCAAAAATTCTGAAACTTGGTAGATGGACTTCTATCACTTGTAAATCACCTCTGAGCCAATCACCACCACCACTTAGACCAAAATTTGAATCTTTCAAATTTCAAATGAATTTCAGCCAAACCCACTATTTCTTTTTCTTCTCTTCTCTTTTTCTTCTCTCTCTCTCTTTGCAAACCGACCAAGAGGCAACCCTAGCCGGCCACCCTTCTCTCTTCCCTGCTGGCATCTCTCTCTCCCTCTTATTCTCTTTGTATTATGTGGGTGGACACATGGGAGGGGAAGCCCCTGAGGCAATCTTGCCCAAGATTTGCCCTTCTCCCTCTCTCTCACCCTGCCACCCTCCAACCCCCAATCGGCGATGAGCAACCGCCCAGGAGCAGCACCGTGACCCCACCTGCAAGCCACCCGCACCCCTTCACCTCACCATTCCCTCTCTCTCACGCCGACGCCAACCGAGCACACGCCGTTGGAGACAAGGCGTCGACCGCAAGCCAAAGGCCGTAGCCTCACCAGTGGATGCCCAGAGACACCACCGTCGACGCCCAATGACCAGCCCTTGTCGCCCGTGGACCCCGCTCCAGCCCGCGCCCAGCCAGTGCCCGTGCATGCTCTGGACGCCGAGAACGGCATTGGCGTTCCGAGACGTGCACACACCTTTTCCCCTCGCACCGCACACCACCCTGCACGGCATCGAAGCCTCGACGCCACGCCACCCTTGCCCTGCATGCTTGGTCACCCACTTGCCCTGGCCGTGTCACGAATTTGGTGCATGACGACCGAACCCTAGCCCATGCCTGTTGGCACAACATGCGGCCGAGCTCCACACTTGCACCACTAGACTCAGTCCACAGTGTCGTTCCAGACCACCGCCCGCGATGCCCAATCTCTTCCGACGAGCGACCACCCTAGACCGAGCCCACGCCGCGGTATAAAACCCCCAACCGAGCCTTGCGCCTTTGGTTAGACGCCATTCACACCCCACTCGCCTCTCCCCACCTCTCTTAGCTCACTACACCGTCTCCCACTCTCCCTCGCTCGCTGCTGAGCAAGATCACCGCCGCCGGAGTCCGAGGCATGGTGTGGAGCTGAGCTCACTACTTCATGGCATTTTTATGCATTTTCTGGAACTAACCTATTAACGAGATGCCATAGTGCCAGTTCCCTGTTTTTTGCTGTTTTTGTGTTTCAGAAAAGTTACCTAGGAAATATTCTCAGAATTGGACGAAACAAAAGCCGAACATCCAGATATTTACCGAAGCTTCCAGAGAACTGAAGAGGAGATGGAACGGAGCCAGGAGGCAGCCTCACCACTAGGGGGCGCGGCCTAGGGCCTGACCGCGCTACCCTATGGTGAGAGCTCCATGGTCCACTTCTGACGCTGCGCCTTTGCCTATAAAGACCCCCCGATGGGAAAAACCTAAATACCCGATCACTTTTCCAGAAACACATCGCGATCCGCCGCTATCATCGACCTGAGATCAGGAGGGTCCAGAAGCTCTTCCTGGCACCCTACCGGAGAGGGGAATCGCCACCGGAGGTCTTCTTCATCGCCATGCTTGCCTCCAGCGCGATGAGTGAGTAGTCTACCATGGACTATGGGTCCATAGCAGTAGCTAGTTGGTTGTCTTCTACACCATGTGCTTCATGTTTAGATCTCGTGAGCTGCCCTACATGATCGAGATCACCGTTATGTAATTCTACATGTTGTGTTTGTTGGGATCCGATGAATATTGGTGTTATGATTGAGTTGATGTGCTGAATGTTATCTTATGTTATCTCTATGTTGTTTATGATCTTGCATGCTCTCCGTTGTTAGTAGCTATCTTGGCCGAGTAGATACTAGTGACTCCAAGAGGGGGTATTTATGCTCGATAGTTGGGTTCATGCCTCTATTTAATCTGGGGGAGTGACAGAAACCTCTAAGGTTGTAGATGTGATGTTGCCACTAGGGAGAAAACAACATTCTTATGTCCAAGGGCATATGCTTTGTTTACATTACACACTTAGCTTAATGCAGTTATCTATTGTTCACAACTTAATACTTGTGGGGTTCTCGGATTGATTCCCCGCGAGTGGATTATTAGTCATAGATGCAGTTGGATGGCGGTCTATGTATCTTGTTGTAATGCCCAGAGTAAATCTCATAGTGATCCTCTCGACGTATGCATGTTATCTTTATTCTATCAATTGCCCAACTGTAATTTGTTTACTTAGCATGTGTTATTTTATCTTATGGAGAGACACCACTAGTGAACTGTGGACCTCGGTCCTATTTCCTTTATATTACTATCACCTATTTACTTTACTCACACTGTTTACTTTACTCGCATACTACTATTGCTTTCCACTCGATACGCTCATTCCTTTGTTTACAGAAAATCGGTGAGATTGACAACCTCATCGTAAGTTGGGAGCGAAGTATTTAGTTGTGTGCAGGTTCCGCGTTGCAGCTGGCAAAGCAAAGCACTGGACGAGGCGCCCTATAAATTGTTCAGAGCTGTCGCGAAGCCTGCAAGCATCACCTTCTAGAGTTTGGCTTTTTCTTGGATTCGACAAACCTTGGTTTCTTACTGAGGGAAAAACTTGCTGTTGTGCTCATCAAACCTTCCTCTCGGGGTTCCCAACTAGACGGTGATTTACATCAACACACCATGCCGCATGAAGACTCTTTTCTGGCGCTGTTGCCGGGAAAAAAGAAGACTTCTGCAAGGGTAGTTTCGCACGCACATCCTTTACTTTTTTTTAAGTTTTGCTTTACTTTATTTTTACTTGGTTTGTTTTATCCAAAACACACAAAAAATTAGTTTCCTCTATAGTTGTTTATTATGTCTAGTTTAGTTGCTACTACTATGTCGCCCAAGGATATCATTTTCACTTTCAAGCAAAAGAGTGAGGAAAGTTTCAAGGAAGCTTGGTCTAGAATTTATGATTGGCATGGAAAAACTGAATCAAATATGACTTTGAGTTTGCTTCTTAGTTGCTTTTACTTTGGACTTACTCTTTGCTATAGATATGCTTTGGATGCTACTGCAGAAGGAGATTTCCTTCATTGTGATGGAGATCAAGCTTTCAATATTATAAAAAAGTTGATTATAATTTATAGCATGCCAACTGATTTTGATTCCTCTCTTGTGAGCATTTTTAATAGACTTAATACTCTTGAGACTCACACTGCTAGTTTGAATATTTGCTATAGTACTTTGCGTCAGCATTTTGATTATGTGCCAACAAATTCTAAACCTTCGATTTGGTACCCTACAGTAAAAATCACCATTAATGGTGAAACTTTTCATGCTCGTTGTGATATTATGTCTGAATTTTGTCTTATGCCAAAGGATGTTTATGAATCTCTGAGTCTGTGGAAGCTTTCCGAGGGGGAGAAGAAATTTCTCTTACTAATAATGCCACTATATTTCCTGTTGGGATAGCTGAAGGAGTGTTTACAAAAGTCCTTTGAAAAATGGTATCTACTAATTATCTTGTTATTGAATGTGTAGGAAAAGGACAAATCACGCTTGGAAGGTCTCTACTTAAGCTCCTCGGCGCCACTATAGATGTGGGAAAAGGTACTATAAAATTTACCACTCCACCTTGCAACAATCACGTCTTTCCTAGAGTTAAGAAGGGTAAGAAAGGGAGACATAAGGCACCCGTTGATGCTAATGCTTCACTTGATATTACTTGATTCACATTTTCTGCGCCTAGCTCAAAGGCGTTAAATAAAAGCACTCTTGGGAGATAACCCAATGTTTTACTTTCAGTTCTTTTTCTTTTATTTGAGTCTTGGAAGTTATTACTACTGTAATGACCTCTCTTTATTATTTTTATTTCGTTTTTGTGCAAAGAGAAGCCTCTAATTTGAGTGAGGTAAGATTTGGGGACGTTGCTGTCCTGAAACAGATTTCGGTGCTGCACCGTAAAAATTCGTGAAAATTCTCTGTATATCTTTTGGACCTGCGATTTCTTGTGCATATGCCCCAGGTTATATCCAAACTTTTATTAGTTTAACACTTTTTGATTTTATCAACAGAAAACCCTCTAAAAATTCGACCTTTGTTAGCTGTTCTGTTTTGACAGATTTCTGCCATTATTTGTGTTTGCCGCTCAATCGCTTTCTTTTTGAGTTCTTTTGATCACGGAACTTTTGGGGAAGTTGCTACAGTAGTATATGCTTTATATGTGGTGTTTTGAGTTGAAACCTGAAGCAAAAAGGGTTGATTCATTATTATGCTTACACGAATGTTGCTAATAGAATTGTGTTGAGTTTTGTACGAAGGAAGTTTTCAAGTGTAGGGATTGGAGAATGATGAGATGAGTTGAAGAATGGAAAAAATCTCAAGCTTGGGGATGCCCACACACCCCAAGAAATATCAAAGAGGTACAAGCGTCAAATCTTGGGGATGCCCCCGAGGCACCCCTTCTTCATCGGCAAAAATCAGGTCGCCTTTCAACACACTATATTTTTATTGCTTCATGCACTATGCATTTTTCTTGGAGCATCAGTTGTTTTAGTTTTCAGTTTTGTTTAGTTTTGTTTGTTGCAATAAATGGTTGGACCCCAACAAATTTCTTTTGGAAAAGTTGCCTTGCTTTTCATTTGACAAGAACACTCCATTTTTCACTCTTATAATTTCAACGAGTGTTCTCTTTTTCTGCTATTGCATTTAGTTTTTGTTTTTCACCTTGATTTGTGTTCAGATCTTGTTATATCTTTACATCAAGGTGTATTTTGACTTCTGGTCCATGTTGGTATTCATCAAAAAAGTTGTTTCAAAAAAAGTTCGAATGGTGTTAGAAAAGAGAAAAAGCTTTATGCAAAAAAGTGGTGCAAAAAGGAGCTTGTGTAGACTGCGGCCTAGGCTTTTGCATGTCGTGCTTGATGTCTTTTTGATAGTATGCTTAGTGGTTTTGCTGTAGCATGACTTGTCTCAAATTACTGAGATTGCTTAATGAGCCTTTGAAAAAAATCATGTGTTTTTTTAATTATTTGGAAGAATTATTTTGGTTTTCTCCTTGATGCTTTATTTGGGTTGACTTGGCGCATGCTCACACATGTTAGACTCATACAAAGTCGCCATTGCCTCTATAATCATTTAGTTTTTGACTTTTTATGCCATCTTATGCTTCTTTTAAATGTTGCTTTGTCGCTTTGCATGATTATGGCCATTATTGCTCTCTTAGTTGGTCGCTCCCAGTCTTTTGCTAGCCCTCATTTTGTACTGAGTATGAGCTCTACTCGTGCATCCAACTCCTAAAAACCAAGTTGTTCCAATGTGTCCACCATACATACCTATTAGCAATTTGCTATTCCAAAGTACATTTGACTTGCTTTTATCTATCCTTCAAATTAAACTCTTTTTGGTCTTATACGAAAATTGGTCAGTAAAGCTCTCACGAACCTGATGGCACACTTTACTTTTCTCGCTTTAAAATTTTGACATTGTGGCTCTCTTATGTTGAGTTGTTATTCTTGGAAGTTGTAAGTTGGAAATTAGCCCAGCCATGCCATCATGGAGCAAGCTTTCAACATTGCACTATCTTTTAGTTGAGATGATATCATGATCTTTTGTTTATGGATACTCGCGATGTGAAACAAGTTGGGAATCTTGCGGGATCATGGAGTTTTTATATGTGCTAGGGAAACGCCTGGGCCACTAATCTAAGCCATGCATCATTCATGTTGGAAATTTACAGCATGCCCATAGTGGACATTCGATGACGCATCTCACAATAAAAAGTTATACCAATGGTAAATAAAAGAGATGTCGAGGTGTTCATTGTCTGTTTGTCTTGTCATTTTGATATGGGCTTGTTCCATGTCATCGGGCAGGAGGTACCCCATTGGCGGTTCTTGATGATACACATATATTTACAATGACAAGAGCCTGCTTGGGACTCTAAGTCGAGTAGCATGAGGTTTGGGTATTCGTACTTCACGGGACACGAGGTTTTCAACTTATGATTTTTCAAGCATTCAGAGCTCAAAGCTAGTAAGTGTTGTCAATCTCACCGGTTTGCTGTAAATAAAGGATTAAACGTATCGTGTGGGAAAAGATAGTAGTTTGCGAGAAAGTAAATAATGCGAGTAAATAGCAAATGGTAATATGAATGTAAAAGAATGGACCGGGGTCCACAGTTCACTAGAGGTGTCTCTCCATAAGATAAATAACATGTTGGGTGAACAAATTACAGTTGGGCAATTGACAGAATAAAGAATGCAAACAAATGCATGTACATGTCATGAGGATCACTATGAGATTCACTTGGGCATTACAACATAATACATAGACCATAATCCAACTACATCTATGACTAATAATCCACCCGCCGGATGTCATCCGAGCAACCATTGGGTATTAAGTTGCAAGCAACAGATTATCGCCTTAAGCTAAGTGTGTAATGTAAACAATACAAATGTCCATGAACACAAGATTGGTGTTTTCTCCCTAGTAGCAATAGCGCATCTACAACCTTAGAGGTTATTGTCACTCCCCCAGATTACTAGAGGCATGAACCCACTATCCAGCATAAATACTCCCTCTTGGACTCACTAGCGTCTACTCGGCCAAGATATCTACTAGCAACGGAGAGCATGCAAGATCATAAACAACATCGAGATGATAAATCACAAATCAACTTGACATAGTACTCAATATTCATCGGATCCCAACAAACCCAACAGGTAGAATTACATAACGGTGATCTTGATCATGATAGGCAGCTCACAAGATCTAAACATGAAGCACATGAAGGAGAAGACAACCATCTAGCTACTGTTATGGACTCGTAGTCCAAGGTAGACTACTCACACATCACTCCGAAGGCAGGCATGGTGATGAAGAAGGCCTCTGGTGGTGATTCCCCTCTCCGGCAGGGTGCCGGGAAGAGCTTCTAGACCCTCCTGATCTCACGTCGATGACGGCGGCGGCTTATAGTATGTTTTCTAGAAAATTGATCGGGCCCTTAGGGTTTTCTTGTCGAGGAGAATATATAGGTGGAAGGGCTTTGTCAGGAGGTGGACTAGGGGCCCACACCATGCCCCGGCGCGGCTAGGGGGTTGTCCCGCTCCATGGGGGGTGTGGCCGCCCTCTGGCCCCCCTCCGTCTCTGCTTTGGACTCCGTCTCATGTCGGAAAAATAGGAACTTTGGCTTTTGTTTTGTCCAATTCCGAGAATATTTCCTGTGTAACTTTTCTGAAACACAAAAATAGCAGAATACAGGAAACTAGCACTGTGGCATCTCATTAATAGGTTAGTTCCAGAAAATGCATAAAAACACCATGAAGTGTAACAAAACACAAAGCAAATGGTGCATAAACAAGTATGGAGCATAAAAAATTATAGATACGTTTGAGACATATCAAGCATCCCTAAGCTTAACTCCTGCTCATCCTCGAGTAGGTAAGTGATAACAAAACAATAATTTTTGAGGTGACATGCACCAACACAATCTTGATCAAATGATGTAAAGCATTAAGTGCTGAGATCAAAGTACTCTAAACATGGGCATAAATGACATAATCTTGATAATAAAACTTAGCAACCATGTTATAACATGAAAAGTAACACAAACAAAAGATCATGAGTAATAATGCATTGAAAGTCAAGTGTGTGTTTCAATGTAACATCCCAAGTTTTTATCAAATTTTAGAATAAAAAAAGAAAAGAAGAGGGCAGCAGCCACCTAGGCCGTGCCCGGGGCCCAAACCAGCCAAGCCACCCCGGGAAGGCAGCCCAGCCCCGATACCCTCTCTCTCTCACTGTCGGGCGGGACCCGCATGTCGGCTCCTTCTTCTCCCCTGATTTCTCTCTTTTCTCTCTGGTTTCGGAAACTGCCGGCGATTACTCTCTCCAGTAACGCCCCGCCTCTTAAAAACCCTTCCCAATCAAGCCCCTTCTCCCCCTCTCCCATCTCCCTCTGGATTTCAAACTAGAGACATCGCCATCGGAGAGGAATTCCTCGCCAGAATTCGTGCAGTCCGCCATCGATTTTCGTCGGTAACAACGCAGTGGAGCAGCCCGCACTCCCTCTCTTGCTTTCCTCTCTTCCTTTCCCTCATGCACTCCCTCTGACCAACGGCCGGACATTTTCCCTCTACAGAACCTTGCCGTATACAACTCCCGAAGCACCGAGGCCTTCGTCCAACTCCAGCCGCCCCTCGAGCGCATCGCAGGAAGAAATCGGAGATGCCGACCAAGTTTTCAAGCTCTCCGACCCCTTCTGCATTGCGTCCGCGTCTCCCTCACCATCGCTAACCATCGGAGCGAGCTCGCAGTCAACCTTCTGGACGTCCTCGCCGGACTTCGTCTCGCCGGTGAGCCATCACTAGTAGAAAAAGGGTCTTTGGTCCAGCACCCAAATGTCATCTGTCCCGGTTCGGCTGGCCATTGGGGACCAATGACACTTATTGGTCCCGGTTCATGCCGCCTGGACATCAGTCCCGGTTCATTTCGGGGTATCGGTCCCGGTTTGTGGCATTAACCGGGACAAAGGCCTCCCCAGCATGACACGTGCCTCTATGCGGGTCATCGGTCCCGGTTCATGGCATGAACCGGGATCAAAGACCCTCCACTGGCTATAAATTGATACCGAGCCCTTTGCCCTTTGCCACAAAATTTTGCTGGATTGTGTGTGTGGTGTGGGTGCTAGCTTTTTTTTTTCTTTTGATTGCACACAAGGTGTTCGACGAAATGTCCATGCCACATTTAAGTTCGCACAACACGGTATCCTCCGCCGAGGTTAGCAACCTTATCTTCTTCATCTGTAACTGATATAAAAATCTTGCATATGTGTCCATGTGGGTGGTGATTTCACTATTCATGATGTTATTGTAATAGTTAATTATTATAACGCAGATCGATGCGCGGATGCGATGGATGTACGGCGACCGACGCGATTCTGATTTTATTGCAGGCCTGCATAAATTTATCGATGTGGCTAAGGCAAACAAAGTGGATAATTTTCAAAGATGCATCTTCTTCTTTTTCTTTTCTGCCTCTCCGATCTGAATCCAACGGCTCAGATTAGAAGCCGATACCGAAACGGTATCAACCAATAGCTGCAGGCCACGTCGACCAGCCTAGTCAGCCCCGGGTCAAATGGGTCAAACTCGTTTGAATTCAAATTTTCAAATTCTAGTTTCTGTACTGATCTTGTAAAATCGTTATAAAATAAAATACTTGGCCAAAAATTGCAAATTAGGTATCCTTGGAATCCTTGCAAAGTGTAGAACACAACTATGGATAGAAATCACAGTGGTACAGTACAAAGTTTTGAAGTGAAAAATAAAATAGCAAAATGACTTACAAACACCATAAAATTCATAACTTTTGTTCTGTAGATCCAATTTCTACAAATTTGTAGTCTATGGATTCCTTGGAACATGTAGAACTCTCTGGAACTAAAAAATTTCAAACTTGAAATGTGCACAAACTTGCTACTATTAAATTTAACCAAATCACTAATTTGATAATCATTTGAATTCTAAAAATGATTTTGGAGTGAAACCACTTGCAGTAGCTTTGTGTTACTGTCTCCAATCCATTAGCATCACTATCCAAAATTATTGAAACCCCTTGCAAATATTCAAATTCAATTATGAGAATTTGAGTATTTTCATTATAGAATTAATTCTATAATTCTTTTCAATATGATCCCTTCTACAAAAGTGAATCATATGATCATATCTATAAATCCATATCAAGGTTCATCTTGATCATCAGCCAACATCATGCCATCTTATTCATGTGGACCTAGTTCATAACATTCAATTTACAATTGAGTAAATTGAATAAGTTGTGATGCTTCTTATTTAGACTCTCCTTTGATATTGGGGTGATATACTCTACCCCATGCCACACATATCATAAACCATTCAAAACAAATACTATTCTTGAACTATAAACAAAACTTGTTTGAATTCTTCAAAAGAGAATTTAAACATTGATGGTCAAATCTTGAGAAGTCAACCCTAGTTCAAGTCAATCTTTTGTCCAAGCAAATCTTGTGGCCAAGAAGCCACCATCATTCAAAATAACATCCAAACATATTCAACCCCATGCCAACTTGACCATATGGGTCTATATTGAACTATTTAATTTATAGAAAAGTTAATTGAGTAATTCAATGTATCACCAATACATACCCAAGCCTATGTGTAACCTATACTATTATGAATAAGTGCTGTCACACTTTATTCAGTAGTGTTTTGTTGCACCATTCTATACTTATGTGAATCTATTCACATGAGTCATCTCTAAACTCTAACCATGCTTATACCAAGTATAAGGTTCTATCCCTTCATTGTAATCTTGGAGGACCAATCCTTTCCAACCATTACACCTTGCCATCCAAACTCTCAATCCATATCTTGTAAGCCAAGCTTCTAGCCATATCTCTCCCATCACAGAAATCATAAGAACTTTAAAATGTTAAACCAATCCTTTTATTTGCTTGTCTTGCTTGATTTCTTGCTTTTGGTGTGGTGTGTTTACTTTGTGTATCTCTATATTATAGATTGGTTTGGAGAGCCATACATTTTGTTGAGAGAAGAGAAAGGAGTTTAAGCTTCAAAAGCAAGTGACACACATGTTCCCCTACCCATTTTACTATATGCATTAGTGTTTTATAAGTAGTATGCATGATAGGTTGGTTTTTCAAGTGGATTATGAAATGCTTAGATCCTAGTAGTGTGTAGCCATCCTTTAAACCCCACTTGCTAGGATTGCAAACTACTATGGAAAATGATGCCATGTCTTGTGATGAGTTGATATAGAATTAGTTTCAGGACCATGTGGTGGATTTAACCTCAAGGGGTCATCATGGTGGATTTAACCTGGTGACTTTGGTGTTCATGGTGGATTTAACCATGTGCCCTTTCCTTCAACCATGTGGTGGATTTAACCTCATGGGATCACCATGGTGGATTTAACCTGGTGATTTTGGTGCTCATGGTGGAATTAACCATGTGCCCCATCAAAGTCTTTCAATGATTAAAAAGTTTTGATTTGGGTCTTAAGGTGAAAGTGCACAACCCCTGCAGGGTGTAAAACTAATCGATTAACCGTGTCCCCACTTATGGACAATTTGAGTTCCTAGTCATGGATGTACGGAAGAGTCTCATCACCATTTTAGAATGAATAAAATTTGTTTAGAAACAATCTCAGGGCCATTTGATGGATTTAACCTCATGGGGTCATCTTGGTTGATTTAACCAGGTGGCTTTGGTGCTCATGGTGGATTTAACCATGTGCCCCTTTCCTTTAAACCATGTGGTGGATTTAACCTCATGGGGTCATCTTGGTGGATTTAACCAGGTGACTTGGGTGCCATGGTGGATTTAACCATGTGCCTCTTCAAAGTCTTTCAAAGAATAAAAGTTTGTTTTGAAAAATGATAGGATAAACTTGCTGTATGCAACTCAGCCAAAAGCTCCACTAGCCAAATATCATGTAGATAGATCTTTCACAACAGCCACCAAATATGTGTCATTTGCCATTACATCATTGTACTGACCCCCATTCATGGGGCTGCATATTTAAATGTGCAGGTTTTTCAGAAAAGGAGTAAGTTGATAGGATCTCGAGTCTACATTCCAACATGACTGCCTGTGGCGCATGTTGAAGATGGAGGCTCACTGCTACCTTAGTTTCCGCTGTGTTTGTGATGTGTTGAACTCTGTCCTTTGAGCTAGTCCATGTGACTAAGCTGGTTTGTAAGTTTAAAGACTTATGTATCTGGATCTACGATGTAATCTTTGATACTATGCAATGAATACTTTATTTTGTTCTATGGTGCTATCAGTGATCCAGGGAATAGCACTTAACACAGGTGTTTCACCTTAATCCAAAGGTGGGGCGTTACAAAATGGTATCAGAGCATAGTGTTGCCTGTAGGATCGAGACCCTAGATTTGGAATTAGAAACAGGAAGACCTTAGGATAAAAAAATTCTATCTCATCTTGTTTCTATTTACAAAAAAAAGAGTTTACATTTTGAACTCCTTGTATTCTCTCCTACTTCCTCTTCAAATGTTTCCTTTTACTATAGATGACCCTACCCTGAAATCATCAACAAAGGATAGAAGATCAAAATGTGCCAGAAGTGTGAGACTGATACTCCATATATTTTCCTTGACTCAACATGAAGAACCACATTGAAGGCCAAACGAAGAACTTGGAGAAAGACTCAAAGGCAGCTTGCATAGCTCTAGAAGATGAATCAAGGAAGTAGAGAAGAAACTTGAAGAACACAAGCAAGTCATAGACAAGACCACCAATAATTCTAGTTTATAGAACCAATGATGTTGTGATAATCTAATGATCATACCAAATTGGGGTATGACCATACTAGATTATTAGTGTTTGACATAGTTTGCTAGATGTGATGAATGTTTGTTAGATGTTGTTTGTAAGATGAATTGCCTTGATCTACTATGTTTGGGTAGAAATCTTTTTTAGATCTATTCTATCTATTCTCATCTATGCTAAGACCTAAACCTGTCCTAAACCCCAAATAGATGCATCCTCAATGCCAGAATAATCACAACAACACTCAGATGGAGATAGCAATGCAACGGATGGCTAAAGTGCATACTGAAATAATGAGAGTGTTAACTCAGAATATGGTCAACCGTGATAGCAACGAGATACCTCCAGGGATGCAACAAGTACTGGATAATCATACTCGCATAGTACTGATACATCTCAAACATATCTATAATTTTTGATGCTCCATGCTTGTTTTTACACCATTTGCCTCGTGTTTCGTTACACTTCGTGGCGTTTTTATGCGATTTCCAGAACTAACATATTGACAAGATGCCAAAGTGCCAGTTCCCAGTTTTCTGCTGTTTTTGTGTTTTAGAAAAGCTACACAGGAAATATTCTCGGAATTAGACGAAACAAGTTCCTAAAGTCTTATTTTCCTGGAAGCTTCCAGAGATCCGAAGAGGCGAAGGAGAGGGGCCACAGGCCAGCCTCACACTAGGCCGGCACGGCCAAGGCCCTGGCCGTGCCGCCTAGGTGTGAGGAGGCCTGGGGCCACCCCTGACGACGCCCCTTCGCCTATAAGTAGCCTCCCGACAGAAAATCCTAAGGGAGTCGACAAAATTTCCAGAACAGTTCCGTAGCTCCGCCGCCGCAGCCGACGAATTTTGGGGGACAGAAGTCTCTGTTCCAGCACCCTGCCGGGACGGGGAAGTGCCCCCAGAGCCATCTCCATCGGTCTCCATCGCCGTCTCCATCGTCTCCATTGACCTCACCGCCATCTCCATCAACCTTGCTGTCTCCTATGATGAGGAGGGAGTAGTTCACCCCCGGGGCTAAGGGCTCTACCGGTAGCTATGTGGTTCACCTCTCTCTCCCATGATGTGATCTTTATATGATCATGAGCTTTGTATCATGTTGAATAAGTAGATGTTACTCTTTTTCATTATGTGTACTCTAGTGTGTTATTAAAGTAATCTATTCCTCCTGCCATGGTGTAACGGTGACAGTGCGTGCATCATGGTGGTACTTGGTCTAGGCTACGATTGTGATCTCTTATGGATTATGAGAATAATTATCACTATGATAGTATTGAAGTGATCTATTCCTCCTTTCATGGTGTAATGTTGACAGTGTGTGCACCGTGTTAGTACTTGGTCTAAGTTGCAATAATATTTATCTTGAGTTGTGATTTGATTTGGATATCTCTATGAGTGGTGTTTGTCAAGTACTTGATGAACTTTAAGGGGTGCTTCTGTAGCCACTACGCAATGATTAGTGTTATTCAATAGGAGAGTAATTCAGAGTACCATAGTGAAGATAAGTTATTTATTTGTTCAATCATGTTATATTTGTTGGGAGTGTGTCCACTAGTGAAAGTATGATCCCTAGGCCTTGTTTCCAAGCTTTGTACATTGTTTACCTGCTATTTTGTTACATGTTTGCTTGATGCCATTTTTATTCTAGATTATATTTACTACTTATAATCATCCATGCCACTTGTATTTCACTATCTCTTCGCCGAACTAGAGCACCTATACATCTGACAAGTGTGTTGGGGACACAAGAGACTTTCTGCATCGTAATTGCAGGGTTGCTTGAGAGGGATAGCTTTGACCTCTTCCTCCCTGAGTTCGATAAACCTTGGGTGATCCACTTAAGGGAAACTTGCCGCTGCTCTACAAACCTCTGCACTTGGAGGCCCAACACTGTCTACAAGAACAGAAGCGTGTGTAGACATCAAGCTCTTTTCTGGCGCCGTTGCCGGGGAGGTAAGGTAAAAGGTACTCGCATCCTCCTGTGTGAGTGCTCAAAGTTATTTCCTTTAGATTCTGCAATTACATCTTTTTGTTTCTTGTTTTATTTTCACTAGTTAGGCTTAATGGAAAACAAAGAGTTTTGTAGTCTTTTTCCTGAGTTTAGATATGAAGTGTTTGAAGAGAAAATTGAAAAAACTTTGGAGCTTAATTTGCATGCTAATAGTGTTGTTAGTATGAATGCTTTGAACACCGTTATTGCTAATGCTATAGAAAAGTCTAAGCTTGGGGAAGCTGGTTTTGTTAAGCATGATATTTTTAGTTCCCCAGCTTTAGTGGAGAAAGTTTGCTCTGATAATATTTTATCTTCCCTATATGATGTTCCTTCTTATGATGATATGTTTGAAGAATATGCTTTGAGAAATAGCTGTTCTCTAGCTTGTGATGATTCTAAACCTCTAGTTTATGATGGTTATGATGATGAGAATAATATTTTTAGTCCACCTACTATTGAGGAAGAAACAAGGTATGACTACAATATGCCTCCTATTTTTGATGATTATGGTGATGAGAATAATTATTCTATTGAATCTGCTCCTACTACTATTGTTCATATGGGGAGTATTACTTCTTTTATGCTTGTGGCTCATGATAGAGATCCTTTATGTGACAGTTATATTGTTAATTCTATTCATGATGCTACTGAAAGTTATTATGAGATAGGAAAACATGGTTTGATGGACCTCAACAATATTGAGTTTCCCCTCTTATGTTGCAATTCTTGAAGTTGTACTTGTTTTGCCTTCCTATGCTTTTTGCTTTGCGCTTTCATGACTTGTCTCTTTACAAGACTATTTTTTCATAGGAAGTGTTTTAGATTTAAATGTGTTCCATACTTGCTTTTTGATGCTCTCTTTTGCTTTAAGTTTCTATATGGCGCCTTTGCCTCAAGCTCTTATATGGCGCCCACATGAGCATCTTTGCAAATTACTGCGCCTAGCTCAAAGGCGTTAAAGAAAAGCACTCTTGGGAGATAACACATTGTTTTACTTTCAGTACTTTTTCTTTTATTTGAGTCTTGGAAGTTATTACTACTGTAGTAACCGCTCCTTATCCTTTTTATTTCGTTGTTGTGCCAAGAGAAGCCTCTAATTTGAGTAAGGTAAGATTTGGGGATGTTGCTGTCCTGAAACAGTTTTTGGTGCTGCACCGTAAAAATTCGTGAAAAATCTCTGTATATCTTTTGGACCTGCGATTTCTTGTGCATATGTCCCAGGTTATATCCAAACTTTCATTGTTTGAACACTTTTTGATTTTAGCAACATAAAACCCCTCAAAAATTCGACCTTTGTCAGCTGTTCTGTTTTGACAGATTTCTGCCAATATTTGTGTTTGCCGCTTTATCGCTTTCTTTTTGAGTTCTTTTGATCACGGAACTTTTGGAGAAGTTGCTACAGTAGTATATGCTTAATATGTGGTGGTTTTAGGTTGAGACCTGAAGCAAAAAAAGGGTTGATTCATTACTATGCTTACACTAATGTTGCTAATAGATTTGTGTTTAGTTTTGTATGAATGAAGTTTTCAAGTGTAGGGATCGGAGAGTGATGAGATGAGTTGAAGAATGGACAAAAGCTCAAGCTTGGGGATGCCCATGCATCACCCCAAGAAATATCCAAGAATTACAAGCGTCAAAGCTTGGGGATGCCCCCGAGGCACCCCTTCTTCATCAGCAAAAATCAGGTCACCTTTCAAGACACTATATTTTTATTGCTTCATGCATTATGCATTTTTCTTGGAGCGTCAGTTGTTTTTGTTTTCAGTTTTCCTTTGCTTTGTTTGCTGCAATAAATGGTTAGATCACATCATGTTTATTTTGGAGGAGATGAACTCACTTTTATAAATTTGCCAAGAACACTCTAGTTTTCACTCTTATCGTTCGATGAGTGTTCTCTTTTTCTGCTACTGCGTTTAGCTTGCATTTTTTGCCTTGATTTTTGTTCAGATCTTGTTATATATTTTTATCAAGGTGTATTTTGCCTCTGATCTATATTAGTTTTCATCAAAAGAGGTGTTTATAAAAAGTTTGAATGGTGTTGGAAAAGAGAAAAAGCTTTATGCAAAAAAGTGGTACAAGAAGGAGCTTGTGTAGACTGTGGCTTAGGCTTTTGCATGTCATGCTTGATGTCATTTTGATAGTATGCTTAGTGGTTTTGCTGTAGCATGACTTGTCTCAAATAACTGAGATTGCTTAATGAGCCTTTGAAAAATCATGCGTTGTTTTTATTATATGGAAGCATTTATTTGGTTTTCTCCTTTGATGCTTTATTTGGGTTGACTTGGCGCATGCTCACACATGTTAGACTCATAAAAAGTCGCCAATAGCCTCTATGATCATTTAGTTTTTGACTTTTGATGCCATCTTATGCTTCTTTTAATGTTGCTTTGTCGCTTTGCATGATTATGGCCGTTATTGCTCTCTTAGTTGGTCGCTCCCAGTCTTTTGCTAGCCCTCATTTTGTATTGAGTATGAGCTCTACTCGTGCATCCAACTCCTAAAAACCAAGTTTGCCATTGTGTCCACTATAAATTCCTATGCATGGTATTTGTAAGCCATTCCAAGTAAATTTGCATGTGCTACCTTTCAAAAACCTTCAAAACACTTCTCGTTGTGTGATACTGTTTTCAGCTCATGGGGACGTAGTGGTCGGATTTGCTATCTTCCATATTGCTTATTCCAAAAAAATAAGGGAAAAAAGAAAAGAAAAAAGGCACTCCTCCATGGAATGTGAATGTTGGTGGGCACCCGATGAATCGGTTAGCCATGGTTTGTGAAAGAAAAAAAGGTGGGGAGGAGTGCCAAGCTTTATAAAAGAGCAGAAAAGTGCCAATCTCTCTCTCAAAAACTTGCTTCATTTTTGTATGGAAGATAGTAAGAACCCCATTGCCAGTCGTTGACAAAGACAACCACCTCTCAAAACCAATTTTTATCTCTCTATTTTACAAATAAAAAGCTCTAGCACATGTTTAATCACTGCTTCCCTCTACGAAGGGCCTTTCTTTTACTTTTTATGTTGAGTCACCACCTTCTACCTTTATGCACCATTAAGAGAGCATAGTTGTCATTCTGAGTATAATGTGCATTGTCCCAAAGTTTTCATTGATTTATTCATATTGTTGGTTTCACTTGTTCCTAAATTATTTGTATCTAGTTGCCCTCTTAAACTTGAAGGTGTCCTATGCATTTATGTTTTACTCTCTCATTAAGGACAAGCTGAAAACCATTTGTATGTTTTCCTTATGATTTGAACACACGTTTGACTTTCATTGTTTCATTTTTATGATCTTTTGTTTGTGTTCCTTTTCATGTTTATAACATGGTTGCTAAGTTTCTTCTATCAAGAGTATGTCTTTCATGACCATGTTTTAAGTTCTTTTGATCCTAGCTCACAATGCTTACATATATGATCAAGATTGTGTAGGTGCATGTCACCTCAAAAATTATTTCTTTTATTATCACTTACCTACTCGAGGATGAGCAGGAGTTAAGCTTGGGGATGCTGATACGTCTCAAACGTATCTATAATTTTTGATGCTCCATGCTTGTTTTTACACCATTTGCCTTGTGTTTCGTTACACTTCATGGTGTTTTTATGCGATTTCCGGAACTAACATATTGACAAGATGCCACAGTGCCAGTTCCCTATTTTCTGCTGTTTTTGTGTTTCAGAAAAGCTACACAGGAAATATTCTCGGAATTGGACGAAACAAGTTCCTGAAGTCTTATTTTCCCCGGAAGCTTCCAGAGATCCGAAGAGGCGAAGGAGAGGGGCCACAGGCCAGCCTCACACTAGGCCAGCATGGCCCAGGCCCTGGCCGCGCCGCCTAGGTTTGAGGAGGCCTAGGTCCACCCCTGACGATGCCCCTTCGCCTATAAGTAGCCTCCCGGCGGAAAACCCTAAGGGAGTCAGCGAAATTTCCAGAATAGTTCCGTAGCTCCGCCGCCGCCACCGACGAATTTTGGGGGACAGAAGTCTCTATTTCGGCACCCTGCTGGGATGGGGAAGTGCCCCCGGAGCCATCTCCATCGGTCTCCATCGCCGTCTCCGCCATCTCCATCGACCTCACCGCCATCTCCATCAACCTTGCTGTCTCCTATGATGAGGAGGGAGTAGTTCACCCCCAGGGCTAAGGGCTCTACCGGTAGCTATGTGGTTCACCTCTCTCTCCCATGATGTGATCTTTATGTGATCGTGAGCTTTGTATCATGTTGAATAAGTAGATGTTACTCTTCTTCATTATGTGTACTCTAGTGTGTTATTAAAGTAATCTATTCCTCCTGCCATGGTGTAACGGTGACAGTGCATGCATCATGGTGGTACTTGGTCTAGGCTACGATTGTGATCTCTTATGGATTATGAGAATAATTATCACTATGATAGTATTGAAGTGATCTATTCCTCCTTTCATGGTGTAATGTTGACAGTGTGTTCACCGTGTTAGTACTTGGTCTAAGTTGCAATAATATTTTATCTTGAGTTGTGATTTGATTTGGATATCTCTATGAGTGGTGTTTGTCAAGTACTTGATGAACTTTAAGGGGTGCTTCTGTAGCCACTACGCAATGATTAGTGTTATTCAATAGGAGAGTAATTCAGAGTACCATAGTGAAGATAAGTTATTTATTTGTTCAATCATGTTATATTTGTTGGGAGTGTGTACGCTAGTGAAAGTATGATCCCTAGGCCTTGTTTCCAAGCTTTGTACACCGTTTACCTGCTGTTTTGTTACATGTTTGCTTGCTGCCATTTTTATTCCAGATTGTATTTACTACTTATAATCATCCATACCACTTGTATTTCACTATCTCTTCGCCGAACTAGTGCACCTATACATCTGACAAGTGTATTGGGTGTGTTGGGCACACAAGAGACTTTCTGCATCGTAATTGCAGGGTTGCTTGAGAGGGATAGCTTTGACCTCTTCCTCCCTGAGTTCGATAAACCTTGGGTGATCCACTTAAGGGAAACTTGCTGCTGCTCTACAAACCTCTGCACTTGGAGGCCCAACACTGTCTACAAGAACAGAAGCGTGTGTAGACATCAAGTACAAATGATGTCCCATATTTTGGCTAACACCAACAACAACCTGCCACGAAAGGATTATGGTGGCAAGGAACCAAGAGAAGATATTGAGATGACACTGCAAGCCTATAAGAGATGTGGAGAAATAGGGCACACGTCTAAGGACTATCATGAACAGTGTCCTTACTGTGATACGAGTCACCCAATTGGAGAATGTCCCATTACCCAAGTTACTTGTTTTCTATGCGAAGGAATGTCCAGAACCAAACATGCAAAGGGGAACAAATCTGGTCATTTGTTAGAAATGCAACCAAAAGGGACACTATGCAAGGAGATGCGAAGAGGAAAGCACTTCAAGACTTCAGAAAATGGGATAACTGAAGAGGTCGTCAATACAAGGAGAAGACACAACGACGTGTAGCCAACTGGGAAGAATTTGAATGCAACTATTGCCTTGTAATAAATATTGTAAGGACTTGTAAGAGATAAGGACAACCATGTTGAATGGATTTTATTCTTCTAATGAAATGGCAAACCAAAGGTTATGTAACTCAAGAGTTATCGCTATATGACAGAGTATGCAAACCCCTAGCTAAGGAACGATAGATTTGTTTTAAAATTTTGATTTGGGAACATAGGTTTTCATTTCAAGAAAATTTTGTCAAAGCTAGTGAGGTTGACCTAGAGTTAGAATACGAGTTTAACAAACCATGTATGAAGTAATGATTTGGGTGCAGGATGGATTGATCACCATTCCTACTACTCTTATTATTCTCTCTCATAATGTTGGCTTTGCGAACCAAGAGAGACATACCTACAAGAGAGACGATGTTGTTAAACCTTAACCTTAGGAGGATAAGATGTTACACCCTTTATATTGAGCCAGTGTGGCCAAAACATAGATTTTTGGTGAGTATGAATCACAAGCTTACCATTGAAGAAGACACGTGATGGTAGGAGTCCTATCAATTTGAAGAACTCCATTTGACCCCAAAAGTACTCACCAAGGAAGCAACCACAAGATAAAAGAAATTTCAAGGATGTCAGCGAAGAGGATGAAGTGAAGACAGAAGATCACTTTAACATGGTCCTCTGATTGACCCAAAGAGTGACCCTTCAGTGTCCAAAGTAGTTCAACAAACTACATTGCTGGATAGAAGCTCCACAATGGAGCAAAGTTATACTCAAGCCTATTTGAGAAATATTGGAAACCCAAGTTTGTGAATAGACACACACCTATTGGAAATGAAGAGATAATCTAACTACAGGTTCAAAAGATGACCCAGTGCCAAGACAAATTCCAAGTGTGCTTACTTTGAATGAAAGGCCTAAACCACCTACAAAAGTCTCTTTTAAGGGTGGTAGCCACCTAGGTACCCCAAACCCTTCTACCTTTCTAGCTTCTTCAAATCTCGGGGACGAGATTTCTTTTAAGGGTGGTGGTCTCTAACATCCCAAGTTTTTATCAAATTTTAGAATAAAAAAAAGAAAAGAAGAGGGCAGCAGCCACCTGGGCTGTGCCCAGGGCCCAAACCAGCCGAGCCACCCTGGGAAGGCAGCCCAGGCCCGCTACCCTCTCTCTCACTGTCGGGTGGGACCCGCATGTCAGCTCCTTCTTCTTCCCTGATTTCTCTCTTTTCTCTCTGGTTTCGGAAACTGCCGGCGATTACTCTCTCCAGTAACACCCCCGCCTCTTAAAAACCCTTCCCAATCAAGCCCCTTCTCCCCCGCTCCCATCTCCCTCTAGATTTCAAACTGGAGACGTCGCCATCGGAGAGGAATTCCTTGCCGTAATTCATGCAGTCCGCCATTGATTTTCGTCGGTAATGATGTGGTGGAGCAGCCCGCACTCCCTCTCTTGCTTCCCTCTCTTCCTCTCCCTCGTGCGCTCCCTCTGACCGACGGCCGGACGTTTTCCCTCTGCAGAACCTCGCCGTATATGAGCTCCCGAAGCACCAAGGCCTCCGCCCAACTCTAGCCGCCCCTCGAGCATGTTGCAGGAAGAAATTGAAGATGCTGACCAACTTTTCGAGCTCTCCGACCCCTTCTGCATCGCGTCCGCGTCTCCCTCGCCGTCGCTGAACACCGGAGCAAGCTCGCCGTCGACCTTCTGGACGTCCTCGCCGGACTTCGTCTCGCTTGTGAGCCATCTTCTTCTTTTTCTTTTCTGCCTCTCCGATCTGAATCCAACAGCTCAGATTAGAAGCCGATACCAAAACGGTATTGACCAATAGCTGCAGGCCACGTCGACCAGCCTAGTCAGCCCCGGGTCAAATGGGTCAAACTCGTTTGAATTCAAATTTTCAAATTCCAGTTTCTGTACTAATCTTGTAAAATCGTTATAAAATAAAATACTTGGCCAAAAATTGCAAATTAGGTATCCCTGGAATCCTTGCAAAGTGTAGAACACAACTATGTAGAGAAACCACAGAGGTACAGTACAAAGTTTTGAAGTGAAAAATAAAATAGCAAAATGACTTACAAACACCATAAAATTCATAACTTTTATTCTGTAGATCCAATTGCTACAAATTTGTAGTCTATGGATTCCTTGGAACATGTAGAACTCTCTGGAACCAAAAAATTTCAAACTTGAAACATGCACAAACTTGCTACTGTTAAATTTAACCAAATCACTAATTTGATCATCATTTGAATTCTGAAAATGATTTTGGAGTGAAACCACTTGCAGTAGCTTTGTGTTACTGTCTCCAATCCATTAGGATCACTATCCAAAATTATTGAAACCCCTTGCAAATATTCAAATTCAATTATGAGAATTTGAGTATTTTCATTATAGAATTAATTCTATAATTCTTTTCAATATGATCCCTTCTACAAAAGTGAATCATATGATCATATCTATCAATCCATATCAAGGTTCATCTTGATCATCACCCAACATCATGCCATCTTATTCATGTGGACCTAGTTCATAACATTCAATTTACAATTGAGTAAATTAAATAAGTTGTGATGCTTCTTATTTAGACTCTCCTTTGATATTGGGGTGATATACTCTACCCTATGCCACACATATCATAAACTATTCAAAACAAATACTATTCTTGAACTATAAACAAAACTGGTTTGAATTCTTCAAATGAGAATTTAAACATTGATGGTCAAATCTTGAGAAGTCAACCCTAGTTCAAGTCAATCTTTTGTCCAATCAAATCTTGTGGCCAAGAAGCCACCATCATTCAAAATAACATCCAAACATATTCAACCCCATTCCAACTTGACCATATGGGTCTATATTGAACTATTCAATTCACAGAAAAGTTAATTGAGTAATTCAATGTATCACCAATACATACCCAAGCCTATGTGTAACCTATACTATTATGAATAAGTGTTGTCACACTTTATTTAGTAGTGTTTTGTTGCACCATTCTATACTTATGTGAATCTATGCACATGAGTCATCTCTAAACTCTAACCATCCTTATACCAAGCATAAGGTTCTACCCCTTCATTGTAATCTTGGAGGACCAATCCTTTCCAACCATTACACCTTGCCATCCAAACTCTCAATCCATATCTTGTAAGCCAAGCTTCTAGCCATATCTCTCCCATCACAGAAATCATAAGAACTTTAAAATGTTAAACCAATCCTTTTTTGCTTGTCTTGCTTGATTTGTTGCTTTTGGTGTGGTGTGTTTACTTTGTGTATCTCTATATTATAGATTGGTTTGGAGAGCCATACATTTTGTTGAGAGAAGAGAAAGGAGTTTAAGCTTCAAAAGGCAAGTGACACACATGTTCTCCTACCCATTTTACTATATGCATTAGTGTTTTATAAGTAGTATGCATGATAGGTTGGTTTTTCAAGTGGATTATGAAATGCTTAGATCCTAATAGTGTGTAGCCATCCTTTAAACCCCACTTGCTAGGATTGCAAACTACTATGGAAAATGATGCCATGCCTAGTTATGAGTTGATATAGAATTAGTTTCAGGACCATGTGGTGGATTTAACCTCATGGGGTCATCATGGTGGATTTAACCTGGTGACTTTAGTGTTCATGGTGGATTTAACCATGTGCCCTTTCCTTCAAACATGTGGTGGATTTAACCTCATGGGATCACCATGGTGGATTTAACCTAGTGATTTTGGTGCTCATGGTGGAATTAACCATGTGCCCCATCAAAGTCTTTCAATGATTAAAAAGTTTTGATTTGGGTCTTAAGGTGAAAGTGCACAACCCCTGCAGGGTGTAAAACTAATCGATTAGCCGTGTCCCCACTTATGGACAATTTGAGTTCCTAGTCATGGATGTACGGAAGAGTCTCATCTACATTTTAGAATGAATAAAATTTGTTTAGAAACAATCTCAGGACCATTTGATGGATTTAATCTCATGGGGTCATCTTGGTGGATTTAACCAGGTGGCTTTGGTGCTCATGGTGGATTCAACCATGTGCCCCTTTCCTATAAACCATGTGGTGGATTTAACCTCATGGGGTCATCTTGGTGGATTTAACCAGGTGACTTGGGTGCCATGGTGGATTTAACCATGTGCCTCTTCAAAGTCTTTTAAAGAATAAAAGTTTGTTTTGAAAGATGATAGGATAAACTTGCTGTATGCAACTCAGCCAAAAGCTCCACTAGCCAAATATCATGTAGATAGCTCTTTCACAATAGCCACCAAATATGTGTCATTTGCCAGTACATCATTGTACTGACCCCCATTCGTGGGGCTAAATGTGCAGGTTTTTCAGAGAAGGAGTAAGTTGATACGATCTCGAGTCTACATTCCAACATGACTGCCTGTGGCACATGGTGAAGATGGAGGCTCACTGCTACCTTAGTTTCTGCTATGTTTGTGATGTGTTGAACTCTGTCCTTTGAGCTAGTCCATGTGACTAAGCTGGTTTGTAAGTTTAAAGACTTATGTATCTGGATCTACGATGTAAACTTTGATACTTTGCAATGAATACTTTATTTTGTTCTGTGGTGCTATCAGTGATACAGGGAATAGCACTTAACACAGGTGTTCCACCTTAATCCAAAGGTGGGGTGTTACATTCAAGCATACAGAAAAAGATAGCTAAGTGGTATTCAGCTTGTCATTCATGGAGTAGCAAAAAACAAATGCATAGGACACCTTCAAGTTTAAGAGGGTGACTAGATACAAATAATTTAAGAACAAGCAAAACCATAATCATGAATCAATCAATAATAAATTTTGAGACTATGCACATTATACTCAGAATGACAACTATGCTATCTTAGACGGTGCATAAAGGTAGAAGGTGAAGACTCAACATAAAAGAAAAAAAGGCCCTTCGTAGAGGGAAGTAGTGATTGTGAGTTTTTATAAACCTTCCAAAAATTATGATACTTACTAGCTTTGAGCTCTCATTGCCCCCATCATAGGCATCTTGAATGGTTAAGGTTAATGCGAGTACAAATATGAAGCATATGCGTGTCAAACCATAAGTTGCAAATCTCATGCTACTCAACTTACGTCCCAAGCAAGTTCTTGTCATTGTAAGCATACATGTATCATCGAGAACTCCAACGGGGTACCTCTTGCCTGATGACATGGAAACAAGCCCACATCAAAATGACAAGACAAACAAACAATGGACACCTCGACATCTCTTTTATTTACCATTGGGTATAGCTTTTTATTTTGAGATGCGTCATCGAATGTCCACTATGGGTGACGAGGGTTAACTCGACAAATATCCAATATGAAGGACTTAGGATTGGGGGAATAGGGCGTCGGATGAACTCGAAGGTAAAATCAGTCAAACAAGGTGTGTACAGAAATTAAATATAGGGTGAACTTTGGCTTACTCTCAATCTGTCCCTCACCGTCCTCTCCTGGCCCCTATATATAGGTGGCCAGGTCTCAAGAATCGGGAGGGGTCCGACACGGATTACAATATCGACATACGACATGAACTCGTATCTCGACTAGTATTACACTTGGGCCTAGCTTAATGGGCCTAAGGGGTACTCAACCGACGGGCTCTATTATCTATACCCTTGTCAATGGGCATGCTGTAAATTTCCACCACGAATGATGCATGGCTTAGATTAGCGGCCCATGCGTTTCTCTAACACATATACAAACTCTATGAGCTCACAAGTTTCCAACTTATTTCACATCGCTAAGTATCCATAAACAAAATATCATGATATCAACTAAATAAGAGTAAGTGCAATGTTGAAAGCGTGCCCCATGATAGCATGGCTGAGCTAACTCCCAACTTACAACTTGCAAGCATAACATCAACATAAGAGAGCCACAATGGTCAAGTTTATTAAGTGCAAGAAAGTAAATGTGCCCTCAGGTTTGTGAGAGCTTTACTGACTAATTTTCATATAACAAAAAAGTTTAATTTGGAAGATAGATAAAAGCAAGATGAATGTACTTTGAATAGCAAATTGCTAATAGGTAGATATGATGGACACATTGGAAAACTTTTGGTTTTTGGGAGTTGGATGCACGGGAAGTATTCCCTCTCAGTACAAATGAAGGCTAGCAAAAGACTGGGAGCGACCAACTAAGAGAGCAATAATGGCCATAATCATGCATAGCGAAAAAACATTATTAACCAAAGCATAAAGTGGTATCACAAGTCAAAAACCAAATGATCATAGAGGCTAGAGGCGACTTGTTAAAGTCAAACATGGTGTAAGCATGCGCCAAGTCAACCCAAATAAAGCATCAAAGGAGAAAACCACAATAATATGCTCCTATATAATAAAAACAACACATGATTCTTTCAAAGGCACATTAAGCAATCTCAGTCATTTGAGACAAGTCATGCTACAGCAAAAACTACTAAGCATAATATCAAAATAACATCAAGCAGGACATGCAAAAGTCTAAGCCACAGTCTAAACAAACTCCCATTTGTACCACTATAGGCATGAAACTTTTTTCTCTTTTTCAACACCAATCAACCTTTTTGAAACAACTCTTAAAGATGAAAACCAACATAGACCAGAGGTCTAAATACACCTTGATACAAAGAAATAACAAGATCTGAACAAAAATCAAGGCGAAAAATGAAAGCTAAATGCAGTACTAGAAAAAGAGAACACTTATTGAACGAAAAGAGTGAAAACTAGAGTGTTCTTGACAATAAAAAATGGAGTGCATCTTCTCCAAAAGTAATATGTTGGGGTCCAACCATTTATTGCAGCAAACAAAACAAAATAAAACTGAAAGCGAAAGTAAAGACGCTCCAAGAAAAAATGTATAGTATACGAAGCAATAAAAATATAGTGCCTTGAAAGGTGACCTTATTTTTGCCGATGAAGAAGGTGTGCCTCAGGGCATCCCCAAGCTTTGACCCTTGTACCTCTTGTATATTTATTGGGGTGACATGGGCATCCCTAAGCTTGAGCTTTTGTCCATACTTCATCTCATCTCATCATACTCCTTTCCCTACACTTGAAAACTTCCTTCATACAAAACTTCACACAATTCTATTAGCAACATTAGTATAAGCACGATAGTAAATATACTCTTTTGGTTCAGTTTCAACTCAAGTATAACACCCATTAAAGCATAATCTACTTTAGCAACTCTCTCAAAAGTTCCGTGATCAGAAGAACTCAAAAAGAAAGTGATCGAGAGGCAAATACAAATAGTGGCAGAAATCTATCAAAACAGAATAGCTGGTAAAGATCGAATTTTTTTGAAAATCTTCTGTTGCTCAAATTGAAATGTGCAAAACTAATGAAAGTTAGGCAACATCCTGGGCCATGTGCACAATAAATCACAGATCAAAAAGATGTTCTAAGAATTTTTTTCAAATTTTTACAGTGCAGTGCAGAAATCTGTTTTAGGACAACAACTTCCCCAAATCTTACCTTCCTCCAATTAGAGGTTCTTCTTGGCACAAAAATGAAATAAAAATGATAAGGAGAGGTCATTACAGTATTAATAACTTCCAAGACTCAACAAAAATAAAAAGTACTGAAAAGAAAACATTGGGTTATCTCCCAAGAGTGCTTTTCTTCAACGCCTTTGAGCTAGGCGCAGAAAGTGGAAATCAAGTAATTTCAAGCGATGAAGCATCAAGTTTATAATTTGCTAAGAATAGAGTCAAAAAGTAATTTCTTTCGCTTTCTAGGGAAGTGTTCCATACCTTTCTTGAGTGGGAATTGATATTTAATAGTGCCGTCCTTCATATCAATAATGGCACCAACAGTTCTAAGAAAAGGTCTTCCAAAATAATAGGACAAGAAGCATTGCATTCAACATCCAAAACAAGGAAATCAACAAGAACAAGGTTATTGTTAACCATAATAAGAACATCATTAATCCTTCCCAAAGGTTTCTTCTTAGAAACATCAGCAAGAGGAACATCAAAATAACAATTTTCAAGCGGTGGTAAACCAAGCATATCATAAATCTTTCTAGGCATGATAGAAATGCTTGCACCAAAATAACATAAAGCATGATAATCAAAATCATTCACATTTATATCAAAGATGGGCTCCCAACCATCTTCTAACTTTTTGGGAATGGAAACCTTTTTTTTCACCTTTTCCTCCCTAATTTGCATGAGAGCATTCGTAATATGCTTTGTAAAAGCAACATTCATAGAACTAGCATTTGGACTTAAAGCAAGATTTTTCAAGAACAAAATTACTTTAGAAATATTGCAACCATCAACATCAAAATCATTAAAGGTAGTAGAGCTATTGTCTCCCATACTCCGAAAAATTTCAGCACTTTTATTAGAAAAAGTTTCTGCAGCTTTAGGCTTTTTAACACAAGGAGTAGGAATTTTTTCTGCACCAATCAAAGTAAGAGGATTGCTAGCATTTGAAATAACATCACTAGTGGTGGTAATAGTACAAGCCTTCATATTTATAGCCATCTCCTCTTCTCTTTCCCACCTAGTATGCAATTCTGCTGACATCCTAACATTATCATCAATTCTAACTTGAATGGCATTAGTAACAGCAAGGGGATCAGGTTTAGCAGCCATTCTATTAATCAAAGAAGATTGTGCATCAAACAAGGATGAAATACTAGTTTCAGCTTTAGAAACCTTAACTTGCAACTCAGGAATTTCCCTATTCAAATTCTCAAGTTGATGACTAATAGTCTTCAACAAGGCAGATTGTTCCTCCATGGTTTTGGTAAACAACTTGTTCTGCTCATATTGCATTTGCATAAAATTCTTAGTAGCCCTTTCAACTTATAAAATCCTTTCTTCACTAGGCATTTTAGGTCTACCAAGATAGCCATTATCACTACTAGAAGGATATGGCATATAATTATTGCTAGCAAAATTGTTCCTATAAGCACTATTGTTGAAATTATTATTTCTATTGAAGTTCACATAAACATGATCTTCTTGAGCAACCAAAGAGGCCAAAGGAACATTATTAGGATCAACATGAGCTCTATCATTAACAAGCATAGCCATAATAGTATCAATCTTATCACTCAAGGAAGAGGTTTCTTCAGCAGAATTTACCTTCTTACCTTGTGGAGCTCTCTCGGTGTGCCACTCAGAATAATTTACCATCATATTATTAAGAAGCTTTGTTGCGGTGCCCAAGGTGATGGACATAAAAGTACCTCCAGTAGCTGAATCCAAGAGATTTCTTGAAGAAAAATGTAGTCCTGCATAAAAGGTTTGGATAATCATCCAAGTAGTCAGTCCAAGAGTGGGACAATTCTTTATCAAAGATTTCATTCTTTCCCAAGCTTGAGCAGCATGTTCATTATCAAACTGTCTAAACTTCAAAATCACACTTCTCAAAGCTATAATCTTAGCTGGAGGATAATATTTTCCAATAAAAGCATCCTTACACTTAACCCAAGAATCAATACTATTTCTAGGCAAAGATAGCAACCAATCCTTAGCTCTTCCTCTTAAAGAGAAAGGAAACAACTCAAGCTTAATAATATCACCATCTACATCCTTATACTTTCGCATCTTACATAGCTCAACAAAATTGTTGAGATGAGTTACAGCATCATCAGTACTAGCACCAAAAATAGCTCTTTCATAACAAGATTCAACAAAACATGTTTAATCTCATAAAAAATTGCCTCAGGAGCAGGTGGCGCAATAGGAGTGCAGATAAAATCATTGTTGTTTGTGCTAGTAAAGTCACACAACTTGGTGTTCTCAGGAATACCCATTCTAGCAAAACTAACAGCAGACAAACAAAAATAACAACTATAAAGGAACTAATTTTTTGTATTTTTGATAAAAAAGGTGCAAGCAAAAATAAAGTAAAGAAAATAAGCAAAACAAGAACAAAGTAAAAGATTGGAAGCGAGAGATTCCCCTTGCAGAATTCCTCTTTCTCCTCGGCAACGGCGCCAGAACAATTGCTTGATAGTGCGTGTTAGGCATCCAGATGGGAACCCCAAGAGGAAGGTATGATGACCATAGCAGCAGGTCTTCCCTCAGTATGAAACTAAGGTTTATCGAACCAGTAGGAGAAAAAACCAACTTTCGAAGGTTGATGCTCACTGGCTTGGCGACAGCTCTAGACAATTTATATATGGCGCCTTATCTAGGGCGTAGCTTTGCACCAGCAGCAATATAGAACCTGCACACAACACAACCAAAGTACTTTGCCCCAACTTGCAGTGAGGTTGTCAATCTCACCGGTTTGTTGTAAACAAAGGATTAAACGTATTGTGTGTTAAAAGATAGTAGTTTGCGAGAAAGTAAATAATCCGAGTAAATAGTAAGGGATTTCTATTTTCGTGCCCTTAGGTCATTAGTTGTACTCAGTTTTCCCCAGCCGCTTAGTTTTTCCTCAGTTTTCCCCTCGCTCTAGTTTGAAACCCCTCGCGGTCGCTCGGACGGGAGGGTTGCGGTCTGGTCAGAGGCCTTGACCGTTACCGGTGACGGCTAGGGAGCCGCGGTGATTGTGGATTGACCGATGCTTTTGAATGGTGCTGACGGGTAGGGTCAGGAGACACGTCGGAGCAGCCATCCATCGCTGACGTGTGGGCTGTTTTATTTCCTGATTGTATACGCGGTGCTGCCAATGACAAATGGGGCCGCTCTATAGGGCTGCCGCAGCCAATGACCAGTGGGGTCGTGTATTTTTTAGGAAAAGACATATATTGCCGCTCTGTGGGGCTGCCGCAGCCAATGACCAGTGGGGTCGTCTATTTATTTAGAGAAAATCATATATTGCCACTCTGTGGGGGCCTCCGCAGCCAATGACCGCTGGGGTCGTCTATTTATTTAGAGAAAATCATATAGAGCCGCTCTGTGGGGCCGCCTCAGCCAATGACCGCTGGGGTCGCCCTTAGTGAAAAGGCATATATCCCTGCTTTTAGTTAGAGAGAAGCAACAAGTTCGCTAATTAATTTTTCTTAAGCTAGACCCAGCAGGTGACTATTTTCGCAGCTTAATCTAAAGTGAATCTTGTGCTAAACATGGCTGGAACCTAGTGTTGTGCATCTCATTAGTCATCGGAGAACCGCTGGCAGCTCGTCCCCCACCCTCGGACGGAGCAGCCATCGCCAGCGCCTCGTCGCGCCGCCGGCTCTGTTCCCCGGCGGCGTCGGACGGACTGTGGCGCTGCACGTCAACCACGGCTCCAGCACTAGTTTCGTCCGCACGCATTGTACCCACCGCAGGAAAGTCCGCTGCAAGCAGATCCGCCGCCCACGACGACCGGGATTTGCTCCGCCGCAAGAAGATCCGCCGCCCACGACGACCTCCGCTTCCGCCTCCCCCGGCCCCTAATCGATTCGGTTCCCGTAATTTATTTAGAGTTTGCAAGTGCGAAATAGTCCTCAATGTCTGGTCGTAGCGGGTACACCGGCGAGGGTGGGGATTCGATCATGTCGTGGCCACGTTCTACTTCTCCTACCTCGTCGGAAGTGCAGGTATCTAGCTTCTGCTCTCTGTACTACCGTTGAATTTGAAGTGCCGCCATGCCCTGTTGGACTGATTTCAGTTGTTCTTTTTTCCATTATTGTTACAGTTCGCCAGGCAAGCCGATGATCCATGGTACATTGCATATCAAGATGAATCAACCCAGTGGTGTAGCCAGAGGATGGATTTGGAGGAGAAGGTGGCCAATTTAGATGATGAATTGGCCCGTAAAAACCTGATGATATTCGAGCTGAAGCGTACTATGGAGGAAGAAAAGAAGAATTCAGAGCTTATTCGCAAGGAGAAGTTGATACTTGAGACAGATCTTGCCGTATTTGATCAAGTGGTAGAAAATCTAGAACATGAACTTCAAGTGATGGGAGAGGCGAAAAGTAGATTCATCTGGGCAGTTTTATTAGGTGTCATCCCTGTCCTAGCAGTTATGTGGTTGTGGTAGATGATTTAGATAGTATAGAATTGTTATTCAGTAGATGGCTCTATCCACTGTATTTTGGTGTGGCTCTAACCACTGTATTTTGTCGTACAATTTCCTAGTTGTGCTAAGTAATGCGCGCGATAATTTTCATGCATGAACTCTTATAAAAGTGAATGGATCCCAAAAGTGAAAGCATGTACCAGCCTAGGATAGAATTCAAATCATACATTCGGATGTACAGGGACACATCGAGAAAGTGGAGAAGCTTTTTTTGACACAGAGGTAGTAGTTCGAACAATTTTATCCCAAATTGAAATTGAAAAATACAAATTTATCATAATTTATCCCAATTTGCGGCGTCGAACACGGCCGCGCACCGATGGGCTAGAAGGGCCTGGACGATGGGCGGCTGAGGGGGCTAGATCTGCGCCATCCGCAAACTCGGACATGGAGGAGGGCTGGATCTGCGCCGTCCCAGCGATGTTGTGGATGATGGCTTCAAGACGATCGGCAGGCTCCGACATTGAAGGCTGGATCTGCGCCGTCGCAACGATGTTGTGGATGATGGCTTCAAGACGATCGGCAGGCTCCGACATTGAAGGCTGGATCTGCGCCGTCGCAGCAATGTTGTAGGCGATGGCTTCAATCGTCTTGGCATCGGTGAGCACTGTCGGTTAGATCCACGCCGTCTTGGTGTCCATCAGCAACAGATCTGAGAAGATAAACGAAAGTGAGACAGAGAGAGACATTTCAACTATTTCTGAGGGTTAGATCCGCGCCGCCGCACGGTTAGATCCGCGCCGCCGCACGCACGCACGCTGCAGATCCGCGCCGCCGCACGGTTAGATCCGCGCCGCCGCACGCACGCACGCACACACGCTGCAGATCCGCGCCGCCGCACGGTTAGATCCGCGCCGCCGCACGCACGCACGCACGCTGCAGATCCGCGCCGCCGCACGGTTAGATCCGCGCCGCCGCACGCACGCACGCACGCACGCTGCAGATCCGCGCCGCCGCACGGTTAGATCCGCGCCGCCGCACGCACGCACGCTGCAGATCCGCGCCGCCGCCGCACGCACCCACGCTGCAGATCCGCGCCGCCGCACGGTTAGATCCGCGCCGCCGCGACCGCCAGAGTAAGAGAGGAAGATGCGACTGGAATATGCGACTGCCAGGGTTGGTAGGTATGTGCTCTGCAGATCCGCGCCGCCGCGACCGCCAGGGTTGACAGGCCGTCCGATCATAAATGATCCAACGGTGCAAGCGTGCGTTGAGCTATCAACCAACCAAGATTCGTGTGAAATACATCTCGACCAATCAGAGATCAGCCAGTGAGTACAAGGGAGGAAAACTGAGTAGAACTAAGAGGGGGGAAAAGTGAGGAAATGTTTATCGGAAGGGCAAAACTGAGTAGGACTGAATAAAACAAGTGGACGCGGAGGGGGAAAACTGAGTAAAACTAAGTAAAACAGGGGCACCCAAATAATAAAGGGAGTAAGGGAAATTGAAGCTTTTGGCATAAAAATTGTTAGATTGTGTTATTTGAACAATTTAGTACATTTTGGGCGACGTGATATTGTTTGCAATTCAAAGATACACAAGTGTGACGAATTTGGACTCATTTGGACAAAGTTTGTAAGCATTGTGGGCATTTGGGAGGTGTGTTGAGTAGAAAGCCCTGCATCTTCATAGCTAGTAGCTCATGGACTAGGAAGTGGTTTTGGGAAAGGGAAACTTCATATCTCTATATTTCCTTTTCCATTATTATTTCTCTAGGTTGTAGGTAACATAACAAGACTCCATGGGAAGGTTCCACCATGTTTTGAATTATTATGAATTAAAATAAACCCAAAACTATATTTTTTGAGTTTAGTCACTAAGAGGGGGAAAAGTGAGGAAACCTCAAGCGATGAACTATAGCTAGTAGCTCATGGACTAGGAACTTATTCAAGCAAATAACACATATATTCCCTACATTATTGTGATTATTCAATACAAAGGGATCCCCAACACAAATTGTTCATACAAATTCAAATTAATTGTTCAAAATAAAATCTTTCTCTTGCTCCTGGTGTGACTCGCTGGGTCCACCACCTTACTCCGGGTAACCCTACCAGGTATATTACCGGTGTCTACCTTCCTTTTGCCATCTTTCTTGTTCTTCTTCTTCTTCTCTTCGGGTTGTGCCAAGACCATCTGTTCTTCTAATACATTTTCTTCAAATGCTTCAAGCAGCTGTCGATCCATTGCTTCCAAGGCCTCTCGATCCATCTGTTCCCTCTGCTCTCGATCCATCGGTTCTAGCAGCTCTCGATCCATCTGTTCCCTCTGCTCTCGATCCATCGGTTCTACCAGCTCTCGATCCATCTGTTCCCTCTGCTCTTGATCCATCGGTTCAAGCAGCTCTCGATCCATCTGTTCCCTCTGCTCTCGATCCATCAGTTCAAGCAGCTCTCGATCCATCGGTTCAATCTGCTCTGGATCCATGGGTTCAAGCAGCTCATGATCCATTGCTTCAATCTCCTCATGATCCATTGCTTCAATCTCCTCATGATCCATTGCTTCAATCTCCTCTGCATTTGCTGCTCCCGCCTGATCTTCCATTCCAAAAGCTGGGTCAACTGGATTTTTACAAAGCCTAGCAATGTATCCAGGGATTCCACAACGTTTGCACTTACGTCGTCGAATCGGTGGACCACCCTCGGCACTAGCTCTGATCCTATTCTTCCTCGGCCTACCTGCCGGTCTAGTCAAAACTGGAGAGTACAGTTTGAAGCCTGGATCGACTTTCATCCATTGGTCTTTTCCCAACAAGGTAGGAACATTCATAGCATATGCAGCCCTAAATTTGGCAACAGAGAAATACTCTGACACATACTGATCAACTTCACCTTCTGCACCCGCTATAACACACATGAAAAACAATGCGTGTATGCAGGGTATCCCACGGATCTGCCATTGCCTACAATGGCATGTCCTATCAACCAAACTCACTAGATACCTCCACTGCCCGTTTTTACTGTCAGTGTAGGTTACCTCAGCCTCCATCCCTTTTCTGATGCATTTCATCTTCAATTGTTTTGCCCTGGCATGCAAAGACTTAATCAAAGATGGGAGCATGAGATGGCCAACATATTTTGTGGCTGCAATTCTTTGACGCAGATCGATTTTTATCATGATCATTTGCCTAATCTTATCAAATATTTGCCACAGCATAAGCCCTTTCAATGACTTGACCTTTGCATTGAAACTCTCCGCAAGGTTACTTGTTACATAGTCTACCTTGCAAATTTCATTGAATTGGCTTCTTGACCACACCCTACCATGATGTTCATCCAAGTACTCCTTCACCCCAGTTTTTTGTTTATACAACACTTCCAAATGAAACAGATGCTTCCTAATGCTGCATGTGTATGCAGCTGGCCATAGGTTGTCAGTATAAACTTTACCCTTGAATTTCTTTGTAAAATTCTGTACCAAGTGTCGCATACATTCCCTATGCTCCACTCCAGGGAATACTGCTTCTACTGCACTCTCCAAACCTTTGCAAGCGTCTGTGTGGATAGTAAGTCCTGGTGGATGACCTATAAGGTCGCGCAAATTCTGCAGAAACCAAGTCCCACTTTCCTCTGACTCAACCTCCAAAACTCCATAAGCAACAGGGAACATCCAATTGTGTCCATCAATTGTAGTAGCAGCAACTAGCTGTCCTTTAAACCTACCATGAAGAGTTGTTGCATCCACGGCCAAATAAGGCCTGCAACCGTCAAGAAAGCCTTTCCAGCAAGCCTTGAAACAAACAAAAGCCCTTCTAAAACATTCCTTCTGCATCATCCTCCCGCTTTTCAATTTGTAGGGAACTGTATGCTTGTCTATCGCTACAACACTGCCTGGACTAGCCATCTCCACTTCAGCTTTGAAAGTGTAAAGCAACTGAAAGCTTTCATTCCATGGACCATTTATCCTGTCAAGAGCCATTTCCTTTGCATAGAACATCCTCATGTAAGGTATGTTTATAGTAAACTTATCAGATATCAATTTTATGAGTGCTGTTGGACCAAGTGTTGGAGTTTCTCTCAGCCAATCTATGATTGCATCTGCCAACCACCTAGTCTTCGCTAGCTTTGATTTCTCCTCTGGCGCTCCCGCTCGAGGTGGACAAGTATGGCCGATCGAGTTCTTCTTTATCTGAAACATAATTATAAGTGATGTCAGTAACAGTTAACAAATTTTACACCGTGATCTAAAATACACAACTGGTTGGCGTAGTACCTGAACCACGGTGCTTCTGAGCATTGTGGATGCATGCAGCCTCCACCTACACCTCTTGTATGGGCACTTAACTGTGAACCTACCTGGCTCACTTTTAATAACCTCATAATCATTCTTGGTGAGAATGCAATATGTAGTAATTGCATTACAGCAGTCCATCATCGTTTGAAATACGGTGCCTTCTGTAAGCTGAGGATCCTCCCTGTTCCACTCAATTGTTGGCAAGTCATCATCTTCGTAATCGGCTAAAACAAGGCTGTCATTGTTCTCATCCTTCTCTTCATCATCAGTGTCATCAAATCTGGCACCTTGTGCAATATCTTCCATGTATTGATCCTCCATTGCCTGCTTACTGCATCGATCTACCAATTCAGGAAACATCAACTCATCCTCATCATCTTGAGGAGACGGATCCTCAATCTCTGCATCGTCCTCCACATCGACCGCAGGAACAATCTGGCTACCACTAGCACTGGGGACAGATGGTGCTGCTGTGGACCTACAAGGAGCGGGGCGGCGCACACGATTAGCAGAGGCAGCAACACTAGAGAGACATGATGCCCGACCACCTGATGATGCCCCAACACCAGATGATGCCTGGACCCTGTCCACATGGATTCGAATTTTACCGACACGGCAAGAATCATTTAAAGCAAAAAGAATTCCCAGATCGTCGTCGGAAATTAGTGGAACAAATCTTCCCTCCGTGCTGTTGAAATATTGGAAATCAACTGAATCGCCAGCGCCCCAGGGGTACAGAGCGTAGATGTTATCTTTTAAATCCCTCAACGAGATGGTAGTTGCAACCACCGCTGGGATGTAAAATCCGGTCACATTGCGTTTAGAATCACGCAAAAAGCTAGTATCCAGCCTAACCACCAGCCGAAAAGCCAGCGCTGGATCAATCCTATTCGAAAAGCAACGCAGTTAGTTGAGCAACAACAATTCGCGCTCAAAAACTGCGTACTCTTAATTCACATAGGCAGACGATGCTTACCCAGATGGAATCCATGCATTAGATCCCTCCGATTCCCAATCTTCTCCGCTGTTGAGGGGCATAATCGGCACATTAGACGGATGTACAAACTCTACCGCCATAGGGGTAGATCTAGATCTAGTGGAGGCGGAGCCCTCTCCGCCTCCCGGGGGTGGTGGTGGGGGCGGGGCCGGCTCGGTGGCGGACGACGCCATAAGGTAGGAGGGCAGGACGGCGTGGCGGCGGAGGGGCGGTGTGTGAGCTCTTCCAGTCTCGGGCGGAGGGGAAAGCTTTGGGTGAGTGACAGACCGCCAGTCCGACGTGTCTCATTGGGTCAACAGTCAACACAATTCAAAAGCAACGGTCAATCCACAACCACCGCGGCTCCCTAGCCGTCACCGGTAACGGTCTAAGGCCTCTGACCAGACCGCAACCCTCCCGTCCGAGCGACCGCGAGGGGTTTCAAACTAGAGCGAGGGGAAAACTGAGGAAAAACTAACAAGCTGGGGAAAACTGGGTACAACTAACGACCTGAGGGCACGAAAATAGAAATCCCAAATAGTAAATGGTAATATGAATGTAAAAGAATGGACCGGGGTCCACAGTTCACTAGAGGTGTCTCTCCATAAGATAAATAACATGCTGGGTGAACAAATTACAGTTGGGCAATTGACAGAATAAAGAATGCAAAGAAATGCATATACATGTCATGAGGATCACTATGAGATTCACTTGGGCATTACAATATAATACATAGACCGTAACCCAACTGCATCTATGTCTAATAATCCACCCGCCGGATGTCATCCAAGAAACTGTTGAGTATTAAGTTGCAAGCAATAGATTATCGCCTTAAGCAAAATGTGTAATGTACACAATACAAATGTCCTTGAACACAAGATTTTTGTTTCCTCCCTAGTACCAACAGCACATCTACAACCTTAGAGGTTATTGTCACTCCCCCAGATTACTAGAGACATGAACCCACTATCGAGCATAAATACTCCCTCTTTGAGTCACTAGCATCTACTCGGCCAAGATATCTACTAGCAACGGAGGGCATGCAAGATCATAAACAACACAGAGATGATAAATCACAAATCAACTAGACATAGTACTCAATATTCATCGGATCCCAATAAACACAACATGTAGAATTACATAACGATGATCTTGATCATGATAGGCAGCACACAATATCTAAACATGAAGCACATGGAGGAGAAGACAACCATCTAGCTACTGCTATGGACCCGTAGTCCAAGGTAGACTACTCACACATCACTCCGGATGCAGGCATGGTGATGAAGAAGGCCTCTGGTGGTGATTCCCCTCTCCAGCAGGGTGCCGAGAAGAGCTTCTGGACCCTCCCGATCTCGCGTCGACAACGGTGGCGGCTTGCAGTATGTTTTCTAGAAAATTGATCGTGTCCTTAGGGTTTTCTCATCGAGGAGAATATATAGGCAGAAGGGTGATATCAGGAGGTGGACCAGGGGCCCACACCATGCCCCGGCATGGCCAGGGGGTGACCCGTGCCATGGGGGTGTGTGGCCATCCTCTGGCCCCCCTCCGTCTCTGCTTTGGACTCCATCTCATGTAGGGAAATATAGGAACTTTGGCTTTTGTTTCGTCCAATTCCGAGAATATTTCCTGTGTAACTTTTCCGAAACACAAACCCAGCAGAAAACAGGGAACTGGCACTATGGCATCTCGTTAATAGGTTAGTTCCGGAAAATGCATAAAAATGCCACGAAGTGTAACAAGACACAAAGCAAATGGTGCATAAACAAGCATGGAGCATCAAAAAATAAAAATACGTTTGAGACGTATCAAGCCGCCGCAGCCAAGCGGCGAGGATTCGCGACCACTCCGGTCACAAAGGGTACCACCTCCGGTGGCACCGGATCTTCAGTCGCAGGAGGAAGGAGGCCCAGGGTGGCCTCTGCCTCCTAGAGTGCCCGATCAATGATCCCTGCGGTGCGGGGAGCCGACATTGCCGCCACCCGCGGTGGCGGTGCTGCTAAGGCACCTCCCGGTGCAGGACCCCAAAGGGTCAGAGCTCAGGAGGCCCTCGGGGTGGCGTGGTTCTCCATGCCCTGTGTCGGTGCACTGATGTGCAGAGGGCCTCCAGCTCCGGGCGCCCCAATGGCGGGCACCTTCGACTTGTTCCGGCTGCCCAAGGGGTGCCCCCGGTGTTTCTTCCCAGCGTCGGAGGATCCAGTGGCGGCAGAGGAGGAGGAGGGATCCATGGCACAAGGGAAGCTCTCTTCGATGCTGGAGTAGTACTGGAGGGGGCAAGTGGGGTGCAGAGGGATCGAGGAAGCACCATTTAAAGGGGGCGGCCGGCGTCAAAGCGTCAAGTCCCAGCGCGAGAATCGGAGCGTCATCATGACAATTTGACGCATCGGGGACTGCTGCGTCGCTCGCCGCTTCGTCTCGCCAGCCAAGACTGCACCACATGTCCGCGGTCTCTACATCTTCACATGGTCCTATGACCGCATGCGTTTACGCGTGCCGTTGGAGGGCCCAGCAGCTACTGGGGGCCCCTGGCCCTTCGCTTCCTCGAGAGGGCGTGTTTGCGGGCCAGGCTCTCGAGGGCTACTGTCGGTGTTCTAGATACCGCGGTATCCCTGTCCACCTGCTCCTGGGCCACTTCAACGGCCCAACTCCGGCCTAGGAGCGTAACAAAGACCGAAGCCCAACAAGGAAGCCCCTCATGAGGAGGCACCTCATGAGGAGAACAACGATAAAACTGCTAAGGACCAGAAGACCTCCTCGCGAGCTACTCCTCGCAAGGGGAGGGACCAGATCTACGCCAGCTCAGCACAATCCTGCGTTGGCGAAAGGATAAGACCAGAAGATGGCGTACCGTCCATGCTAACCCGACAAGGGGGCGACCAGCCTCTTCCATGCCTGCATAAAGCTGTGCGGCGGTTGTTGCCACCCTCCTAAAAATAGGGTGGACGATGCAGGGCGCCAGAGGAGGACGTCAGCTTTCCTCCACCCACTCCCGTGGACCGGCGCCACTGCTCTCCGTAGACCAAGACCACCGAAGACTGAAGACGACAGCTATCCTGCTCCTTGGCCGCATTGTGGCAACCCCTTCCCCAAGTTGATGAGGGGAAGGAGGAGCTTGACGCTATAAAAGGAGGGGAGGTTGCCCCTTAGAAATGACCCCCCCCCCAATTCTGAGCTCCTAGCTAGGCTAAGTTGGTTCTTCTACCTTCAGCCAGTTAGAGCTCTGTAACCAAGACCTTGTACTCCTCGCGAGGTATCGCGTCGACCTGGGTAAAGATCGGTGTCCCTCTCTATCATGCGTTGAGCTCTCCGACGTCTCGAGTCTTCTATCGCCGTGTTTCATCGCAATCTAGATCTCGTGCGTACAGCCCCTGCGTTCGAATCCTTTGGGTCCTTCGCGTGGTACCCCATGTTCTTGCGACACGAAATCCACCGACAGTAATACTAGTGAGATGGTGTTTCATTGGTGTTATGTCAACACTTGCATACTACACATGCAGTGGTATGCTGGGTCACCACATACTGTGGGTGCTTCCTTCTGCCTGATATAACAAATGAGCAGTTTGAAACTAAGCTGTAAATTCAAGGGTAGGGCTTCCATTCTGATAATACTGAATCAATTCAATATTATGAATATCGGATCTATCAAATCAATTCATAGTTGAGAGTGGAATAGTATAACATAGGAGGATCCTCTATCCATAGTAAGACTTAAATGGTTTAAGAAAACAAGTTTTAACAGAAGACCATATAATGAAACTATACTACTATCCACTATCAAATAATTGGAAACGTATTATTTGAATGATATAACAAAGCAAGCAGATAACAGCAACGGATCATGCAGATCTGTACTTGTGGGTCTTACTTTCATTATGTTCTATTGGTTCTGAAACACACTGGTTATTTGTGGCTGAGGGTGTGTGTGAACATTCTGGCTAGTAGGTGGTAGAGGTTGTTAACCTTCTAGGCACCTATGTAGCTGGTTTGTTCTTTTGCTTTTATTTTCTGTAGTTTGTAATAAGGATGTTGGCGGTTTCTTTAATGGAAATCGACGGGAGAGCCTGTTGGTTCCAAAAAAGACAACTTATTTCAACCCTTTGTCTTAAAAGCATGCCACGAGGCATGTTAATATCACAACTCAAAGAGGCAAAAAATAAAACTACATTCTCCTCTCTACAATTGGTCCATCCATTTCAGAGACCTATATTTCAAGAACCACAATTTTCCACCTAAATTGTGTAGTTCCCTAGAATACCATGAATTTCGTATTCACTGCTGCTTCGTTAGCCTGACATAAAGCTCACTTCCCATGATGCTATAACGTTAACTAAACGGTTTGTTTGACACGAAATGTAACTAAAAACACGGGCGTGCCAGTGTATAATGATACACAAAATAAAAGGGGAAAATGTACATCTTAATCATCACGACTAATAGACTAATCCCAAGTATGCGCTCCGTATGGGTATGACTAGGTGATTGTGGTCTCCTGGTTCTCGAGGCCTCGGAAAGCTCCCGGTTAATTACTCCCGCGGATAGAACCGCGAGACACCTCCGATTAAGCTGCTTGGTTGTCGTCTTCGATCTTCGCTTCACGTTCTTCGTGCATGATGGTGGTGATGTGTTGGCGCCGGCAGAGTCTGTGTACTAGCATGTACCCGCACCGTCGATAGCATGGCCTTTGTTCCGGCCATGCTCGCCACGCTGTCTTGCCTCGTCGGTCTTGACGTCGTGAAGTGGTTGTAGTCGATGTAGCATGATTACGTTTGGCGTAGATTGTCGATGGCTTCGCCTCTTTGCCAAAAGTGCGATAGGTACATCCCGCAGAAGTAGAGGTAGTCGATAAAGAGAAAGAGAAAACGAGCGGACGCCGTCATGGCAGCAGGCTCGATGTTGAAGAAGAGACATGTCAGCGCATCGTCGGAAGCAGCACCACGAGTCTATCGTACGAAACGTCAGCTCATACACAAGGTAGAAGCTTGACGTGCGGAGGTCACCATCGAGTTGTATACTCGATGACCCATACGCTGTCGTCCTTGCTCGCATAGGCAATGATGGAGCTGGGCTAGCTAGCAGCCCGGACACCGACCGCCGACGGTGTTGGAGCGCATAGCGTCGGCTGGAGGAACGCCACCGTGCGTCGCGACACACCACTGCGGCGCGTATCATCGCAGCCGTGTTTGCCGCCACCGGACGCGCATGTCGCTGTTGCATTTATATGTACATGCTAGAACATGCGCCTGACCTGGACGTGCATGGATCGCTAGCTAGCTTTGCTAGCTCATCCATGGAGACGCCCGGACGGAGCCTGTCCCCGGCGCCGTACATGGCGCGCCAGCGACAGCACCGCCGATGGTCGCCAACTCGCCCGTCGTCGTCAACAGCCGGCGCGCGTCCTCGCCGGCACCCGCGCCGATTAACGCGATGAGTATCGTCATGTACGCCCCGGCCGTACTCCGCCGGTTATACGTGCACACGCACATGCAGATCGATCAGAAGGCTCCGTGAGAGCTCCTCGCAGGCGAGCCCGCAGATGAAGCCTTGCCTCCCTCCGGCGGCACAATGATCAATCGCCGACTCCTCGGAACACGGCCGGGTTCCATCCTCCGTGACAGCACAGCCACGCACCGCGTAATGTGACAGCACAGCCACGCACCGCGTAATGCGGAGTAGCGCCTATATGGGCGCTGGCGAGTCGTAGTCCGTCCGTAAGAGGATGAGGTGAACACCGGCCGGACGCGGCGGCCGTGGTGTGGACGCCTGCTCGCCGCAGTCCGTCGACGGTGCCTCCATCAACGGTGCAACCGGATTCATATGTGGACATGGGCTCCCACTGGCGAGCTCTGATCTGTCGGCGGCACCTCCGCCAGCGGCACAACGGGGCGACGCGCCCCTAACCAACGCGGTGTAGCATCATCCCTTTGAGATGACGGGCCCAAGATAGGTGATGAAGATTAGAGGTTCGCATCAGCAAACCCCACCGACTACGTCTCCAGTGAGCGCCTCCATCGGCGAGGTAAAGACGACACACGAGAGCGTGTGTTGGCACACTCCCGTATATCCTCCATGGTGTCGGTAGCGCCTCAGCCGACACGGTAGGACGGCGTCCAGCCACACCTCGGTTAGCCCATCCGCTGACGCACCTCGAGACAGAGAGGGGAGATGAGGCAGACGAGGGCCGTACATGGACACGCCCTCATCCACCATCGGCCACGCCTTGGTCGACACAACACCACCATGCTAGATGCAAGAAGAAACACATAGGTTAGATCATTATCTCACTGTTAGCGTAGATGACTGGCATGATCTCGTTGATCTCCGAGACAAGCTTACTAGCTTGCGATGCGTCTGTCTTCGGGCGCCCTCCTCTCAGCCGCCTGCGCGAAAGAACGGCGATCTTCACGTAGCGTCTCGCCTGAGATTGAATCTCAAGCAAGCCGCCGGCTTCTTCTCCCTCGGGCTGGTTCGGTGTGAGGCGTGCGTGTTGTGTCTTGTGCCCTCCTGGCGGCGTGACTCCGTCTAGGTTTTGGTGGGGTGTTTGTGCGTAGGGTCGTCTAGGTCTCGGGGGCTAGGTCTGAGGTCCGGGTTTTTCCCGATGTGTTCTGGCGTCTGTTTATATAGGCAGCCGGGGTTGGAGTTGAGGCGGTAAGCGTCGCCTGCGTGATCGTCTTGGACTCCTTAATCAGCTGAGATACGAGCTCATCTCGTTTCTCGGTACTGGAGCCTTGACGTGCACGGCAACTCATCCGATCAATTCTATCGTACATCAGCCGGGCTTTTGATCGATCCAGTTTTACGTACCTACATGGCCGGCCTTCAAAACGTATAATCTGCTCGCCTGCTAAAAGAAAAGTACAAGCAAAGCCCATGCACATGATCATGCATATAATAACTTGATAAAACGCCGTCTACCAGATTAGCAACTCAGCGTACGAGGTACGCATGCATGCAGCTGATCAGCACTAGCTGCTACCTCGCTCACTTAGACTTACAAATCTTTGCAAGATGATAACTTTTGAATAATTTACGACAAATATAATCTGTTTGGGCCATTGCAATGTGGATGATACACTCTTTAAAATGAGTCTAATATCATATATAGCTTTTCTCATAAATATTTAACACGTGGTGGGACCCACATGTCATGGAGAAGACTGTATTAATCCATATGTGTATTACGAATTTTCAGTACAAAAACTCGTCAAACAAATGCCCCCACACCAAGCCGGGTTCGAATGCGAAGCGAATTGAATTTTTACTTCTGAGAAGCTGGACGCAAGAACAAAACTGCTGCTGTCCGCATTTGAAACAAAAATTCCATCAAACAAATGCCCCCCACCAAGTTGAGTTGGAGCGTGAAACGAAACAAACTCGACTTGGTGAGAATACAACTATCAACAAACTCGCGCAATAATTTCGTGCGGCCGTCGTGTGAACCCTATTTTAGTGTTATGATTTATGTGCGTTGGAGAAGCATTCTCCCAGACTTGGCGAGTTGTCGCGCCAAGGTTACTTGGTTAGGTCGTATAGCTGCCACGATGCCTACCAACCAAGCATCTTCTTGTCATCCTCAATTTACGGCGAACTCCATGCCGCTCATTGAAGGCGTTTATCGATCAAGTCGGGACCATTGGGCTGCCACGGTGCCAGCCGAGATGATCGAAGGGTTTCACAGCTTCACACTAGCCGCACTGGCGCGCTACACTGCTCCCAATATCTAGCCTGGTGTAGGCATGTGGACAAGGTATCGGAACGCCCCTCGATAACCTGTCCATTTGTGCCCCGTGCTCCATTGGAACGCAGGCCGTGGAATGATGAAGGTGCATCCTACCAAAGTGGATGCTTGAAGGCATAGTGTTGCCCCCGTTGTTGTTGTAGAAGAATGTTGATGTCGACTTCTGAGGGATGACGTGCCCTCGTAGTAGGGTGAGTGCCAACTTGTCGGTGACAATTGTTGATGTCGTGCCGGTATGACGTCGGCGATGTGAACGTTGCCCCCGGCTCTATTGCCGAGGGATGACGCCAAATTGGTGGTGCCATCGCCGAAACTTGATGTCGAGACGAGACACCATAGGGAAGGAGGGGGCCTTGCCCCAGATCCCGTGGTAGGTTCACTAGAAGAGAAAAGGCTATCTGTGGCGCACCAAAATGGCTTATCCCTGGCGCATTTTGGTTCGCCAGCGACCTACATGCCGGCGGTAATACCGCTGGCGAATTTTGCAGTTCGCCGGGGATAATTTTTTTACCGCTAGCGCATTTTGTCGGTGCGCTGGGGATAACATGTTATCCCTGGCGAATCTGTAAGTGGTGCGCTGGGGATAAAATTTTGGAAAATCCAAAAAAAATCGAAATTTTTTCCAAAATATTTTAAAAATTATAAAAACCTAAATAATATGAAAAACTATGCATATATGAACTTTTTGACCATTTTATCACACTTTTAACCTCCTCAATTCAAACTGAAACGTCGACTTCCTGCTCGGTCACCCATCCTCAAAGTGCTCCGGGCCTAGCACGGTTAACTTCCGAATTCCATTTGCATGAGTTACTCCTACACTTGTTATAGCTTATTGATACTATTACCCTTTCAATCCTTATAAGGCTTATGTGTGTTAGTGTAGTTGTGTGTGTATGTGAGTGTGAGTACGTGTGTGTGTGCGCGTATGTGAGTATATGTGTGTGCACAAATACGAAAAATCTCAAAAAATCTAAAAAAAAATAAAAAATCTCAAAAAATTCAGAAAACCTCAAAACATTTAGAAATCCCAAAAATCACAAACAACCCACATAAATGATAAAGAATCCGAAAAATCTTTAAAAAAAATAAAAATCCACAAAATCTTAAAATTTCATGAAACTAAAAGTGCCAAAAAGTGTATTTTCCCTTTTGAATATGAGGAATCTAAAAATTGTCGAAACGACAATTTAGATGTAACTTTTCGTTTTGATACTTTTTCATATAAACATATTTTCAATACGACATCGTATGCAAAAGTTATCGCCGTTTTATTGTGGCATTAAATTTTTTTGCAAAATATATCGAAATTCAAGTTTTAAATTTTTTGTATCAAGTAGATCACATAATATATGGAAATCTTGAAGTTTTTTATTTTTTTGAATATTTATCATTTTTTACTATTTTTTCACAAACTTAAAAGGCGATCCAGGGGGAGGGGTGTGGTCGATGGAAAAATTGACCATTATCCCTGGCACATTAGGAAGGGTGCGCCGGGGGTATTCCCCTTATCCCCGGCGCATAGGGCCTCCGTTCGCTGGCGGTAGTTTTTCAAATTCAAATTTCAATTTTCAAATTTTGAATTATTATCCCCGGCGCATAGGCTCTCAATTCGCCAGCGATATACCCATTTATCCCTGGCGCATCTCTGGTGTATTCACCGGGGATAATGGTGAATAGGGGCCGGCCTTCCGGGGTGGCCCTGGTTGGTCTTATCCCTGGTGAATTTTGGACACATGCGCCGTCGGTAATTGGGTTATCACCGGCGAAGTTGACAAAATGCACCAGCGGTAATGTAGTGTCACCGGCGAACATAAAAAAATGCGCCAGGGGTATTATTACCACCGGCGAATAGATTCATTATGCGCCGGTGATAATGATGCTGGCTATAAGCAAATCTCTACTAGTGGTTGTTGGTGATGAGATGAAGGGCGTTGGCGCCGCCCTTCCGCAACCATAATGGTATATGACGCGAGTCGTTGTTGTAGGTGCGTGGGCACCTGAGTTCCACTTCCCTTGGCATGAACTCTTAGCTATACCTGCATGGCATTATTTGGACAAGGAAAACTAGAAAACCAACTAGATGCAATGGCTTTTGTGGTAAGGGAGGATAAAGCAACAAGAAAAACAAAAGTTTGGTGGTTTTTGTTTAAAAATGTTGGCTTTTCTGGCATACACTAGCTATGAGTGCGACATCAGAAAAGGCTGCCGAAGGACTCAGTCATTGGGAACCATCGAAAGACCATGACAGTCTTGGACCAACAACTCTTCCTTGTGTATGTGAGTGTATGTGTAATGTGTATGAGGATGATGTGCTTCGGACGCTCTTGGGAGACAGCAGAGCGCCGTACCCTAGCCCAGCAGGGCACTGAGTAGCCCCACAGCTCCACCATGCTCCCTTCCGTGCCTCAAGAACCCAAAGGCATGGGTGAGGTGAAAGCAGGGTAGGTGGTTTTAGGACAACGGCTTGAAGATTTATCATGCCTTTGTTGAGGGGTGGTGAATGGCTAACAACCGCCTTCTTTCCAGTGGTTCCCTTACTGCTGGGGAGTTGCTTCAGGAGTTGATGGAGATTTTCCTCTTGTGAGGACCGCTTGACGGACACTTTTGTGATGTCCCTTGACTTCATGAGGCTTGAAGAACTTGCTATTTTTTCTTTCTTTTTATTCTTTTTTTATTTATTTATTTTTTTCTCTTTCCGGATTGCTTGGGCTTGCTTTAAGATCATTGGCGTTTCCTTCGGGGGGACCACCTTGGGAATTTGGAAGGAAACCATCCACCTTGGTGGACTAAAACCCTTAGGCACATTATGTGTAGCTTTTGGTGGCACGCCCTAGGGTTGCCATGTTGGGCTGAGCAGCCCTCCATGATCTTTTCCTAGGGTCTTCCCTAGGGCATGGTGTTTGTGTGAACTTGAGACACGTCCAACAGAATGGGGGTGTGGGGTCTTATTGCCGAGAAGTCGCTTAAGTAGTCTTCTCCACTGTCTCTCAGAGCATTTATGCGGTGTGTGGTGTGGGTGTAGGTGCCGCTCAACTTACCATTAGATACGATGTGCTTCCGCTAGACGAGTCATACGGCAACTGATACGTCTCAAACGTATCCATAATTTTTGATGCTCCATGCTTGTTTTTACACCATTTGTTTAGTGTTTCGTTACACTTCGTGGCACTTTTATGCATTTTCCGGAACTAACCTATTAACAAGTTGCCACACTGCCAGTTCCCTGTTTTCTGCTGTTTTTGTGTTTCAGAAAAGTTACACAGGAAATATTCTCGGAATTGGATGAAACCACACCCAGTCGCCCAGAATTTCACCGAAGCTTCCATAGATCCGAAGAGGAGACGGAGTGGGGCCACGAGGGCCCCACACAACAGGGCGGCGTGGCCCAGGGGTAGGCCACGCCCCCTACGTGTGAGAGCGCATCGGTCCACTCCTGATGACGCCCCTTCACCTATAAAGACCCCCCGATGGGAAAAACCTAAATACCCGATCACTTTTCTAGAACACATCGCGATCTGCCGTCACCGTCGACCCAAAGATCGGGAGGGTCCAGAAGCTCTTCCTAGCACCCTGCCGGAGAGGGGAATCACCACCGGAGGTCTTCTTCATCGCCATGCTTGCCTCTGGAGCGATGAGTGAGTAGTCTACCTTAGACTATGGGTCCATAGCAGTAGCTAGATGGTTGTCTTCTCCACCATGTGCTTCATGTTTAGATCTCATGAGCTACCTTACATGATTGAGATTACCATTATGTAATTCTACATGTTTGGTTTGTTGGGATCCGATGAATATTGGTGTTATGATTGAGTTGATGTACTGAAATTTATCTTATGTTATCTCTGTGTTGTTTATGATCTTGCATGCTCTCCGTTGTTAGTAGCTATCTTGGCCGAGTAGTTGCTAGTGACTCCAAGAGGGGGTATTTATGCTCGATAGTGGGTTCATGCCTCTATTTAATCCGGGGGAGTGACAGAAACCTCTAAGGTTGTAGATGTGTTGTTGCTACTAGGGGAAAAACAGCATTCATATGCTCGAGGGCATATGCTTTGTTTACATTACACACTTTGCTTAATGCAATTATCTGTTGTTCGCAGCTTAATACTTGTGGAGTTCTCGGATTGATTCACCACAAGTGGATTATTAGTCATAGGTGCATGATACGTCTCAAACGTATCTATAATTTTTTATGCTCCATGCTTGTTTTTATACCATTTGCCTTGTGTTTTGTTACACTTTGTGGCATTTTTATGCGATTTCCGGAACTAACCTATTGACAAGATGCCACAGTGCCAGTTCCCTGTTTTCTACTGTTTTTGTGTTTTAGAAATGCTACACAGGAAATATTCTCAGAATTGGATGAAATAAGTTCCAGGACTCCTATTTTTCCCGGACGAAGGACGAGGACCGAAAGAGAGCCGGAGGGGGGCCAGGGGCCAGCCTCACACCAGGGCAGCACGGCCCAGGCCCTGGCCGCGCCCCCTATGTGTGAGGAGGCCCTGGCAGCCCCCTAACGATGCCCCTTCGCCTATATAAAGCCTCGGGATGGAAACCCCTAAAAGAGTCGGCGTTTTTCCCAGAATAGTTCCGCAGCTCCGCCGCCGTCGAAGACAAATTTTGGGGGATAGAAGTCTCTGTTTCGGCACCCTGCCGGGACGGGGAAGTGCCCCCGGAGCAATCTCCATCGCCGTCTCCGCCGTCTCCATCGACCTCACCGCCATCTCCATCAACCTTGCTATCTCCTATGATGAGCAGGGAGTAGTTCACCCCCGGGGCTGAGGACTCTACCGGTAGCTATGTGGTTCACCTCTCTCTCCCATGATTTGATCTTTATGTGATCGTAAGCTTTGTATCTAGTTAAATTGGTAGATGTTATTATTCAGATATTATGCTACTCCTATGCTTTATTATTATACTCTCCGGAGATACCTCGTATCATGGTGTAAAGGTGACTAGTGTGTGCATCATATTATCTTTTTGGTTAATGTCTCTATGAAATGTTGGTGTTTGTTGGAACCATCTTGTGCGTTCACGGTGATAGTGTGGGACAATCTAGTTTGGGTACATACGGACTTTGAGGAGTGCTTCGTAGCCCTACGCATGATTAGTGTATGTTTTCCATTGGAGAATTGTTTTGAGTTGCATATTGATGATAGTATCTATTGGTTCAACTATGTTATATTTATTGAGAGTGTGTCCACTAGTGAAAGTATGATCCCTAGGCCTTGTTTCCAAGCATTGCACACCGTTTACTACCTGTTTTGTTACATGTTTGCTCGTAACGATATTTATTTCAGATCACATTTACTACTCATAATCATCACTACTACTTGTATTTCACTATCTCTTCACCGAACTTGTGCACCTATACACCTGACAAGTGTATTGGGTGTGTTGGGGACACAAGAGACTTTCTGTATCGTAATTGCAGGGTTGTTTGAGAGGGCTAGCTTTGACCTCTTCCTCCTTGAGTTCGATAAACCTTGGGTGATTCACTTAAGGGAAACTTGCTGCTGTTCTACAAACCTCTGCACTTGGAGGCCCAACACTGTCTACAAGAACAGACGCATGCATAGACATCAAGCTCTTTTCTTGTGCCGTTTGCCGAGGAGGTAAGGTAAAAGGTACTCACATCCTCTTGTGTGAGTGCTCGGAGTTATTTCCTTTAGATTCTGCAATTATATCTTTTTGTTTCTTGTTTTTATTTTCACTAGTTAGGCTTAATGGAAAATGAAGAGTTCTTTAGTCTTTTTTCTGAGTTTAGATTTGAAGAGAAAATTGAAAAACCTTTGGAGCTTATTTTGCATAGCAATGTTATTAATACGAATGCTTTGAATCTCGTTACTGCTAATGCTATAGAAAAGTCAAAGCTTGGGGAAGCTGGTTTTGATAAGCATGATATTTTTAGTTCCACAGCTTTAGTGGAGAAAGTTTGTTCTGATAATATTTCATCTCCCATATGTGATGTTTCTAATGATGCTTGTGTTCCTCATCCTTTTAAAATAGGTATGAAGATTGTTGAACGTGTTAGGAATAACTGCTATTTAGGAGATGGAACTGTCCATCCTGGTGATCATTTGCTTTTTATACATGAATTATGCGAGTTGTTCCAGTGTGCAAGTATTTCAATGAACCAAGTTAAGAAGAAGCTATTCTCTTTTTCACTGAAAGGCAGAGCTGAGGAATGGTATAAAACACTGAAAGATGGTCAATCTATTGACTGAGAGGAAATTGTACCTCTCTTTTATTCTAATTTCTATCCTTCTAGTCAGGTTTATAAAGATAGAAATTACATTTATAATTTTCATCCGCATGGGGGAGAAAGCATTGCCCAAGCGTGGGGAAGATTAAAGTTACTAATGCACAAATGTCCTATTCATGATCTTCCTCATAATATTGTTATTAATAATTTTTATGCAAGGCTTTCAGGATATTACAAGGACTATCTAGATGCATGCTTTGATGGGTCTTTCACAAGCAAGGATATCGATACTAAGTGGGGTCTGCTTGAAAAAATTCAAAACAATATTGAAGGTTGGGATAGCGACAAAGGTAAAGGATCAGGTATGAATTACAAATTTGATTGCATTAAGTATTTCGCTGAAACTGCTGATTTTCAAGAGCTTAGTGCTAAATATGGTCTTGATCCTCAAATTATGGTTGATTGCTTTAAAACCTTTGCTTCCCATATTAATGTTCCTAAAGGAAATGGGGACATGTGTATCATGAATCTTTTAAGGACACTCGCGTAGAAAATGATATTGTTGTTGATGATTCCAATAAACATGCTCAAACTTCTAAAAGTCCTATTTTGTATAAGCATGTTAATTTTTGTGGAGTACATAGACCCTGTGAACAGAGTTACAACAAGGAAGATTATTGTGTCCACCATGCAAATGAAGAAACCCGAATGTGGTACAAGGATATAGGCGAGATCGGTAAAAAGGTTTGTGAGCTTTATCCTTTTCTTTGTAAACATTGCAATGATATAGGTCATTTTAATTTCCAATGCTCAAGCCCTAATAGTTACTCTTCTAGTACCTTTAGTTTGTATTGTGATGACAAGATTACTCTCAATCAGCATGATGAGCTCACTTTGTTCTTGGCGTGTGAAGAGATATTTAGAAAGATTGCTTTGATGGATATGAAGGATGTTGATATTAATAGCACCCTTCGTGGTTGTCGTCTCTATTGTGCTAAAGATTGCCTCGCAAATACTTACAAGATCTTATAAAACATGATGTTTTGCCAAACTATGATAGGAATAATAGATGTTTCAATCTTATTAATAGAGAGGAGGAATCCTCCAAAGTTTCTTCTGTTGTTTCTGTCAGTAAACCAGATTATGTGGAGAAGATGCCTTTCCCTCCTAAAGAATATGTGAAGAAGATGCCCTTCAAGTCTCTCCCTCCTAAAGGAGAGAGTAAGAAGAGTATGAAGAAGAAGAAGAAGAGGAGTAAGAGGCGAGAGGACACGGTATCTTCCCCTAAGCGTTATGATCCTGCTATAGATTATGATAATTTTGATTGGGATGATGTTCCTATGCCTATTACCTATGTTAGTGATCATGATTGGGAAAAGCACTCTACTTTTGATATTGAAAATCTTTTTGGTACCAATTCTAAGGTTAATAATTGTTGTACCATTAGTACTATCCATGTTCCTTCTTATGATGATATGTTTGATGAATATGCTTTGAGAAATAGCTGTTCTTTAGCTTGTGATGATACTAAACCTCTAGTTTATCATGGCTATGATGATGAGTATAATATTTTTAGTTCACCTACTTTTGAGGAGAAAATTAGTTATGATTATAATATGCCTCCTGTTTTTGATGATTATGGTGATGAGAATAATTATTATGTTGAATCTGCTCCTACCACGATTGTTCATGTGGGGAGTATTAATTCTTTTAGGCATGTGGCTCATGATAGGGATGTTTTATGTGATAGTTCTATTATTAATTCTATTCATGATGCTACTGAAAGTTATTTTGAGAGAGGGAAACATGGTCTGATGGATCACAACAATATTGAGTTTCCCCTCTTTATGTTGCAATTTTTGAAGCTATACTTGTTTTGCCTTCCTATGCTTTTTGCTTTGCGCTTTCATGACTTGTATTTTTACAAGATTATTTTTTATAGGAAGTGGTTCAGATTTAAATGTATTTTACATTTGCTTTTTGATGCTCTCTATTGCTTTAAGTTTCTATATGGCGCCTTTGCCTCAAGCTCTTATATGGCGCCTACATGAGCATCTTTGCAAATTACTGCGCCTAGCTCAAAGACGTTAAAGAAAAGCACTCTTGGGAGATAACCCATTGTTTTATTTTTAGTACTTTTTTTTTGAGTCTTGGAAGTTATTACTACTGTAATAACTGCTCCTTATCCTTTTTATTTCGTTGTTGTGCCAAGAGAAGCCTCTAATTTGAGTGAGGTAATATTTGGGGATGTTGCTGTCCTGAAATAGTTTTCGGTGCTGCACCATAAAAATTCGTGAAAATTCTCTTTATATCTTTTGGACCTGCGATTTCTTGTGCATATGCCCCAGGTTATATCCAAACTTTCATTAGTTGAATACTTTTTGATTTGAGCAACAGAAAACCCTTTAAAAATTCGACCTTTGTCAGCTGTTCTGTTTTGACAGATTTCTGCCAATATTTGTGTTTGCCGCTTTATCGCTTTCTTTTTGAGTTCTTTTGATCACAGAACTTTTAGGGAAGTTGCTACAGTAGTATATGCTTTATATGTGGTGTTTTTGTGTTGAAACCTGAAGCAAAAAGGGTTGATTCATTACTATGCTTACACTAATGTTGCTAATAGAATTGTGTTTAGTTTTGTATGAAGTAAGTTTTCAAGTGTAGGGATTGGAGAATGATGAGATGAGATAAACAATCGACAAAACCTCAAGCTTGGGGATGCCCATGCACCACAAGAAATATCCAAGAGGTACAAGCGTCAAAGCTTGGGGATGCCCCCGAGGCACCCCTTCTTCATCGGCAAAAATCAGGTCACCTTTCAAGACACTATATTTTTATTGCTTCATGCACTATGCATTTTTCTTGGAGCATCAGTTGCTTTTGTTTTTAGTTTTATTTTGTTTTGTTTGCTGGAATAAATGGTTAGATCACATCATGTTTCTTTTGGAGGAGATGAACTCGCTTTTCATTTGCCAAGAACACTCTAGTTTTCACTCTTATCGTTCAATGAGTGTTCTCTTTTTCTGCTACTGCATTTAGCTTGCATTTTTCACCTTGATTTTTGTTCAGATCTTGTTTTATCTTTGAATCAAGGTGTATTTGGACCTCTGGTATATGTTGGTTTTCCTCAAAAGAGTTGTTTAAAAAAAGTTCGAATGGTGTTGGAAAAGAGAAAAAGTTTCATGCAAAAAAGTGGTACAAAAAGGAGCTTGTTTAGACTGCGGCTTAGACTTTTGCATGTCATGTTTGATGTTATTTTGATAGTATGCTTAGTGATTTTTGCTGTAAGCATGACTTGTCTCAAATGACTGAGATTGCTTAATGAGCCTTCGAAAAAATCATGCATTGTTTATATTATATGGAAGCATTTATTTGGTTTTCTCCTTTGATGCTTTATTTGGGTTGACTTGGCACATGCTTACACCATGTTGACTATGAAATAAGTCGCCTATAGCCCCTATGATTATTTGGTTTTTGACTTGTGATACCACTTTATGCTTCTTTCAATGATGTTTTGTCGCTATGCATGATTATGGTCGTTATTGCTCTCTTAGTTGGTCGCTCTCAGTCTTTTGCTAGCCCTCATTTTGTACTGAGTATAAGCTCTACTCGTGCATCCAACTCCTAGAAACCAAGTTTGCCATTGTGTCCACTATAAATTCCTATGCATGGTATTTGCAAGCCATTCCAAGTAAATTTTCATGTGCTACCTTTCAAAAAACCTTCAAAATATTTCTCATTTTGTGACACTGTTTTCAGGTCATGGGGACATAGTGGTCAGATTTGCTATCTTCCATATTGTCTTATTCTAAAAAGGAAAAAAGAGAAAAAAACAAAGAAAAAAGGCACTCCTCCATGGTATGTGAATGTTGGTGGGCACCCGATGAATCAGTTAGCAATGGTTTGAGAAAGGAAAAAAAGGTGGGGAGGAGTGCCAAGCTTTTATAAAAGAGCACAAAAGTACCAATCTCTCTCTCAAAAACTTGCTTCTTTTTTGTATGGAAGATAGTAAGAACCCCATTGCCAGTCGTTGACAAAAGCAACCACCTCTCAAAACCCAAGTTTTATCTCTCTGTTTTACAAATAAAAAGCTCTAGCACATGTTAAATCACTGCTTCCCTCTGCGAAGGGCCTTTCGTTTACTTTTATGTTGAGTCTCCACCTTCTATCTTTATGCACCGTCTAAGAGAGCATAGTTGTCATTATGAGTATAATGTGCATTGTCCCAAAGTTTTCATTGATTGATTCATGATGTTGGTTTCACTTGTTCTTAAATTGCTTGTATCTAGTCACCCTCTTAAACTTGAAGGTGTCCTATGCATTTATGTTTTGCTACTCCATGAGGGACAAGCTGAAAACCATTTGCTATGTTTTCCATATGATTTGAACACACACTTGACTTTCATTGTTTCATTATTCATGATCTTTTGTTTGTGTTTCTTTTCATGTTATAACATGGTTGCTAAGTTTCTATTATCAAGATTTTGTCTTTCATGCCCATATTTTAAGTTCTTATGATCCCAGCACTCAATGCTTTCATAGATGATCAAGATTGTGTAGGTGCATGTCACCTCAAAAATTATTCTTTTGTTATCACTTACCTACTCGAGGACGAGCAGGAGTTAAGCTTGGGGATGCTGATACGTCTCAAACATATCTATAATTTTTGATGCTCCATGCTTGTTTTTACACCATTTGCCTTGTGTTTCGTTACACTTCGTGGCGTTTTTATGCGATTTCCGGAACTAACCTATTGACAAGATACCACAGTGCCAGTTCCCTGTTTTCTGCTGTTTTGTGTTTTAGAAATGCTACACGGGAAATATTCTCGGAATTGGACGAAACAAGTTCCAGAACTCCTATTTTTCCCGGACGAAGGATGAGGACCGAAAGGGAGCCGGAGGGGGGCCAGGGGCTAGCCTCACACCAGGGCGGCGCAGCCCAGGCCCTGGCCGCGCCCCTTATGTGTGAGGAGGCCCTGGCAGCCCCCTGACGATGCCCCCTCGCCTATATAAAGCCTCGGGATGGAAAACCCTAAAAGAGTCAGCGTTTTTCCTAGTACAGTTCCGTAGCTCCGCCGCCATCGAAGACAAATTTTGAGGGACAGAAGTCTCTGTTCCGGCACCCTTCCGGGACAGGGAAGTGCCCCCGGAGCCATCTCCATCGGTCTCCATCGCCGTCTCCACCGTCTCCATCGACCTCACCGCCATCTCCATCAACCTTGCTGTCTCCTATGATGAGGAGGGAGTAGTTCACCCCCGGGGCTGAGGGCTCTGCCGGTAGCTATGTGGTTCACCTCTCTCTCCCATGATGTGATCTTTATATGATCGTGAGCTTTGTATCTAGTTGAATTGGTAGATGTTATTATTCAGATATTATGCTACTCCTATGCTTTATTATTATACTCTCCGGAGATACCTCGTATCATGGTGGAAAGGTGACTAGTGTGTGCATCATGTGTATCTTTTTGGTTAATGTCTCTATGAAATGTTGGTGTTTGTTGGAACCATCTAGTGCATTCATGGTGATAGTGTGGGACAATCTAGTTTGGGTACATACGGACTTTGAGGAGTGCTTCGTAGCCCTACGCATGATTAGTGTATGTTTTCCATAGGAGAATTGTTTTGAGTTGCATATTGATGATAATATCTATTGGTTCAACTATGTTATATTTGTTGAGAGTGTGTCCACTAGTGAAAGTATGATCCCTAGGCCTTGTTTCCAAGCATTGCACACCATTTACTACTTGTTTTGTTACATGTTTGCTTACAGTGATATTTATTTCAGATCACGTTTACTACTTATAATCATCACTACTACTTGTATTTCACTATCTCTTCGCCGAACTAGTGCACCTATACACCTGATAAGTGTATTGGGTGTGTTGGGGACACAAGAGACTTTCTGTATCGTAATTGCAGGGTTGTTTGAGAGGGATAGCTTTGACCTCTTCCTCCCTGAGTTCAATAAACCTTGGGTGACTCACTTAAGGGAAACTTGCGGCTGTTCTACAAACCTCTACGCTTGGAGGCCCAACACTGTCTACAAGAACAGACGCATGCGTAGATATCAATGCAGTTGGATGGCGGTCTATGTATCTTGTTGTAATTCTCAGAGTAAATCTCATAGTGATCCTATCGACATATGCATGTTATCTTTATTCTATCAATTGCCCAACTGTAATTTGTTTACCTAGCATGTATTATTTTATCTTATGGAGAGACACCACTAGTGAACTATGGACCCCGGTCCTACTTCTTTATATTGCTATCACCTGTTTACTTTACTCGCACTGTTTACTTTACTCGCATATTATTATCACTTTCCACTCGATACGCTCATACCCTTTGTTTCAAGCAAACCGGTGAGATTGACAACCTCATCGTAAGTTGGGAACAAAGTATTTGGTTGTGTTGTGTGCAGGTTCCATGTTGCTACTGGTTGAAGACGCGCTAACAAGTTATTGTTAATGGCGCCCTTATTAGAGCATCACGCAGCTAGTGGGCATCACCTTCAGTCGTTTGTTTCTCTCCTACTGGATTGACAACCTTGGTTTCATAACTGAGGGAAAACTTGCTGCTATATTTATCAAAACCTTCTCTTGGGGTTTTCCAACTGGCCGGTCATTTATACTTCATCAACTCGGCCCCATCAAGTTTTCTGGCGCCGTTGTCGGGGAGGAAGAAGACTTCTACAAGGGGAGTTTCGCACGCACATCCTTTACTTTGTTTTAAGTTTTGCTTTACTTTATTTTTACTTGCATCGTTTTATCAAAAACCCAAAAAAATTAGAATCCTTTGTAGTTGTTTTTACTTGTCTGCTTTTAGTTTGCTAAAATGGCTACTCCTGAAAACACCAAGTTATGTGACTTTACTAGCACGAACAATAGTGACTTTATCTGCACTCCTATTGCGCCACCTGCTCCTGCTGCAAATTTTTATGAGATTAAGCATGCTTTATTGAACCTTGTTATGAAAGAGCAATTTTCTGGTGCTAGTACTGAAGATGCTGCAGCTCATCTCAACAATTTTGTTGAGCTATGTGAGATGCAGAAATATAAGGATGTTGAAAGTGATATTATTAAGCTTAAGTTGTTTCCTTTTTCTTTGAGAGGAAAAGCTAAGGATTGGTTGCTGTCTTTGCCTAAAAATAATATTTATTCATGGACTAAGTGTAAGGATGCTTTTATTGGTAGATACTATCCTCCTGCTAAGATTATAGCTTTGCGTAGCAATATTATGAAGTTTAGTCAGTTTGATAATGAACATGTTGCTCAAGCTTGGAAAAAAATGAAATCTATGATAAAGAATTGTCCCACTCATAGACTGGCTACTTGGATGATTGTCCAAACTTTTTATGCAGGACTGAATTTTTCTTCAGGGAACCTACTTGATTCAGCTGCTGGAGGCACTTTTATGTCCCTTACCTTGGGCGCCGCAACGAAGCTTCTCGACAATATGATGGTAAATTATTCTGAATGGCACACCGAGAGAGCTCCGCAAGGTAAGAAGACCTTTTCTTCGAACTGTAGGTGCCATCATTGATATGAGGGAAGGCACCATCAAATATCAATTTTCACTTAAGAAAGGTATGGAACACTTTCCTAGAAAGAGAAAGAAATTAGTTTTTGACTCTACTCTTAGAGCAAATTATGAGCTTGATGCTTCATCACTTGATATTACTTGATTCGCAATTTTCTACGCCTAGCTCAAAGGCGTTAAAAAAAGCACTCTTGGGAGATAACCCAATGTTTTACATTCAGTTCTTTTTCTTTTACTAGCATCATGTCCGCGCGTTGCTGCGAAACAACCAAATAAATATAGACTTAACAAATAGAAACACATCAGAGATAGTGGTACTCTCTCCGGTCCATATTACTCTTTGTTAATACGGATGTATCTATCACTAAAATATGTCTAGATACATTTATATTAGCAAAGAGTATTATGGGTTGTAGGGAGTAGTGAATTTTTCTTGATGAGTGCTACGATGTTTACGGGTCAGGTTGAAAACAAAAAGATACAAAATTAGCAAATTAGATGAGCATGCAAATCACAAGTACATATCTGCTATAGTTACTGATTAGATCCTAACATACTTGAACATGCAAATCACAAGCAAATTAGATGAGCATGCAAATCACAAGCTCATCATTTTGTTGTCTCGAATTTGTTCTATCCAAAGCATGAAGACACTTGTTGATCTTTCAATGAGAATTTTATCTCTAAAATTTGTAGAATGCATATAAAAAAGCGAGAGAGAGCCAGGTTAGATGCACAGGGCCGATCAAACAAGCCTTTCCGCCGAACCACAGGAGTCATCACCATGTAGAAGCCTTTCTTGATTCCTTATTGTCAGTCAGGACAGGAAAAGGCCAAAAACATCTCTAGCCTAGAGAAAAACAGGCGTAGCAAAAATGCTTGTGCGTTGCTATGGGCAATTTTTATTGAATATTCCGTTCAATGTCTTGTCGATTTTGACACACTTTCGGTGAGGTTGATCATCTTTATCATATCAACATGAACAGACTTGAATTTAGGCATCAACCAAAGTGATTGTGGATTTTGACCATCTGACAACAAACTCCGATGTCTTCCTTCCGCCTTTCCCATATGGTGACCACTATGCCTTCCTCTAGACTCTTTTCAATAAGTTCTTGACGAAGTGAAGAGAGAACTCATTTCCATCATTGACACCCAAGGACGAATCAGATATTGGCTCTGCCCTCTCGGCCATCTTTGTGCCAATTGAGCTGCAATGTAGTTGCCTTGGCACTTGGCCGACACCTAGTAAAAAGTGAAGTTTAATCTATTCATCCAAAATATTTTGTATAAAGAAAATTGAATTTTCATATGTCTCATGTCTAAAGAATAATTTTTATTATTAAAATGTGTACAATTATAGCTGATTTTATGTGGTAATTAAATTAAATCTTGAACTTAGGTCTACTTATTATGGATGTACATGATCTTATATGTCCTTTTTCCCATGGAAAAAAGGGCAGGGAAAAAGGCAAGGGGCAAGATCAAACACCCAAGGGAACCCTTACTTTGCTTTTTTATTTTCATCTCTCAATAAATTAAGAGGGAGAGGAGGCGTATAGGGAAAAAAATTCACTCCACAGCGATCATGGTTCAGCAATGTAATCAACCTTTGCTTAAGGCTACTACAATACTACACTGAATCTTGACTGTTTGAACAGATGTCATCATCTCAATTTCATATTATTGAGTACAAAAGTTCACCTACGCTCACTGTCTATTTGAAACTCCAAACCTCACGATGTTGTTATGCCAATTTGGATCAGAGTCGCAACTTGGGTGTGTTTCTTTGGCTCTAGCTCGAGCGACAAAGCATCATCTACTCCCCTGCAATATGTGAAAATAAGTCCCACTCTTCCTTTAGTAAGTTTTTCTGATTATATAGAAAGAATTTAACCTGAGTGGAAACTTATAAGACTCAGCGAACATACGGCTGAACCATATAGAACCACATGGTACACATGAATCAATCTTCTAAAGAAGCCCAACAAAACTGGCACTTAATTGTAAGTACGAGTAATTTAATTTCTCAGATTGGCTGAAGATTGTTGATTGGAGGGAATTCGTTTTACATAATTTGGAAAGTTTAAAATAAGTTCCTAAGGGAGTGAAGTGAGTATTGGACATTCAGAATTAAAATTTAGGGTAAACAACTTCGAAATTTAGAATCAAATCTGAAGTGACAGTCAATGATGTTGCAAATCAAAATTGAAGCATGGCGTGAGTGTGCTCATCATCGAGTCGCCACCAGCTGCCCCCACACCGACGCCTCCGTCGCTAGCAACAGCGTGGGCACGGCCAGCAGCCCAACACCACCGCCCCCATCGCAACATCTGCCCTGGCGCCGCGCGTAGAGGTACCCTAGGACGGGCCTCACAGCCTCCACCATGAGGTGCCCCTCTCGGCAGTGCGAACTCACCCGGAGGCATGAGCATTGGCGAGGTGTCACCACACCGGCGCGACATGGACGGCAGCGGCAACGGGAACGTGCGCTGTAGGTGCGCCCGGTGTTACTGCATCGCTTTTAGCTCCCCGATCGCCGTCTCTTCTTCCTGATCCTGATCCTCTTCTTCTTGCAATACCGAAGGAGACGGGAAGGACTTGGCAGTTGTAGCGACATCGTGGGTGGTTTACTGGATTGGTAGAGGAACACCATGACAAAACTATAGTCGAACAAGTCGCCGAGGATGCCGGTCTCGCAGCTGAGGCTCTCCGTTCAGAGGTTTAGGTTCTCATGGGTCATGGACCACCGCACCGGCACCGTCTTCGGTTATGTGCCCTTTGGCCGTAGCGCAATGCCGTGGTCGACTCGAGCTCCTCGCTAAACAAACTGGTTTTCCTCATGAGTGCGATGTTCCAGGGACGCAGAACCGAGCTGCGGTCGGCATGGGCCGGAATCAAACACAATTCTATGGTTGTCCTCTGGTGGAGAAGGAAAGACAGGGAGGGGTTTCATTGGCTATTTTGCCTAGAATGAATAGTTATTTGACGATATATTTTTTCGTTATTTGACTTACGGGTGGCATTGGTGGGTAAATTTATGTTTAGATGAAAGCGTATTTTAGGTGGATTGAAAGCGTATTTGCGAGCCACGGACCATACCTCTAGCAATATTATTAGTAGAGATTTGAGTCTTGGAAGTTATTACTACTGTAATAACATCTTCTTATCATTTTTATTTCATTTTTGTGCCAAGAGAAGCCTCTAATTTGACCGAGGTAAGATTTGGGGATATTGCTGTCCTGAAACAGTTTTTAGTGCTGCACCGTAAATATTCGTGAAAATTCTCTGTATATCTTTTGGACCTGCGATTTCTTGTGCATATGCCCCAGGTTATATCCAAACTTTCATTAGTTGAACACTTTTTGATTTGAGTAACAGAAAACCCTCTAACAATTCGACCTTTGTCAGCTGTTCTGTTTTGACAGATTTCTGCCAATATATGTGTTTGCCGCTTTATCGCTTTCTTTTTGAGTTCTTTTGATCACGGAACTTTTGGGGAAGTTGCTACAGTAGTATATGCTTTGTATGTGGTGGTTTTAGGTTGAAACCTGAAGCAAAAAGGGTTGATTCTATGTTATGCTTACACTAATGTTGCTAATAGATTTGTGTTTAGTTTTGTATAAAGGAAGTTTTCAAGTGTAGGGATCGGAGAGTGATGAGATGAGTTGAAGAATGGATAAAAGCTCAAGCTTGGGGATGCCCATGCATCACCCCAAGAAATATCCAAGAAGTACAAGCGTCAAAGCTTGGGGATGCCCCTGAGGCACCCCTTCTTCATCGGCAAAAATCAGGTCACCTTTCAATACGCTATATTTTTATTGCTTCATGCATTATGCGTTTTTCTTGGAGCATCAGTTGTTTTTAGTTTTCATTTTAGTTTAGTTTAGTTTTCTGCAATAAATGGTTGGACCTCAACAAATTTCTTTTGGAGAAGTTGCCTTGCTTTTCATTTCCCAAGAACACTATGTTTTTTACTCTATTCGTTTTAACGAGTGTTCTCTTTTTCTAGAATTGCGTTTAGCTTTCAATTTTCGCCTTGATTTGTGTTCAGATCTTGTTATATCTTTTCATCAAGGTGTATTTTTGCCCCTGGTCTATATTGGTTTTCATCAAAAGAGGTGTTTATAAAAAGTTTGAATGGTGTTGGAAAAGAGAAAAAGCTTTATGCAAAAAAGTGGTATAAGAAGAAGCTTATGTAGACTGCGGCCTAGGCTTTTGCATATCGTGCTTGATGTCTTTTTGATAGTATGCTTAGTGGTTTTGCTGTAGCATGACTTATCTCAAATAACTGAGATTGCTTAATGAGCCTTTGAAAGAATCATGCATTGTTTTTATTATTTGGAAACATTATTTTGGTTTTCTCCTTAATGCTTTATTTGGGTTGACTTGGCGCATGCTCACACATGTTAGACTCTTACAAAGTCGCCAATTGCCTCTATGATCATCTAGTTTTTGACTTTTGATGCCATCTTATGCTTCTTTTAATGTCGCTTTGTCGCTTTGCATGATTATGGCCGTTATTGCTCTCTTAGTTGGTCGCTCCCAGTCTTTTGCTAGCCCTCGCCTTGTACTGAGTATGAGCTCTACTCGTGCATCCAACTCCTAAAAACCAAGTTGTTTCAAAGTATCCACCATACATACATATTAGCAATTTGCTATTCCAAAGTAAATTTGACTTGCTTTTATCTACTCTTCAAATTGAACTCTTACCAGTGTTATGCAAAAATTGGTCAGTAAAGCTCTCACGAACCGGAAGGCACACTTTACTTTTTCTCGTTCTTAAAAATTTGACATTGTGGTCTCTTATGTTGAGTTGTTATGCCTGCAAGTTGTCAGTTAGGAATTAGCCCAGCCATACCGTCATGGGGCAAGCTTTCAATATTGCACTTCTTATTTGAGTTGATATCGTGATCTTTTGTTTATGGATACTCGCGGTGTGAAATGAATTAGGAATCTTGCGGGATCATGGAGTTTGTATATGTGTTAGAGAAATGCCTGGGCCGCCAATCTAAGCCATGCATAATTCATGGTGGAAATTTGCAGCATGCCCATAGTGGGCATTCGACGACGCATCTCAAAATAAAAAGCTATACAAATGGTAAATAAAAGAGATGTCGAGGTGTTCATTGTCTGCTTGTCCTGTCATTTTGATGTGGGCCTGTTCCATGTCATCGGGCACGGAGGTACCCCGTTGGCGGTTCTCGATGATACATGTATACTTACAATGATAAGAGCTTGCTTGGGACTCTAAGTAAAGTAGCATGAGGTTTGGGTACTCGTGTTCACTGGACACGAGGTTTTCAACTTATGATTTGTCAAGCATATGCAGCGTAAGTGTTCTCGCATTAATTTTAATCATTCAAGATGCTTATGATGGGAGCAATGAGAGCTCAAAGCCGGTAAGTACCATAATTTTTGAAGGTTATAAAACTTGCAATCCCTGCTTCCCTCCACGAAGGGCCTTTCTTTTACTTTTATGTTGAGTCACCACCTTCTATCTTTATGCACCATTAAGAGAGCATAGTTGTCATTCTGAGTATAATGTGCATTGTCTCAAAGTTTTCATTGATTGATTCATGTTGTTGGTTTCACTTGTTCTCAAATTACTTGTATCTAGTCGCCCTCTTAAACTTGAAGGTGTCCTATGCATTTATGTTTTGCTCTCTCATTAAGGACAAGCTGAAAACCATTTGTATGTTTTTCCTTATGATTTGAACACATGTTTGACTTTCATTGTTTCATTTTCATGATCTTTTGTTTGTGTTCATTTTCATGTTTATAACATGGTTGCTAAGTTTCTTCTATCAAGATTATGTCTTTCATGCCCATATTTTAAGTTCTTTTGATCCCAGCTCACAACGCTTACATATATGATCAAGATTGTGTAGGTGCCTGTCACCTCAAAAATTATTTCTTTTGTTATCACTTACCTACTCGAGGACGAGCAGGAGTTAAGCTTGGGAATGCTGATACGTCTCAAACGTATCCATAATTTTTGATGCTCCATGCTTGTTTTTACACCATTTGTTTAGTCTTTCGTTACACTTCGTGGCACTTTTATGCATTTTCCGGAACTAACCTATTAACAAGTCGCCACAGTGCCAGTTCCCTGTTTTCTGCTGTTTTTGTGTTTCAGAAAAGTTACACGGGAAATATTCTCGGAATTGGACGAAACCAAAGCCAGTCGCCCAGAATTTCACCGAAGTTTCCAGAGATCCGAAGAGTAGACGGAGTGGGACAACGAGGGCCCCACACAACAGGGCGGCGTGGCCCAGGGGTAAGCCGCGCCCCCTATGTGTGAGAGCGCCTTGGTCCACTCCTGACGATGCCCCTTCGCCTATAAAGACCCCCCGACGGGAAAAACCTAAATACCCAATCACTTTTCCAGAACACATCGCGATCCGCCGCCGCCGTCGACCCGAAGATCGGGAGGGTCCAGAAGCTCTTCCCGACACCCTGCCAGAGAGGGGAATTGCCACCGGAGGTCTTCTTCATCTCCATGCTTGCCTCTAGAGCGATGAGTGAGTAGTCTACCTTGGACTATGGGTCCATAGCAGTAGCTAGATGGTTGTCTTCTCCACCATGTGCTTCATGTTTAGATCTCATGAGCTGCCTTACATGATTGAGATCACCGTTATGTAATTCTACATGTTTGGTTTGTTGGGATCCGATGAATATTGGTGTTATGATTGAGTTGATGTACTGAAATTTATCTTATGTTATCTCTATGTTGTTTATGATCTTGCATGCTCTCCGTTGTTAGTAGCTATCTTGGCTGAGTAGTTGCTAGTGACTCCAAGAGGGGGTATTTATGCTCGATAGTGGGTCCATGCCTCTATTTCATCTGGGGGAGTGACAAAAACTTCTAAGGTTGTAGATGTGCTGTTGCTACTAGGGGGAAAACAACATTCATATGCTCGAGGGCATATGCTTTGTTTACATTACACACTTTGCTTAATGCAATTATCTATTGTTCGCAACTTAATACTTGTGGAGTTCTCGGATTGATTCGCCACAAGTGGATTATTAGTCATAGATGCAGTTGGATGGCGGTCTATGTATCTTGTTGTAATGCCCAGAGTAAATCTCATAGTGATCCTCTCGGCATATGCACGTTGTCTTTATTCTATCAATTGCCCAACTTTAATTTATTTACCTAGCATGTATTATTTTATCTTATGGAGAGACACCACTAGTGAACTATGGACCCCGGTCCTATTTCTTTATATTGCTATCATATGTTTACTTTACTCGCACTGTTTACTTTACTCGCATATTATTATCACTTTCCACTCGATACGCTCATACCCTTTGTTTTAAGCAAACTGGTGACATTGACAACCTCATTGTAAGTTAGGAATAAAGGATTTGGTTGTGTTGTGTGCAGGTTCCACGTTGCTACTGGTTGAAGACGCGCTAACAAGTTATTGTTAACGGCACCCTTGTTAGAGCATCACGCAGCTAGTGGGCATCACCTTCAGTCATTTGTCTCTCTCCTACTGGATTGACAACCTTGGTTTCATAACTGAGGGAAAACTTGCTGCTATATTCATCAAAACCTTCTCTTGGGGTTTTCAACTGGCCGGTCATTTATACTTCATCAACTCGGCCCCATCAGCAGCCAAATCGTCAGTCACAAGCTAAGTATAATTTAGGAAAAGCCATTTTTTTTAGGACTTTGTAGTCCATAAAAAGGGGAAATAAGAAAATGAGTAAGTCTACATCACTACTAGGAAAACAGCTATAGGTAGCACAGCTACCCCTAGCGCATTATATATGTGGTGCGCTGGGGGTATTTACCCGTAGCGCACATGTGTCCATGCGCTACGCGTATATGACTTACCCGCAGCGCCCCACATATTTAGTGCGCTACGGGTAATTGTAGGCCTAGAGGGGGTGCCCTCTCCCAACTTATCCATAGCGCATGTGTCTGATATGCGCTGCGGGTAGTAAAACTACCCGTAGCGCATACAGGCCCGTGCGCTACGGATAAGTTGGGCGGGAACAAAATTCAATTTTTTAAAAAATTTTAGACTTACCCATAGCGCACCGTTCAGTGCGCTACGGGTATACATATATGGTGCGCTATGGGCAAGTTTCCTGCCAATTTTGTTGAATCGACGGGAATTTTTTTTAAAAAAATCGAACAGGCTAGAAAATTTTCAAACACTTTTCAATCGGCGGCAAAATTTTGAAAATTTGAAAATTTACCCGTAGCGCACCACATAGCCCATGCGCTACGGGTAAGTTTCCATAAAGTTTCACCAGCCACCCCCCCCACCCCCCGTGGATCGCCTTTCTAGTATTTTGAAAAAAAAGAAAATGATAACATGTTTGAAAAAAAATCAAAAAATGAGATTTAGTTATGTTATGTGATCTAGTAAGTAGAAAAATAATAAACATGAATTTTGATTTTTTTTTCAAAAAAACTTTATGTCTTAGTAAAACGGGCATAACTTTTGCATACGAAGTCGGATTAAAAAGTTTTTTATATGAAAAAGTATCAAAACGAAAAGTTACATCCGAATTCGACGACCATATTTCGACAAATTTTAGAATCTCAAAATTCGAAAGGGAAGATGCAATTTTTTGATGTTCTAGTTTTTGGTGCGAAAAAAATTACGAAATTCGAATCACTTACCCGTAGCGCATCGGTGAAGTGGTGCGCTACGGGTAAGTGATAATCTACACCACGCATCTGACGGCTCACAATGTTTCCAAACAATGCGCTACGGGTAAGTGATAATCTACACCACGCATCCGACGGCTCACAACGTTTCCAAACAAACACACATCCGTGGCATCTTCAATGGAGACTTGTGATTGGCCGGGAGGAGGTCACGCGGATCTCTCTCTCTTTGTCCTTATCTCATCTCTTCTCTCTCTCTCCTTCCTTCTTCTCTCACCCACCTCATATCTCTTCTACCTCCCTCCCTCTCTCTCTAACACACATACATGAGCATGAGAAGCTCCTCTCCGGCGAGCTCCCGGCCAAGCTCCTCCTCTCCGGCGACCTTCTCTCCGGTGACCTCTCGGCCTAGCTCCTCCTCTCTGGCAAGCTCCTCTCCAACAAACTCCTCTCCGGTGAGTTCCTCTTCAACGACCTCCTCTTCGGCAAGCTCCTCTCCAAGGACCTCCTCTCCGGCGAGCTACTCTCCAACGACCTCCTCTCCGGCAAGCTCCTCTCCAACGACCACCTCTCCGGCGAGCTTCTCTCCAAAGACCTCCTCTCCGGCGAGCTGCTCACCAACGACGGGCTCTCCAGTGAGCTTCTCTCGAATGACCTCCTCTCTAGCAACCTCCACTCTGGCGAGCTCCTCTCCAATGACCTCCTCTCTAACGACCTCCTCTCCGGCAACCTCCTCTCTGGCGACCGGCGGCGCCTTTTTTTAATTTTGAAAAAATACCCGTAGCGCATACAGACCAAGTGCGCCACGAGTAGAAATAAAAAATGAAGGAAATATGCCCTAGAGGCAATAATAATATTGTTATTATCATATTTCTTGTTCATGATAATGTTTATACTCCATGCTAGAATTGTATTAAGCGGAAACATTAATACTTGTGTGGTTTATGAACAACACCGTGTCCCTAGTACGCCTCTACTAGACTAGCTCATTGATTAATGATGGTTAAGGTTTCCTAACCATAGACATGAGTTGTCAATTAATAATGAGATCATATCATTAGGAGAATGATATGATGGACAGACCCAAATAGAGCAGAGCAATTAGATCGTGTCATTGTGTTCATCTTTGCGAAGCTTTTCCTATGTCATGTATTGTATTCCTTAGACCATGAGATAATACAACTCCCTAGTATCGGAAGAAAGCTTTGAAGTCATCAAACGTCATCCTATGTGAGGGTGATAATAAAGGTGTCTCTCAGGTGATCGGAAAGTACTTGTTGAGTTGTATGTATCGAGATGGAATTTGTCCCTCCCAAGTCGGAGAGATATACTTCGGGCCCACTCGGTAATCGATATCAACACCGCTTGCAAGCATGTGGTTAAGGAGTTAATCACAAAGTGATATCGGATTACGGAACGAGTAAAGTACTTGCTGTGAACGAGATTGAACTAGGTATGGCGATACCGACGATCAAATCTCGGGCGAGTAAAATATCGTGTGACGAAGGGAATACATATACGGGATTAATTGAATCCTGACATCGTGGTTCATCCGATATGATCATCGATGAATATGTGGGAGTCAATATGGGTTTCCAGATCCCGCTATTGATTATTGATAGAAGATCATGTCTGCATATTCTCGAACCCGTAGGGTCACACACTTAACGTGCTTCGACGCTAGGATAGAATGGATAAATGGTTTATGAGTTTTAGTTCGGAGTCTCGGATGAGATCCAGGACGTCACGAGAGGTTCCGGAATGGTCCGGAGAATAAGATTCATATAAAGGAAAGCAGTTTTTGGATTCCGGAAAGGTTTCGGAGTTTATCGGTATTGTACCGGAAGGTTCTAGAAGGTTCCGGAGTGGGACCAACGTGGGCCCACTTGACGGAGGCCTGCGTGGGCCTAAGGGGAAGTGCCCTGGCCGCTTTGGGCCAGGTGCACAAGGCCCCTGAGGCCCAGCCGGCCAAGCCCAAGGGGAAACCCTAAAGGAATCTTCAAATAAGGAAGGGGGGAAACTTGCCCCCCACTCCTCCTTATCCAAGTCGGCTAGGGATTGGAGGAGGGGGCTATGCTGGCCGCCCAGCCCTCCATATAAGGGGGGGCAGGGGGCGCAGCCCTACCTCACCTCAAGTCCCAAACCCTAGCCGCCCCTGCTGCCCTCCCTCTCTCTCTCTCGTGACTGCGCGTAGGCGAAGCCCTGCCGCAGAAACTCTCCACCATAAAGCACCACGCCGTCGTGCTGCTGATCCAATCTATCTCTCCACCATACTTGCTGGACCAAGGAAGGAGGAGACGTCGCTGCACCGTACGTGTGCAACTCTCGGAGGCGCCGCCACTTGCGGCGTAGGATCGGATCGGATCGCGAGGAGGAGACGGCGAGTACGACTACGTCAACCACGTTCTTTTGAACGTTTCCGCTGTGCGATATCTTCAAGGGTATGAAGATCTCATCTACCTCTCTTGTTGATTACATCTCCTAGATTAGATCTTGGCTTTCTTGTTCGCATCCGTAGGAAAATTTTTGATTTACTATGCTGCGAAACCCTTCAGTGGTATCAGAGCTAGATCTATGCGTAGATGTGTTTCACGAGTAGAACGCAACATGCTTGTTGCGGGCGTTGATGTTTTCTGTTGCAAACCTCTTGTTGTGTATTTCTTATGGCGCGGTATAGTGAGATCGAAGCGGTCCAGGCCAACTTTACGCGACCGCGTTCGCGAGACCGGCTCCGCACTTGACGTGTGGCTTGTTCCACACATGCGGCTGGTGGATGCCAGTTTCTCTCACTATAGTAGTCATGGGACTTACATCGGATGTTAGCAACCATAATATCACCGTTGTGGCTTTTCGTAGGTAAGAATCGTTCTTAGCTTGCTACTCCCATAAGCCACGTAAAACATGCAACAACAAAGTAGAAGCGTCTAACTTGTTTTTGCAGGGAGTGTTTTGTGATATGGTATGGCCACAAGATGTGATGTGATATATGTGATGTATGCGATGATCATGTTTTGTAATCTTTCACGACTTGCATGTCGATGAGTTAACAACCGGCAGGAGCCATATGGTTGTCTTTATAATTGTGTATGACCTGCGTGTCAACTTCTTATACGCCATGTAATAGCTTTACTTTATCGCTAAATAGTTAGCAAGGTTGTAGTTGCTATTCGTGGTAGAGGCAATCATGGTGGAGTGATGGAGATCATGCCGGCGCGCACAAGATGGAGATCATGGCGCGGAGATTGGCTATACCATGTCACATAAAATTATATGCATGTGATGTTTATCCTTTTATGTATCTTATTATGCTTAGATCGCGACGGTAGCATTATAAGATGATTCCTCACTTAAAGATCAAGATAAAATTGTGTTCTCCCCTCGTATGCGCCGTTGCGAAAGTTCGTCGTGTTCAAGCATCTCGTGATGATCGGGTGCTATAAACTCTACGTTCACATACAACGGGTGCAAGCCAGTATTTGCACATGCGGAGATACTTGGGTTTGACTTGACGAGCCTAGCATGTACAGACATGGCCTCGGAACACACGGACCGAAAGGTCAAGCATGAGTCATATGGATGATATGATCAACATGTTGATGTTCACCATTAAAGCTACATCATTCACGTGATGATCGGTCTCGGTGTAGTGAATTTGGATCATGCTTCACTAAACAACTTGAGGGATGTTGAATTTAGTGGGAGTTCATTAGTAATTTGATTAACTTGAACTAATTATCATGAACTAAATCTTAGTGTATTTGCATAAGTCGTTGTAGTCTTTGGCAACCGTTTTCCACCGACACTTAGTTTTAATTGAGTTAAAAGAACTATAGAATTCTGGATAATCACTTCTCGGTTTAGTGCCGTTTAGTTAGAATGTCAAGACTAAAGATTAAGTCCTATTGCAAACTTTAGCAAATCTTGCTTGCTCCATACGATTTAATAAATTGTATTAATCTAAGAGCAACGATTCAAGTTTAGTGTCTAAAGATCATATGTTTGCCTTCATGATAAATTGATCTTCAAAATTGTTTGAGAATCAAAGTGATCATTGAGCTGAAAGAATTGTTTCAGAAACAAATAATAAGTAAAAGATATTTGATATCTAAGACTTTGATTGTTTGCAAAATGATGAAGTATAATTTAGTAAAAGAACATATGCTCATATTGTATGACTATATGCAAAGATTGAAGATGCTAGGCATCCCGATCACCCAAAAGTTTGGGAACTAATATTATACTTGCATTCATCCTTATAAGCTATAGTAGTTTCATCATGAAAGTTGTCATGATAAGATGAATGAAAAGGTATTGGCTAAATTGTTTTTTGCTATACCAAAAGAATACTAAAGAATGGAATCTGGAAGAATACCAATCATATGATGATGGCGATCCACTTCAAAGTGCAAAATCCAAGGCCATTAGTATTTGACTAACATCCTTTGGACTATGTGTCAAATGATTGATGCCACTGTTGATGTCGATAGATTCTTCTAAAAGGAGAGGAAACGCTAAATAGGATCTGCAAAAGTATTTGGTAGAAAAGGAAAAGACTGGAATTGTCCAGCTCAGGTATATAAATGATATACATGTTATAGATGTATTCTTTGCTAAGTACATGATGTAATTCTTGGGTATTCGATACTGATTTGTTGGTATGAAATGTCATACAAAGCAACAATACAAGAACTATGATGGCCTAAGTAACTAGCAAAAGAATATGGTAACAATGCGCATCGAGAAACAAATAAATGTGTTATTATGTTTTTCGTCGGCATAAAACCTAGCCTTCTAGATTTGTTAAGAACTTAATAATTGTTATTTTGTTCTGGTATTATGAGAGCAATGGTTGTTCAAATTATTACCGTCTTCCATAGTCGATGGATAGATTATTATAAATCTTGTTGGTGAAATAGACATATATAACACTGGTGCTAAAGGTCGCAAGACAAAACGAATTTCACTTATATATGACACCACCGTTTAAGTCATATTGGAAACAAAACATGAAAGAAATTCTATATTGATAGATTTTCGAGTCATTTGATTTTGAATTGATTGACGCTTGTAAGACTTTTCCTAAAGATGATTAAACTCCGTTCGTGGGCCATAGAAAGAACAAGCGACTAACTACATGGAGATCGTACATGTTGATGTATGTAGTTCATGTGTGAAGTCGAGCGTGGTGTATTTTCTATTTCATCAATGACTCGAATAGATGTACGGTATATCTACTTGATGAGATAGAAGTATGAAATTGTTCAATTTATGAAGTGAAAATTGTTGTAACAAGAATATTCGAGTTGAATGATTAGATCATAAAGAAGAATATTTGAGTTGCAAGTTTAGCAAACATCTAAGAGTTAGAGGAATTGTTCCACAAACTTGCATCATGATAGACACCATATGAGTATGGAGTTTTTGATGGATGTAATCAAACCTTGTTTGACATGGTTAGATCAATGATGAAATAAACTACCAATATAATTTGTGGATTATGCTTAAGGGACTACCGTTTTTCACTAAATAGAGCACCATCATAATCCGCTGAAATGACACCATACAAGTTATAGTTGTCTTTTCTTGAATTTTTGGTATGCAAGGCATATGTGTAAAATGTTTACAACCAAAAACGGATTAGTAAGTCTTTGTAGGTTATCCCAAAGAAAGTCGATGGGTATTCCTTCTACTATGAACCCAAACACATAGTGATTGTCACTAAAAGAAGTGAATTTCTTATGAAGGAGTTTTTCGCGAAAGGTTTAAGTGGGAGGAAGATAGAACTTGATGAGGTTATTGAATCTGAGCAAGATGATCAGAGTAGCGCAGCACCAGAAAATGTTCTGGAAGCGGCAACTACATTCATAGCTCACACGTCTACAATATGTTGTAGTCACGACATCGAAGTTCCTATTTAACCAAGTTGGTCGTAATCAAATAGCAAGATTTGAGGACGAGATATTATTAGATAATAGTAACCAACAATATACAAAGAAGCGATGATGGGCCCTGACTTCGTCATATGAATTATTCTAGCAACAATTACATATTGAGATATGAAAGTTGAATAAACGAAACAACGTTCCTCTACTGGAATGCACACCAAGGACGTGTATCTGACACGACCCAATGAGGTTTTGTTGATTCAAAGGTTGCTAGATATGTATGCAAACTTCTATGGTAGAAGAAAGCATAGCGAAGTTGGAATCTTCAATGATGAAAATGTTAAAGTGTTAATTTCATCAAGATATTTGAAGATGCTTGTATTACAAGAAAGTAAGTGGGAGCGCTAAGACATATTTCTAATGCTTTATGTAGATGACATATCGTTCATTGGAAATTATGTGTTTTTCTTGATATTGTTAAGTTTTCATTAAAATTAGTTTTTGATGAAAGACTTAGGTAAAACCAGAATATTAAGCATCAATGTCTATACAGATAGATTGAGGCGTTAATATAGTTTTGCCAGAGTACATAGATGAAATATTGAATTTGTTCAATATGGAAACAATAAGAATGGTTCTTGTTGCATGGAAGAGGTTGGAGCAAGAATCAATTGTTTTGACACTTGATGAGTGAAACCACAAGAATGATTTTATCAATCTTGTATACCATGATATGTAGATCCAGATGTGTCCAATGCTCTAAAGGTTATAGCATTCATATGATGATCGTTGGACAATAGTAAAGATATTCTTATGCACTTTTGAAGAAGTAAGAATATGTTCTGTATGCAGAAGTGACAAATGGTTCATTGCAATGAGTTACATTGGCTTTGTCACACATACAAGTAAAATTTTATCTCAATTTTAAGCTATTTGTTTTGAGTTAGAAGGTGGCATAATAAGATGGAAGAAAGTTCCATGATGACTTGGATGAGTTCCAATGTTAATATTGTGGCGGACACTGCAACGAGGGCTAAGTATATAATCGCTTTAGAAGTGGCATAAAAGATGCAAAGTAGATAGTGATAATCCAACTTTTTTATGGCACTGTCGTCTAGGTCATATTGGCGTTAAACGCATGAAGAAACTCCATTCTGATGGATTTTTGGAGTCTCTTGATTTTGAATCATTTGACACGTGCAAGCCATGCCTCATGGGCAAGATGATCAAAAACCCGTTCTCCAGAATAATGGAGCGAGCAACAGACTTATTGGAAATCATACATACCGATGTGTGCGGACCAATGAGTATTTCGACACACGGTGGATATCGCTATTTTCTAAGTGTGCTAGTACTATGTAGTTCTATTGTATGACAATAGTGACAACATAGTCTCGGCTAAGATACAAAAGTCTCACCAGAAGACTAAGTTTATACGATGCCATCTCATAGAAGATGAGAAATGCGTGCTGACGCAAAATAATATGCAAATACAAAACGGACCTGAAAGTGTCAGACCCGTAGATAAGGTTTACCACATGCAACGCGTATGAATAACACCGGAATGCCATAGGTGTTAAAGGCGCAAGTATGACTAGATTATTGACTCTAGTGCAAGTGGGAGACTGAAGGAAATATGCCCTAGAGGCAATAATAATATTGTTATTATCATATTTCTTGTTCATGATAATGTTTATACTCCATGCTAGAATTGTATTAAGCGGAAACATTAATACTTGTGTGGTTTATGAACAACACCGTGTCCCTAGTACGCCTCTACTAGACTAGCTCATTGATTAATGATGGTTAAGGTTTCCTAACCATAGACATGAGTTGTCAATTAATAATGAGATCATATCATTAGGAGAATGATATGATGGACAGACCCAAATAGAGCAGAGCAATTAGATCGTGTCATTGTGTTCATCTTTGCGAAGCTTTTCCTATGTCATGTATTGTATTCCTTAGACCATGAGATAATACAACTCCCTAGTATCGGAAGAAAGCTTTGAAGTCATCAAACGTCATCCTATGTGAGGGTGATAATAAAGGTGTCTCTCAGGTGATCGGAAAGTACTTGTTGAGTTGTATGTATCGAGATGGAATTTGTCCCTCCCAAGTCGGAGAGATATACTTCGGGCCCACTCGGTAATCGATATCAACACCGCTTGCAAGCATGTGGTTAAGGAGTTAATCACAAAGTGATATCGGATTACGGAACGAGTAAAGTACTTGCTGTGAACGAGATTGAACTAGGTATGGCGATACCGACGATCAAATCTCGGGCGAGTAAAATATCGTGTGACGAAGGGAATACATATACGGGATTAATTGAATCCTGACATCGTGGTTCATCCGATATGATCATCGATGAATATGTGGGAGTCAATATGGGTTTCCAGATCCCGCTATTGATTATTGATAGAAGATCATGTCTGCATATTCTCGAACCCGTAGGGTCACACACTTAACGTGCTTCGACGCTAGGATAGAATGGATAAATGGTTTATGAGTTTTAGTTCGGAATCTCGGATGAGATCCAGGACGTCACGAGAGGTTCCGGAATGGTCCGGAGAATAAGATTCATATAAAGGAAAGCAGTTTTTGGATTCCGGAAAGGTTTCGGAGTTTATCGGTATTGTACCGGAAGGTTCTAGAAGGTTCCGGAGTGGGACCAACGTGGGCCCACTTGACGGAGGCCTGCGTGGGCCTAAGGGGAAGTGCCCTGGCCGCTTTGGGCCAGGTGCACAAGGCCCCTGAGGCCCAGCCGGCCAAGCCCAAGGGGAAACCCTAAAGGAATCTTCAAATAAGGAAGGGGGGAAACTTGCCCCCCACTCCTCCTTATCCAAGTCGGCTAGGGATTGGAGGAGGGGGCTATGCTGGCCGCCCAGCCCTCCATATAAGGGGGGGCAGGGGGCGCAGCCCTACCTCACCTCAAGTCCCAAACCCTAGCCGCCCCTGCTGCCCTCCCTCTCTCTCTCTCGTGACTGCGCGTAGGCGAAGCCCTGCCGCAGAAACTCTCCACCATAAAGCACCACGCCGTCGTGCTGCTGATCCAATCTATCTCTCCACCATACTTGCTGGACCAAGGAAGGAGGAGACGTCGCTGCACCGTACGTGTGCAACTCTCGGAGGCGCCGCCACTTGCGGCGTAGGATCGGATCGGATCGCGAGGAGGAGACGGCGAGTACGACTACGTCAACCACGTTCTTTTGAACGTTTCCGCTGTGCGATATCTTCAAGGGTATGAAGATCTCATCTACCTCTCTTGTTGATTACATCTCCTAGATTAGGATCTTGGCTTTCTTGTTCGCATCCGTAGGAAAATTTTTGATTTACTATGCTGCGAAACCCTTCAAAAAATTCAATTTTTTTTTGAATTACAAAAAAACACCCGTAGCGCACGGACCAGATTACCCGCAGCGCACCACCCATGCGCTACGGCTAACTAAATACCAGCAGCGTGGTACCCGCAGCGCACGGGTCATGCGCTACGGGTAACCCAATTTGGTGCGCTACGGATAGCCATTTTTCTAGTAGTGCATCATATAATAGGGGATGCATTGTAGACTTTGGTAGATGACTGAAAACTCCCCTTCTTGCGAAGCGACAAAAGAGAAGAAAGAAAGCCAAAAGAAAAGGAAGGATAACCAAAAAATCATCCAAAGTATTTTTTCAAGAACCTTCCGGTGATTGGAGGCATCGGCCGGGATCCTTGGGGATCGACCAGCTGGTAAGCACCTCCGTCGTACGCCTGCTCGATGGCGTATGATCCTTCCCATTTTGTCTCAAACTTCCCCCTTGTCTTATGTGTGATGACGATAGGGCACCGAAGCACAAGGACTAGCTTGCCTTTTCTGAAGACATGCCGCTTGATGAGCTTGTCGTAGGCTCGCACCATGTTTTGGCGATAGAGCTCCAAGTTCTGCAGCGCGTGGAGGCGCTCCTCCTCGAGAGCGTCAAGCTCCTGGTATCGCAGCTGTATTTTCTCGTCTTGTGTAATTTCTTCATGGACAGCCACCCGTAGAGAGGGTAGATGGATCTCCAAGGGTAGGACCGCCTCACTCCCAAAGACGAGGGAATAAGGTGTTGCTTGCGTTGGGGTACGGATGGTGACATAGTACGCCCACAAGGATTCATGGAGGCAATCATGCCAGTCCCTTCGGTGCCTTGTCACCATCTTCTTGAGTATCTTGCCGTGGGTCTTATTAAAGGCCTCGATAGCGCCAATGGCTTGTGGGCAGTAGCCTGCGGAGTTGCTCCATTTGATCTTGTACTTCTCCACAATACAAACATGTACATTTTACCTGATTTAAAGGCCTTTCCATTGTCAGAGGTGACCCGATGTGGTATCCCAAAGCGGTATACGATGTGCCGCTCTAGGAAGTTGATGAAGTTGTCGCTCTCGCGTAGCGGGATGGCTTCAACCCACTTGGAGAAGTAGTCCGTCGCTGCGAGGATGATGCAATGCCCCCATGATGAAGGCGGCTCGATATGGCCCATGACATCGCACCCCTAGGCATCAAATGGCCATGAGGGGATCCTTGGGTGTAGAGGAGCTGGTGGTTGATGCTTGAGGTCTCCATGAACCTCGATAGCAACCTCTCGATGTCATCATTGACGGGCTCGCTCAACACCCGTGGGCCATACATGGGCATCAACCCTGCAAATCATAGACGAGAGATGTTGAGAGATGGGTAAACAGAAGACTGACACACAACATCCTAGAATGTGTGTGCTCACGTGGTCACCTAGGGCCCCGTCACAGCAGTTGGCTCGACGTGGTATAGGTTGACACTAGTGGGGAAAGGGCCTCTAGTCCCGGCCTGTAAGGGCCTTTAGTCCCGGTTTGCCAACCGGGACTCCAGAGGCGGGACTAAAGGCTAAACCTTTAGTTCTGGCCCTGTTACGAGCCGGGACTAGAGGGCCTCCACGTGGGCGCCTCGGAGCGCCCTCAGGGACAGGCCCTTTAGTCCCAGTTCGTAACACGGACCGGGACTAAAGAGCCTCTACAAATTTTGGTTTGTTTTAGGGTTTTAGGGTTTAGGTGTTCGGGGGAATTATTTTTGTTGTATTTTATTTTATTTCTTTCTTCATTTAAAAAATTCTTTTCATATAATTCTATGCATACATGTTAGTGCATATATATGTAAGATAACTTATCTTACGATCGAGTATATATATACAATTATATGGAGATCACAATTACCGGGACTAGAGCCCGTCTATTCGATTACATGGACCAACATTAGTAATGGCCCCTAGATACACTAAATCTTCCTTTATCATCTACAACTTCTGTCCTCAAAAAGGCTGCTAGCTCCTCTGCAACAACGATCGTGCATTGCTCTGGTAGGTACTTCTCTCGCATGGCCGTGAACTATATAAGAAAAGGAGATCAATATGAATGTCAATCATGATAACAAAGAATGACGGGTAAAAATAGAGGTGTGAATGTGTATTGCTTATGTCGTATCTGTAATCCTTGTATTTAGATGTAAATGTGCGAATGAACTCGCAAATGTAGTATCCACATAGATGCGTCCCCTGTGGCTGCTGGTCGCACTTTACGAGAATAGAATATAATCAAAATAATAATCTAGCATCATAAATGTATTGAAAATAGAAGTATCTTGTACTACTTACCTGAACCGCTCTAAAGGTCAGCTTCTCATGAGAGATACCATCAGTCATGCACTTGAACTGCTTCCAAACCCTGCCCGACAAGGAAAATGATTTTCTAAGTTTTTCATTACTTGATATCTCAGAAAATCATTGAAAGAGACCGATATAGCGCAAGAATGATTGAAATTACCCTTAGAGCATGTCCTGCAGGCTTTGAAACTGTTCCATGTTTCTCGATAATGGGTCGAAGACATCAACTCTTCCCGTATCAATTTGAATGTCCAACCGAATCCAGTGGTAGCTGCACATATGTATATATATGTCAGTAACTTATCAATTACACTTATAAGTGAATGGACACAACAGAGTAAGACCCTCACTTGAAGTTGTATGGAAACAGTATGTGGTCACATAAATTTTGATCTGTTAGAAATCTTAGAAGGTTTTCCTCCGTCTCCTTGGGTTTATCAGTTAGCGTCTTTATATGTATTCTATCTGGGTCAATAAACCCAATATTTATGATGTTCCTACTTTTACAGACCAGGATCTTCATTCTGCATAATAGAGTACAAAAGTTATAACTCAACAAGTTATATGTAGACAATGAATTGAAATAACTGAACAAGTTATATGTATACAACAAATTGAAAAACTTACAGACAATAACAACTCATAAGATATTTGTAGAGGGCGTCGCAATTGTACATCTAGAAGAGTTTGTTAAAGTCAACATGGATCTCTTCGGGACGGCCGTAGTACTCCCATGGGACACGCGCCACGATCATTATTCTCCCATTCTTTGCTTCATTCATGTACCATGCATGCAAGTAACGCATATTTATTGGGAGATCTTCCAACCTTTCTTTGCTAACCAAAGGTCCCCCCATGACAAATTTAGGCTTAGGGGCTACAACAGCCTTTGGAAACCTCTCGTCTTGGGAAGCCAGAACTTCTTCAACACTCATACCCCATTCATCCGCCCACTTCTATGCTATTTCCAAACTTTGCCCCTGCACCCAAGAGGGAACATTCTCGGATAACACCCTGAGGGGTGGGATCGATTGTTTGGGCTGTTGTCCAAGCTGAGGAATGTCTGATCTTTTCTTGCTTGTACTTATACTTGATTTGCTCCCACTTGCACATGATCTGCTCTTTTTCCCTTCCTTCTGCAATGTGCGTAGATAGTCATCAGGCTTATGGTGCAAGTCATACTACGATGGAAGGGTCAGTAAGTATTTTGAATATTCTTTTTGCTTCTCGGTGTATTCCGGGCGGGGCTCGGGTTCCTTCTTTTTCAGCTGCGCATCATAATGTTCCTTTGCGATCCTTGCATTTTCCTCGGGGGTACAATCATAAGGTCTGATGGGAAGATTAGGATGAGGTACCTTTGGGAGGGGCGATAGTTTTTGCTTTGGGGGGATCTGTCGCTCAGAACTCATCGACGGAGCATTCTTGCTGGCCCGCTTCCGCTTAGTTTCCTTAGCGGTCGGCGGCGGAGACGGCCGACCCAAGTCTGGCGGCGGTGATCGAGATGGACTCGTGTTGTGGTGGCTGTAGTCATGTGGAGGGCTTGGAGGTGATGGAGGTGTAGGTAACCTGCGACGACTCGGAGGCGGTGTTGTCCTTGGGGCCGAGCCTGGAAGCTTGATGTAGTTCTTGTCCCATAGAATGACTCCACCCAGTACTTCTTCGAGTGTCCTCTTGATGACCCATAACTATAGGGGATCGCAACAGTCTTCAAGGGAAGTAAAACCCAAATTTATTGATTTGACACAAGGGGAGCCAAAGAATATTTATAAACCTTAACAGATGAGTTGTCAATTCAGCTGCACCTGGAAATAAACTTGCTCGCAGCGGTTTATCAGTAGCAACAGTTTTATAGTGGTGATAGTAGTGAAACAGTAACATCAGTAATAGAATAAAAGCGGTAATAGTAGCAATAGTAAATAGCAGGATAAAATACTGTAGGCATAGGGATGATGTACGGGCGTTGCATGGATAAGATAATTCATGAAATCAGTGAGACATGGGCATTGCAGATAAATAATGATAAAGCATCCTGGTACTAACAATCATAGGCATGTGTTCCGTATATAGTCGTACGTGCTCGCAATGAGAAACTTGCACAACATCTTTTATCCTACCAGCCTGTTGCAGCAGGGCCTCACAGGAAACTTTTGGTAATTAAGGTACTCCTTTTAATAAAGTACGGGAGCAAAGCATTAGCACTCGGTGAACACATGTGATCCTCACATCATAGCCATCCCCTTTGGTTATCCCAATTTCTGTCACTTTGGGGCCTCGGGTTCCGGACAACAATATGTATATACAACTTGTAGATAAGACCATAAACAACAAGTATCATCATAAAACAATAACATGTTCAGATCTGAAATCATGGCACTCGGGCCCAAAGTGACAAGCATTAAGCACAACAAGTTGCAACAATGTCATAAACACTAATAAAAGATACTAGGCACTATGCCCTAACAATCTCATAGCAAATTACATGAATGATCTCATCCAATCCCTACCATCCCCTTCGCCTACAGCGGGAATTACTCACACATGGATGGGGGAGTCATGGATGGTTGATGGAGAGACGTCGGTGATGATGGTGATGAAGATCTCCTCCAAATCCCCATCTCGGCAGGGTGCCAGAATGGAGTTTCTGGTTCCAAATTGCGGTTTCTGATGGTGGCGGCTGATACGTCTCAAACGTATCTATAATTTTTGATGCTCCATGCTTTGTTTTACACCATTTGCCTATTGTTTCGTTACACTTAGTGGCATTTTTTATACATTTTCCGGAACTAACCTATTAACGAAGTGCCACAGTGCCAGTTTCCTGTTTTCTGCTGTTTTTGTGTTTCAGAAGTGATACACAGGAAATATTCTCGGAATTGGACGAAACAAGTTCCTAAAGTCATATTTCATCGGGGAGCTCCCAAACATCCAAAGACCTGACGGAGGGGGGCCACGTGGCCCCCACACACAGGGGCGGCGCGGCCTGGCCCCTGGCCGCGCCACCCCCTTGTGAGGGCACGTGGCTCCACCTCTGACAGCCCCCTTTCGCCTACATATACCCCCTGACGAGAAAAACCTAAGGGCCCGATCAGTTTTCCAGAATACATCGCGATCCGCCGCCGCCGTCGACCCGAAGATCGGGAGGGTCCAGAAGCTCTTCCCGGCACCCTGCCGGAGAGGGGAATCGCCACTGGAGGACTCCTTCATCGCCATGATTGCCTCCGGAGCGATGAGTGAGTAGTCTACCTTGGACTATGGGTCCATAGCAGTCGCTAGATGGTTGTCTTCTCCACCATGTGCTTCATGTTTAGATCTCATGAGCTGCCCTACATGATTGAGATCACCGTTATGTAATTCTATGATGTTGGTTTGTTGGGATCCGATGAATATTGGAGTTTATGATTAAGTTGCTGTACTAAATTTTATCTTATGTTATCTCTATGATGTTTATGATCTTGCATGCTCTCCGTTGTTAGTAGCTATCTTGGCCGAGTAGTTGCTAGTGACTCCAAGAGGGGGTATTTATGCTCGATAGTGGGTTCATGCCTCTATTTCACCTGGGAGAGTGACAGAAACCTCTAAGGTGGTAGATGTGCTGTTGCTACTAGGGAGAAAACAACATTCATATGCTCAAGGGCATATGCTTTGTTTACATTACACACTTTGCTTAATGCAATTATCTGTTGTTCGCAACTTAATACTTCCAGGGTGTTCGGATGATATCCCCGGGGGTGGATTATTAGTCATAGATGCAGTTGGATGGCGGTCTATGTATTTTGTTGTAATGCCCAGAGTGAATCTCATAGTGATCTTCTTGACATATCACGTTATCTTTATTCTATCAATTGCCCAACTGTAATTTGTTTACCCAGCATGTTATTTATCTATGGAGAGACACCACTAGTGAACTGTGGACCCCGGTCCTATTTTAATCATATTGCAATCACCTGTTTACTATTCCCGCACTGTTTACTTTACTAGCATATTACTACTGTTTTCCACTCGATACACTCATAACCTTTGTTTCAAGCAAACCGGTGAGATTGACAACCTCATCGCAAGTTGGGAACAAAGTATTTGTTTGTGTGTGTGCAGGTTCCACAAACACCTTCAGTCGTCATTGTCTCTCCTCTCCTGATCGATAAACCTTGGTTTCTTAACTGAGGGAAAATTTTCCGCTGCACTCATCATACCTTCCTCTTGGGGTTCCCAACGGGCTGGTCAATCACCACGCACAAGGACGCATCAGCAACTTTTCTGGCGCCGTTGCCGGGGAGGAAGAGAAGACTTCTGCGAGGGGAGTTCTTCGCACACACATTCTTTACTTTGTTATTGTTTTGCTTTGCTTTATTTTATTTTACCTGCATTGCTTTTTATATCAAAAACCCAAAAAAATTAGAATCCTTGGTAGTTGTTTTTACTTGTTTACTTTCGTTTTGCTGAAATGGGTACTCCTGAAAACACCAAGTTGTGTGACTTTGCTAGCACGAACAATAGTGATTTTATCTGCACTCCTATTGCACCACCTGTTCCTGCTACCACCTTTTATGAGATCAAGCCTGCTTTATTGAACCTTGTTATGAAAGAGCAATTTTCTGGTGCTAGTACTGAAGATGTTGTCGGGGATATAACCCCGGGTATACCAAAGTACCCCTTTGTTATGACTAATATATATATTGTATATGTTGTACTATGTGTGCAGGATATTGGAAAGCATTTAACAGCAGCCTGGGCCGGATTAACCAAAGCCCAGGCCGGAATAAACTGCTCCCAAGCCGGAATATACTTAACCAGGCCGGCATATCCCTTGCCAGGCCGGGATAAAGGTCTTAAACCGGCTGGGCCGGCGCTGCTATAACCCGGCTGGGCCGGATTACAGTGTTCCGGCCGGGCCAGGCTGGGATCCCTGGCCCAGGCCGGATTATCTCTTTAGTAGGCCGGATTATCCCCTTGGTAGGCCGGGATATTCACTCCCAGGCCGGATTATTCCTCTCCAGGTCGGGATTTACTACCTCCGGGACATATTCCTCGTCTAGCATCAACTCCAGCGCATCGTGCCAGTCCTGGGACGCCTCCAGGCTCGGACTGGCACATCCTCCACCATCGTATGCTGGTCTTGGGACGCCCCTTGGCTCAGACTAGCATATCCCTCCTCTCCTAGTCAGTCTTATCCTCAGGAGGAGGATAAGACTGATGACATGGTGATCCTGAAGACAGACGCTAGAAGACGAAGCCAAGTACTCCCAGTACAGACATCGATGGGACTAGCCCATGACCGTGACGCATCGCACAGTACTAAGGGCGGTACTGTGCTGATGCAGGCTATAGTGTGACAAGACCCCAGTAGTCATCTCAGCTACAGTGCATGTATAGTGTATTGTGGGGCATCCCTTGTCCCCTGGGCTCCCTATATAAGGGGCACCAGGGGGATCGATCACGCCAAGCCTCCAGAGGAGGCTCATTCTCTCTCGCTCCATGGGAGCTCTCTAGCACTAGCTCTTTAGCTCCTGCCCAGTGCAGCCTTAGATAGGCAAGATACACAGCTCAAGGAGCACCATTGTAGCTCTCATGTGAAGCTCATATAGATCAGACATGCAGGAGTAGGGGTGTTACCTCCTCACGAGGGCCCCGAACCTGGGTAGCTCGATGTGTTAGCAGTGACTTCTGTGCTCGGTCTCTACCGAGTCATCCCTCTCCCGGATCCACCAGCGTACAGTCGGCCCCCATTTAAGCCATCCTATGGCATATGTTGTTTCACCACGACGACATTTGGCGCCCACCGTGGGGCAGATCAAGGCGCTGGTAGGAGTACATCCGGACGGGATCTTCTTCATCTGCTCGGGGGCTCGACATCAGCAACGCCTCCGAGCACAGCAGGTCTTCTTCAACTCCCGGGCTGACCTCAACTCGCCCGGGCCAGCATACGGCTGTCCCGGATCTACATCGGCATCTCCGGACCGGCACTCGGCTTCCTCCGGCCAGCATATCCTGTGTCCCGGCCAGCATATCCTGTGTCCCGGCCAGCATATCCTGAGTCCCCGGCCAGCATATCCTGTGTTCTGGCCAGCATATCCTGTGTCCCGGCCAGCATATCCTGTGTCCCGGCCAGCATATCCTGAGTCCCGGCCAGCATATCCTGTGTCCCGGCCAGCATATCCTGAGTCCCGGCCAGCATATCCTGTGTTCTGGCCAGCATATCCTGTGTCCCGGCCAGCATATCCTGTGTCCCGGCCAGCATATCCTGTGTCCCGGCCAGCATATCCTGAGTCCCGGCCAGCATATCCTGAGTCCCGGCCAGCATATCCTGTGTTCCGGCCAGCATATCCTGTGTCCCGGCCAGCATATCCTGTGTCCCGGCCAGCATATCCTGTGTCCTGGCCAGCATATCCTGTGTTCTGGCCAGCATATCTGGTGTCCCGGCCGGCATATTCTATGTTTGTTGTACCAGGGGACAGTTCCGCCTTCGCCTCGAGCATCTGCTGGTATTTCAAACTTCTTCAACGGTGCAAGTAAGTATTTATGCTGGTTCACTCCATATCCTGGTCAGCTTAATAGAAAAAATAGCTCAGGGGCTAGGTTAAAGCCCAGCAAGTTGCTTCTTAAGTACTGTTTCAGTATATATTAGTTTGCATGCCAGCATATCAGCTTCTCAGTTTCCTCCTGTATGTCTATCTATATGCCAAATTGCTACATATGCCTGCTGCAAATAGTATCCTTAGTATCAGTTTGTGTCTCCAAGTCTTGGGCAGAGTTTTATCTGGGCATGTTATATGCCGGTTTTATATGCCGACAACAAGATGTTATGTCAAGTTATATGTCTTTGCATGTGTCAACCAGTATATCTGCTGCAGTGCTATAGTCAGTATGCCAGTTAACATGTCAAGTTCAGTATATGCTATATGCCAAATGCTTTATCTCATATGCTATATGCCGGCTGTCGTATGCCAAGGCTCGTATGCCAGTTTTTTATATGTTGAATGCCATGTGCTAGTTGTTACATGTTTACAGTCAGATCAGTTATATGCCTATCTCAGTACTAGTTTCTGCATGCTACGTGCTATATGCTAGATCTCATATGCCAGTTACAGTATACTAGCATTTATATACCGGCACATGAGTGCCAAATATCTGTTGTAAGAGGCCAAGTTTGCTTATATGCCAGTTACAGTATGTCTACATTTATATGCCGGCACATGAGTGCCTAGTTCTTCCTTGTGAGTTGCCAAATTAGCATATATGTCAAATTGCTATATCTCAGTCTGTATGTCAAGTGCTATGTACCGAATGATATGGGCTATATGCCAAACTCCATATGCTAGATTGCAAATATGCCAAATGCTATGACCATTGCTATGTCTTTTAGAATGACTACAGAACAGGTTGGATGTCTCATTATATATATGTCTATTACCCGGCTATGACTCTCCATATTGCCGTTACAGAGGAGAAATTACTATTATATCACCAGGGTTTCAGTTTATATCTCAAAGTCTCAGGTATTTCAGAGTATGCCAGCATATCATGGCAAACAGCAAAATTTCAGTATACCGGCATATGTTATATTTTGTATCCTGGCCGGCATATTTTATGTCCCAGCCAGCATATCTTTACATCTTGGCCAGCATATCTCAAAGTCTCAGTTCTCAGGTAAGTCAGTTTGTTAGCACATCATGTTATTAAGTGATATCTTGAGTCATATGTGTTTCAGTATGCCGGCATATCATGGCAAGAGTAAAGTTACAGTATGCCGGCATATCGTGGCATGAGCAAAATGCCAGTATGCCAGCATATCATGGCAAAGAGCAAAATGCCAGTATGCCAGCATATCATGGCAAAGAGCAAAATGCCAGTATGCCAGCATATCATGGCAAAGAGCAAAATGCCAGTATGCCAGCATATCATGGCAAAGAGCAAGGTTTCAGTATGCCGGCATATCAATGCAAAGGTAAGATTTCAGTATGCCGGCATATCAATGCAAAGGTAAGATTTCGGTATGCCGGCATATCATAGCAAGAGTAAGATTTCAGTATGCCAGCATATCATGGCATCGACCAAAATCCCCAATCACCGTTTATTTCGGTTTGCCAGCATATCAAGGCATCTATCAATAACTCATATCGTCGTTTATTTCGGCATGCCAGCATATCACGGCATTCTATAATCCTTTCAGTTATCGCCAATTCTGGCACAGTAATATATCGAGACATCGATCTCAAAGTTAACAAGCATCATATCTTTTATCGTATCCGGTTTCATAGAGTATCCCGGTTTAGCATATTAACATGTCTTATCATTTTTTGCATACTAACAAGTGCCCAAGAGGCAAAAGCAGCCCAAGAGGCAAAGCAGCCCAAGAGGCATATCAGTATACCGGCATTGTCAAAGCAGACAATGTCGATGAGACATAGCCCGAGAGGCAAAGTGTCGATATAGTGCCCAAGAGGCAAAAGCAGCCCAAGAGGCAAAGCAGCCCAAGAGGCATATCAGTATACCGGCATTGTCAAAGCAGACAATGTCGATGAGACATAGCCCGAGAGGCAAAGTGTCGATATAGTGCCCAAGAGGCAAAGTAGCCCAAGAGGCAAAAGCAGCCCAAGAGGCAAAGTAGCCCAAGAGGCATAGCAGTATACCGGCATTGTCAAAGCAGACAATGTCGATGAGACATAGCCTGAGAGGCTAAGTGTCGATATAAAGCCCAAAGAGGCAAATAGCTCAAAAGGCAAAAGCAGCCTAAGAGGCATATCAGTATACCGGCATTGTCAAAGCGGACAATGTCGATGAGACATAGCCCGAGAGGCAAAGTGTCGATATAAAGCCCAAGAGGCAAAGTAGCCCAAGAGGCAAAAGTAGCCCAAGAGGCAAAAGTAGCCCAAGAGGCAAAAGTAGCCCAAGAGGCAAATAGCTCAAGAGGTAAAGTATCGATATGGCCAAAGAAGGCAAAGCAGTATGCCGGCATTGTCGAAGTAGACGATGTCGATGAGACATAGCCCAAGAGGCAAAGTGTCGATATAGCCAAAGAAGGCACAATAGTATTTTGAGATAGCCCGCGAAGGCTAGCATATCACGTATATGAGTATATGTCAAACGGGAGATTGCCTATGATGGCATGAGATAGAATCAGGCCTATGCAGGCCAGCATATCAGTTTTTTGTGAATATGTGAGTTTGGGACTTTGGTATATTTTGTTGAAGCCTGTGCGCGACTCCGCGAGTCCCCCACAGCCTCGGGGGCTAATGTCGGGGATATAACCCCGGGTATACCAAAGTACCCCTTTGTTATGACTAATATATATATTGTATATGTTGTACTATGTGTGCAGGATATTGGAAAGCATTTAACAGCAGCCTGGGCCGGATTAACCAAAGCCCAGGCCGGAATAAACTGCTCCCAAGCCGGAATATACTTAACCAGGCCGGCATATCCCTTGCCAGGCCGGGATAAAGGTCTTAAACCGGCTGGGCCGGCGCTGCTATAACCCGGCTGGGCCGGATTACAGTGTTCCGGCCGGGCCAGGCTGGGATCCCTGGCCCAGGCCGGATTATCTCTTTAGTAGGCCGGATTATCCCCTTGGTAGGCCGGGATATTCACTCCCAGGCCGGATTATTCCTCTCCAGGTCGGGATTTACTACCTCCGGGACATATTCCTCGTCTAGCATCAACTCCAGCGCATCGTGCCAGTCCTGGGACGCCTCCAGGCTCGGACTGGCACATCCTCCACCATCGTATGCTGGTCTTGGGACGCCCCTTGGCTCAGACTAGCATATCCCTCCTCTCCTAGTCAGTCTTATCCTCAGGAGGAGGATAAGACTGATGACATGGTGATCCTGAAGACAGACGCTAGAAGACGAAGCCAAGTACTCCCAGTACAGACATCGATGGGACTAGCCCATGACCGTGACGCATCGCACAGTACTAAGGGCGGTACTGTGCTGATGCAGGCTATAGTGTGACAAGACCCCAGTAGTCATCTCAGCTACAGTGCATGTATAGTGTATTGTGGGGCATCCCTTGTCCCCTGGGCTCCCTATATAAGGGGCACCAGGGGGATCGATCACGCCAAGCCTCCAGAGGAGGCTCATTCTCTCTCGCTCCATGGGAGCTCTCTAGCACTAGCTCTTTAGCTCCTGCCCAGTGCAGCCTTAGATAGGCAAGATACACAGCTCAAGGAGCACCATTGTAGCTCTCATGTGAAGCTCATATAGATCAGACATGCAGGAGTAGGGGTGTTACCTCCTCACGAGGGCCCCGAACCTGGGTAGCTCGATGTGTTAGCAGTGACTTCTGTGCTCGGTCTCTACCGAGTCATCCCTCTCCCGGATCCACCAGCGTACAGTCGGCCCCCATTTAAGCCATCCTATGGCATATGTTGTTTCACCACGACGACAGATGTTGCAGCTCATCTCAACAATTTTGTTGAGCTATGTGAGATGCAGAAATATAAGGATGTTGATAGTGATATTATTAAGCTCAAGTTGTTTCCTTTTTCTTTGAGAGGAAAGGCTAAAGATTGGTTGCTGTCTTTGACTAAGAATAGTATTGATTCATGGGCTAAGTGTAAGGATGCTTTTATTGGTAGATACTATCCTCCTGCTAAGATTATATCGTTGCGCAGCAATATTATGAAGTTTACTCAGTTTGATAATGAACATGTTGCTCAAGCTTGGGAAAGAATGAAATCTATGGTAAAGAATTGCCCTACTCATGGACTGACTACTTGGATGATTATCCAAACTTTTTATGCAGGACTGCATTTTTCTTCAAGGAACCTACTTGATTCAGCTGCTGGAGGCACTTTTATGTCCCTTACATTGGGCGCCGCCTCAAAGCTACTCGACAACATGATGGTAAATTATTCCGAATGGCACACCGAGAGGGCTCCACAAGGTAAGAAGGTAAATTCTGTTGAGGAAACCTCTTCCTTGAATGATAAGATTGATACCATTATGGCTATGCTTGCTAATGATAGGACCCATGTTGATCCTACTAATGTTCCTTTGGCCTCTCTGGTTGCTCAAGAAGAGCAAGTTGATGTGAATTTCATTAGAAACAACAATTTTAATAACAATGCTTATAGGAACAATTTTGCTAGTAACAATTATAGGCCGTATCCTTCTACCAATGGTAATGGTTATGGTAACTCTTATGGTAATTCCTACAACAACACTAGGGCCGCGCCCTCCGAGCTTGAGGTAATGCTCAAGGACTTCATCGGTAAGCAAACTGCTTTTAACAAGTCTGTTGAGGAAAAGTTAGGCAAAATTGATATTCTTGCTTCTAAAGTTGATAGCCTTGCTCATGATGTTGAACTTCTGAAATCAAAAGTGTTTCCTAATGATGTGAATGTGAGCAATATTGTTGCTGCCGCTAATGCTACCCAAGTTAGAATTGATGAAAATATTAGATTGTTAGCAGAATTGCATGCCAGGTGGGAAAGAGAAGATGAGATGGCTAGAGAGGTGAAGGTATGTACTATTACTACCTCTAATGATGTTGCTCCTACTGATAGCAATCCTCTTACTTTGATTGGTGTAGAGAAAACTCCCACTCCTTGTGTTAAAAAGCCTAAAACTACCAAAACTTTTTCTCAAAAGAGTGCTGAAATTTTTCGGAGTGTAGGAGATGATAGCTCTATTTCTTTTAATGATTTTGATGTTGATGGCTGCAACATATCTGAAGTTATTTTGTTCTTGCAAAAGCTTGCTTTGACTCCCAACGCTAGTTCTTTAAATATTGCTTTTACTAAGCATATTACCAATGCTCTTATAAAAATTAGGGATGAAAAGTTAAAGCAAAAAGCCTCTGTTCCCAAGAAGTTAGAAGATGGTTGGGAACCCATCATTGATATGCATGTGAATGGTTATGATTGCCATGCTTTATGTGATCTAGGTGCTAGTATTTCTATTATGCCTAGAAAGATTTATGACATGCTTGATTTACCACCGCTTGAAAAGTGTTATTTTGATGTTCCTATTGCTGATGTTGCTAAGAAGAAACCTTTGGGAAGGATTAATGATGTTCTTATTGTGGTTAACAATAACCTTGTTCCCGTTGATTTTCTTGTTATGGACTTTGAATGCCATGATTCATGTCCTATTATTTTGGGAAGACCTTTTCTTCGAACTGTAGGTGCTATTATTGATATGAGGGAAGGCACTATCAAGTATCAATTCCCACTAAAGAAAGGTATGGAACACTTCCCTAGGAAAAGAAAGAAATTGCTTTTTGACTCTATTCTCAGAGCAAATTATGAGCTTGATACTTCATCTCTTGATATTACTTGATTCACACTTTTCTGCGCCTAGCTCAAAGGCGTTAAAGAAAAGCACTCTTGGGAGATAACCCAATGTTTTCTTTTCAGTACTTTTTCTTTTATTTGAGTCTTGGAAGTCATTACTACTGTAATGGCCGCTCCTTATCTTGTTTATTTCGTTTTTGTGCCAAGAGAAGCCTCTAATTTGAGTGAGGTAAAGATTTGGGGTTATTGCTGTCCTGAAACTGTTTTCGGTGCTGCACCGTAAAAATTCGTGAAAATTCTCTGTTTATCTTTTGGACCTGCGATTTCTTGTGCATATGCCCCAGGTTATATCCAAACTTTTATTTGCTGAACACTTTTTGATTTGAGCAACGGAAAATCCCTCAAAAATTCGTCCTTTGTCAGCTGTCCAGTTTTGACAGATTTCTGCCAATATTTGTTTTTGCTACTTTATCGCTTTCTTTTGAGTTCTTTTTGATCATGGAACTCGTGTGGAAGTTGCTACAGTAGTATATAATTTATATGTGGTGGTTTTGGGTTGAAACCTGAAGCTAAAAGAGGTTGAATATATTTTATGCTTACACTCATGTTGCTAATAGAATTGTGTTTAGTTTTGTATGAAGGAAGTTTTCAAGTGTAGGGATTGGAGAATGATGAGATGAGTTGAAGAATGGACAAAAGCTCAAGCTTGGGGATGCCCAGCACCCCAAGAAATATCCAAGAAGTACAAGCGTCAAAGCTTGGGGATGCCCCCGAGGCACCCCTTCTTCATCGGCAAAAATCAGGTCACCTTTCAAAACACTATATTTTTATTGCTTCATGCACTATGTGTTTTTCTTGGAGCGTCGGTTGTTTTAGTTTTCTTAGTTTGTTTAGTTTGTTTAGTTTGTTTGTTTGCTGCAATAAATGGTTGGACCCCAACAAATTTCCTTTGGAGGAGATATACTCGTTTTCATTTGCAAAGAATGCTCTAGTTTTCACTCTTATTAATCGAGCATTCTAGTTTTTCTGCTACTGCTTTTGGTTTTCGTTTTCGCCTTGATATGCGTTCAGATCTTGTCATATCTTTTCATCAAGGTGTATTTTTGCCTCTGGTCTTTATTGGTTTTCATTAAAAGAGGTGTTTATAAAAATTTCAAACGGTGTTGGAAAAGAGAAAAAGCTTTGTGCAAAATAGTGGTACAAGAAGGAGCTTGTGTAGACTGCGGCTTAGGCTTTTTCATGTCATGCTAGATGTCTTTTTGATAGTATGCTTAGTGGTTTTGCTGTAGCATGACTTGTCTCAAATAACTGAGATTGCTTAATGAGCCTTTGAAAAAAATCATGCGTTGTTTTTATTGTATGGAAGCATTATTTTGGTTTTCTCCTTGATGCTTTATTTGGGTTGACTTGGCGCATGCTCACACATGTTAGACTCTTCCAAAGTCGCCATTAGCCTTCATGATCATTTAGTTTTTGACTTTTGATGCCATTGTATGCTTCTTTTAATGTCGCTTTGTCGCTTTGCATGATTATGGCCATTATGTTTCTCTTAGTCGGTCGCTCCCAGTCTTTTGCTAGCCCTCGCCTTGTACTGAGTATGAGCTCTACTCGTGCATCCAACTCCTTAAAGCCAAAGTTCTCCAAAGTGTCCACTATAAATTCCTATGCATGGTATTTGTAAGCCATTCCAAAGTAAAATTTTCGTGTGCTACCTTTCAAAAACCTTCAAAATACTTCTCGTTTTGTGACACTATTTTTAGCTCATGGGGACGTAGTGGTCGGATTTGCTATCTTCCATATTGCTTATTCCAAAAAAAAAAAGTTGAAAAATAGAAAAAAGGCACTCCTCCAAGAATGTGAATGTTGGTGGGCACCCGATGGAATCGGTTAGCCATGGTATGTGAAAGGAAAAGGTGGGGAGAAGTGCCAAGTTTTATAAAAAGAGCACCAAAGTGCCAATCTCTCTCTCAAAAACTTGCTTTATTTTTGTATGGAAGATAGTAAGAACCCCATTGCCAGTCGTTGACAAAGACAACCACCTCTCAAAATCAAGTTTTTTATCCCTGTTTTACAAAATGAAAAGCTCTAGCACATGCTAAATCACTGCTTCCCTCTGCGAAGGGCCTTTCTTTTACTTTTATGTTGAGTCACCACCTTCTTTCTTTATGCACCATTAAGAGAGCATAGTTGTCATTCTTAGTGTGATATGCATTGTCCCAAGGTTCATTGATTGACTCATATTGTTGGTTTCACTTGTTCTTAAATTATTTGTATCTAGTCGCCCTCTTAAACTTTGAGGTGTCCTATGCATTTATGTTTTGCTCTCTTTGAAGGACAAGCTGAAAACCATTTGTATGTTTTTCCTTATGATTTGAACACACGTTTGACTTTCATTGTTTCATTATCATGATCTTTTGTTTGTGTTCATTTGCATGTTTACAACATGGTTGCTAAGTTCTTATTGTCATGATTAATATCTTCATGCCCATGTTTAAGTTCTATTGATCCCAGCTCACCAATGCTTACATATATGATCAAGATTGTGTAGGTGCATGTCACCTCAAAAATTATTCTTTTGTTATCACTTACCTACTCGAGGACGAGCAGGAGTTAAGCTTGGGGATGCTTGATACGTCTCAAACGTATCTATAATTTTTGATGCTCCATGCTTTCTTTTACACCATTTGCCTATTGTTTCGTTACACTTAGTGGCATTTTTTATACATTTTCCGGAACTAACCTATTAACGAAGTGCCACAGTGCCAGTTTCCTGTTTTCTGCTATTTTTGTGTTTCAGAAGTGATACACAGGAAATATTCTCGGAATTGGACGAAACAAGTTCCTAAAGTCATATTTCATCGGGGAGCTCCCAAACATCCGAAGACCTGACGGAGGGGGGCCACGTGGCCCCCACACACAGGGGCGGCGCGGCCTGGCCCCTGGCCGCGCCACCCCCTTGTGAGGGCACGTGGCTCCACCTCTGACAGCCCCCTTTCGCCTACATATACCCCCTGACGAGAAAAACCTAAGGGCCCGATCAGTTTTCCAGAATACATCGCGATCCGCCGCCGCCGTCGACCCGAAGATCGGGAGGGTCCAGAAGCTCTTCCCGGCACCCTGCCGGAGAGGGGAATCGCCACTGGAGGACTCCTTCATCGCCATGATTGCCTCCGGAGCGATGAGTGAGTAGTCTACCTTGGACTATGGGTCCATAGCAGTAGCTAGATGGTTGTCTTCTCCACCATGTGCTTCATGTTTAGATCTCATGAGCTGCCCTACATGATTGAGATCACCGTTATGTAATTCTATGATGTTGGTTTGTTGGGATCCGATGAATATTGGTGTTTATGATTAAGTTGCTGTACTGAATTTTATCTTATGTTATCTCTATGATGTTTATGATCTTGCATGCTCTCCGTTGTTAGTAGCTATCTTGGCCGAGTAGTTGCTAGTGACTCCAAGAGGGGGTATTTATGCTCGATAGTGGGTTCATGCCTCTATTTCACCTGGGGGAGTGACAGAAACCTCTAAGGTGGTAGATGTGCTGTTGCTACTAGGGAGAAAACAACATTCGTATGCTCAAGGGCATATGCTTTGTTTACATTACACACTTTGCTTAATGCAATTATCTGTTGTTCGCAACTTAATACTTCCAGGGTGTTCGGATGATATCCCCGGGGGTGGATTATTAGTCATAGATGCAGTTGGATGGCGGTCTATGTATTTTGTTGTAATGCCCAGAGTGAATCTCATAGTGATCTTCTTGACATATCACGTTATCTTTATTCTATCAATTGCCCAACTGTAATTTGTTTACCCAGCATGTTATTTATCTATGGAGAGACACCACTAGTGAACTGTGGACCCCGGTCCTATTTTAATCATATTGCAATCACCTATTTACTATTCCCGCACTGTTTACTTTACTAGCATATTACTACTGTTTTCCACTCGATACACTCATAACCTTTGTTTCAAGCAAACCGGTGAGATTGACAACCTCATCGCAAGTTGGGAACAAAGTATTTGTTTGTGTGCGTGCAGGTTCCACAAACACCTTCAGTCGTCATTGTCTCTCCTCTCCTGATCGATAAACCTTGGTTTCTTAACTGAGGGAAAATTTGCCGCTGCACTCATCATACCTTCCTCTTGGGGTTCCCAACGGGCTGGTCAATCACCACGCACAAGGACGCATCAGCGGCGCAGCGGAACTCTATCTGGGAAAAACGCCGAACCCCCACTGTTTTCAGGTCAGAGGGTATATGTAGGCGGAAGGAGGGGTCGAGGTGATGGCCGAGGCGGCCTCACCATAGGTGGGCGCGGCCAGGGCTGGGCCGCGCCCCCTGGTGGTGAGCCCAGGCCGCTGCGCCCCTTCGTCTCTCCTTCTGGCTCCATGGGTCTTCTGACAAAATAGAATTTTTGCAATATTTTATGGGATTTTTCCTAAAAGTCAGATTTCTGCACAAAAATGAGACACCAGAGCAATTCTGCTAAAAACAGCATTAGTCCGTGTTAGTTGTATTCAAAACACACAAATTAGAGGAGAAACAATAGCAAAAGTGTTCGTGAAACTAGATACGTTTTGGACGTATCAACTCCCCCCAAGCTTAGCTATTTGCTTGTCCTCAAGCAATTCAGTTAACATCTGAGAGCGATAAAAGAAACTTTTATGAACACATTTGCTTCATGGATATATATATACTAACTATATGATCAAGTACTCAGACAATTCATAATAAGAAATATGCAACTAATGCTACCTCATAGTCAAGCCGGCTATGAAAGAGTGCCAACATACTATAACAAGTAACATGAAACATAAGAAGTTGCAAGATTGTAATGCTCATAAATGATATGAAAGAGTGGTATCCCGCTTGCCTTTATTTGTGGAGCAAAACATAAATGCTGAGGCACCTCTGAAGTTCAAAGGAAGACTAGAAGTAAAAATATCAAAGATACCAGCATCAAAGTTATACCACAATTAACCGTGTTCTGGGACAAGCACATTACACTAAGAATAATAGCTATGCTCTCAAGAAGGTGCTTTAGAGTTAGAAGATGAAGACTCAACATAAAATTAAAAGAAAGGCCCTTCGCAGAGGGAAGAAGTGATTTAATATGTGCTAGAGCTTTTCATTTATAAAATAGAGATAAATTTTTTATTTTGAGAGGTGGTTGTTTCATGTCAACGACTGGCAATGGGGACTTGCTATCTTCCATAATAAACAAGTGAGAGCGGTTCCGAGTTCTTTGAAAATTTGGCACATTGGTGCTCTTTTATAAAGCTTTGGCACTCCTCCCCACCTTTTTTCCTTTCTCAAACCATGGCTAACTGATTCCATCGGGTGCCCCAACTTTCACATACCATGGAGGAGTGCTCTTTTTCTTTCCTTTTTAGAAATTAGATTATAATGGTCTGACCAGCTCCCTTGCAAAATTAATGACGAGCAGATGAAGCTGCCTAGTCGAGGGGTACTTAATTTAATATGGAAGATAGCAATTCTGACCACTACGTCCCCATGAGCTAAAAATAGTGGCACAAAATGAGAAGTTTTTGAAGGTTTGAAAGGTACCACATGAAAATTTACTTGGAATAGCTTTGAAATACCATGCATAGGAATTTATAGTGGACTCTTTAGAAGACTTGGTTTTTGGTAATTGGATGCACGAGAAGTATTCCCTCTCAGTACAAGTGAAGGCTAGCAAAAGACTGGGAAGCGACAATTGAGAGAGCAATAACTGTCATAATCATGCTTGCGACAAAACAAAATTAATATAGGCATAAAAATGATACAAGAACTCTGAGGCAAAGTAAATCATCGAGGCTTAATTGACTTTTTTGTTCAGTCATGTGCATGCTTGAGCATGTGCCAAGTCGATTCAAATGAAACTTTCAGAGGTGGATACCACAATAACATACCATAATATGAATAAAACAATGCAGGCAAGCATCTACATGACATGCTACAAACTATTAGTAAATTGGAACTAATCATATGAAAGCAAGAACTACAAAGCATCCATTAGATAACATATACCTTACATGAACCGACTAAGCATGTCCACATAGATGAGTATATGTACAAAAATGAAGACAAATAGAGTTCATACCAGCCTCTTACCACATCTCGGATTGTCATATGTCATCATTATTGCCTTTCACTTGTGTGGCTTGAATAATATGAAGTGAATACCAAGCTCCAATGGAGTCATGAGAGACTGAACTCTGCAACAAACTTTACAAAACCGAAGAAGAACAACAAACATTTTTGGGTTTTTGATTTTTGAAACAAGAACAGAAGGTAATAGCAAACAAAGCAAAATATTTTTGGGTTTTCAAACTTCAAACCGAAAATAGAGAACAAAGCAAACCAAAGCTAGAAAACTAAAAAGGCAAACAAAGAGAAACAACGGAAATATTTTTGGTCTTTTTGTGTTTTGGAAAGAAGAAATAAGAACGAGAACAATAAAGAAAGCAAAACATGAATATACAAAGGACCGACAAAATACGATATGTAGATGAGTGAATCATCGGCGTACCTCCCCCCAAGCTTAGCCTTTTGGCCTAAGTGGAGATCAATCCCAACTCGGCCAACTCGGCCAAGAGGTGGCACCTCCGAAGTGTGACAAAGAAGTACCTTCGTCCTGGTACGAGCTCGAGGACGCCCCGGTGTAGTATGTGGTGTAGTGATCAGCAGACGCCTCCTCTTCCTCCTGGTCCACCACGCCGTGCTGAACATGGAAACCAAGCAACCTAAGCTGCTCGTCCAACTCCTCCTTCATGCGTGACCATGGCCTGTTGTCAATACTGAACAAACTAGGTTGTCGCAAGGGCACTTCCCTTTCCTCTCCATCTGTAAATAACATTATATAAACTAATTTCCCTGCACAAGAGTTAGCAGTAACAAAATGATGGAGCTTCATGGCAGCAAGATCAAGCCTCTGTGGAGTCAACAATATATCATGAGGAGCAATAGGAAGTTCAAGAGCAGCAACAATGCGCGCAGCAATAATACCTCCATAAATAGGTCCCCTAGCCGCTAGGCGACGAGCAATAATAGCACCGAGGTTATACTTCCTGCTAACATCAAGAGCGGTGGCTAGGAAAGCTAAATGATAATTTGAGATATTGCTAGTGTTTCCTCTACCAAGTACACTAGTGGCAAGATAGTAAGTAAAATATCTAATAGCTGGGAGTTGAATGTTTCTTATCTTGCCACGTTGTGATGTGTGGTCATCATCGTTGGTCACTCCTCGGTAGAGCTCCAACAAATCAGTGGGTTGATGTAGCATCTTCCTCGCCATCCCAAACATGGGTATACCTAGAATATTACAAAACCTCTCCAAAGACATGGTGATAGACTTATCATAAATCTTAAATGCAATGGAATGGTTGAAATGAGAGTTAGTGAATTTAAAACTTTCAACAAAAATCTTTGTGAGAATGGCATATTGATTACTCTCATCCATCATGTATGTAGTCAATCCAACCCTGTTAATAAGGAGCAAGAAATCATCAAGAATCCCTGCATCACTCAAAAAATTAGCACAAGGGAAGGTGGATGGATGCGCATCTCCATCGTCTCCCTCAAGGTTTGGTGCCATAAGATCTTCATTGTAAGATATCCTATATTGAGCAGTGGATCTTGAAGGCCTTGATGACCTTGGTGCTTCTCTTTCAAACACTTCTGCATAGGTGTAGTTGTCCATCTCCCTTTTCTGAAATTTTTAACAGCCCTCATTAAATAAGATTTTGAAACAAACACATGAAGGGAACTACTATAGGGAGTAACTAGAGGGCTAACATGCATCAAAATAACATTTCTAAGCAATAGAACAAGCATGCAAACTCATTTCACCTGTCACCTATAGAGCTAAAATACTCAAGAAATACTTCACTAAACAAAATTCTACTTGGACAAGCGGAGGAGTCACATACCGGAGAACAAATGCTCCAAATCTCAGCAACAATGATGGGCTGAGCAAGGAGTTCGAAAAATCGAGATGGAGAGCAGCAAAAACACGAGTTTGAGCTAGTGTGTCATTGTTTTCAGGAGAGAGAAAGAGCTAGGGAGGAAGAGATAAGTGAGAGGCCAGGGGGCCCCCTCACCATAGGTGGGCGCGGCCAGGCTTGGGCCGCGCCCCCTGGTGGTGAGGTGGCATGGAAGGTCCCCCTGAGGTCTCCTAGGTGCCTCTCTGCCCCATTTTTGATATAAAAATTTAAAAAGATTTTTCTGGAATTTTTTGAGAAACTTTATTTTCGAGGATTTTTCAGAAAAATGATAAAAGGATAAAACTCGGGAAAACGACGGTGGAATGATTGCAAGCAATTCAAACTCAAGTATGCAGCAGCTCTAAGATATTCTAATCATCTAACTAACAAAGGGAATGAAAATGGTAAAAGTAAAAATGAGTGAGGTAAAGTGAATGCGGTGAAAACAAAGTTTCATTCATATAAAATCACTTTGTTAACAAGGTTGATCAAGTCTTGTTACCAAACTAATTCTATATGAGGAAAAACTTTGCACTTCACTTTATGCTTATGTTACCTCGACCTTGATAGGCATGGTCCCAATCATAAAAAATTTATATTCTTCCTGCTTTTGCTCTGAACAAATAATTTGACCAACTCTGATGGTCTCAACATGCTTGATTGAATTTAGAGCATTCTTTCTATCAATCTTCTTGGGAAAATAAACCGTATACTCTTTGTCATTGACATTAAAAGTTACTTTTCCTTGATTGCAATTAATAACAGCACCTGCAGTGTTTAGAAAAGGTCTCCCAAGAATAATAGACATATTATCATCTTTAGGCATTTCCAACACAACAAAGTCAGTTAATATCAAACAATTGTTAGCAACTTGAACAGGAACATTTTCACATATACCAATAGGAATAGTAGTAGACTTATCAGCCATTTGCAAAGATATATCAGTTGATACCAATTTTTCTAGATCAAGTCTCTTATAAAGAGAAAAAGGCATGGCACTAACTCCAGCTCCCAAATCACATAAAGCAGTTCTAACAAAGTTATTTTTAATGGAGCAAGGAATAGTTGGTATACCTGGATCTCCAAGCTTCTCCGGAACTTTACCATCAAAAGAAATATTAGCAAGTAAAGTGGAAATTTCCTCATTAGGAATCTTTCTTTTGTTAGTGACAATATCTATCATATACTTTGCATAAGGAGGCATTCTAATATCATCAGTCAAAGGAATTTGCAAAAATAAAGGTTTCATCCATTCACAAAACCTATTGTAGTGTTCTTCTTCCTTGGACTTGTGTTTCTTACTAGGAAAAGGCATTGGTTTCTGTACCCAAGGTTCTCTCTCTTTACCATGCTTGTTGGCAATGAAGTCTCCTTTAGTGTACTTTGCATTCTTATCAATCTCTTCTGGCTCCTCTTCAACTTCTTCTTTATCGGAAGCATTACCTGGTTCAGTTTTAGCATCAGACATAGAAACACTATTAGGATCTTTACCTGCTTCAGAGGATTCTGCAGTTGTTTTATGCTTCTTCTTCTTCTTCTTCTTGGAGGGAATATCATCACTTGAAGTGCGTTGAGAATCTTGCTCGATCCTCTTAGGATGTCCTTTAGGATATATGGGGTCTTGAGTGGTAGCACCTCCTCTTCTGCGTATCTCGCACGCTTGTTTTTCTCTTGCGGCATTAACAAACAAGTCTTTTTGCACCTTGGTAAGCTGATCAATTTGAGTCTGAACCATTTAAAAATGTTTAACAAGTATCTTCACATCATTAGAGGTTCTCTCCACAATATCCTGCAACTTGTTAATACCTCTAGAATTTTCCAACAAATAATTCTGCACCATTCTATTAAAATTATTTTGCTTAACAATAAAATTATCTAACTCATCTAAGCATTGATCAGGAGGTTTAGAGTATGGAATATCTCTATCATCAAAGCGTTGGAGAGAGTGTACCTCAATAGTGGATGAGCGAGGGATTGGCTTACATAATTCTTCTATAGGAGGTAAATTCTTCACAACTTCGGCCTTAATACCTTTCTCCTTAAGAGATTTCTTGGCTTCCCTCATAACTTCATCATTTATTTTAATCATTCCTCTCTTCTTCGGTGTAGGCTCTGGGACTGGCGCAGGTGTTGGTGCTGGTGTTGGCTCAACTAGAGTCCAATCATCATGATTCTGGCTTATCTTAGCCATTAATTCTTCAGCTTCAGCCGGAGTTCTTTCCCTGAAAACACAACCAGCACAACTATCCAAATATGTCTTAGATTCATCAGTTAGTCTATTATAAAATATATCAAGGAGTTCATTTTTAGGCAATGGCTCTTTAGGCAAAGCTCTAATTAAAGAACAAAACCTTGTCCAAGATTCATGCAATATCTCTCATTTTCCATGTTCAAAGTCAAAGATTTTCTGCACAGCAGCATGTTGAGCACTAGCAGGAAAATATTTCTGAAAGAAAGCATTAACCAAAGCAATAGGACTATGAATAGATCCAGGAGACAAGCTATTAAACCAAGTTTTAGCTGCATCTTTCAACGAGAAAGGAAAAATCTTAGCAACAAAATAAGTGCAAAGCTTAATATCATCAGAAAACAAATTACTCAAAGTAGAAAGCTCATTCATGTGCTCCATAGCACTTTCATTTTTAGTACCACAAAAAGGCTCTTTCTCAACAATAGATATGTAAGATAAATCTAGAGAGAAATCATAATCCTTGTCTCTAATATTTATGGGAGAAGCAGCAAACTTAGCATCAGGAGATAAGTTATATCTAATAGCACGTCTCGCTAGAAGTTTCTTAACATCATTAGCATCACGAGTAGCACGAGCTTCGGCAATAAAATCATCATCAAGCTCAATATAAGTGTCATCAAAATCATCACTAGGACACTCCCTAGACTCAGGTGAACTAACAGGTGTAATAGTGGTGTTTTCCAACTTAGCTCTAGCAATTGTAGCATCTAAAAAGGAACCCAGTGAACCACTCGCATCAAGCACAGTAGAAGCATCATCTAAATTATCAGTGGCATTTTCAAACTCAGCAGAAGTAGTAGCTGTAGCATGTGCATGTGGTGGTGTAAGCAACTTACTCATAATAGATGGTGAATCAAGAGCAACAGAGGTGTTCAAAGTCGTACATCTTCTTGTAGTGGATGGCAATATAGGAACTTTTCCATCATGAGGTTTACCCATGATGAAAGGATTGCAGCGAACAATATGAATCCAAAGTGAACTTACAAATAAAGCTATGCTCCCTGGCAACGGCGCCAGAAAATAGTCTTGATGACCCACAAGTTTAGGGGATCGCAACAGTCTTCAAGGGAAGTAAAACCCAAATTTATTGATTCGACACAAGGGGAGCCAAAGAATATTTATAAGTCTTAACAGATGAGTTGTCAATTCAGTTGCACCTAGAAATAAACTTGCTCGCAGCGGTTTATCAGTAGCAACAGTTTTATAGTGGTGATAGTAGTGAAACAGTAACATCAGTAATAGAATAAAAGCAGTAATAGTAGCAATAGTAAACAGCAGGATAAAATACTCTAGGCATAGGGTGATGTACGGGCGTTGCATGGATAAGATAATTCATGAAATCAGTGAGACATGGGCATTGCAGATAAATAATGATAAAGCATCCTAGTACTAACAATCATAGGCATGTGTTTCGTATATAGTCGTACGTGCTCGCAATGAGAAACTTGCACGACATCTTTTGTCCTACCAGCCTGTTGCAGCAGGGCCTCAAGGGAAACTTCTGGTAATTAAGGTACTCCTTTTAATAAAGTACCGGAGCAAAGCATTAGCACTCGGTGAACACATGTGATCCTCACATCATAGCCATCCCCTCCGGTTATCCCAATTTCTGTCACTTTGGGGCCTCGGGTTCCGAACAACAATATGTGTACACAACTTGTAGATAAGACCATAAACAACAAGTATCATCATAAAACAATAACATGTTCAGATCTGAAATCATGGCACTTGGGCCCAAAGTGACAAGCATTAAGCACAACAAGTTGCAACAATATCATAAGCACTAATAAAAGATACTAGGCACTATGCCCTAACAATCTCATAGCAAATTACATTAATGATCTCATCCAATCCCTACCATCCCCTTCGCCTACAGCGGGAATTACTCACACATGGATGGGGGAGTCATGGATGGTTGATGGAGAGACGTCGGTGATAATGGTGATGAAGATCTCCTCCAAATCCCTGTCCCGACAGGGTGCCAGAATGGAGTTTCTGGTTCCGAATCATGGTTTCTGATGGTGGCGGCACAGCGAAAGTCTATCTGGGAAAAACGCCGAACCCCTGTTGTTTTCAGGTCAGAGGGTATATGTAGGTGGAAGGAGGGGTCAAGGCAACGGCCGAGGCGGCCTCACCACAGGTGGGCGCGGCCAGGGCTGGGCCGCGCCCCCTGGTGGTGAGCCCAGGCCACTGCTCCCCTTCGTCTCTTCTTCTGGCTCCGTGGGTCTTCTGGCAAAATAGAATTTTTGCAATATTTTCTGGGATTTTTCCTGAAAGTCGCATTTCTGCACAAAAACGAGACACCAGAGCAATTCTACTGAAAACAGCGTTAGTCCTTGTTAGTTATATTCAAAACACACAAATTAGAGGAGAAACAATAGCAAAAGTGTTCGGAAAAGTAGATATGTTTTGGACGTATCACCTCTCATCTTTGGGTCTAGCGATGTCAAGCTCTATATCATGAAACCCCGTCATGATTTCATCCACCCCGACTTTAGCATAGCCAGCTAGAATCTCACGGCCATGCCAGCGTACATCAGGGCCAGAAGGTGAAACTTGTCCAACGGCCACCTTAATGGATATGTTCTTCATTCTCTGATGGAGTTCACATGATATTGACTCCTTGATTCCATCCACGGGGTAGCCGGGACCGCCCTCTATCATTCGTTCTACATCGTCAGTCGGGGCCTCAGATTCAGCCACGTTGCTTTTTCGCTTAGATGGGCCGGCGGTAATATCGAGTGCAGGATCTTGCTGGCGCACTACTCCTCTAAGTTCATCAATCTGCTGCTGTTGCTCATTAAGTCTGCCAAGCAACTGGTTAAACTTGTCATTTTCCTCATCCTGCTATCACTTCTTTGCTCTCGCTCGGCTTCTGTAAGTCTCTTGGTCTTTGGCAAACCCAAGCCACCACGGGTAAGAAGGACCAAAGCCTCACATTCGTCCTCTGTGTTCGTCATTCCTGAGGACCAGTGTGAGCAAGTCTTTCTCTCTATCTGGAGTGAACTGTCTCTTTCCCTCTTTAATTTCTTATTAAACTTTGAACATGAAAAGTGCTTGAATTTGAATAAGTAATTTAAATTCATTTTCTGTTTTATTAAATAATTATTCTAACTTATCAAACTATTAACAAATTTTCCATTTTCAATTAAATAATAGATTAACTAATATTTTTTGCATATTTTTGAATCTTATTAAACTTTCAACATGAAAAGTTCTTGAATTTGAATAAGTAATTCAAATCCTAATTCGCCAAACTGAATTACAATACTACCTCTCCCTTATGAATCAATAATTGCTAATTGAGAGTCAGTTCATTATTAACATACATGCTCCTTAAATAAAGGTTTAGTACATTCCATACATGCATTACATAAAAGGTTTAATACATTATTACATTATTGCACCATCATTCCTATCTATTATTTCTGTTTTCTTCTGGGTCGTAGCCATGGAGAATTTTCATCATTCAGTAGGATGCTTGGGTCAGTTTTCACTTTGAAGGGTGGAATTTTATGAAACTTATTATAATCTGCTGACATGTCTGTCTTGTCATCTACTCCCACGATGTTTCTTTTTCCTGAAAAAACTATGTGGCGCTTTGGCTCATCGGACGATGTCTTCTTTTGCTGATTTCTTTTTCTCATTTTTGTAGACATGTCCTTCACATAGAAAACCTAAGAGACATCGTTGGCTAGGACGAATGGTTCATCCATGTACGCAAGATTATTGAGATCCACTGTTGTCATGCCGTACTTTTGGTCTACAACTACCCCGCCTCCTGTCAGCTTCACCCATTTGCACCGAAACAAAGGGATCTTAAAAGTAGGTCCATAGTCAAGTTCCCATATCTCCTCTATATACCTGTAATATGTTTCCTTCTGCCCATTATCGTCTGTTGCATCAAAACGGACACCACTGTTTTGGTTGGTGCTCTTTTTATCTTGGGCGACCGTGTAAAATATATTCACATTTATCTTGTACCCTTGGAAAGTACATATAGTCGAAGATGGTGGCCTGGCAAAATAGTACAGCTGAACTCCAATGGTGTTGTTATTCATGAGATGTGTCTGCAACCAACTACCAAAAGTCTTCTCGTGTTCCCCTTTAATCCAAGAGTCAGCCTTCCCCGGGTTTTTTGAGCGTAGAATATTCTTATGTCTCTCGATATACGGAGCCACCACGGTGGAATTATGTAGAACTGTGTAGTATGCTTGAGTGAATGAATGCCCGTCCATACATACTTTTGCTTTCCTTCCTAGTGTGCCTTTTCCTGTCAGCCTACCCTCATACCGAGATTCAGGAACACCAATCGGCTTAAGGTTAGGAAGAAATTCTACACAAAACTCAATGACCTCCTCTGTTCCATAGCCCTTGGAGATGCTTCCTTCTGGCCTAGCACGGTTATGAACATATTTCTTTAAGACTCCCATGAACCTCTTGAAGGGGAACATATTGTGTAGAAACACAGGACCGAGAATTCTAATCTCTTCGACTAGGTGAACTAGGAGGTGTGTCATTATATTGAAGAAGGATGGCGGGAACAACAACTCAAAGCTGACCAGACATTGAACCACATCAATCTGTAACCCTGATAGACTTTCTCGATCGATTACCTTCTAAGAAATTGCATTGAGGAATGCACATACCTTCACAATTGCCAGGCGAACATTTTTTGGTAGAATTCCCCTCAATGCAACCGGAAGCAATTGCGTCATAAGCACGTGGTAGTCATGAGACTTTAGGTTTTGGAATTTTTTGTCTTTCATATTTACGATTCCCTTTATATTTGACGAGAAGCCAGTCGGGACCTTGATACTGAAAAGGACTTCAAAGAAGATTTCCTTCTCTTCCTTGGTAAGAGTGTAGCTGGCGCGCCCTTGAAATTGCCCTGGATGCATGCTATCTCGTCCTTTATGACGTTCCTGGTCCTCCCGTGCTTCCGGTGTATCTTTTGACTTTCTATACAAGCCCAGGAAGCCTAGAATATTCATGCAGAGATTCTTTGTCAAGTGTATCACGTCGATTGCGAAGCGGACCTCATGGACTTCCCAATAGGGCAGCTCCCAAAATATAGATTTCTTCTTCCACATGGGTGCGCGCTTATCAGGGCCGTTAGGAACAGGTTGGCTGCCAGGACCCTTTCCAAAGATTACTTTTAAATCTTTGACCATATCAAATACTTCAGCACCAGTACGGGTGACAGGCTTCCCCCGGGTTTCTTTCTTGCCATTGAAATGCTTGCCTTTTTTCTTTAAGGGATGCTTGGGCGGAAGAAAACAACGATTGTATGGGTACATATTGTTCCTACATTTGTCCAGATTTATACTTTCTGTCTGATCCAAACAGTGCGTGCATGCATTGTATTCCTTGTTTGACTATCCTAAAATGTTACTAAGAGCAGGACAATCATTGATGGTTATGAAAAGCAACGCTCGAAGGTCAAATTCCTCTTGTTTGTGCTCGTCCCACACACGTACACCTGGTTCGGCCCACAGCTGTAAAAGTTCATCAACTAATGGCCTTAGGTACACATCAATGTCGTTGCTCGGTTGCTTTGGACCTTGGATAAGCACTGGCATTATAATGAACTTCCGCTTCATGCACAACCAAGGAGGAAGGTTGTAGATACATAGAGTAACGGGTCAGGTGCTGTGACTATAACTCTGCTCCCCAAAAGGATTCATGCCATCTGTACTTAGACCAAACCATAAGTTCCTTGCGTCACCTGCAAATCTCGGGAACTCTCTCTTGATTTTTCTCCACTGCCGACCATCAACGGGGTGCCTCAACTTGTCGTCTTTCATACGATCTTCCATGTGCCATCGCAACAACTTCGCATGCTCTTTATTTCTGGATAGACGTTTCAACCGTGGTATTATAGGAGTATACCACATCACCTTGGCAGGAACCCTCTTCCTGGGTGGCTCTCCCTCAATATCACCAGGGTTATCTTTTCTAATCTTATACCGCAATGCAGTGCATACCGGGCATTTATCCATATTCTCGTACTTCTCACCGCGGTAGAGGATGCAGTCATTAGGGCATGCATGTATCTTCTGCATGTCTAATCCTAGAGGGCAGACAAGCTTCTTTGCTTTGTACATGCTGGCGGGCAATTCGTTTTTTCTTGGAAGCATCTTCTTCATCAGTACCAGCAACTTTTCAAATGACGAGTCAGTCACACCGGTCTCTGCCTTCCACTTCATTAATTCCAGTGTGCTACCCAGCTTCTTCTGGCCATCTTCACAAGTTGGGTACAACAATTTATTGTGGTCCTGTAACATCTGCTCGAACTACAACCTCTCCTTTTCTGTGTCGCAGCCTCGCCGTGCATCAGAAATGACCCGACCAAGATCATCAGCGGGCTCATCTGGTGCCCGTTCTTCACCCTGATCTTCTTCTTCATTGTCTTACATTGCGGTATCAGCATACTCAGGGAACATAGATCGGTAGTTGTCATCATCGTTCTCTTCTTCATCGTCGTCTTCCATCATAACCCCTCTTTCTCCGTGCTTGGTCCAAACATTATAGCCAGACATAAAACCGGACCGAAGCAGGTGGCTCTGAATAACTCTTGAGGAAGTGTGATCCTTCTCATTTCGATATTCAACACATGGACAAAACACAAAGCCACCACCATGCTTTATCGCCTCGGCCGCATCTCGAAAAGAATGCACGCCTTCTCTGTAAGCGGCTGTGCGTCGATCACCGTACATCCATGGATAGCTCATCTGCGTCATATAACAGTATATCAAACACAATCACGATCATAAAATTAGTACCGCACGGTCTAAACGAGAAAATATAGTTGCTAACCTTTTAGAACAAATGGAAATAAAGAGGAAGAGGCTTAAGGGTGGCTCGGGCACCTCATATCGTAGTTGTGTTCGGTGAACTTAAGTGGCATCGCTCTAACACACATTTTAACAAACACCTCTAGTGCATAGGAATAAAATACAAAACTAGCACAAATCCACACTCCTCCATCCAAGAAAAAACAAGGGAGAGGAGAGAGGGGCTGCGGCCATATATATATAGGGAGAAGCCTTTAGTCCCGGTTTGAGACACAAACCCGGACTAAAGGGGGCGCACATGCGGGCCGCCCACCGCATAGCCCTTTAGTCCCGGTTTGTATCTCAAACCGGAACTAAAGGCTTGTAACGGATCGGGACTATAGGTTGTCGGGTGGGCGAATTTGAGGCGACGTGGCCAGGCCTTTAGTCCTGGCCCAGATAACGGCCGGGACTAAAGGGTCCTGACCAAAGGTCCGTTTTCCACTAGTGTGAAGAGGAGAATCCTGCCAGTGCATCGCCGACGAGCACCGTGATAACGAGCCATGACACGAAGTAATCGAAGCCACTAGTTCATGAACTTCAGCTAATTAACACACACATGCATGCACATGTACGTGAAGTAGAGCTTGCTTGGACACACTCCAAAGCTTATACGCCATAATGTTGGCCCCGTCCAGCATGTATACGCTGGTTGTGGAGTCTGGCCATGCATTACGGCGCACTACTCAGCCAACGATGGCCAAGCAGACGTGCGGAAGTCGCCACCGAGCTGTGCGCTGGCTACCCGTACGCTGTCCTCCTGGCTTGTAGAGGTAGAGATGTCCCGGGCAGCACGCCGGCAGCCCGGGACACTGAGGGCGTCATGAATGGCACGGTCGACATTCGACAGCGATGGCCGTTGGCAGCAGCAATGCCCAAATAAAACGGCGCTTGTACTCGCCAGCACTATCGCCGGTTGTACGATCATGTACACATCATCGACTTCTAGCCAGCCGACCAGCTTGCCATTCAGCTAGCCCTGCATGGGCATAGCTACCTTGCCGCCCTGCGGATAATTCCGCCGCCGGATGCTAGGCGTAATGTGATGAAGAGACGCCTGCTGGCGGTGCCGCATCCGCGAGAGGAAGGTGACCTCCGGCGGTGAGCTGCGTTAGTGGCGAACTCCAACAAGACCGTTGAGATCGCCTGAGCCCCGGCAAGGGCAACGTGGGCACCTCGTCAAGGAGCAGCTGCTGCGGCAGCCACTGTTGTCAAGGGCGGTCAACGGCATGCCGCCGTGTTGGCGGCTCCGTCTCCCAAGGTGGTCATGTCTTCTCGATCTTCGCTGTACGAGTGCCTCGACGCTATGGTGCGTCTGGCTAATTGTGGCCACCCCGCCACGGTATGAATACCGGTGTGCTGCCCCGGCGAGCTGCTATCCGTTGACGGCGCCTTTTAACAGTGCAAATCGCTTGGCGAGGTTCAGAACACGCGGGAGCTATGCATCCCACATAACGAGGGTGACTCCGGGGTGAGTAGTGCAACCTCCGCCCATGCATTAACCATCGATCCCGCTGGTCGCCTACGGTGCCCTGAGACAAAGAGCGGATGAGCTGGATACATAGGGACCGTGCATGGGCACGCTCCAGCACACGAACAACGATTTCAGCGTCAGCCACGCCTTGGCCAACACCGTACCACCGTGCTTGGTATGATTGGTATGCATGTCGAGTATGCCCCCATGTTTTGTGACACATGATCCATGGAGATTCATGACTGAGTCCAAGAAGCTCGACTTCGGCCATACCACTTGTTAAGGGGGATGTCCCCTAGAATAGTGAGCTTCAAGGTCGATGAAGCTCGCCTTGGCGCATAGATGACACCTCCTCGATTTAGGAGATGCCCCCAAACTACCGCCTTGTACATTGAAGAAAGAGCTTGAAGACGAAAATGACGACCATTGTTGCGCAACAAAGATGGGAGGAGAACCATGTCCCACTGGGCGTGCCAATTTGTTTGACACAAAATTGAACTAAAAACGCGGGCGTGCCAGTGTATGATGATACACAAAATAAAAGGGGAAAATATATATATTAATCATCACGACTAATAGACTAATCCCAAGTATGCGCTCGGTATGGCCTGCTGGCTTGGCCTGTATGACTAGGCGATTGTGGTCTCCTGGTTTCCGGGGCCTCGGAAAGTTCCCGGTTAATTACTCCCACGGATAGAACCACGAGACACCTCCGATTAAGCTGCTTGGTCGTCGTCTTCGGTCTTCGCTTCACGTTCTTCATGCATGATGGTGGTGATGTGTTGGCGCCGGTAGAATCTGTATACTAGCATGTACACGCGCCGTCGATAGCATGGCCTTTGTTCCGGCCATGCCCGCCTTGCCGTCTTGCCTCGTCGGTCTTGACGTCATTGAAGTGGTTGTAGTCTATGTAGCATGATTACGTTTGGCGCAGATTGTCGATGGCTTCGCCTCTTTGCCGAAAGTGCGAGAGGTACATCCCACAGAAGTAGAGGTAGTCGATAAAGAGAAAGAGAAAACGAGCGGGCATGCCACACTTTGCCGGGCGTGCGTCCAATGATCACCAAGCGCGCCGTCATGGCGGCAGGCTCGATGCTGAAGAAGAGACATGTCAGCGCATCGTCGGAAGCAGCACCAATGAGCATTGCATGCTCATACGAGTCTATCGTACGAAACGTCAGCTCATACACAAGGTAGAAGCTTGACGTGCGGAGGTCACCATCGAGTTGTATACTCGGTGACCCATACGATGTCGTCCTTGCTCGCATAGGCAATGATGGAGCTGGGCTACAAGCTAGCAGCCCGGACACCGACCGCCGACGGTGTTGGAGCGCATAGCGTCGGCTGGTGGAACGCCGCCGTGCGTCGCGACACACCACTGCGGCGCGTATCATCGCAGCCGTGTTTGCCGCCACCGGACGCGCATGTCGCTGTTGTATTTGTATGTACATGCTAGAACATGCGCTTGACTTTCTGCCTGGACGTGCATGGATCACTAGCTAGCTTTCCTAGCTCATCCATGGAGAGGCGCCCGGACGGAGCGTGTCCCCGGTGCCGTACATGGCGCGCCAGCGCCGCCGATGGTCGCCAACTCGCCCGTCGTCGCCAACAGCCGGCGCACGTCCTCGCCGGCACCCACGCCGATTTAACGCGATGAGTGTCGTCGTGTACGCCCCGGCCGTACTCCGCCGGTTATACGTGCACACGCACATGCAGATCGATCAGAAGGCTAGCTTGCTAGCTAGCTCCGTGAGAGCTCCTCGCAGGCGAGCCCGCAGATGAAGCCTGCCTCCCTCCGGCGGCACAATGATCAATCGCCGACTTCCTCGGAACACGGTGTTGAATACATAATTTGGCTACTAGGTGTCTATGAGCCAAATTAATTAAAAGTGTGTAGTTATTTTAAGGTTTGACATATTTATTCAAACTTGTTGTTTAGTTCAAAATACATGAGTGGTCAGAGTTTCATGCAGATGTTTCAGCAACAAATCAAGGACAAAAAGCTATTTGACCTAAGCAAATATATAAAGATTTTGTCACATGCGGCTACCAAGGAGAAGTTCTGAACAAGTTCTACAATGCATCGAACTAACCTGCTATCGTCTATGGGAAGTTCTTGCTGGCCTTAGCAGTGAAGCTAGAGGTGTTTATGCAGTCACGTATGGAGAAAGGGCAAAAGGAAAATCACATGCACAATTAGTGTCTTCATTATCTGGTACGATTAGCATGGTGCCAAAATATTTTATTATTCTTTGTAAGTAGGACCTGGGAGCGTTTGTACATGACTCTGGAGTTGTACGTTTGCCGGTCAGCAAATAGATAGGCAAGTATCAATTAGTAACCGACTTAAGGAAAGACAAATCCCTATTCGGTTCAGACTTTGATTTGTACACGCATGCGAAGTCCAGCCCCCTATATAAAGGCCACGGCCGATTGAGAATACAACATCCAATCGATCTATTCACAAAGACAAATCTACCTTTTTATGTACTGTTTTTCTTATCTTTATCGTTCTTTCTGCCATGCCCTAGCAGCCCTAGGGTTTGGTTGATCTTTGCCGCTTTGCGCTGAAAAGCGGTCGTCTCTCCTCTCCGAAATCGAGGATCTTTGTTGCTTTGCTCGGAAAGCATCCGTTCGTCGTCACGAAAGCATGGCGGTTATCTCAGTGTTGCGCGGCAGTTTTGCGTGCCAACACAATTGGCGACTCCGCTGGGGACGAAGCATCGAGCGGTCTCCGGCCCGTTCCTGCTACGTAGAGAGCGTCATCGACAGGCTGCAGTCTACAACGGTAATATGAATTCTCAATCTTCTTTTGTAGATTCAAATAATTCTTATGCTGATGTTGCTAGATTCTTTGATATGAGTACTGTATCGGCTAGCCCTAATTCTTGCTATGTGCAAACGCCGATACAAAATAATCTGTATCCTTCAACTTGTTATAATTTTAACAACTTGCAACACGTATATTCAAATTCTCATGCATCGGCAGCCCCAGAAGTTCATATGCCGATGAACAACGTGATGAATTTAGTTAACCAATATGAAACACCTAATTTGCAAATTTTAATAACATACAAAATAATGTTTCACCCTTTTATTCATCGGCAAATAATTTGCAATTTTTTGCTTCACCTTCGCACATGCCGATGGACAGCGCGACTTGCTATGGTACAAGTTGCTATTTGGCCAATTATTCTGAACCATCATATGTTACACCTTATGTTACTGATTTTTCAGCACCATATGCAACTTCAGATATCCAGAATTTGGCTACACACCTTCACACTGCTTGTAGCCGAATAAGTGAGAATTCAATAGGAGCTCATGTGGCTTCATATGATACTGTAGCATGTGATACACCCCCTAAACAACTGCAAAATTTCAGTAACACCCAATTGTCATTGCCGAAAAATACTGAAAGATTTGAGGGGAGATCATCAGAGGAGTGGGCTGATTTATATAGGAAATCTTGTGAAGATCTTGAAAAAAAGCTTGTCGAAGTCAGAGCTATGGTAGCCAACCAACAGAAAAAGGTTGACTTGGTCAGTATGGCTAACTCGTCTAAGGCTGGGTTGGACAATACATGTGCTGAGTCAAAACAACAAAAGATGGTTGACACGTCTTCCATGACCGACTTAGTTCAAGCTGAATTAAATTTGAGTAAAGCTAAGTCGGACACACACACTGAATTTGTCAACCCGGTAGATACCAGCTTCGTTGAGGAAGAAACAACGGTGCTTGATTTTTCTGGATGTAAGGGAGCTTTCATGTTGCCCTCTGAATTCTGTGCCAAAGAATTTGATGAGATTCCACAAAATGAAAATATAGCCGAACCATCTTCGGTTGAAAAAGAGTATCAAAGTGAAGAATCACAAGATCCCGAAAAGAAGGAAGACAAGAAGCTGGAAGATCAAGAGGTGGAGCAAGATATTGTTCAGGTCATGCAACCACCCTACTCTCTCACCGTGAATGATTTTGACAATAAGAAAATACTTATTCGGTCAGTTCAGACCGAATCTACCAAAGAGAAAAATATTGTCACTGATAATAATGCTGCACCGAGGAGGATCAAGTCAAAAAATTCAGAAATAGGACCGCAAAAAGTCGGTGAAAGAAAGAGAAAACAAGCTCCAAAGCTAAAGCCGACTGTTAAACAATTGTTGGACAAATACACTTCACGCAAGGCCAACAACGTGTTTAGTCGGCTTGGAGGTACTAAGCGTCTTAGATCCCCTTCTCGACCCTGGGGGCATAAACATTGGCGAGGAAACACGTATGATCAACATGGCTATTTTCCAATGGAGCCAACATATTGGGGTTATTCATCTCCTGTGTATCCACAATTTCCTCCGTGGGGCTTTAGTCACTGGGAGCCATATCTTACAAGGCCAACAGGTAATTTTCAGCAGGAGTATATTTCACGAAGGCCTGTATTCAGGCCACGCTTGCATGAGAAAAGAGCAAGGTTCAGTCATGAAGCTAGACTACACGATGCCATTGTGATTCAAGGAAGCTGGTCAGAGGTACATTGTGCATATGGTAAAAGTAATAAGGGTAGCCGCAAGCTCATGTGGGTGCCGGTGAGATGTGTAAAAGCTCCAGATGGTTTTAATGTTGCTCAAGATCTGAAACTTGGAGAACACCAACCAGCTGTAGGTGTCCTTAATAATCCAGAAACAAGCAGCATTGTCAGACTAGGTTCAGTTCAGAAAAAACTTACTGATGAAGAAAAGGATGGTAAGCTGCAACTGACAGGACCTGATCAATTTGCAAAGGAGGCTAGTCTGGAGGCTCACGTACAGAATTGTAAGGATCAAGCGCCTAGCATGTCTACTAGTACAAGCCAGAAATTTGAATCGGCCAACATGTGCACAGTTTCTGCTATGAAAGGCAACGGTTCACGGACATCCATGCGTTTGCAGCCAATGGTTTTCAAACACAGTACTAGTATATGTACCGATCGTGGGGATTCAATCAATAGAGACAGCCAGGGATCTAAAACCGGTCATGTTTTGAAAGCTGTGGAGCCAGAAATAGTTGATGGTGGGAGTGCTATGCAGCAGGGAAGAGAGCTTGGTCTGGTTCAAAAGGAGACCGGTTTGGAGCTTAGATTACAGAACGGTGGATATACTGTGTCTTCTAGTACTAGTCAGAAAACTGATTCAGCTAGCATATGTACCAATGAAATCATTAGAAGGAGCAGCTTAAGGCCATCCACGAGTATGTCTCCAAGTGGTTTGAAATCTAGTACTGCTCAGAATATTTATTCAGCTGTCATGCGTACTAGTTCAGCTAATATATCTACACATTTTAGTGAATCAAGCAATAGAGGCAGCCAGCAAATTAAAGTTGGTAATGTACTTGATCAGCGGAGGATTTTTTGGCCAAGGAAAAATTATTTGCACCGCGAACATCAGTAAGTCAGTATCGGCCAAGAAACTTGGGGGGCAACAAGATTAAGTCAGTAGCACCCAGAACTAAACCAGGACCTCAGTGGTGTCCGACAGGAATCATGCCTACCCAGAAACGACGGTTGCAGCGTCTACGAGCATCGGAAATCCGAGAAGAGATAGCTGAGAAAAATAACAATGTGTGGTTTAATAAACATAGACCTATGGTTCCTCCGAAGATGACTTGGAAGAAAAAGTGTGTTGTGACGGAGGAAAATATAAATGCTGATGACATGGTTGCTGATGGAATTTCAGAAAATACAGGAGATGCACCTAGTGATATGGATGTTGATAAATGCGGATAATCCAAGCCGCATCACGTTGGCAGAGGCATCGGTTAAGTTGCAATATATTGAGATACTATGTTTGACCGATGCTATAAATAAGTGGCTGCAAAGATGCACATGAGTATCGTTCTAGAATGAGCGATATGCAAGAAACAATTGATGAGTTTGATGACATAAAAAAGCTTGGACAAGCTCACTTCAAGTAATAATATTGGTGATGCAAGCATTCCAGTGTCTACATTTGTTAATGCTAATATGCAAGCCGATCAGAACAACAAATATAGAGTTATCAGCACAGTCTTTGGCGTAAGAAGAAAAAAGGAGTACATCATTGCATATCCAGGACACCGCTTTCTCAAAGCCAAAAATCGGTATGTGTTTATTGAACAGTAATACATGTACAATATTTTTGCATTATTTACTTCCTAGTATGTGTACAACAACCAATTTTTAGCGATGGGATTGCATGAAAATAGAATATCACTTTGCATAAGAATCGCTGCATGCTATGAGGGGTATTGCCGATTTTATTGTTTTAATTTCACCCAACAATATTGTTTAATAAAACATGGGGCTGCTAAGAACATCTTTGTACAAATAGTCAAGCTGAGTATGAGCTTTTAGAGTTTGGTTTGCAAGATTTGATAGATATGGGTGTAAAGGATATAAATGCTTTTGAGGATTCGCTTCTGGAAGTGCAAGAAATTAAAAGCGAATTTTAGTGTTTTGACAGATTACTAAATAGCTACTTGGACCGATGTTTGGGCATGATTAAGTATCTGCATACTTTTACGAGCAACCGCAGACCTACAGGTAGAAAATTATAGAGCTATTATTTAGACCAGCAAGCATCCGGTTACCAAGTTATCAGAAGAAAGTTTTTGGTGTGACCGATGCTATCTATTTTAGAAAACAAGCATATCCCGTTGGATGTAGCATTGTACAACATGTAGCTGGTTCTAGTTCATTTTGGCAATTATCACTACATGTGAAGAAGGTTCAGTGCACGGTGCAGTTGGTCCTGGGGTAGTTCAGCATCTAGTAGTACATGGCAATCATGATTCGGTACGTGAATTACAAATAACCGAATCAACCAGTGATTTAGAGTCAATTGATTGGAGAGTATCTATGGTTAATAGTTTAAAGGATCCAGGTCAAACATGAGATAGAAAATTCGGCAAATGATCACCGAGTTGGGAAGGTTCATATAGAGTTGTACAAACTGTCCATGAAAATTCATATTTTGTATAGTCAGTGCAGGGAGAGAGGTTGTGCAGAGTTCTCAATGGAAAATATTTGAAAAAGTATTACCCAAACATGCAGAGGTTTGAAGATATTATAGCCGATACATTATCTCAAATATCGCCCTTAGTAGAAGATTTGACCGATATGTTCTTTGGACATTGCCCTGAGCAATAATGGTCGGCTGATATCATCCTAAGGGGAACAGAAGGTTTGGCCGATGTGTCTCTTTAGACATTGCCCTTATCAAATTATATGGCCGGTGAACTAGTCAACATCGTCCTAAGGTGTTGTTATAGTGTTTTTGGTCAATGTAATCGTACCAAAAACAGGGGGGCATGTATTGAATACATAATTTGGCTACTAGGTGTCTATGAGCCAAATTAATTAAAAGTGTGTAGTTATTTTAAGGTTTGACATATTTATTCAAACTTGTTGTTTAGTTCAAAATACATGAGTGGTCAGAGTTTCATGCAGATGTTTCAGCAACAAATCAAGGACAAAAAGCTATTTGACCTAAGCAAATATATAAATATTTTGTCACATGCGGCTACCAAGGAGAAGTTCTGAACAAGTTCTACAATGCATCGAACTAACCTGCTATCGTCTATGGGAAGTTCTTGCTGGCCTTAGCAGTGAAGCTAGAGGTGTTTATGCAGTCACGTATGGAGAAAGGGCAAAAGGAAAATCACATGCACAATTAGTGTCTTCATTATCTGGTACGATTAGCATGGTGCCGAAATATTTTATTATTCTTTGTAAGTAGGACCTGGGAGCGTTTGTACATGACTCTGGAGTTGTACGTTTGCCGGTCAGCAAATAGATAGGCAAGTATCAATTAGTAACGGACTTAAGGAAAGACAAATCCCTATTCGGTTCAGACTTTGATTTGTACACGCATGCGAAGTCCAGTCGCCTATATAAAGGCCACGGCCGATTGAGAATACAACATCCAATCGATCTATTCACAAAGACAAATCTACCTTTTTATGTACTGTTTTTCTTATCTTTATCGTTCTTTCTGCCATGCCCTAGCAGCCCTAGGGTTTGGTTGATCTTTGCCGCTTTGCGCTGAAAAGCGGTCGTCTCTCCTCTCCGAAATCGAGGATCTTTGTTGCTTTGCTCGGAAAGCATCCGTTCATCGTCACAAAAGCACGGCGGTTATCTCAGTGTTGCGCGGCAGTTTTGCGTGCCAACACACGGCCGGGTGCCATCCTCCGTGACAGCACAGCCACGCACCGCATAATGCGGAGTAGCGCTGATATGGGCGCTGGCGAGTCGTAGTCCGTCAATGACGCGACTGTAAGAGGATGAGGTGAACACCGGCCGGACGGCGGCCGTGGTGTAGACGCCTGCTCGACGCAGTCCGTCGACGGCGCCTCCGTCAACGGTGCAACCGGATTCAAATGTGGACACGGGCTCCCACCAGCGAGCTCCGATCTATCGGCGGCACCTCCGCCAACGGCGCAACGGGGCGACGCGCCCCTAACCAATGCGGTGTAGCATCATCCCTTGAGATGACGGGCCCAAGATAGGTGATGAAGATTAGAGGTTCGCATCGGCAAACCCCACCGACGGCGTCTCCGGTGAGCGCCTCCATCGGCGCGGTAAAGACGACACACGAGAGCGTGCGTTGGCACACTCCCGCATATCGGCGATCACTCCATGGTGTCGGCCGCGCCTCGGCCGACACGGTAGGGCGGCGTCCAGCCACACCTCGATTAGCCCATCCGCTGATGCACCTCAAGATGGAGAGAGGAGATGAGGCAGACGAGGGCCGTCCATGGACACGCCCTCATCCACCACCGGCCACGCCTTGGTCGACACAACACCACCATGCTAGATGCAAGAAGAAACACATAGGTTAGATCATTATCTCACTGTTAGCGTAGATGACCGGCATGATCTCGTTGATCTCCGAGACAAGCTTGCGATGCGTCTGTCTTCGGGCACCCTCCTCTCAGCCGCCTGCGTGAGAGAACGGCGATCTTCACGTAGCATCTCGCCTGAGATTGAATCTCAAGCAAGCCGTCGGCTTCTTCTCCCTCGGGCTGGTTCGGCGTGAGGCGTGCGTGTTGTGTCTTGTGCCCTCCTGGCGGCGTGACTCCATTTTGGTGGGGCGTAGGGTCGTCTAGGTCTCGGGGGCTAGGTCTGAGGTCCATCCAGGGTTTTTCCCGATGTGTTTTGGCGTCTGTTTATATAGGCAGCCGGGGTTGGAGTTGAGGCGGTAAGCGTCGCCTGCGTGACCATCTTGGACTCCTTAATCAGCTGAGATACGAGCTCATCTCACTACCGAAAAAACATGGGGTGCCGTGCAGGCAAAGTATGCCGTGCGTGGACACGACGACGCACGGCATCCACTCACGCACGGCAAAGACTCAGAAAAATGCACGGCAAAGAACAACGCATGGCAAAGAGGAAGAAAAACGCACGGCAAAGAGAAGAAGCACGGCAACAATCCACCTAAGCGCACGACAAAGAGAAGAAGCACGGCAAAGGAGGCTTTGCGCTGCCGTGGCACAAACTTTGCCGTGCGGCATGACGGGAAGCACGGCAAAGCACCCTTTGCCGTGCGGCACGACGGGATGCACGGCAAAGCACCCTTTGCCGTGCGTTGTCTTCTTTGCCGTGTGCAAATATCATTTTTACCTAGTTTCCTTTCTATTTTATTCTTTTTAATACTTATATTTTTTTCAATTAGTTTTCTAGTTTGTTGACTATTTATTAGTGTTACTTAAGAAGATGTGTATATACATGCTTGCATACAACCTACTCTACATCTTCATCCCCTCCCACATATATCAGGGTTTCGGAGCACCCGATGCACCCGCGCGGTCTACCCCCCTAGATTTTTCCGGACGGCATCGCGTCGATGGACTCGTGTGTTCCTTTGGCTTTGGTTAGGTCATATATATGTGTAAAGCAAAGGTTTTCACATGCATAGCCCCCGAAGCGCGATGTACAGAGAAACCCTAGCCCGTCGCGGTCTACCCCCCTGATTTTTCAAAGTGTTATCGCATGTGTGCCAACGGGGTGGTCACACCTCTCAGATATCTCTACCACACATATCTCCATATATTATGCCCACATGATAGCTTTGGAGGGGGTTGCTACCTCTGAAGCGCGATGTACGGCGAAACCCTAGCCCGCTGCACCTGCGCGGTCTACCCCCCTAGATTATTCCGGATGGCATCGTGTCGGTGGGCTAGTGTGTTCCTTTGGCTTTGGTTAGGTCATATGTATGTGTAAAGCAAAGGTTTTGACATGCATAGCCCCCGAAGCGTGATGTACAGAGAAACCCTAGTCCGTCGCGGTCTACCCCCTCGATTTTTTAAAGTGTTATTGCATGTGTGCCAACGGGGTGGTCACACCTCTGAGATAGCTCTACCATACCTATCTCCATATATTATGGCCACATGATAGCTTTGGAGGGGGTTGCTACCTCTGAAGCGCGATGTACGGTGAAACCCTAGCCCGCTGCACCCGCGTGGTCTACCCCCCTAGATTTTTCCGGACGGCATCGCGTCGGTGGGCTAGTGTGTTCCTTTGGCTTTGGTAAGATCATATGTATGTGTAAAGCAAAGGTTTTGACATGCATAGCCCCCGCAGCCCGGTTATGGAGAAACCCTAGCCCGTCGCGGTCTACCCTCCTCAATTTTTCAAAGTGTTATCGCATGTGTGCCAACGGGGTGGTCACACCTCTGAGATAGCTCTACCATACCTATCTCTATATATTATGGCCACATGATAGCTTTGGAGGGGGTTGCTACCCCCGAAGCGTGATGTACGGTGAAACCCTAGCCCGCTGCACCCGCGCGGTCTACCCCCCTAGATTATTCCGGACGACATCGCATCGGTGGGCTAGTGTGTTCCTTTGGCTTTCGTTAGGTCATATGATATGTAAAGCAAAGGTTTTGACATACATAGCCCCCGAAGCGCGATGTACAGAGAAACCCTAGCCCGTCGCGGTCTACCCCCTGATTTTTTAAAGTCTTATCGCATGCACATCCCGTACGTTTTCCTTGTTCTACTCCGTTCCGAGTCAGGATTTTGGCAGCACCTCCCCGTTGTTCTCCGGATGCACATCCCTCTCGGCTATTTGCTGAGATATGTATCGGGAGAATAGCGGGGAGGTGCTGCTGAAATTCTATCTCGGATCGGGGTAGAGCAGGGAGAACGTACTCAATCTACGGATCCGGTGGCTGCTAGGAGCCCACCTAGTAGAGATTCAGGTTGATGCATGCGTAAAAAAATAAAAATATGATGCATTTAAGTCCGATTTGATATAAATGCTATGTTTCGTCTGTTTTGGTGCTGATTAGAGGATGGATAATCGTGACTGGATGTACGATGGCAGAATCAGTCAGTGGGATTATACTGAGGAATGGGGACAAAAGACCGAGCAGTTTGTCGACAAGGTGTTTGACATCCCTAGCAGACCTAGAACAGTTTGGTGCCCTTGTAGTAAGTGCGCTAACGGAAAGTCACAGGACAAGGAAACTATGAGTACTCACCTGCTCAAGTTTGGGTTCACATCGTCCTACAAGACTTGGACTTTCCATGGAGAAAAGGCAAAGAAACGTGCTAGGAAGGAGGTGCGACAGATTCAACCCAGGGGAGAATATGATACTGGGTTTGATCGGTGCTTAGAAAACTTGGCTAATGGTAATGTGCCTGAAAGCCCTCATGTAGAGGCAGAGACACCTCAGGATGTGGAGACAGCTGAGGAGCCAGAGGAAAACACAAAGCAGTATTATGAGGCTCTGTTTGCTGCGCAGAAACCCCTGCATGAAAATACAGAGGTTACCCAACTAGATGCCATCGCTCGCCTTATGGCCTTTAAGTGCCACAGGAACTTGTGCAGAGATGGGTTCGATGAACTTCTGGTCGTCATTGGCAGCATCCTGCCGAAAGGGCACCTCTTGCCGAAAGACTTCTACTATTCGACCAAATTGCTCAGTGACCTTAAGATGTCATGTCAGCAGATACACGCTTGTCCAAAGGGATGCATGCTATTCAGAGGGGAGCATGCTGACACAAATTATTGCATCAAATGCAAATCCTCTAGGTACTTTGAGGTTGACCCCAATGGTGATGGTCAGAAGAGGCAGACCACGATTGCCAAGAATGTCCTCCGCTATCTTCCAGTTCTACCAAGGATCCAGCGGCTCTTCATGACCGAGGATACTGCCCAGCAGATGAGGTGGGCCGTAGAAGGAAACAGATACACCGACAATATGATACATCCGTCGGATGGTAGTGCATGGAAGAACTTTGTCACGAAATATCTGCTAAAAGCCGGTGACCCGAGGAGCGTAGCAGTTGTGATATCAACCGATGGGTTCAATCCATATGGCATGTCGGCTGCAGTATACAGTTGTTGGCCAGTATTTGTTATTCCCATGAACCTCCCCCCTGGTGTCTGCATGAGATCAGAGAACATGTTTGTGTCGATGATAATCTCAGGGCCGAAATACCCGGGTAAGAACATGAATGTGTACCTGGAACCGCTGGTGGATGACTTTCTTCGTGGCTGGGAAGGTCGCGGGATCCAAACATATGATGCATCAAAGAAGAAGTACTACGATATGTATGTCTGATACCACACGTCCATGCATGACCTGCCAGCACGTGCTTTGTTCGGCGGGTGGTGTACACATGGGAAGTGGCCTTGCCCAGAGTGCAGGCAGGCTGTGACTTTCTTCTGGCTTGACAAGGGAGGCAAGTATTCCTGTTTTGATGAAGCTCGACAGTTCCTTGAGCAGAGTCATGAATACAGGAGTGATGTAAAGAGTTTCAAGAAAGGCCATGTTGTGCATGACCCGAAGCCAATTATGAAGTCTGAAACGGAAATCAAGGCCGAGTTAGATGCTCTTCAGCCTAGGCCTAATGGGAATGGTTTCTTGGGATATGGGGAGACACACCAATGGACTCACAAGCCTTGCTTATGGAAGCTCCCTTACTTTGAGGATCTTGAGCTCCCGCATAACATTGATACAATGCACACTGAGAAGAATATCAGTGATGCCATTTGGAGCACCATGATGGACACTGAGAAGACGAAGGATAACATAAAGGCTCGAATTGATCAAGAGAAATGGTGCGATAGGTCAAATTTGAACATGCAGCCACCTCATGGTGCTAAAAAAACTTGGACTAAGCGACAAGCTCCGTTCTGCCTTACAAAGGCCCAAAGAAGAGAGGTATTCATGTGGATGAAGGACTCTTTATTTTTCCCTGATGGGTTCGCAGCCAACTGGATGAGGGGTGTGAACATGGAAACATTGTGAGTACAAGGACTCAAGAGTCATGACTACCACATATGGCTTGAGCGGATAATGTCGGTGATGATTCGAGGCTATGTCCCTGAGTAGACTTGGCGAGTGCTATCGAGGTTGAGCTTTTTCTTCTGCCAGATTTGTGCTAGGGAGTTAGACACTAAAGTGATTGAGAAGCTGGATAAAGAGGCACCCGTTTTGCTTTGCGATCTAGAGAAGATCTTTCCTCCTGGGTTCTTTAATCCGATGCAACATATGATCTTGCACCTCGCGGCTGAATGTTTAAAGGGGGGGCCGAATTGGGCCCGTTGGCAGTATCCGCCTGAGAGGGAAACACAAAAGCTTCGTCAAATGACAGGCAATAAATGCAAGATCGAAGCATCCATATCCGTGGCAGTCCTTAACGTGGAGGTGGCAAACTTCACCACTAAGCACTATGATCCCAACATTCCCACAAAGCACAACCCGGTCCTCCGTTACAATGCCGTCAGCAATGAAGATGTACCCAAGCTTAGCATCTTCATAGGGCTTGGTGGCAAGTCAAGTGGCACAAAGCCATACCAAACGAACCAATATGAGCGGGCCTTGATCCACTCATATGTCTTGAACACCATGGTGGAAGTGAAGCCGTACATCAAGTAAGTGCTAACCATTTAGTTATTCGCAAACATGCACGGCCTTGAACATGCACTCGTATGTTTGTTGCTAACTCTTCCTCTTTTCATCGGTATAGACAATTCACGGATATCCATTGGAGGTATACCCACAGGGAGCCTACCCCGGAAGAATCCAAGCATATTTTCGATAACGGCGGCGGTTTCGGTTTCAGTAGCTGGTTCTGTGCTTTGGTACTATCCTATCCTAATTTCCTTGCGCTGCCAATATTTATCGGGCATTTCTCGTTCTAAACTTCTCATGCTAAACTTGTAGGCAAGAACAGACAAAGAATTGAAGCCAGAGCTAAGAAAAATTGCTAGGGGCTTTAACCATTCCGTCTACACGTTCAACTCTTATGACGTGAACGGGTATCGCTTTCAGACCCATAAATACACAACAAGCCGGCCCAACGCGAAGACAATAAATAGCGGGTTGGTATGTCAAGGTGATGATGGACTCTATTACTATGGAAGAGTCGAGGGTATATACGAGCTGAATTACGGGTTTGACAAAGGGCTAAATCCCGTCATATTCAAATGCCATTGGTTCGACCCACGTCGGGTGAGACAGGATCTTGAAATCGGATTGGTCGAGGTTGAAAGAAGCTCTGTTTATAAGGGAGAGGATGTGTATATTTTGGCTACCCAGGCCTTTCAAGTATTCTATCTCCCGTACGCGTGCAAAAACCCGGCGAAACATCTACAGGGATGGGATATTGTGTTGACGGTACCTTCACGCAATAGGCCGCCCCCGCCAAACAAGGACGATTACCGCTGCGTAGACCCCTCAACATCGAATGTCGACTTTTATCAGGAAGAAGGGCTCCCCGGTCATTTCACTCTCGGCTTGCCGGCTGTTGATGACATGGTCGTAGACGATGAACAAGAAGATGCAGGCATGGAGGAAGACAATGCAGAAGATGAAGCTGAGGATGTTTGTGCCCCCAAACACTACAAGGAAAATGCTAACTTACGACCCTTCATTTTCGTCACTAGATCGTCATAATAAGTCGCTTATGACGATCTTATGACGAAAATAGGATGGTCAAAAGCTGAGCGTCGCAAATGAACTATAACGACGATTTTGTTGAAATCGTCATAACCGACTATGACGATCCTGGATCGTCATAAGGGTTATGACGATCCAATATCGTCATTGGCCCTCCGACCAGGCCACGTCAGATCCTAGGTGGACGATCCTACGTGTCATGTTGGAATGCAAATTCAGCCCGGTCCATTTTGTTGGTTTATTTGGGCCAAGCCCAATAGCTCTGGCCTTTTTTCTAGGCCTTGGCATGTTACATTGCATATTTCTTTTGGGCTATTATTCTATTTCCCTTTTGGGCCATAGCCTCTTTTAAACTTTTTTGTTTTAATTTCAAGCCTTTTTCAAATCTTTCTCTAAACTGGTTCGATTAATATAATTGGGCTGTAGCCTTTTTGAGCCCACAAGTATTTTGTCCAATAGAATTTCAGGCCTTTTAAATTATTTTTTATTCGAAAATACAGAAAAAATAATACATTATGTTTTATTACTTCCACAGATATCAATTATTCACGTCCCCACAGCAAACAATCAACATTTCACAAATGAGCAATATCAGGTCACAGTCAAAACAAATTGCATCGGAGCTATAAAAATAAATCAGTTACATTATTCTTCTCAATCACATATTCTTCTCAATCACATATTACAGGCTAATAAAAACAAATCTAATATTTGCTAACTGGGGCTTCAGGCTTCATAGACACTCTTGACAGCCTGGAGATCTTGTAACAGAAGGGGAACACGTCCTAACAACAAAGCACAACAACACATTTAGGAACAAAATACAAACAGCTGGGAATTCGAATAGAATGCATGAGTACATACTGATGGAAAGTAACAAAGGAAGAGAATGCATGCCAACATGGATGAGCAGGGAAATAAATCAAGAACTAGAACTAAAAGCATTTCGAATGGAAAGATACCAAACCTGCTAGCCTCTAGTGGTAGATGGCCATACTGATGCTTCTAAATCAAGTTCTGTACCTATAAAATCGACAGAATGTCACTGAAACATTCCAAACATACAAAATGAGAACCAAACAACAATTCTTCACAGGTCCATTCAAAAATCACTAATGTAAATATAGTTCTAACGACAAGATTTGAGTTCCTCTTTAACAAGAAACATATGTGCTAACACCAATCCATATATGTGCATCCACCTAACAGCAAGCATACATGCAAGATCTGAAACGCTACAAGCTTGTATTTAAATACAGGAATTTGCAGCATTTTATTCAATGCAGATTCATACAGGACTCCAAAACAAAAATCTAAGCGAAAATGATATAGTCAGATATATGTTAAGCTTGTATTTCTCTTAAAATACACCCACCTTTTGTATCTAAATAATAAAATAGAACTTCTGCAATATTTCTATATTATATGCACTTAGTCTTATTTGCAGAAGAAGCACATCTCTGCTGATAAGGATGCCGCTGCTCAGATTTACGCTGCTAACGTCTAGCAGGTTAATTAGCCAACTTTATTTATGTTCTGCACATACTATCTCTGGTTTTCTTACAGATGACTGTCTTATTCCCATCAGAACTAACTGACATCCCTGTCAGGTTCAGTGTAGCATCAGCATCTAGTCAATTTGACAAAGGATTTAGCTATAATTCTCCTAATGCATTTACTACACCACCAATGATTCCTACTTGTTTTGGCAACCCACCACAGAACAAAGCAGCGACGATCGTTTTGACCATAGCTGCAACATCACATAGGGACTCGAGACAAATAATATGCCATGGCATTAATGTCCAGCAACCAAATAACAAGGAAGAGAATGAGATAGACCGAACACTTAGCTAATCCAGAGAAGACAGCATTGATGCTATTGCAGCACGGCTAGGGTTGGTGTGCTCCAGCACATAGGTAAGCATCACCGCTCCATCAAGGCTGCGAGAACAAGCAAGAGAGGTAGGGGTCAGCAAGACACAATTAAACATGATGAACCATATGGACACAATAACCAAGACTCGTCTTATCTCAAGTAATGGTTGTGTGCAGCAATTTAAAAAGAAACACTATTCTTAACAGGTGACCAAACTGCATAGCAAGACTCGTCTTATCTCAAGTAAGCAGAATTGCAGAAAGAGTGGTTAACTGTATTTTCCCATAAACTGAAGTAGTACAGTCTAAACCTGAAGCTCTCAACTGCAACTCTCTCTCGCCGAGATACACATTAAACTTAACTGAATCCTTCTCTATGTTTTTACTTGGATATGAAAGTGAGCTGTAATCAGACAACATACACAAACATACACGTTCCTAAAGCAATAACTAAAACAATTCTAAGCTCTAAGCGTTGAGTTCCTAATGAGTAAAGAATACAAGAACCTGCCATCAATAACGTACCACTGAAACCATGACATCCAAGAATCAATAGCCATTACTCTGATCTTCACACAGCAGTACTAACCGCAACAGTCTGAATCCAAACTGAAAACCGAGCCTTCTAATCTATCCTACCACCCAATGGTAGCACCACCGTATCATTGACCACCATGAACCACCACGTTATGGCAAGAAGCAGTTTTAACCTTGCAATGTAACACAAAGATCATAATGAGGAAAAGCTGCATCTAATCAGAATGAGATCTAATGGGCCCAGCTCTTAATGATTGACTCGCTACAAGCCACAGTTGGTTGATTTATGTAAAAAGGATGGAAATTTATTGACCAGAATGAGATCTAATGAGCCCCAGTTGACTAAGTAAAATAATAGTCGTACAATGAGATCTCCCCACACTAATCTGATCAACTAACTAGGATCACAGTGGCAATCTGCACGATGCAGGGCTGAACTTGGCAGATCACGCCTCCCTGTCTACATACAATAAAGGACACGAAAAAACCAGCCACGCAGATCCGGAAGATCTGGGGGCAGGAGGTGAGAGGAGGACGTACCAGAACATGAACTCGGGGAGGCGCCTGATGCAGGGCTTGAACTCGTCGGAGCCGCAGATGGGAAGGGCGAACCGTCCTGCGCGACGGAGGGGTCGAGATCCGGGTCGACCATGGGGGAGAGGAAGCCGGTGAGGAGGTAGATCCGAGGATGTACCCAGCGATGTAGAAGCGGTGGACCATGTAGACCATGACGACGTAGATAGCAGAGGTGATCGTCCTGCGCGACGGCGGGGTCGAGATCCGGGTCGACCATCTTGTGGGGAGGGCAGAGGAGATCGGGTGGGGAGGGAGATCGGGTGGAGACGGCAAGAGGCGCATCCACCGCGGTGGTCGAGCGGCGGCTTGCGGGGAGGAGGAGCCGCGCGTGGCCGCGCTGGTCCTTGGTCGTGCTAGGTTTTGCGCGTGGCGGCTGGACTGGAGGGGGGATGGCGCGGTAGGTGGGTGGGTGGGTGGGTAGGGTTTGCTGAGGGCGGTGGGGACTCGGGAGGGTAGGAGGGCGCCAGGTACTTAGCGGCGAGGTAAGGTCGCCGTCGGGGACAACAGTACCGAGGCCTCCGTCGATGAGCACGGCAAGGTTGGGGCGGAACGGAGGCGAGGTTGTGAGTGAGAGGATGGGATCGAGATCGAGGTGGAGGTGGCGGCGGCTGTGGGGGAGGCCAGGAGGGGAAGGGGAAGGGGAGGGTTAGGGTTAGGGTTTCTGACTTTATGTGGTGAGATCCCGCCCAGGCAATTTCGATCCCGCTTCAGTTTTCGATCCCGCGGGTGTGTCTTCGGGTTGATGCGTTTTGGTTTGTCTGATCAGCATATGTGGACGGTTCAGATGCTCTCTACGGGCGATCCGTGGAAGGGGACTCCTGAACTCTGATTGGCTGCTAGGTTTGGTTGCTTTGTGCCTTTTTTTTGTTTTCCTTCTATAAATCTTTCCCAATTCATGTATATAACACCACAATTGCTAAGATGACCCCATATTATGCACATGTGTGCATCTTGGGATGACAAACAATGTTTATTTGGGAAGTTTTAATTTTTGTTGCACAAAAAATTCATTTTTCATTTTCTTAGTGCAAAAAATGGGTTTTTTTGTGAAGCATCTGCCAAAAATATGTTGCAAAAATATAACAACCATATTTTAAATGATATTATATCATATGGGATCCAAAATTCACCAGTTGTTTCCATTGAAAAAGTTTTATAGCCACCCCTCAGAAAAAGACAAATATCTATCAATTCAGCAGGAAGCGGGTAAAATTTGAACTACAGGTGCATCATAGTTTGCTCATATTTTTTTCCAAAAATCATTTTTAGGTACACAACTATCTATTTCATTAGAGATCCATAAATAGTTTGGCTGGATTTGATCCCGACCTAGGAGCGATCATGCCCACCGTTTTGGCCGCATTTTGAAATCGGCATAAGAAATTCAAAAACGATCAAAACAATACAAATCCTTCGCGTTATGTCATCTTATGTGACCTAGTTTCTAGGAAAAATAATGAACTTGAAATATTGCAACTATTGTGAAAAAGTGTTCACAAAAAGAGCTATCCCGTACGAAGTTTCATGGCTTTCAAGCCAAATGAGATAGTTATGACCACAACCATGGCATAGTTTATTCAAACTACCCTATATTATGGACATGTGTGCATCTTGGGATGACAAACAATGTTGATTTGGGAAGTTTTAATTTTCGTTGCACAAAAAATTCATTTTTCATTTTCTTAGTGCAAAAAATGGGTTTTTTTGTAAAGCGTCTACCAAAAATATGTTACAAAAATAGAACAACCATATTTTAAATGATATTATATCATATGGGATCCACAATTCACCAGTTGTTTGCATGGAAAAAGTTGTATAGCCACCCCTCAAAAAAAGACAAATATCTATCAATTCAGCAGGAAGCGGGTAAAATTTGAACTACAGGTGCTTCATAGTTTGCTCATATTTTTTTCCAAAAATCATTTTTAGATGCAAAAATATCCATTTCATCATAGATCCATAAATAGTTTGACTGGATTCGATACCGACCTAGGAGCGATCATGCCCACCGTTTTGGCCGCATTTTGAAATCGGCATAAGAAATTCAAAAACGATCAAAACAATACAAATCCTTCGCGTTATGTCATCTTATGTGACCTAGTTTCTAGGAAAAATAATGAACTTGAAATATTGCAACTATTGTGAAAAAGTGTTCACAAAAAAGAGCTATCTCGTACGAAGTTTCATGGCTTTCAAGCCAGATGAGATAGTTATGACCACAACCATGGCATAGTTTATTCAAACTACCCTATATTATGCACATGTGTGCATCTTGGGATGACAAACAATGTTGATTTGGGAAGTTTTAATTTTCGTTGCACAAAAAATTCATTTTTCATTTTCTTAGTGCAAAAAATGGGTTTTTTTGTAAAGCGTCTACCAAAAATATGTTACAAAAATAGAACAACCATATTTTAAATTATATTATATCATATGGGATCCACAATTCAGCAGTTGTTTGCATGGAAAAAGTTGTATAGCCACCCCTCAAAACAAGACAAATATCTATCAATTCAGCAGGAAGCGGGTAAAATTTGAACTACAGGTGCTTCATAGTTTGCTCAAGTTTTTTTCAAAAAAATATTTTTAGGTACACAAGTATCTATTTCATCAGAGATCCATAAAGAGTTCTATAGGATTCTATCCCGACCAAGGAGCGGTCACGTCCGCCGTTTTTGCTGTATTTTCAAATCGGCATAAGAAATTCAAAAAAAAATCAAAAAAATACAAAACCTTTGTGTTGTGTCATATTATGTGAGCTAGTTTCCAGGAAAAATAATAAACTTGAAATATTGCAAATATTTTGAAAAAGTGTTCATAAAAAAGAGCTATCTCGTATGAAGTTTCATGGCTTTCAAGTCAGATGAGTTAGTTATGGCCATAACCATGGTATAGTTTGTTTAAATGACCCCATATTATACACATGTGTGCAAATTTAGATGACAAACAATGTTGATTTGGGAAGTTTTAATTTTCATTGCACAAAAAATTCATTTTTCATTTTCTTAGTGCAAAAATGGGTTTTTTTATGAAGTGTCTACCAAAAATATGTTGCAAAAAGATAACAACCAAATTTGAAATGATATTATACCATATTTTATCCACAATTCACCAAAAATATGTTGCAAAAAGATAACTTCTGCTGAATCAGCTGGAAAGGGGTCGAATTTGAACTACAGGTGCCTCATAGTATGTTCATGATTTTTTCCAAAAATCATTTTTAGCTTCACAAGCATATATTTCCTCATAGATCCAATGATATTTTTGCAAGACTCAACCCCTAGCTAAGAAGGGTCATGCCCGCTGTTTTGAGCGCATTTTGAATCGAGCATAAGTAATTCAAACAAAATCAAAAAAATACAAAACCTTCGCATTATGTCATGTTATATAATATAGTTAGAATAAAAAATAACAAACTTGGATTATCGCAAATATTCTAGAAAACTCTTCTCATAAATGAGCTACGATGTACAAAGTTTCATAGCTTTCAAGCCAAATGAGCTAGGTCATGACCAAACTCATAGGATAGTTTGTTAAAATGACCCCATATTGTGCATATGTGTGCGACTTGGGATGTCAAACAATGTTCATTTTGGGTGTTTTCCTTTTCTTCACATAAAAAGTTCATTTTCTATTTTCCGAGTGACAAAAAAGGTTTTTTGTGTGAAACAAGTACCAAATATTTGATGTTGAATTATACCACAACAATTTTATAATATAATAGATGATATTTTATGCTCAAAACATCAATTTTTTAGTGTCAAATGATTTCCATCCATCTCTCATAAAAAAGACAAACTTCTGCTGAATCAGCTGGAAAGGGGTCGAATTTGAACTACAACTACATCATAGTTTGCTCATGATGTTTTGGAAAAATCCTTTTAAGGTACAAAATTATCTATTTAATCATAGATCTAGTAATGGTTTTGCAAGATTCAACACCTATCTAAGAAGGGTCATGCCCGGCGTTTTGAGCATATTTTAAATACACCATAGTGGCATTCTAGTGATTAAATTTTGTTTTATAAAAAAATTGGGGAGAAAAAGATTTAATGATATTGTATATATATTAAACTAAATTTACAAAGTTTATTTGAATTCATTTGGTCTTGTTGTGAATCTTCTTCAAATCTTTTTGTTAAAATCAGAAAACAAATGAAAAGGATAGAGAGGAAAAAAACATCACTGATGTCATGGGTAGAAGAGGCCCATGCCTTGTGCATAAGCGGCCCAGCCCATAACTCACCGGAAGCTTCTATTTAAAAGCCTGTGTGCATCGTATGCTATCACGAAGAGTGGGCTAGCTCGGTGGTCTTGAGGAGGATTGGAGGACGCCCGTCGGGGAGGTGGTGAGTTCGACTCCCTCCTCCCGCGACTTATTTTGCCAGTTTATCTGGCCAGGCGGGAAGGTTGTTGTCCGAGTGGGCCAGGCTTGCAGGTCGGTGTGGGGCCAGTCTGCCAGGGTGGTGGGCCACCTTGTCAGGTCGGGAGCTTGGGCCACCTTGTCAGGTGTGGGCCTGCTGGCAGTTTGAAGGGTCCACCATGTCAGGTCGGGTGGGGTCAGGGGGCCAGTGCTGCATGGCAGGTGACATGTGTGTATAAATATACATATAGAAATAACACATAAGCGATAAATGCCACGTAGACATGACATGTAGATGAAGTAGATGACGTGGCAATTAAACATTTCATTATATCTATGTTTAAAATGTTACGACCATTCAAAATGGTCGTAAACGGCTGCAAAAAAGGTCGTAAGCTGTATCATTTAGCTTATGACGATTCTATCTAATGAAAGTATGACGTTTCTGGATCAAAACGTCGTAATTTATAAGGCTTTTAGCTTTCTCAATATGCTAACGACCATCTAGTATAGAATCGTCATAAATCTATGACGTTTTTATTCGTGGTCACTACGAGAAGGTCATAAGTTGACATATTTCTTGTAGTGAAAGACTTGAGTTTGCTCGAGGCGTTCAAAGCAGGCCTTGACCTCGGTGCAAATGGACCACCTCGAGGTTTCATTGATGATTATTGGTTCGCTGAGTCTGATGGCGATGATGAAACATGTGGTCCAATTATGGATGTCGAGCCTGATGGCTACTGATCTATGTAGTAGTAATTGTGAGGCTAGACTATTTGTAATAACTCTGTGTAATAGTGATTTTCGAGCTAGTTAATTTGTAAGAACTCTGTGCTATGTTTGTGAGAACTCTATATGCTATTTGTTGCTTTTACTAATGTATCTCGTCCTCCATGCTTTCAGTAATATTCATCTACTTATAATTTATTTTGCTTTCACTAATATTCGTCTTTTTATATTGCGTACTAATAAACCACTCTCTTCATTGTGTTTGCAGGTCATTGAAACATGCCAAAAAAAGGGCGGTTTTGTAAAGAAGCTCCAGGACTTGGCTGACGTTGTGAGGCCTTCGAGTTCTTCAAGGCGGGCACCTCCTAGCCCCCCTCCCGAGCGTCGTGGAGCACGTAGGAAGAATGCGATGCGGGAAGCTACCCCTCCTCCTCCTAGCCCTCCCGCAGCCGAGGTGGAGGATGAGGAGCACGGTGGTGGGGAGGACGAGGAGCACGGTGGTGGGGAGGACGAGGAGCACGGTGGTGGGGAGGACGAGGAGGACCTCTCGGAGGATGAGGGGTTGGGGGGCTTACCGTTTGAGCCTGGCCCAAACCTAGTTTGGGAACCGCCGGTGGAGGAGGAGGAGTACGTTGCACGTGAGGAGAGGCTACAGCCACATGACAGGAAGCCGTATCAGCGTGGGAAAACACATCTCCCCAAGCTAAAAACGTGGTCCAGCAGCGATGTTGTTCTAGTGCCCGCTGGAAGGAGGTATATGCTACTTTTGACATTATCACAATTTTTATCATTATCGAAATTTTTATGACATACATACTGATTTTGCCCTTTCATTGTGCAGGTCGTTCAAGTTTGCCGACCCGACGAGGAAGCCGGGACGTGGCTACGCGAACATCCTTGGAGGCCTACTTAGGAAGTATTTCCCTGGGCTTGTCAATCTCCCTAGTGGTGGCCGCGACATAGCTTGGACTTGGCGGCACTATAGCTACGCGCCAGATCCTCATCAGAAGTACGAGAACATGCAGGAGGTGGTTGTACACAAATTCTGGGTATGTGACTTCTGACTTCTTAGCATTGAAACACTCCTTGGTTGACAATAGTTGCACTAATGCCCCTTGTTTTACCTATGTGCATGGTTGCATCAATACTTCAAGAGGGCTGAGGGTGAGGAACGTGCGTGCGATCATATCTTACACACGCTGGCTACGAGTAGGGTGACTGGGATGCACTACGAGGCACGTGTTCAGTGTGTCCGCAACTGGCACGCCGACCGCAAAGTTTGGATGTCTAAGGACGACGCTCGGGAGACGCACATGCAGCCGTGGCAGTACCGACAGGTATTTGCATTTATGTATTTTTGATTTCTTTATCACCATATAGTTAATGTTATAATAATGCATGGGTCTATCTTGTGTATGTAGAACCCTCCTCGGTACGTCGGCAATGACGAAGAGTACTTTCTGGCGATGGTCATGTGGTGGACATGCCCCCAGTACCTCCAGAAGCACGCGAAGGGCAACCTGTCGCGGGCAGAGATGCGAGGTGGATCACATATCCTAGGCAGCCTCCCCCTCTCCCTTCACCTCCAGCAAGAGGTGAGCAAATGGTTCCTTCATTCTTTGGTTTCACGTTATACATTGTTAACTCCACAAGGATTTCCCACTTCACTTAATTGCATGTTCTCTTTTGTAGGAAACAAAGACAGGAGTGATGCCAAACAAATTTGCCTTCATTCAAAAGATGAAGACCAGGAAGACGCCGCATCCTGAGATGGGGTCCATGTGGATCAATGAGCAAGCCGAGACCCAGTGTAATGCATATGTCTCGAAGTTCCAGCAGAAGCACGGCAAGAGCTCCCAGCCAGAGACCGAGGACTTTGACGTTGAGGTTGCGGTGCTTGCGGGAGAAGGCATAAAGCATGGACGCCTATGGATTGGTGACGGGGTCATCGACCCAAGGACCATTCCAAGTCTCCGCCAGGTCCATCGTGGGCGTACGAGCGACCAGCCTTAGGTAGAGACCCGTCCACGGGCTTCGGATCTAGCTGTCGAGCGGTTACGGGTATTGTTCTTTCTCGGTCCTCTACGCTTCTTTACATGCTTTCCATTGCAATGTTAATGACATCGCGACAACACAATGTAGGTGGAGATGCAAGAGGAGGCCCGGAGGCGGGAAGAGGAGGCCCAGCAGCGGCAGGCGTTTCTGGAGCAGCAACTTAGTCAGCAGCAGCAGACGACGCAACAGATGGCCCAGCAGCTGGCCCAACAACAGCAGATGATGAACTGGTTTATGAACCAGTCCGTTCTAGGTTCTCCACCGGGGAGTTTTCCTACTCCTCCTTTCGCCTTCTCGTGGGTAAGTGGTTAACTTAATATCTCTATCTTATTTTCTCTTGTCTTAGGTCTAATCCACACATCAAATGCAGCAACAACAGATGAACATGTCGAACATGCCGCTCATCCATCCACCGCCACCGCCCGAGCAGAGCCCGATGACACCTCACACCATCAACAATCCCAACATCATCCGGAACCTGACGCAGTTTCCATTTCCAGGTGAGTTCTCCTTCACTTGTGCCCAACAAGCTTCTAGGTTGTAGAATGCCATGACACTTGTGCCCAATTTAGCCATTCCATGCCACGATGTTCAATTCTATATCAATATGCAAATTTGTGGCCTATATGCTCATCAATATGAAAATGTAGGCCTCCAAAGTTGTAGAATGCCATCACTTCATAAGAATGCTAATACGTGTAGTCTATATGCTCATCACTTATCAATATGCAAATTTGTAGAATGTCAACACTTGTCCCCAACGAGCTTCTAGGTTGTAGAATGCCATCACTTGTCAATTCTATGTCAATATGCCAATTTGTATCCTATATGCTCATCACTTGATAAGAATGCTAATACTTGTAGCCTATATGCTCATCACTTGTCAATATGCAAATTTGTAGAATTCCATCACTTGTCCCCAACGAGCTTCTAGGTTGTAGAATGCCATCACTTGTCAATTCTATGTCAATATGCCAATTTGTATCCTATATGCTCATCACTTGTTAAGAATGCTAATACTTGTTGTACATGTAGGAGAAGGACCAAGCAATGGAGAAGAACAAGGTTGATGATATTATGCACTTATATCCTATATGCTCATCACTTGTATGTATGGAGTGTGCACGTGAACTTGTAATAAGATTACATGTTTAACTTGTTATGTGGACTCTATGAATATTTGGACCTATTTATGGTGTGGTCGATGTATTTGATGTTATATGCATGTATGTTTGCATCTATTTGATATGTTTGATGTATTTAATGTTATATGCATGCATGTATGCATCTATTTGATATATTTGATGTATTTGATGTTATATGCATACATGTATGCATCTATTCGGTATGTTTGATGTATTTGTGGATATATGCATGTATTGGATGTGTTTGAGGTTATATATATGCATATATGTGTATTTGCAATTTTGAAATACAGGGAATTAAAGAAAAACAAAAAAAACAAAAAAAAAGTGTGGAGGCTTTGCCGTGTGTATGCACACGGCAAAGTGACCATGCATACACACGGCAAAGCTTCCACGTGGCGCGTAGCTGTGCGTCGGGGTGGTGAGATGGGTGTGCAGGCAGGCCCTTTGCCGTGCGTGCTTGTGCACGGCGCACGGTAAAGGCCCAAGCTCGGTGCACGGCAACGACCATCGCACGGCAAAGAGGCGACGCTCGGCAACGAATCGATGCTCGGCAAAGGAGCACAGCGCACGGCAAAGCCCTCCCACACGGCAGTGGTCCTAGCGCACGGCAACGTTGCCACGCACGGCAAAGAAGCAATGCGCACGGCAAAGACCTTTGCCGTGCATGTATGGCAGTGCGCACGGCAAAGAGTTCGTTGCCGTTCGTGACGTTGCCGTAGGCGCGTTGCCGAGCATGAACGCACGGTAAAGACTTTGTCGTGTCTTTTGACGTCTTTGTCGTGCCCCAGCCACACACGGCAACGCCACTGTTTCCGGTAGTGTGATCTCGTTTCTCAGTACTGGAGCCTTGACGTGCACGGCAACTCATCCGATCAATTCTATCGTACATCAGCCGGGCTTTTGATCGATCCAGTTTTACGTACGTACATGGCCGGCCTTCAAAGCATATAATCTGCTCGCCTGCAAAAAGAAAAGTACAAGCAGAGCCCATGCACATGATCACGCATATAATAACTTAATAAAACGCCGTCTACCAGATTAGCAACTCAGCGTACGAGGTACGCATGCATGCAGCTGATCAGCACTAGCTGCTAGCTAGCTCACTTAGACTTACAAATCTTTGCAAGATGATAACTTTTGAATAATTTGCGACAAATATAATCTGTTTGCGTCATTGCAATGTGGATGATATACTCTATAAAATGACTCTAATATCATATATAGATTTTCTCATAAATATTTAACATGTTGTGGGACCCACATGTCATGGAGAAGACTGTATTAATCCATATGTGTATTACGAATTTTCAGTACAAAAACTCGTCAAACAAATGGCCCCACACCAAGCCGGGTTCGAATGCGAAGCGAATCGAACTTGGCTTGGTGTGGAATTTTTACTTCTGAGAAGCTGGACACAAGAACAAAATTGCTGTTGTTCGCATTTGTTTGATGGAATTTTGTACCAGTATAGTGTTAATATACATGGTTTCAAAAAACGGACAGCAGCAATTTTGTTCTTGCGTCTAGCTTCTTAGAAGTAAAAAATTCTACACCAAGGCAAGCTCGATTCGCTTCGCATTCGAACTCGACTTGGTGTGGGGGCATTTGTTTGACGAGTTTTTGTACTGAAAATTCGTAATACACATATGAATTGGTACATTCCTCATATATGACGTTTGTGTTCCACCACATGTCAAATATTTATGTAGGAATTTATATGTGATATTTTACTCATTTTGTAGAATGCGTCATGCGCATTATAATCACTAGTGGAAAAAAGGGCTTCCATTCTCCCCCATTAGTCCCCAACGTGTTTGATCCGCGGCTAAAGGGGTCATTAGTCCCGGTTCATTTAAAAATGTGGGCCAGGAAGCATTAGTCCCGGTTCAAATGGGCCCTTAGGTCCCAGTTTGCGCCACCAACCGGGACTAATGCCTTAGGGCCTTTAGTCCCGACTCGTGGCGCAAACCGGGACTATAGGGCACCCTTTAGTCCCAGTTTGCTCCACGAGCCAGGACTAAAGGGCAGTTCAAACGAACCGCCGCTCTCCCGCGTATCGTTTCGGAAATCGCTGCGGCCATTACGATCGTTTTGGTAATATGGAACGAACGCATCGGGAGAGCGCCGGCCGGCGGCCTAATTAATCAACACCGGCGGCCTCTTGATCTTCTTCTTCTCCATCTCTAGTATATAAGAAATCTCTATTTAGCTTTCTTGAGCATCATCTTCTCCTAATCTCTCCTCAAAACCACCATAGCATCTCACCACCAAAACCACACCAATATAGCACGGCCGGCAATCGAGCTCTCTCTCTCTCCATCTCATTTCAATGGAGCCGGCGACGCGGGTGCATAATCTCACCGCGAAGGGATGGAATTCACCATCACAGAAACCCTCCATGCATCAACGGTGAAGAAGTGGCTCCACGCTGTCCATCAGCGGTTCCTCGACGCCGCATCGATCAAATGTGTGGGCTTGGACTGCGAGTTCACCACCCCTCGCGATAAGCCTCATCAGCGTGCCACCGTCCTTCAACTCTCGGTGGCGTCCGAGGTTTTGCTCTTCCAAATATGTTGGGCCGATCATGTGCCGCAGCTGCTCGGGGATTTCTTGGGGGATCCCACCATTAGATTCTGCGGCGCGGCTATCGGCAATGACGTGCGCATGCTGCAACCATACGGAATTCAAATTTCGTCGGTGCACGACCTCCAAGTGATTATACCAAACCCCACCACGAAACCAATTCCGAGTCTATACGATCTGTCCAATGCTACTATTGGGACAAAGCTTGAGAAGAAAAAGAATATCAAGAAGAACAAGAAGAAGGGCGACGAGGAAGAAGAAAAAGATGAACTTATATATGGTTGGGCCAAAGTTCCATTAAGCGACAAGCAAGTGTTGTATGCCGCTCTAGACGCTCGCTTGAGCTTTGAGATTGCTAGGAGTTATTGGAACCTAGAAGACTACTAGCTAGATGTGTGTGTGGTGTGATGTGCGAGTGCATATATATATGAAAAAATGTACTCCCTCTTGTTTGGTTAACAAGTCTATTAATATTCAAATTTTGGATTTTTCAAGTTTTTTGGCCTTTTTTGAATATTTTAATTATTAAAAATTAATAATTAAATTATGTATAAAAATTATTTGGAATTCATTCATGATTATTATTACTTAATCATTGTTGCTTAATTTGTGAATTTATTTGGAATTTAAAAAAGTAATATTATATATTTCCAAAGTGTATAGGTTAATAGAATTGGTAGCGTACCAATATCAAGAAGTCGCGAGCACAGTCTTGGAAGCTACTATGGAAGGAATGGAGAAGTTAAGCATGCTAAGGGTGGAGCAGTGTGAGGATGGGTGACCGACCGGGAAGTGAGGACCACAAGTATGTAATTTGACATGAGAATAGAGTGAGAGCCATATAAGTATCTAATTTGATATGAGAATAGAGGTGATTAGATATTAAAGAAATAGAGAAATTCCAAAAAAAAAAATTCCGAACAGACCTTTAGTCCCGGTCTGTGTTACGAACCGGGACCAAAAGTCCTCTAGCCGCAGCACATGATCCGGGCCACGTGGAGGCCCATTGGTCCCGGTTCGTAAACAACCGGGACTAAAGGCTGGAGCCTTTAGTCCCGCTTTGTTAGTCCCGGTTGCTACAATTGGGACTAATGGGCGTTACAAACCGGGATCAATGGCCTTTTTTCCACCAGTGAATGATGCAAACAGATTTCAATTTCTGTAAACTGTTCAAACGTCATGACCTTTCAAAGGTTGTAAGTTCAAATGAGCTAGCAAGTAATTTTTGTGTTAGCATTAATCCTGATTAGTTAGTCTAAGTCCGGTTCGGTGTTGGCTAGCACGTTGTGTCCTTGTCCAAAGGCTGCTAGCTGAGTTTGAGTAGTACTAGGTTTGCTTGTGTTTTGTGTCTACTCGTGTACGAGTAGGTTTGTCTTAGGTCGGTTGACGTGCATATTTGTATGCGCAGGCTGTGTAAGCTTGTAACACGGTGTGGGAGAAAACAAAAAGCAATAAAGAGAAAAGTTTAGAGCGTGTGATACACACGCTTGGCGGTAAAAGTAGTCTCCGCGTGTGTTTATCTAGCTTCATGTGATTGATTCATGGGCGAATTCCAACAATTCGTATCAGAGCGAGGTCGAAGATCTGAAGCTACGCTTGCCCCGGGGAGGCGTCTGCTAGCGCCTCGGGGCGGGCGACTGTCGGTCAGCGGAGCGACCGGGTGAAGATGGCGAACATGTTGTCGTCGTGAAGGCGGTGGACGAGGATGATCGTTGATGGGAGAGGTGGTGCCGAGGTGCGGTGCTGGGAGTCTTATGAAGATCGTCGTCCGGGACAGTATGTGTCAAGGAGTCATGGACGTGCAAGTTCGCACGTCGAGTCGGTGTCAAGTTCGTGAGTCGTTGTTGTGTCCAAGTTCTTGTCTCTGTGACGGTGCATTGTAGTTGAAGCGTGGTCGTCTACGTGTCTCGACGAGAGGATCAAGTTCAAGTATGAGGGGGCGGTAAACCAGCGAAGGGGAGTCTCTTCAATGAGGACCTGTCTCTACATGAGGCTGGAGTGGATGGTGTAGTCCACGAGGTAGTCGGTATGTATTGCGCTAGGGTGGACGGTGTGTTCCACGGTTGCTAGCGTGGCTGGGTAGTCCGGATCATATTTGAATTGGTCCATAAATTCGCCAAGTTGAAATTGGGGAGCCAATTAAACTTGTCGTGGAGCGAGAACTAGACAAGATGCACATCTGCAAGGTGTCAAGATCGGAGGAAGCATGGAAGACAGGAAATCAAGATTAGGGAGAGATTGTTAGCATTAATCCTGATTAGTTAGTCTAAGTCCGGTTCGGTGTTGGCTAGCACGTTGTGTCCTTGTCCAAAGGCTGCTAGCTGAGTTTGAGTAGTACTAGGTTTGCTTGTGTTCTGTGTCTACTCGTGTACGAGTAGGTTTGTCTTAGGTCGGTTGACGTGCATATTTGTATGCGCAGGCTGTGTAAGCTTGTAACACGGTGTGGGAGAAAACAAAAAGCAATAAAGAGAAAAGTTTAGAGCGTGCGTAAAAGCGATAAAAGTAGTCTCCGCGTATGTTTGTCTAGCTTCATATGATTGATTCGTGGGCGAATTCCAACATTTTGTGCCTCACATCGATCAGCTGCATGCATACATCTTACATCTTACGTGTATTGCTGGATGGTCTGATCATATATATGTGTTTGTTTGCGTGTGGGCTTTCATAGACGAGCCGATACAGACAGCACGTGCACAGCTTATGGGCTTTCAAGCCTGAGACATCGTATATACTGGGGACTCAGCTAGCTATATATATCCTCCTTACATACGTACACTGAATCGATCGATTGATCAGATTGGATGGAGGGCTGCCGCGCGCAGCTAGGACTGCAGCTTAAGTCAGAAAGAGATTTGATGCGTGCTGTCCACGGCAATAATAAAGAGATAAACTGAAATCCTAACCGATGGAGGGGTTCAACGCGGCTACGGCATTAGGCACCCGCCGTGAACCGCCTCAGCTCTGCCTATATAAAGAGGCGCCAGACCACATCGTAGAGGCAGGGAGACCGGACGTACAAACACCCCACCAAAACCTAGACGGAGTCACGCGCCAGGAGACGCACAAGACACAACACGCACGCTTCACGCTGAACCAGCCCCCAGCCCGAGGGAGAAGAAGCCGGCGGCTTGTTTGAGATTCAATATCAGGCAAGACGCTACGTGAAGATCGCGGTTCTCTCGCGCAGGCGGCCGAGAGGAGGGCGCTCGAAGACAGACGCATCGCAAGCTAGCAAGCTTGTCTCAGAAATCAACGGGATCATGCCGGTCATCTACGCCAACCACTGGTGGAAAAAGGGCCTATGGTCCCGGTTCATTTGGGCCATTGGTCCCGGTTGCCGAACCGGGATCCATTACTCGGGACCAATGCCGGTCCCGGCTCCAGCACGAACCGGGACCGATAGGTCTCCACGTGGACGCGCTGCGGCGCGAGGGGGCCTGAGTCATTGGTCTCGGTTCGTAGTACGAGCCGGGATCGTTGATCCAGGGTTTTTTTCTCATTTAGGGTTCAGGGTTTTATTTGGTGTGTTTTGTATTCAATTTAATGGTATTATATATATACAGCAATAATGAAGGAACCACACTATATATATATATATTACACATCATGGTCACGAATATATTATTCACCGTCTCATCCGTCGTGCTTGGTCGCTATTACAATCGGTAACTCACACAAATTTGATTTTACATCTTCTTTTTTACACTTCACCCTTCTAAATGAACCGGGTAATAGTATTCTCCTTTCGGATCTATGACTTGTTCTAATAAGAATCCGGCAATTTCCTCTTGAATTGCTTGCACGCGTTCCCGTGGTAGAAGACCGTCCCGCATCCGTTCGATCTAATTTAAAGAAGGGGATCAATATATATGAATGAAACTAAACACAGTTGATGGTAATAAAATAATGTTGAGATTATTGTTTATCGTACTTCAAGTTTTTTGATGTTTCGGTCTGCACCCTTCTCTCTGGTCGTCTGGCGAATGAACTCGCAGACATAGTATCCACATAAGTTATTCCCAGCTTCTTGCCTCAAGCACTTTACGAGAACGGAGTTCAATCAAAATAAGAATCAAGCATGATAATTGTATTGAAACTAGAATCAAAGAGATACGTGGATCTAGCAAGTAGTACTTACATTCAATGGTTTAAATATAAGCTCTGGCTTCCAAACACCCCTAGTGTTGGCGGTGAACCGTTTCCAAGCCTTCTGGAGGCATTCCTGCATGTTCGCCTAATTTCCTAAAGGTGTGCGTTTTGAGTCCATGACTTTGACTACTCCTTCGTCAACACTAATGATTAACAGAATAAAGTGGAAGCTGCACAGACATAATGAGTCAAATAGCTTAACATCGAGTAATGCGAAAACAAAATGTGTACAAGACAGTAACACTCACTCGAAGTTGTAAGGAAATAGTATTTCCCTTCTGTTGCTGAAATACTTCAACGATTGTACCAAGTTATCCTCTGTCTCTTTGGGTTTTTTTTTAGAGTATCTTCATGAACGAAATTGCAGTCAACGAACCCAAGGTCAAAGATTCCTCCTCGGTCGCATTCGAGAATCTTCATTCTGCATATATAATTAGTATAATGATGAGTAAGATTATATAAGCAACGAATGAGCTGAGCTAGAAAGACTTAATAATACTTACAGGCAATAGGCACTGACAATAGTTTTGTCGAGGGCGTCTTGTTGATAAAACTGAAATAATTCTAGAAATTCTATCAGTAAGAAGCCATCTCCATGACCGTAATGGTGGTGTTTATATCCAGCATAGATCCAGTTTGTGGATTCAGCACAGGCTTGTATGTACCAGTTATGCAATCTCCGCATTTTTGTTGGTAGATCTTTGACTAACTCGGGTTTGACGAGAGGATTCCCGTACCGGTATTTGTACGCTATTTGCTGGTACCCCTCGAACTCATCCAGACGACTCATGTACTCAGCAATAGACAGTCCATATAACTTGGCCTTTTCTCCGTAGAGTTGAATAAACTCCGGATCAATGTTCGGATCATGCCGCTCCTGGGCTCTCCACTCATTGGTATCGTACACTTTGAGCGGTTCGATCGATTGATTTTTCTGTTGTCCGAGCTGGGCAACTTCTTTCCCAACTCTCCGCTCTTTTGCCTCAGCCGACTTGGTAATAGAGCGATTATAGTCAGGTGTGAGCGCTATGGGTTGGTGAAGCTGAATCTTAAGCGCGGCTGCTTTGGCTTTATCTTCTGCGGTGACCGGGAAGATCAATGGCTCCGTCGGCTTTGGATTTTTCTTGTTAGCCATGTCAGTCTTCCACTGTTGATAATGGGCATCTGCGGCCGTAGCAATTTCCTCATCTGTCTTCTCGTAAGGAAGATTCCTCATATTCTGATGAGGTACTCTTGGGAGGGGCGATAGCTTACGTTTCGGTGATCGGAACGTGCTCTTGCTGCTGCTGGTGGTGCTGCCCCTCTTAGTATACTTCCGCTTTAGTCTCTGAGGCTCAGGGGACGGAGACGGCTGACGCGGCGGCGGAGACGGCTGAGGCGGCGGTGGAGACAGCTGCGGTGAGTGGTGAGGCGGTGAAGGCGACGGTTGCGCTGGAGAATGGTGAGGTGGCGGCGAAGGTGGACTGCTGCTCTGAGGAGTGGCTGGCCTTGGCGGGACATAATTTGGAAGCACGATGTGCTCCTTTGGCCATACAATAGTCCCCCCTTTGGCTTCTCCTAGTTCAGTCAGGTCCCTATCTTCCCCTGCAGGGTGGTCCAGCTTCAGCTCCTCAAAATCTTGCTTGACATCATCCACCGTGACGACAGCGTACCCTTTTGGAATCGGTCTGCAATGCCAAGTTCCGTTAGGCGCAGTTGGTACGGCCATGCCGACCGCCGATGTCACCCTTAAGTTCATAACTTGCACCTTTAGCTCACAAGCTGTGCTCTCCGTGATATCATCCACTGGGTAGCATTTAGGAGGAGCCATCGTCAGTGCATCATCATCACCATCGTGGAGCTGGGTGGAAGCGACGCTGCTTTTCTTATTTGATAGGGCGTCGATACCATCGAATGCAGCTTCTACCATGTGCCGCTGAGATTGGCTGCTGATACCTTGCTGGCTAAGTCTGTCGAGTTGATCCTGCTGCCGCTTTAATGCTTCTTCTACATTACGCAGTCGGTCTGCAGCTACCGCTTTCTCAGCTGCCTCCCTTTCCTTTCTCCTCTGATGACTTTTATCGGGATATCTCTTCATTTCCGCGGGGAAGGCAACCTTCCACGGCTTGGAGCCCGGTGTGCCTCGTGCTCGTCCGGTGTGTTCATCATTTTTGAGGGCTCGTGTGAGCTCGTCGTTCTCTCTATCAGGAACGAACCGTCCCGCTTCCACATCTTGTACTGCACTTCTAATATCTTCGATGGGCAGTAGGGGATGATCTTTGTGTTTCTGGGTATATATTGCCCTCCCTTCTTCGTCCAACGTGCCCCCATGGCCGTAAAACCAGTTTCTCGCCCGTGGTGTCCATGTTGTGGGCTCTGGTCTGATCCCGGCAGCAATATACTTGACCTCAAGTGCATCCCACTTAGGCATGCAACCGGCGTAGCCAGCAGACCCCATATTATGGTGGTACATTTTCTTAGCAGCGTTCTCTTTATTTATTCTCGACCTTTCCAAAGCTTTCTCCGATGTCTTGTATTTCACAAAATCAGCCCACTGGTGTCTTAACTTAGCATAGCCGGCTTGATTAAAATCTGGAGTCTTGTCTAACTTGACAAACTTAAGGTACAGTTTCTTCTTCCAGTTCTTGAATGCCTCGGCCATCTTGATCAGAGCAAACTTCTTTACTCTTTTAAGTAGCTCCTCATTTGCTTCCTTCTCCTCATCTGGATTCACATCTAGCCTCGGCAGGAGGAAATTAAGCATAAGCCTGTCAAAAAGCTTATCTTTGGCGACGTCGCCGACAAACAGGACTCCACCGCTGCTTGGCCGATTCCATTCTTGTACGATGATCGGGATGTGGTCCCTCACAAGAACTCCACATTGCTTGACAAATTTTTTTGCGACATCTTCAGGAGCTAGCGGTTGGCCGTCTACACCGACCACTTCGATCCTATAACTCACTTTGTTGTCCAACTTTTTGGTTGGGCCTCGTTTTGTTCTGACGGAACAAGTGCTCGATCCGGAGGGCTAAAATAAGAAAGAGTGTTAATATATGCATGTATATATATAGACAGTCGGGCATTACAAAAAAACATATATACACCTCGCCGGAGTTTCCGAGATTTAAGGTTCGGCCGGAGCCGTCGTCTTCTCCCTCGTCGGCTTCTCCCTCGTCGCCTTCTCCCTTGTCAGCTTCTCCCTCACCGGCTTCTCTCCCATCCCAGGCTTCTACCTCACCGGAGTCGTCTCCTCGGTTGAGAGATTCATCTCACTCACCGGAATCGTTCAGAAATGTCCTGGTGACATCAATATCTACATTTTCTCGGATCATTCCTTGGAGGAAGTATTCATCATCTTGACTTTTTTTATGTGCTGGATCCATAGTTTCTGCAATATACCGACATTTGTTAGTTAGAATACACGCTATATATTCAAAATGCACGCTAAAACTAATTTTAACTAATTCTAATTCTAACACTAACTTCTAACTAAGTACTAAGGGCATTCCTATTCGGCGCTTCAAGCGCCTGTTACGGGTGGACGCCTGAAGGCATGTTCTTGACCGGACAAAAATAATAGATTTTTATTTCTATTGGGCCAGCCCACTAAGATTTTAACGTCTGTGGGGGGTGCGCGTCAAATAGGAATTGCCCACAGCACCTAGCGGATAAAAGAGGCCGAAAAAACAGCACCAGCGGGCAAAAGAGGCCCAAAAAACAGCACCGCGACGCGTCGGCCCGCGTCAGTGCGTCAGTACGTCTTCTCCAACGCGACGCCCGCGTCAGTGCGTCTCCCGTCGCCTCGAGTCCCGCCGTGTCAGTGCTTTGGGCGCCCCGCCGTCACCTTCAATGCCTGCCGCGGCATCAACGCCGGCGTGCCGATTGGGCTGCCGCTCGGTGGCATTCATTGCGGCCGCTGGACGCCCGGCCACTGGCCCCTTTAAAAGGAGGCCAACGGAGCCGCGGCCACCAGCCTCCATCGCCGTAGCCAGCACAGCCACCACATCCCGGCCACCACAGCAGCCATGGGGTTCTGGAAGAAGGGCAAGGGCAGCCACGACCACGAGGCCGGCGGGTCGCGCCGGTCTGGACGCCGCCAGTCTCCTCCACGCTGCCAGTCTCCTCCACGCCGCGCCAGGACGGCCTCGCCGCAGCGCCAGCGTGACCGCCGGTACATTCCGGTGAGTCACTACCAGGCGCTGTACCAGTGCGGCCAGAGCGTGGACTGGCCGGACTGCAGCCTCCCCGGCGGGTGGCACCTCAACAGCCGCCGCGTGCCGGTCCCGCCGGTGCCGCGCTTCGGCCCGGAGCGGGTCGCCGAGATCCGCCGCCGGCGCACACTGATGCCGGCGCGCCTCCGCGCCGACCCCGCCTTTGGCTACGATAGCCAATGGTGGGACAACTTCGGGCCGCGGGAGCGCGACCCGGTGCGGCAGGCGGCCTTCCTAGGGGAGGTCACCCCCAACCCCTACGCCGGCGTGTACATGCCGGAGCCGGGGCCAGAGCCGCCGCAGGCGGATCCCTTCATCAAGGAGATGGAGGAGGACGAGGAGGCGCCGCCGGAGGTGGGCGGCGACGACATCCCTGGCGAGGAGCCCAGGGACGACACCGACGACTTCGTCGGCAGCGTCGCCTACGGCATCCTCGACGCGATGGACCACGGCGAGGCGCTGCCAACCCCGCCACCGATGTCCGAGGAGGAGGAGCTCCGGGTCGCCATCCTCATCTCCGAGGAGGAGGAGAAGAGGCGGTGGGCCGGCATCGACACGGCGCTGGCCATGTCCGTGCACCAGCAGCACGGCCGGCCACCGTCGCCTCCTCCACAGCGTGCGGCGACTCCACCGCCGCCTCCTCCACCAGGCCCGCCGCCGCCGCCACCGCGTGCGGCGACTCCACCGCCGCCTCCTCCACCAGGTCCTCCTCCACCGCCTGCGGCCAACTGGCCGTGGCCGCAGGGGCCCTACATCATCCTCCCCGACGAGGACGACGAGTAGGCCGCGGCGAGGACGACGACGCCGACGCCCCTGTGCCCGCCCCGACGAGGGCTTTTTATTTTTATTTTTCTATGTTTTTTTCAATTTCTATGTATTATATATATATATATAAGTAATGAAAAATTTGCGTACGGCAATTTAAATGCGAAATTTACAAAAAGGAAAATTTGGCCAAAGGGCCGACCGGCCGGGCCGGGAAGCTCCCTCCCGAGGAGCTCACCGTCGAAGGGAGGCGGCGGCGCTGGGGGGGGGCGGGGCGGGCGCACCTGCAGAGAGAGAATGTGAGGAGTGGCGGCGCGGGGGGAAAAAGGAGAGGTCGCGGCGGCGGCGGCGCTCACCGAGGACAGCGGCAGCGGCGGCTCGAAACTCGGACAGCCTGCCGGCGTGGTTTCGCTCCGCGCGCAAAAGTCCTTAGCAGTTTCGGCCGATTTGGGGGGAAGTGGGGAGGAAGAAGGGCCAGTTATATTTGGAGGGGTCATTGGTCCCGGTTGGTGGCACCAACCGGGACCAATGGCTCAACGGTCCCGGTTGATACCACAAACCGGGACCAATGACCTGGGCGAGGGGCGCTGCTGAGCCGCCACGTGCCCATTAACGGTCCCGGTTGATGCCACAAACCGGGACCAATGTCCTGGGCGAGGGGCGCTGCTGAGCCGCCACGTGCCCATTGTTTTTCTGTTTTAACTTGCTGTTTTCATTTTAACAGGAAAAAACTTTCTTCTATTTAAAATTTGAAAAAACTTTCAACAGGAAAAGTGTTTCAATTTAAATAACTAATCCAAAACCATTTTCTGTTTTCAAAATTATTAATTCTAACTAAAAAAATTTACTATTTTTAATAAAAAATGCACTAACACGTTTAAAACGGGCATAACAAATTCAAAAATGATCAAAACAATGTGAAACCTTCGCGTGGTGTCATATTATGTGTCATAGTTGCAAGGAAAAATATTGAACTTGGAAAATTGCAAACGTCATAAAAAATCCTTCACAAAATGACCTATCATGTTCGAGGTTTCATGGCATTTAGGTCAAACCACCAATGTTATGGCTAGAATCAGGGCATAGTTTATGATAATGTGCCCATATTGTGCACACATGTGCATCTTGGGATGGCTTACGATGTTGCAGGAGGAAGTTTTCATTTTCGACGCACGAAATAGCCAATTTCCATTTTTGAGGTGCCGAAATTGGGGTGTTCTATGAAGGAACCACCAAATTAAAGTTTGGCATTGGCACCAACCCATTTTTCAAAAATACTAGACCACCTTAGATGGACCAATTCCCAACCGGTGTATCAGAAACCTTACCGTCCATCCCTCATGAAAAAGACAAATTCCTGCCGATTCGATAGGAGGGTGCCCAGATTTGAACTACAAGTACAGGATATAATGCTTGTAAATTTTTTTAAAAATCATTTATAGGTTCACAACATGCTATTTCACTAGAGATCTACTTCAAGTTTAGCGAGGCTCAGCCCCGGGCTAAGAAGCTTCAAGCCCGCCGCTTTGAATATAGTTTGAAACGGGCATAAGAAATTCAAAAATGATCCAAACAATGTGAAACCTTCGCGTGGTGTCATATTATGTGTCATAGTTGCAAGGAAAAATATTGAACTTGGAAAATTGCAAACATCATAAAAAATCCTTCACAAAATGACCTATCATGTTCGAGGTTTCATGGCATTTAGGTCAAACCACCAATGTTATGGCTAGAATCAGGGCATAGTTTATGATAATGTGCCCATATTGTGCACACGTGCATCTTGGAATGGCTTACGATGTTGCAGGAGAAAGTTTTCCTTATCCCACCGACAGTTTAGTTAGATGACACAAAAACCACCTTTAGTCCCGGTTGTACCCACCAGCCGGGACTAAAGGTTAGATAGTTTCCCGCGCCACTGCGTTCCCGCCTATTTTCTTCCCGCGCTTTCCACCTTTTCCCGCCTCCGTCTTCCCGCCATTTTTTCACTATATATATGTAGGCTTGGCCTCCATTTACATATCACATCTAGACTCATATCTGCAAACCTCATCACTCTCTCCCATGGCCTCCATCGTATCTCTAACCCCCAAGGAGGCGGAGGCGCTTTGCGCCTCAAACTACCCCTGCCCGCCGGGCTACCGCGTCCCCACCGGCTGGATGCTGAGCGTCGGAGGCGTACCGGTCCCTCCTGTCCCGCTAGGTGTGGTGCGTCAGATGGCCATCACGAACCACTACTACTTCGAGCTCACGCCAGAGCAGCGGAGGAATCCCCAGTGGCATCCCGACTACAGCCCGACTTGGGACGCCTTCTTCATCAATCGGCGTGAGAGTGCGCTTGCCAGGCACGAGGAGGACGGCCCACCTTGTTCGAACTTCAACGAGGCCGGCCGTCGGCTGTGGTGGCACGGCCGGACTCTCCAGAGCGTCATGGCCTACCGTGGCCCCCGCCTATGCTACCCTCAGTCTCAGCCCACGCGTGCTCACCCGCCGAGGTTCGACTACCGCGACTCCGACGACTACGACGACTACAGTGGCGATGTTTATAGGGCTAGGCATGACTATGACTGAATCACTCCAATATTATGTGTCATAGCTGCATGGAAAAATATTGAACTTGGATAATTGCAAACATCATAAAAAATCATTCACAAAATGACGTGTCATAGTTTTCATACATTACATAGATTTACATAGGGTTTAGGGTAATTCCCCTTCGTCGCGTATGTCGATCCCTTGCCTATGATCGCTTCTTAGGCCGTAACCATGGGGCATCTTCATTATTTAACGGGATGCAAGGGTCAGTTTTCACGGTGAAGGGCGGAATTTCTTCAAACTTATCATAATCTGCTGACATGTCTGTCTTGTCCTCGACTCCCGCGATGTTTCTTTTCCCTGAAAGAACTATGTGACGCCTGGGCTCATCGTCTGATGTATTCGTTTCCTTATTTTTCCTTTTTTTTTGGTCTGGAGGACATGTCCTTCACATAGAAAACCTGAGCCACATCATTGGCTAGGACGAATGGTTCGTCTCTGTAACCAAGATTCTTGAGATCCACTGTTGTCATTCCGTACAGCTGGTCCACCTTTACCCCTTCTCTATTCATGTTGACCCAACTGCACCGAAACAAAGGGACCTTAAAAGTAGGTCCATAGTCAAGTTCCCATATCTCCTCTATGTAACCATAGTATGTGTCCTTTTTCCCATTGTCACATGTTGCATCAAAGCGGACACCACTATTTTGGTTAGTGCTCTTTTTATCTTGGGAGATCGTGTAAAATGTATTCCCATTTATCTCGTACCCTTGGAAAGTCAATACAGTCGCAGATGGTGTCGCGGCCAACAAGTAGAGCTGATCTCCAATAGTGGTGTCATTTATGAGATGTAATTGCAACCAAGTGCCAAAAGTCTCTATGTGATTTTCTTTAATCCAGTAGTCATCCTTCCCCGGGAACTTAGAGCGTACAACATTCATGTGTTCCTTGATATACGGAGCCACGAAGGTAGAACTTTGTAGAACTCTGTAGTGTGCTTGATTCAAAGAATGCCCGTCCCTAAATATCATTGCTTTCTTTCCTAGCGTGCCTTTTCCACTCAGTCTCCCCTCATACCGTGATTCAGGAACACCAATCGGCTTAAGGTCAGGAAGAAAGTCAACACAGAACCCAATGACCTCCTCTGTTCCATAGCCCTTGGAGATGCTTCCTTCTGGCCTTGCACGATTACGAACATATTTCTTTAAGACTCCCATGAACCTCCCGAAGGGGAACATATTGTGCAGAAATACAGGACCGAGAATGGAAATCTCATCAACTAGGTGAACTAAGAGATGCGTCATAATATTGAAGAAGGACGGGGGGAACACCAACTCAAAACTGATAAGACATTGGACCACATCCTTTTGTAGCCTTTCTAGACTTTCTCGATCGATCACCTTCTGAGATATTGCATTGAGGAATGCACATAGCTTCACAATGGGTACTCGAACATTTTCCGGTAGAAGCCCCCTCAATGCAACCGGAAGCAACTGCGTCATAATCACGTGACAATCATGAGACTTCAGGTTCTGGAATTTTTTCTCTGCCATATTTATTATTCCCTTTATATTAGACGAGAACCCAGCCGGGACCTTGATACTATTCAGGCATTCAAAAAAGATTTCCTTCTCTGCTTTGGTAAGAGCGTAGCTGCTTAAGTATTGACGGCCTTTATCAGTATGCTTGTTGTATGGGTCTTTGATACGTTGCTGGTCCTCCCGTGCTTCTGGTGTATCTTTTGTCTTCCCATACACGCCTAGGAAGCCTAGCAGGTTCACACAAAGATTCTTTGTCACGTGCATCACATCGATTGAAGAACGGACCTCTAGGTCTTTCCAATACTCAAGCTTCCAAAATATAGATTTCTTCTTCCACATGGCCGTGTGTCCGGTAATGGGGTCTTTCGGAATAGATTGACCGCCAGAACCCTTTCCAAATATTACTTCTAGGTCCTTCACCATACCAAATACATCAGCACCTTTAGGGAGCTTAGGCTTCTTCCGGTGATCTGCCTCACCGTTGAAATGCTTGCCTTTTTTTCTTACTTGATGATTGGTCGGAAGAAATTTACGACACTCCAGGTACACAACCTTCTTACATTTATCCAAATATGTACCTTTAGTCTTATCTAAATAGTGTGTGCATGCATTGTATCCCTTGTTTGACTGTCCTGAAATATTACTAAGAGCAGGCCAATCATTGATGGTTACAAACAGCAACGCTCGTAGGTCAAATGGCTCTTGTTTGTGCTCATCCCACACCTTTACACCTGGTTCTGCCCACAGCTGCAATAGTTCATCGACTAATGGCCTTAGATACACATCAATGTCGTTGCCGGGTTGCTTCGGTCCTTGGATGAGCACTGGCATCATAATGAACTTCCGCTTCATGCACAACCAAGGAGGAAGGTTGTAGATACATAGAGTCACGGGCCAGGTGCTGTGACTGCAGCTCTGCTCCCCAAAAGGATTCATGCCGTCTGTACTTAGACCAAACCATAAGTTCCTCGCATCACCTGCAAAGTTTGAGTACTTTCTCTCGATGTTTCTCCACTGCGACCCATCAGCGGGGTGTCTCAGTTTTCCGTCTTTCTTACGCTCTTCTTTGTGCCATCGCAACAACCTAGCATGCTCTTTGTTTCTGAACAGACGTTTCAACCGTGGTATTATAGGAGCATACCACATAACCTTAGCAGGAACCTTCTTCCTGGGGGGCTCGTCATCACCCTCAACATCACCAGGGTCATCTTGTCTGATCTTGTACCGACATGCAGTGCATACCGGACATTTATCCATATTCTCATACTTCTCACCACGGTATAAGATACAGTCATTAATGCATGCATGTATCTTCTCCACATCTAATCCTAGAGGGCAGATAGTCTTCTTTGCTTCGTACGTTGTCTCGGGCAGCTCATTATCCTTTGGAAGCTTTGGCTTCATTATTTTCAGTAACTTCTCAAATCCCTTGTCAGATAAACCAGCCTCTGCCTTCCATTTCAGCAGTTCAAGTGTGGTACCGAGCTTTGTGCTGCCATCTTCGCAATTTGGGTATAATAACTTTTTGTGATCGTTTTGCATGGCCTCCAACTTCAGCTTCTCCCTTTCTGTATCGCATTGTTGCTTTGCATCAGAAATGACCCGACCAAGACCATCACCGGGCTCATCTGATGCCCGTTGTTCTTCTTCATTGCCGCTTCCCTCTTCTTCATTGTCTTCCATTGCAGTATCACCGTATTCTTCAGGATAGCTGTCATCATCCTCTTCTTCATTTTCTTCCAGCCTAACCCCTCTTTCTCCGTGCATGGCCCAACAATAATATCCGGGCATGAAACCTCTCCGAAGCAGATGGCTTTGAAGGATTCTCGGGGCAGAGTGCTCCGTCAAATTTCGACAGTCGATGCAGGGACAAGGCATAAAATTATCCACTTTGTTTGCCTTAGCCACATCGATAAATTTATGCAGGCCTGCAATAAAATCAGAATCGCGTCGGTCGCCGTACATCCATCGCATCCGCGCATCGATCTGCGTTATAATAATTAACTATTACAATAACATCATGAATAGTGAAATCACCACCCACATGGACACATATGCAAGATTTTTATATCAGTTACAGATGAAGAAGATAAGGTTGCTAACCTCGGCGGAGGATACCGTGTTGTGCGAACTTAAATGTGGCATGGACATTTCGTCGAACACCTTGTGTGCAATCAAAAGAAAAAAAAGCTAGCACCCACACCACACACACAATCCAGCAAAATTTTGTGGCAAAGGGCAAAGGGCTCGGTATCAATTTATAGCCAGGGGAGGGTCTTTGATCCCGGTTCATGCCATGAACCGGGACCGATGACCCGCATAGAGGCACGTGTCATGCTGGGGAGGCCTTTGTCCCGGTTAATGCCACAAACCGGGACCGATACCCCGAAATGAACCGGGACTGATGTCCAGGCGGCATGAACCGGGACCAATAAGTGTCATTGGTCCCCAATGGCCAGCCGAACCGGGACAGATGACATTTGGGTGCTGGACCAAAGACCCTTTTTCTACTAGTGAACGGTGAGATAATGATCTAACCTATGTGTTTCTTCTTGCATCTAGCATGGTGGTGTTGTGTCGACCAAGGCGTGGCCGATGGTGGATGAGAGCGTGTCCATGGACGGCTCTCATCTGCCTCATCTCCTCTCTCCGTCTCGAGGTGTGTCAGCGGATGGGCTAACCGAGGTGTGGCTGGACGCCACCCTACCGTGTTGGCCGAGGCGCGGACGATGCCATGGAGAGATAGCCGGTATACGGGAGCGTGCCAACGCACGCTCTCGTGTGTCGTCTCTACCGCGTTTATGGAGGTGCTTGCCGGAGGGGTCGTCGGTGGGGTTCATCGATGCGAGCCCCTAACCTTTACCGTCTATCTCAGGCCTGCCACCAGCTCGTTGGGCACGCTGCCGAGGGCAGCGGCACTGAGCACGCGCTAGCTGACGGATGTGCCGTCGGCGGGTTCAAGTTCGTTGTGGCTTACGTCTACATCATCACTGCCAAGCCGGTGGCTCGCCAAGCTCGTAGATGGGCATGGCGGCATTAAGTTCGGCGCGTGGCGTCCGCCGCACACTGGTGTGGTCTTCACCACGTCTTTGAGTCTCGTCTGGCTCATGCGGGAAGTCGGTCATTGTCAGCGGCGATGGTGCAGCGCCCTGCCTCCAGCAGTGGCCATGCATCTCGTGCGGCTGATCTCCAAGAGCTAGCAAATCTAGCTGGCTGGATATCCATGTACAGGACGTGCATGTGTGCATGTCTTCCCGGTCAGCCGTCTGCAATCCTACGGGACGGCGACCTGTACATGAGCACGCGGGTATGCTCATCGGCGGCGGACCGTGATACGCGCCGCAGCAGCGCACCGTGTTGTACGTAGGCACTCCGTCGGCAAGGACAGAGCAACGCACTCGCTACCGCAGCCGCCTCGTACGCTCCCTGGCATACTCGACACACGCCGTCATCATCGACGGGTCGGAGCTCGCCACTGCGGGGCGCGCGTCGAAGCGTGGCCATGCCGGATCGCTGGCAATGTTTGCGGCCAACATCTTAATTGTCATCACCATCGGCGGGTGAAGTCCACGAGACGGGGCCGTGCCGGCTCGTCTTCGGCGGTTCTCGCCCAACTTCCTCAAGTGATCGACTCCTTCGTGAGCTAGCAAGCTAGCTAATGACTGGCTAGCAATCTACGCACGAGGCCATACACTCCTTGCATGGTTTCTTCGGCGTGAAGTTCACGTGCATACACATTGCATGAACGTGGCCGTGGTGATACGCGCCGGCCGGCGTCCATCGATGGCGCCGCCGTACATTCTCGGCGTCCCACGTCCGGCCGAGGCTGTTAGCGTGCTACCCGGACGACACCATCTCCGTTTCTGCAAGCACCAGACTGCACTACCGGCGTATACGTCCTGGACTGGACTAGTTCTACTCCATGTGCATGTGTATGCATGTACATGTACCAGTGCTAAGGCGTTTAGCACTGCATGTTGAAGTTATAGGCAGGTGCCCTTCCGCGACTTCCGATAGGAGCACGGTGCTCGTCGGCGCTGCCTTCGGCGAGGCGCCGACATAAGTGTGTCGTTGCTGCCATGAAGCACGATAGCGCGCACTACGAAAGCGTGGCGTGCCACTCTCCCTCTTTTCCTTCATCGACTACCTCTACTTTCGCGGGGCATACCCCTCGCACTTTCGGCAAAGCGGCGAAACCATTGACGATCTGCGCCGAACATAATCATGCTACATCGACACTCCAACCACTTCAACGACGTCAAGACCGACGAGGCAAGACGGCGAGGCGGGCATGGCCGAGCAAAGACCATGCTATCTACGGCGCGTGTACATGCTAGTACACGGACTCTGCCGGCGCCAACACACCACCACCACCATGCATGAAGAACGTGAAGCGAAGATCGAAGACGACGACCAAGCAGCTTAATCGGAGGTGTCTCGCGGTTCTATCCGCGGGAGTAATTAACCGGGAGCTTTCCGAGGCCCCGGGAACCAGGAGACCACAATCGCCTAGTCATACTGGCCGCGCCAGCAGGCCATACGGAGCGCATACTTGGGATTAGTCTATTAGTCGTGATGATTAATATGTACCTTTTTCCCTTTTATTTTGTGTACTTGTACACTGGCACGCCCGCAATACATATATATCCCCTGTGTATGGGAAATGCTTTTCTATTCGGCTAGCTAGAAATAAGTATTTCTCGTGTCAAATACGGTTCCTCCCAATGGAAGGGCATTAAGATTTTCCAAAATGAGAGACAAAAAATAAACATTATTTGCCACTCTTCTTGTAACTACTCTACCGTAGTACCAAAGGAGAATGGACAAATGGCTCCCGGGCTACATCCTTTTGAAAAAATGAAAATTGCATTTGAAAGTTTTAAATAAATTGCGATAAAATTCTTAATGTAGATAACTGTGAGATCTACTAGTGTATTAAAATTAAACCGAAACTCGTTATATTCTAGGCTCAGGAAAAATGGAAAATGTATGGATCTGGGTATAGTAAACAGTGTACAATTTGAAAGTTTAATTTTTTGGTAGATTTTTTTACTGAGACTAAAATACAAAGAGTTTAGAATTGATTTTAATGACATACATTAAGATTTTTTTGTTCTGATATGTTTTTAGACTTTCAAATAATGCTTTGAATTTTTCAAAAAGAAAAAACCGTCTTCATAGAGCTCGAGCTACATTTGAGATTTCTGAGGGGCAGGGCTAGCTGACGGGTGACCGTGCCCCCGGTAAAATCCGACCAAGCTATAGTGCTTGTCGGAACAGACGTGAGGAGAAGGCCTTTGCCGGAGAAGAGGCCCGGGACGAAGCGCCGCCAATCGTCGGAGAGAAAGGGGAACACCGCCGCTCTCCAAATCGTGTCCACCCCCGCAACCACTGCAGGCCACCACCGCCATCTCCCTCCCCCCTGCCGGCACCGGCCAGACCGCCGACCTCCCCGCCGGCGGTCGGTGCGCTGCCGCAGCGCCTTGCCGCCCCTCCCTGCCCTGATCTCCCCCTTCGATGGTCTAGCCGCCGCCCCCCAACCATCCCTCTCGACCATGCACCTTCTTCTTCCTTGGAAGTCATCGGCGACCCCGCACGCCCCACCCCCCCCCCATCCCTAAGTTTTCTTCTGAGCCTACATCGACACCATCGTGGCCAACCGTGTCGGCTCTGTCTCCGGCTCGGGCTCCGGCGTGGTGGTGAAGGAAGGAGGTGGTTAGGGGCTGATACGTTGCAAACGTATCTATAATTTTTGATGCTTCATGCTTGTTTTACACCAATTGCTTTATGTTTTGTTTACACTTCATGGTATTTTTATGCATTTTCTGGAACTAACCTATTAACAAGATGCCACAGTGCCAGTTTTTGTTTTCTGCTGTTTTTCTATTCCAGGTTTTTACCAAAGGAAACATTCTCAGAATTGGACGAAACAAAAGCCGAAGTTCCTATTTTACTGACATGAAGACGAAGTCCAAAGGAGAGACGGAGACGAGCAATGAGCCAGCCACACCTGGTGGTGGCGCGGCCCACCCCCTGGCCGTGCTGCCCCATGGTGTGGGCCCCTTGGGCGTCCACCGACCTCGCCCTTCCGCCTATAAATTCACGTCTTTGGGAAAACCCTAAGGCCCGAGCCTCCATCCACAAAAAGTTCTGTAGCTGCCGCCATCATTGACCCTAGTTCGGGAGGGTTCTGAAGCTCTTCCCGGCACCCTGCCGGAGAGGGGAATCATCACCGGAGGCCTTCTTCATCACCATGCCTTCCTTCGAAGTGATGTGTGAGTAGTTCATCTTTGGACTATGGGTCCATAGCAGTAGCTAAATGGTTGTCTTCTCCTATTTGCGCCACTATGTTTAGATCTTGTGAGCTGCCTACATGATCAAGATCATCTTATTGTAATTCTACATGTTGTGTTTGTTGGGATCCGATGAATATTGAGTACTATGTCAAGTTGATTATTGATCTATCATGTCTATGTCATTTATGATCTTGCATGGTCTCCATTGCTAGTAGATGCTTTGGCAAAGTAGATGCTTATGACTCTAAGAGGAAGTATTTATACTCGATAGTGGGTTCATGCCTCTAGTAATCTGGTAGAGTGATAATAACTTCTAAGGTTGTAGATGTGTTGTTGCTACTAGGGAGAAAACAACAATCTTTTGTTCAAGGATAATTATATTGTTTACATTACACACTTTGCTTAATACAATAATTTGTTGCTTGTAACTTAATACCTAAAGGTTGTTTGCATGATATCCTGAAGGTGGATCGTTAGTCATAGATGCAGTTGGATTACGGTCTATGTATTATGTTGTAATGCCCAAATGAATCTCATAGTGATCTTCATGTCATGTATATATGCATTGTTATGCATTCTCTATTTGTCAATTGCCCAACTGTAATTTGTTCACCCAGCATGTTATTTATCTTTATGAAGAGACACTTCTAGTGAACTGTGGACCCTGGTCCATTCTTTTACATTGATAATATCATCTACTGTAAACACTATTTCCTTTATGCAAGAATTATTTTATTTCAGTGCAAATAAATATCTCTTTCCACATTATACGTCTAATCCTTTGTTTTCAACAAAACCAGTGAGATTGACAACCTCAATGTAAGTTGGGGCAAAGTAGTTTGGTTGTGTTGTGTGCAGGTTCCACGTTGCTTCTGACGCCGGTAGTGCGCCCTGCCAAAGTCAGCTAGCAACAACCTTCAGAAGTGCTTTCTTTCTCCTACTGGTCGATTAAACTTTGGTTTCATACTGAGGGAAAACTTACTGTTGTGCTCATCATACCTTCCTCTTGGGGTTTCCCAACGGGTCCTGTGAGACATCAGGGGCGTGCTGTTTGGTGGGGAGAAGAAGAACTCTATGGGAAAAAGATAAGAGATAAGGATGGCAGCGAAGGTGGGGTCCACCGGTACTAATCGTGTGTCAATAGTCGATCGTGGCCACGATCAACCGGAAAAGAGCCGCTTCGATTTTTAAGTACCCCCCAGTGGTTTTTTTTGCGAATCAGTGAGAGCTTTATTAATTAACTGATAGGATTACAATCACTTAAAAGAGTGCTAGTAAGAATGCCTGGGTTATATTTGATCCACATGCATCTTTTCCTATCGGAACTAGCTTGTTTGGCGCATAGATGAGCTGCTTGATTAGCATCTCTCCCAATATAAGACACGCTTAAACTTGGTAAAACTCTCATAATCTCCCTAATCTCGTCACAAATAGCTCTAAGCTCTGATCTACTGTGAAGATCATCATTGATCTAGTTAACTACCTCTTTAGAATCGCTTTCAATGATGACACGTTCAGAGCTCCTTTCCGCTGCTAGCCTTGCATCTTCTCTGACTGCAAGCGCTTCCATCATGGACGCATTGGCCGAGTGCTCGTACCAGAGGGCTTGGCCACGCAGCAGCCTCCCTTCATTATTTTGGACCACCAAACCTGTACTTCCGGTCCTCTCTTGTTCAATGAAGCAAGCATCTGTGTTGATCTTGAGGACTCCTACAGGAGGAGGAGACCAACGAGCTTTCAGCTTTGGAAGTTTCGACATCTTCTCTTTACCAGACCTGGACAGATCAATCGTAATTTGCATGAACCATCTCACAGAATCAGTTACAGATCTTCCTCCATCTCCGTGTTTACGAGCATTGCGCTCGCTCCATACAGCCCAACATCCACAAAGAATTTGGGAGGTTACCTCCTCGTTCATTGTGGTAGAGTCGATTAGATCATGTGCCCAAGAGCCCGGATGAAAGGATGGTACCTTTATTCCATCCATAGCTTTCATTTCTTGCCAAAATATATTGGCCCAAGTACACTCAAAGAGGGCATGAAAGATTGACTCCTCTGCACGTCCACATGCATGGCAAAAAGCAATTTGTTCCATGTGCCTTTCCTTGAGTATTTGCCTTGTCGGTACGAACCGTTTAATCACCCTCCACCAGAACGGTCATACTTTTGGAGGTGCTGGTAAGTGCCAGAGCTTCTTCCAGCAAAACCTAGAAGATGTTTCTGATCCTGACACAGCTGTTGATCGTTGTTGCAGTGCCAATAATTTGTACGAGGATCAGACAGTAAAACTTCCGCTTTTCTCTTGAGTCCAGGCCCAAGTATCCTCCGAAAATCTACCCAGCGGTATCATACATATAGTCTGCCTATCTGTTTCAATAAAATTTTCCTCTAATTTATCCTCCCTCGAGGTCATGTGATCATCATCCATTAACTCTTCAACAAGAGTAGCTTTAGCTTCCGGACGTCGAGCTAGCAGTCGCCCATTAAAGTTATCTAGAATCCAAGGGTCATTAAAAATCCTAATGGACGAGCCATCTCCGACCCTTTTGATTAGCCCCTTATTAAGAGCTTCCCTTCCATGTAGTATCGCTCTCAATGTGTGTGATGAATTTTTCTTCCTTCTTGCCGATAAGAAATCAGTTTTGCGGTAGTACTTTCCTTTCAGAACATCTGCACACAAGGAGTCAGGTTTGGTCATCAGTCGCCAACCCTGTTTAGCAAGCATCGCTTGATTAAAAAGTTGGAGGTCACGGAATCCCATACCTCCAATAGCTTTAGGTATTGCGATATCACACCACTTCTTCCAATGTATTTTCCGTTTAAGCTCATTACCACCCCACCAGTAGCGAACAATGACGCCGATTATTTTTTTTTTTTTGAGAAACACAGTACAAACGCAAGCGCTCATATACACGCGCATACACTCACCCCTATGAACGCACACACGCACACCCTACCCCTATGAGCACCTCCGAAAGACTGAGCCGGCAGATCGAGTCTTGAGATTGACGAAGTCACCACGGGCGCCTCGCTATCGACGGGAACGTCGCCTCCCACTGAAAGAATATTCCGCCTTTATGAGACACACAGATGTCAAACCTGGGGTTTGAACTCTGGTGGGCTGGGGGTACAACCACCCTCCTAACCACCCAACCTCAGGTTGGTTCTCAATGACGCCGATTATTTTCTTACACACATCCTCTTTGACAACCGGAAGCAACTCATGGAATAAGTTGGTATTGCCTGGCATATTGCTTTGATCAACACTTCGCGGGCAGCGCTGCTGAGATTTTTTGCCGCATACCCATTCACGAGCTTCTTGATCCTAGCTACAATATGCTCGAATTGTTCATCAGTGGATCGACCAAGGGCCGTAGGGAGACCAAGGTATTTTTCCACAAGTGCTTCCACCGAGATACCTGATATTTCATGCACCTCCCGCTTCATTTCCGGAGTGCAATTTTTGCTGAAGAAAACCGCTGACTTAGTCTTGTTAACAAGTTGTCCTGAGCCAACACGGTATTGCTCCAAAATATTTTGGAGTCGATTAGCACCAGCTGCTGATGCTTGACTAAACACTAAACAGTCGTCCGCAAACAATAGGTGTGAGATCCAGGTTGCATGAATCCCAACTCTAATACCCTTGGCCAAAAATTGAGGTCCACTGAATTTCAACAGACTGCTGAAACCTTTAGCACAAATGAGAAAAAGATATGGAGAAATGAGGTCCCCTTGTCTAAGGCTGGACACGAGCCAGCTCGGGCTGGGCTCGGTGCGAGCCAGCATTTAGCTCGCTGCAAATGGGCTCGGCTCGGGCTGGCTCGTTTTGCTAACGAGCCGGAAAATTGGGCTCTGCCCGAGTTGGCCTATGGAATCGGTCCAACTCGACCAGGCTCGCGAGCCATGATGAAAAAAAAAGAACAAAAGCTGGCCACAGAACATGCACGTTTTGAAGATTTTGTGCATCAAATTAAGCAAATATGTATTCATAATTTGCCAAAAAATACATAGTACATTGTAATTAACATAGAGACAATTCAATTCCATGAAAAAAATCAACAATCTGAGCAAGTTTGCAAACATGCACAATCTACATGAACCTTGCCTGTACTGTAAGTCTGTAACGTTGCCTGAACCACATTGAATCTGAACCTGTACAGAAGACTACAGAGCAAGTTATTCCTAGAAAACATCCATATGGAAAAATCTAGAAAACATAAACACAATAGACAATCATATAGAGTACTTTAACACAAATCACAACACGTCGACATCATACCGTCACATTTAAGTCACTATGAGCACCTTTAATTTAGCTTACACCACACACCAATGCCTCCACCATAGCCGGTTTGAGAGAACTCCGATAGTCATCTAACACCCTTCCACCGGTGCTAAAAGTGGACTCCGAAGACACCAAGCGCTCCTGGGTGGCGCTGCGACTGCGAGGGGGGGACGGCTGCTGGGGGGACGCTGGTGGGGGGGACGGCTGGTGGGGGTGGCGCCATGGTGGCTGGAGCGAGCGACCGGTGGGGTGGCGCCGTGGCGGCTGGAGCGAGCGACCAGGGACGGGGCGAGGGTGACCTAGAGCGACCGAGCGTCTCCAGCGAGCCTGTGTTGATCCAGCGACCCAAAGAGGCCCGATTCTAATTAATTCAGAAAAAATAGCGAGCTTTCGGGCCGGCCCGAGCCGAGCTGGGCGAGCCAAAAGCTCGCTGCGGGCCGAAATACTAGGCTCGACTCGGTCCACTCTCTTCTCGGGCCAAGCCCAACTCGAGCCGAGCCGAGAAAAGCTCGGGCCGAGCCAAAAACTCGGCCCGTACGTCCAGCCTTACTTGTCTTATCCCTCTAGAAGGTTTAAAATATTCTGAAAACTGACCATTAACACGAACTGAAAAGGAGATAGTCTGCACACAATTCATGATCAGCTTCACCCACTCCTCTACAAATCCTAGTTTTCTCATAATTGCCTAGAGATAAGACCACTCTATTTCCCTCTTCTATCAATGAAAAAAAGCAGGGCTCCTGCCGTTCAGGGTCAATAAGACCACTCTACTCTGTCGTATGCTTTGGCCATATCAAGCTTTATAGCACATGCTCCATTCTTTTCTCTCTTCCTTTTTAGATAATGGATACATTCATATGCAGTCAACACGTTGTCGGAAATCAGCCTTGCTGGTACAAAAGCACTTTGTTCTTCTGAGATAATTTCCTCGAGTATTGGTCTCAGACGTAGAGCTAAAACTTTAGAAGCAATTTTACATAGAACATTGCACAATGCTATTGGCCGATACGGTGTCAGATCCTGTGGCTGTTTCACTTTCGGTATTAGCACTAGCACCGTACCGTTTACAATTTCTGGCATCTCACCTCCTTCAAGAAATTTCCGAATACCAGCACATACATCTGTTTTCAACAGATCCCAATGTTTGATATAGAAACCAGCGGTAAATCCATCCGGACCCGGTGATTTATTTGGATGCATCATAAAAAGGGCCGTTTCAATCTCCACATCAGTGAATGGAGCGCATAATCTGTCATTCATTTCAGAAGTGACCTTGTGTGGGACAAAATTAGTTACCACCTCTGGAATTGTATGGTCTTGCGCTGTAAATAGACTAGTAGTATAAAAATCAGTAGCCAGTAATTCTAATTCACCTTGAGCGGAAGCATAGGATCCATCATCTTTGCGAAGAGAGACAATCTTATTTGTTCGTGATCTCTCTCTAGCTTTTGCGTGAAAACACGTGAACGCTGTTTCACCGTTGTTTCTTCTCTAGCTAATAATTCAGAGATTCTATTCATCACATCTTTTTCCTCACGAGATGGCCCAGTCCGAAGTGATCCCTCTCGGATTCTCTCCAGTTTCTCTCTCAACACCCGAAGCTGTTTTTTAACAGAGCCAAATTCCTCTCGGCTCCACTGAGTGAGATTGGATTTAAGAATGCCCAAAGACTGATGGATCTGCACAAGATCCGTATTTCCAGCACGCCAACTCTTCTGGATCACCTCCGGGTACCCCTCGTACCGAGTCCACATGTTTTCAAATCTAAACGGCCGTTTGGAGTTGCTCATGCCAAGCCAATCCGATCGACCCACTTTGATCACTAGAGCGCAGTGATCAGATTCAGTAGTTTGTACATGGTGGACTGATGTATTATCAAAAAGTTCCATAAACCTATCATCTCCAAGGCCACGGTCTAGCCGAACCTTAATGTTGGCTCTTCCTTGCTTCCTATTATCCCAGGTATAAGGCAGCCCAGAGAAACCCAAATCGGTCATACGACAATAATCAACAGCTTCTCTAAAACCCTCCATTTTCCACTCTTCCCGGTCATTTACCGCCAAATTGTTCAGATGCGCGCACAAGGTCTCGTTAAAGTCTCCTGCGCATAGCCAAGGCTCATCATATCCTCTTCTCAGGTATCGCATTACTTCCCAACTTCTGTATCTAGCACTTCTAGTAGGTTGACCGTAGAATCCTGTAAATCTCCACACACCTGGCCCTGAGAGATTGTTACTGATCAACACATCAATGTGTGTGATACTAAAAGACTTAACTGACACATCGGACTCATTATTCCAATATAGAACCAGCCCTCCGCTAGCACCCACGCTCTTGACACCAAAGGCATTATCACATCCAAACTTCCACCTCAACTCTTGTGATTTTATGTGACATAATTTTGATGCTCTGAAATTTTACTGTGATTTTTTAATTTTTTCCAGTAATTAGTTTTGTGAGAAATAATTTTGCTAAAAATGACGTGAGAAATATTAGACATCGTCCAGCAATTAGTTCTGTGAGCACCCATCCTTGTGCATTTTGTGATACAGCAAGCAAACAGCAAGCAGCGTTCCAGATTGTCAGGAGTGGAGTCAATTGCCGAACATCTTCTCTGCTCCGTTTTTTCCACCGGAAGCTAGAAAAGCTGAAGCGCGGAGTGGAGTCAGGGATTTAGAGGAGTGGAATGATTCCGAACAGACCCTAAATACAGCTCTGCTTTCGTAGCTGGATAGCAGCGATGGACGGACGGTCCACCTTTGTCCACCGGGCACAGCGGGCACTTTAATTAGCGGACGCGGCCGCCGTTAATCCTGCTACTTAGCGTTACGGACGGAGCGGACCAGGCGGACGCCCCGGCGGCCTCTGCCCGCCTGCATCCTGATTTATGTCAGACATCTTTGTCTCAGAGAGGAATACTAAACTAGGGCGATGCACCTCAACGAGACTGCGGATTTCTTGCACTGTTTCAGACCTCCCACATCCCCGACAGTTTAGACTCAAGATATTCATTGTGATAGTCTTCTCTCACGATTGACCAAGGTGTGGCCAAGAACGGCCAACTGAATCTCCAAAGACAACTGAGACTGCAGGACGAATGGAACTCCAATATGACTTGATGTTCGACGTGGCCTTGTTGCAGATCCCGTCTTCCACCACAGCCAACCAAGAACCAAGGCCTCTGAACCTGCACACGAATCAAACCAGATCGCAGATCCCAGTACCTCTCTCAACTCCAGAACTACAAACCAGGACGGTACGAAAACTCGCCACCGGACGACGTCCGACGGGAGGAGGGAAACCCTGAGGCTTTATTCGGTTTATGGGGATTTCATACTCTAGGGGGTCAAACCACCGAGGGATTGGGTGATCCCCACCCTCGCACCCTAATCCCCACGTGGAATAACCCCTGCTACTAATGGATCCCTGCAACGATGTAACCGTTCGTTTAAACCTTGTATGTCAAATCGGCTGTTCGATCGAATTGTTGCATCGAATTACATCAAACAAAGCACCAGCGTGAACTTACGGTTCGGCATCTGTACAAACAATAGAACATCCTTCTAAAAAATAATAGGAACATCAAGTATATCATTCAATTTGGCAGTATATCAGGAGTAGGAGAATTCCAACAGACAACAGTATAAGATAGTATCAAGGCGACGACTCGCTGGAGTTTGTAGCACTATGCGATTCTGGAGGCCGATTTTGCCGACCCGACCCCTTGTACTGTATCTGACGCCACCTCCGGTGCTGCTGCCCCGTCTCCCTGCTCGTCGATGGCCGAGGGCCAATCGATGTAGGACGTCGCGTTGAACTCCAGAAGAACCACCTCCTCCTGGATCTGGGCCTCAGGCGGTACGAGGATATCGTGGTCGTCGTCACCAAACAAGAGAGGCTCAGCGAGCACAATTGCTTGGAGCGTCAGTCCAAGCCGTCACCTTGAACCTGCCCATGTCGGCCCGCAACACCGTCTCAACGCCCAACCGCCTCCTCATCGGCAATGTCCGACTACCTCTTAGAAGGACAAGAATAAAATAGCTTAAAGAAAGTTATTACACAACCAGGAAACATGAATAAAGGCACAACTACAATTTCAAAAACAGGATGAGCTTTACATGATCAAAGCATTCTACTGTAGAGCAGCCAATGTATTCATTTAGAAATGCATTTTAATGTAGGGAACCAGCGTACTCGTTTAGAAATGCACTTACCTGTACATAAAACATGCATCACTACCGGAAAATCTGGCTTTTCCGTGTGCCAACGCTTTGCCGTGGGTCGACGCACGGCATAAAAACCTCTGCCGTGAGCCAACATGTCCAGCCCACGGCAAAACAAATGCTCATGGCGTATCTAACCGCAGCACACGGCGAAAGTTCAGCCCACGGTAGACTGAGGCAGAAGCGCACGGCAAAACAGGGAACACGGCGAAACAAGCTAAAAGCGCACGGCAAAGCAGAACCCACGGCAAACTATTGCTCTGGTCCCACTTTCGCGGCCTGTCTAACGTCTCGGCCTGACGGACGCCATTTGCCGTGAGCCGTCCAGTCACGCACGGTAAACTGTTGAATTTGCAATTTACCGCCATGGCGGCAAATATTGCCTCGCAAATTTAAAATTTAAAATCTGATGGTAAATATCGCCGCGCAAATATTTAAAATTTGGAATCTGGCAGTACTTCCACTCTTTGTCGTGAGCTTTCCAGAAAGGCACACGGCATACACATTTTGCCGTGTACTTTGGTGGCCGGCACACGGCAAAACCTTTATTCTGCATATTCTCCTATTATTTCTGCACATTTATTGCACCTACGATCCATATATTAGTTTATTTTTACCGATATATCATAGGTCCCCATGTAAGTTTTTGAGGGATTTTGGCGCCTCCGGGGCATTCCCCCCTTGAAACACTGTTCTGCGGGCCCACCGGCATGCCGCTGTGCGGAGAAATCCTATGCCGTAGACCGCGCGGGTGTAGTGGGCTAGGGTTTCACCGTAGATTGGGCTTCGGGGGCTATGCATCGCAAAAACCTTTGCTTCCCATCTACATATGACCTAACGAAAGGCAATCAAACACACTAGCCCACTGGCGTGCCGCCGTCCAGAGAAATCCAGGGGTAGACCGTGCGGGTGCAGCGGGCTAGGGTTTCGCCGTAGATCGGGCTTCGGGGGCTATGCATCGCAAAAAGCTTTGCTTCCCATATACATATGACCTAACAAAAGCCAAACAAACACACTAGCCCACCGGCGTGCCGCTGTCCGAATAAATCCAAGGGGTAGACCGCGCGGGTGCAGCGGGCTAGGGTTTCACCGTAGATCGGGCTTCGGGGGCTATGCATCGCAAAAACCTTTGCTTCCCATCTACATATGACCTAACAAAAGGCAATCAAACACACTAGCCCACCGGCGTGCCGCCGTCCGGAGAAATCCAGGGGGTAGACCGTGCGGGTGCAGCGGGCTAGGGTTTCACCGTAGATCGGGCTTCGGGGGCTATGCATCGCAGAAAGCTTTGCTTCCCATGTACATATGACCTAATGAAAGCCAAACAAACACACTAGGCCACCGGCGTGCCGCTGTCCGAAGAAATCCAGGGGGTAGACCGTGCGGGTGTAGCGGGCTAGGGTTTCATCGTAGATCGGGCTTCGGGGGCTATGCATCGCAAAAACCTTTGCTTCCCATCTACATATGACCTAAAGAAAGGCAAGCAAACACACTAGCCCAGCGGCGTGCCGCTGTGCGGAGAAATCCTGTGTCGTAGACCGCGCGGGTGCAGCGGGTTAGGGTTTCGCCGTAGATCGGGCTTCGGGGGCTATGCATCGCAAAAACCTTTGCTTCCCAACTACATATGACCTAACGAAAGGCAAACAAACACACTAGTCCACCGGCGTGCCGCTATGCGGAGAAATCCTATGCCGTAGACCGCGCCGGTGCAGCGTTCTAGGGTTTCGCCATAGATCGGGCTTCGGGGGCTATGCATCACAAAAACCTTTGCTTCTCATCTACATATGACCTAACAAAAGGCAATCAAACACACTAGCCCACCGGCGTGCCGCCGTCCAAAGAAATCCAGGGGTAGACCGTGCGGGTGCAGCGGGCTAGGGTTTCGCCGTAGATCGGGCTTCGGGGGCTATGCATCGCAAAAAGCTTTGCTTCCCATGTACATACGACCTAATGAAAGCCAAACAAACACACTAGCCCACCGGCGTGCCGCCGTCTGAAGAAATCCAGGGGGTAGACCGCGCGGGTGCAGCGGGCTAGGGTTTCGCCATAGATCGGGCTTTGGGGGCTATGCATCGCAAAAACCTTTGCTTCCCATCTACATATGACCTAACGAAAGGCAATCAAACACACTAGCCCACCGGCGTGCCGCTGTGCGGAGAAATCCTGTGTCGTAGACCACGTGGGTGCAGCGTGTGGTGACCCAGCATACCACTGCATGTGTAGTATGCAAGTCATTGACATAACACTAATGAAACACCGTCTCACTAGTATTACATCCATCAGAGTGGTACAACAAAAACATCGCAGGTCCACGGTATGTCTATAAGATTATAATTTTCAGCATACAGAAGATCTTCAGAACCTCCCCAATAGGTAGAGGTTTAGTCCTGGCGACTACAAACGAGAAAGAAACAAGGTAGACTAAACTAAACTACAACTAATACATTTGGCTTACTACTCAAATACAGAATACTCTAACTACTAGGTTCTAGGATTAGGAAACTGGTTCCTTTCTAACCCTATTCTAGTTTTCCACCAAGCTTCGCACAATTGTAGCCTCCGCTGGTAATCATGACGTTGGTAGAATGCTTCATCTTCATCTTTAGTGTCTCAAGGTTGCCTCCTTGAGTTGCCTTCAATCTAAGCAAGGGTTACGAGGGAGTGGGGGTGAGTAATGAGCGTTACCCAGCAAGTTCATATAGAGTATAAGGTGTTTGATGCACTAACTATAGCCTTAGACCCAAGAGTCATTTGGCAATGCAAGTTTTTGTAAATATTTCTTCAGGAGGTTGTTTTTATTTTGAAAACTATGCCTGACAGCTAACACAGGGTATTAGTGCCTTGAGAGCACCTTTCCTGCCACGTTCGCAGCTCCTTCCCAGAACAAGGGGTAATATGTCACATCTTTTTACACTCTGCAGAGGTGTGTCCTTCCAAAAGAGATCAAAGCCTTGTTGCACAACCGGGCGATCTTTCCCGTCCACACTTCCTTGGTGTGGGGCCTAGTCATTGATCTAGGCCATTCACTGCCTTCTCCGCACAATGCATGCCCACCCAATTCATGCATAGCAGGTTTAGCCCCTGATATTCACCCCCAACGATGAAGTACCTAGGCGCCTCTTGCGGGCCATCATAGACACCAGTGCCGTGGGAACTAAGGGGTCCCACCCATGTGCAAGTAGTCTTGCAAGACCTACCGCGACCGGCAGCTGGCTGCCCGTTGACATGCGAACGAGAGAAGATATAGATGACTTTCCCGTCCCATTCCAAGTCTCCTGGATGACATGGTTTTTACGGCACAAGAATAACTGTGGCATTGGTAGTTAATCCTAGGTTTACTTTCCCGTGCAAGTGGAACCTCCACCACAAAAATCTTACCGTGGTTCCACCTGCCAGCCTTCCTAGGATATCACCATTCGGGTCGATAACTGATACGTCTCAAACGTATCTATAATTTTTGATGCTCCATGCTTGTTTTTACACCATTTACCCGATGTTTCATTACACTTCGTGGTACTTTTATGCATTTTCCGGAACTAACCTATTAACTAGTCGCCACAGTGCCAGTTCCCTGTTTTCTGCTGTTTTTGTGTTTCAGAAGTGATACACAGGAAATATTCTCGGAATTGGACGAAACAAGTTCCTGGAGTCTTATTTTACCCAAAAGCTTCCAGAGATCCGAAGGAGAGTAGGAGAGGGGCCACCAGGCCCCCTCACACGTGGCTCGCGCGGCCAGGGGCCTGGCCGCGCCGCCATAGCGTGAGGGCCCCTGGCCCCACTCCTGACATCGCCCCTTCGCCTATAAGAAGCCTCGGGATGAAAAACCCTAAAGGAGTCGGCGAAATTTCTAGAACAGTTCCGCATTGCCGCCGCCGTTGAAGCCAAATTTCAGGGGACAGGAGTCTCTGTTCCGGCACCCTGTCGAGACGGGGAAGAGCCCCCGGAGCCATCTCCATCGGTCTCCATCGCCGTCTCTGCCGTCTCCATCAACCTCACCGCCATCTCCATCAACCTTGCTGTCTCCTATGATGAGGAGGGAGTAGTTCATCCCCGGGGCTGAGGGCTCTACCGGTAGCTATGTGGTTCACCTCTCTCTCCCATGATGTGATCTTTATGTGATCGTGAGCTTTGTATCATGTTGAACAAGTAGATGTTATTATTCAGATATTATGTGTACTCTAGTGATATTATTAAAGCAATCTATTCCTCTTGCCATGGTGTAACGGTGACAGTGCGTGCATCATGGTGGTAATTGGTCTAGGCTATGATTGTGATCTCTTATGGATTATGAGAATAATTATCGCTATGATAGTATTAAAGTGATCTATTCCTCCTTTCATGGTGTAATGTTGACAGTGTGTGCACCGTGTTAGTACTTGGTCTAAGTTGCAATAATATCTATCTTGAGTTGTGATCTGATTTGGATATCTCTATGAGTGGTGTTTGTCAAGTACTTGATGAACTTTAAGGGGTGCTTCTGTAGCCACTACGCAATGATTAGTGTTATTCAATAGGAGAGTGATTCAGAGTACCATAGTGAAGAGAAGTTATCTACTTGTTCAATTATGTTATATTTGTTGGGAGTGTGTCCACTAGTAAAAGTATGATCCCTAGGCCTTGTTTCCAAGCATTGCACATCGTTTACTTGCTGTTTTGTTACATGTTTGCTTGCAGCGATACTTATTTCATACCACAGTTACTACTTATAATCATCACTACCGCTTGTATTTCACTATCTCTTCGCCGAACTATTGCACTTATACATCTGACAAGTGTATTGGGTGTGTTGGGGACACAAGAGACTTTCTGTATCGTAATTGCAGGGTTGTTTGAGAGGAATAGCTTTGACCTCTTCCTCCCTGAGTTCGATAAACCTTGGGTGATCCACTTAAGGGAAACTTGCTGCTGCTCTACAAACCTCTGCACTTGGAGGCCCAACACTGTCTACAAGAACAGAAGCGTGTGTAGACATCAAGCTCTTTTCTGGCGCTGTTGCCGGGGAGGTAAGGTAAAAGGTACTCGCATCCTCCTGTGTGAGTGCTCGGAGTTATTTCCTTTAGATTCTGCAATTACATCTTTTTGTTTCTTGTTTTTATTTTCACTAGTTAGGCTTAATGGAAAACAACAACAAAAATTAGAGAGCTTTATAGTATTTATCTTGAGTTAGGACATGAAGTGTTTGAAGAGAAAATTAAAAAACCTATGGAACTTGATTTGCATGCTAATGGCAATGTTATTAGTATGAACTCTTTGAACACCATTATTGCTAATGCTATGGAAAATTCTAAGCTTGGGGAAGCTAGTTTTGATGAAAATGATCTTTTTAGTCCCCTAGCTTTGGAGGAGAAAATTTACTTTGATGATACTTTACCTCCAATATATGATGATTACAATGATGATTATGTTATTTTCAGTCCACCTATTATTGAGGAGAAAATTAATTATGATTACAACATGCCTCCAATATATGATGATTATGGTGATGAGAATAATAATGATAACTATTTTATTGAATTTGCTCCCACTACTAATAAGAATGACTATGCTTATGTGGAGAGTAATAATTTTATGCATGTGGCTCATGATAGGGATCCTTTATGTGATAGTTATATTGTTAGTTCTATTCATGATGCTACTGAAAGTTATTATGAGAGAGGGAAATATGTTTTGAAGGATCTTAATAATATTGAGTTTCCCCTCTTTATGTTGCAATTCTTAAAGTTGTACTTGTTTTGCCTTTCTATGTTTTTCGCTTTGCGCTTTCATGACTTGTCTCTTTACAAGACTATTTTTTATAGGAAGTGGTTTAGATTTAAATATGTTCCATACTTGCTTTTTGATGCTCTCTATTGCTTTAAGTTCCTATATGGCGCCTTTGCCTCAAGCTCTTATATGGCGCCCACATGAGCATCTTTGCAAATTACTGCGCCTAGCTCAAAGGCGTTAAAGAAAAGCACTCTTGGGAGATAACCCATTGTTTATTTTCAGTATTTTTTCTTTTATTTGAGTCTTGTAAGTTATTACTACTATAATAACCGCTCCTTATCCTTTTTATTTCGTTGTTGTGCCAAGAGAAGCCTCTAATTTGAGTGAGGTAAGATTTGGGGATGTTGTTGTCCTAAAACAGTTTTCGGTGCTGCACCGTAAAAATTCGTGAAAATTCTCTGTATGTCTTTTGGACCTGCGATATCTTGTGCATATGCCCTAGGTTATTTCCAAACTTTCATTAGTTTAACATTTTTTGATTTGAGCAACAGAAAACCCCTCAAAAATTCGACCTTTGTCAGCTGTTCTGTTTTGACATATTTCTGCCAATATTTGTGTTCGCCGCTTTATCGCTTTCTTTTTGAGTTCTTTTGATCACGGAACTTTTTGGGATGTTGCTACAGTAGTATTTGCTATATATGTGGTGGTTTTGAGTTGAAACCTGAAGCAAAAAGGGTTGATTATATGTTATTCTTAAACTAATGTTGCTAATAGATTTGTGTTTAGTTTTGTATGAAGGAAGTTTTCAAGTGTAGGGATTGGAGAATGATGAGATGAGTTGAAGAATGGACAAAAGCTCAAACTTGGGGATGCCCATGCATCACCCCAAGAAATATCCAAGAAGTACAAGAGTCAAAGCTTGGGGATGCCCCCGAGGCGCCCCTTCTTCATCGGCAAAAATCAGGTCACCTTTCAAGACACTATATTTTTATTGCTTCATGCACTATGCATTTTTCTTGGAGCGTCAGTTGTTTTTGTTTTTAGTATTAGTTTAGTTTAGTTTGCTGCAATAAACGGTTTGATCACATCATGTTATTTTGGACAGAGACTTATTCCGCTTTTCATTTGCCAAGAACACTCTAGTTTTCACTCTCATCGTTCAACGAGTGTTCTCTTTTTTCTGCTACTGCGTTTAGCTTGCATTTTTTGCCTTGATTTATGTTCAGATCTTCTTAAATCTATTTATCAAGGTGTATTTTTGCCTATGGACCATGTTGGTTTTCCTCAAAAGAGTTGGATTTAAAAAGTTCAAATGGTGTTGGAAAAGAGAAAAAGCTTTATACAAAAAGGTGGTACAAGAAGGAGCTTGTGTAGACTGCGGCTTAGGCTTTTTCATGTCGTGCTTGATGTCTTTTTGATAGTATGCTTAGTGGTTTTGCTGTAGCATGACTTGTCTCAAATAACTGAGATTGCTTAATGAGCCTTTGAAAAAATTATGCGTTGTTTTTATTGTATGGAAGCATTATTTTGGTTTTCTCCTTGATGCTTTATTTGGGTTGACTTGGCGCATGCTCACACATGTTAGACTCTTACAAAGTCGCCAATAGCCTCTATGATCATTTAGTTTTTGACTTTTGATGCCATCTTATGCTTCTTTTAATGTTGCTTTGTCGCTTTGCATAATTATGGCCATTATTGCTCTCTTAGTTGGTCGCTCCCAGTCTTTTGCTAGCCCTCGCCTTGTACTGAGTATGAGCTCTACTCGTGCATCCAACTCCTAAAAGCCAAAGTTTTCCAAAGTGTCCACCATACATACCTACTAGCAATTTGCTATTCCAAGTAAATTTGACTTGCTTTTATTTTCTCTTCAAATTAAACTCTTACCAGTGTTATGCGAAATTCGGTCAGTAAAGCTCTCACGAACCGGAAGGCACACTTTACTTTTTCCTGTTCTTAAAAATTTGACATTGTGGTCTCTTATGTTGAGTTGTTATGCTTGCAAGTTGTAAGTTGGATTCTAGCCCAGCCATGCTGTCATGGGCAAGCTTTCAACATTGCACTTCTTATTTGAGTTGATATCGTGATCTTTTGTTTATGGGTGCCCGCGGTGTGAAATGAATTGGGAATCTTGTGGGGATCATAGAGTTTGTATATGTGTTAGGGAAACGCCGGGCTGCCAATCTAAGCCATGCATAATTCATGGTGGAAATTTGCAGCATACCCATGGTGAACATACGACGACGCATCTCACAATAAAAAGCTAAACAAAAGGCAAATAAAAGAGATATCGAGGTGTTCATTGTCTGCTTGTCCTGTCATTTTGGTGTGGGCTTGTTCCATGTCATCGGGCACGGAGGTACCCCATTGGCGGTTCTCAATGATATGCACATACTTACAATGACAAGAGCCTTGCTTGGGACTCTAAGTAAAGTAGCATGAGGTTTGGGTACTCGTATTCACGGGGCACGAGGTTTTCAACTTATGATTTGTCAAGCATATGCTTCATAATTGTTCTCGCATTAACTTTAACCATTCAAGATGCTTATGATGGGGGCAATGAGAGCTCAAAGCCGGTAAGTACCATAATTTTTAAGGTTATAAAACTTGCAATCACTGCTTCCCTCTGCAAAGGGCCTTTCTTCTACTTTTATGTTGAGTCACCACCTTCTATCTTTATGCACCATTAAGAGAGCATAGTTGTCATTCTTAGTATAATGTGCATTGTCCCAAAGTTTTCATTGATTGATGCATATTGTTGGTTTCACTTGTTCTTAAATTATTTGTATCTAGTCGCCCTCTTAAACTTGAAGGTGTCCTATGCATTTATGTTTTGCTCTCTTTGAAGGACAAGCTGAAAACCATTTGTATGTTTTCCTTATGATTTGAACACACACTTGACTTTCATTGTTTCATTATTCATGATTTTTTGTTTGTGTTTCTTTTCATGTTATAACATGGTTGCTAAGTTTCTATTATCAAGATTATGTCTTTCATGCCCATGTTTTAAGTTCTTATGATCCCAGCTCACAATGCTTACATAAATGATCAAGATTGTGTAGGTGCATGTCACCTCAAAAATTATTCTTTTGTTATCAGTTACCTACTCGAGGACGAGCAGGAGTTAAGCTTGGGGATGCTGATACGTCTCAAACGTATCTATAATTTTTGATGCTCCATGCTTGTTTTTACACCATTTACCCGATGTTTCGTTACACTTCGTGGTACTTTTATGCATTTTCCGGAACTAACCTATTAACTAGTCGCCACAGTGTCAGTTCCCTGTTTTCTGCTGTTTTTGTGTTTCAGAAGTGATACACAGGAAATATTCTCGGAATTGGACAAAACAAGTTCCTGAAGTCTTATTTTACCCAGAAGCTTCCAGAGATCCGAAGGAGAGTAGGAGAGGGGCCACCAGGCCTCCTCACACGTGGCTCGCGCGGCCAGGGGCCTGGCCGCACCGCCATAGCGTGAGGGCCCCTGGCCCCACTCCTGACATCGCCCCTTCGCCTATAAGAAGCCTCGGGACGGAAAACCCTAAAGGAGTCGGCGAAATTTCCAGAACAGTTCCGCATCACCGCCACCATCGAAGCCAAATTTTGGGGGACAGAAGTCTCTATTCCGGCACCCTGCCGGGACGGGGAAGTGCCCCAGAGCCATCTCCATCGGTCTCCATCGCCGTCTCCGCCATCTCCATCGACCTCACCGCCGTCTCCATCAACCTTGCTGTCTCTTATGATGAGGAGGGAGTAGTTCATCCCCGGGGCTGAGGGCTCTACCGGTAGCTATGTGGTTCACCTCTCTCTCCCATGATGTGATCTTTATGTGATCGTGAGCTTTGTATCATGTTGAACAAGTAGATTTTATTATTCAGATATTATGTGTACTATAGTGATATTATTAAAGTAATCTATTCCTCCTGCCATGGTGTAACGGTGACAGTGTGTGCATCATGGTGGTACTTGGTCTAGGCTATGATTGTGACCTCTTATGGATTATGAGAATAATTATCGCTATGATAGTATTAAAGTGATCTATTCCTCCTTTCATGGTGTAACGTTGACAGTGTGTGCACCGTGTTAGTACTTGGTCTAAGTTGCAATAATATCTATCTTGAGTTATGATCTGATTTGGATATCTCTATGAGTGGTGTTTGTCAAGTACTTGATGAACTTTAAGGGGTGCTTCTGTAGCCACTACGCAATGATTAGTGTTATTCAATAGGAGAGTGATTCAGAGTACCATAGTGAAGAGAAGTTATCTACTTGTTCAATTATGTTATATTTGTTGGGAGTGTGTCCACTAGTGAAAGTATGATCCCTAGGCCTTGTTTCCAAGCATTGCACACCATTTACTTGCTGTTTTGTTACATGTTTGCTTGCAGCGATACTTATTTCATACCACCGTTACTACTTATAATCATCACTACCGCTTGTATTTCACTATCTCTTCACCGAACTAGTGCACCTATACATCTGACAAGTGTATTGGGTGTGTTGGGGACACAAGAGACTTTCTGTATCGTAATTGCAGGGTTGTTTGAGAGGGATAGCTTTGACCTCTTCCTCCCTGAGTTCGATAAACCTTGGGTGATCCACTTAAGGAAAACTTGCTGCTGCTCTACAAACCTCTGCACTTGGAGGCCCAACACTGTCTACAAGAACAGAAGTGTGTGTAGACATCAATAACCGCTAGTCATATTAATTATGAAAAGAGAATCTTTTGCTTTTTGATGCAATAGTAATACCACCGGTATATTTGCAAGTAATTTGATAAATATAATCAAGAGATATGAGCAAGAGTGAACTTGCCTTTTTGACTACAAGATTATACAAGTCAAGGTCTTCGATACGTAAGAAATCCAAATGCTGAAATAGCACCATCATCTGGTAAAGATGATGTTAAAAGAACTACAGCATGATATGCATCATATATGCTATGCATCAATCTAAGCGTAACCTAACCCCGATGATTTAGGGTTGGTGAGTTGTGGTGATTTCTTTAGAATGTGTTGCACTTTTGATTCATTCCACACAAGGTTGTAAAGGATTTTAGATTGACTGACAACCTTTAAAGTAATAGAATAAAGCTTCAAACCAGAGTTATTGCAAAAGATAGGTATAGCAATAGGTGAAGACTTGAAAGTAACACTTTTAAGTGGTATCATATTATTAGCAAACAAGTAGTTGGGTATTGACAAGCAAAGCTGAAGTATTTCTTATTTGATAAGAATACCCAGTTAGTTTTAGGGTTGACAACAATCTTAACACACAAATAGAGTTATATTTGTTCAAGCTTAATGGAATAGTTGGTTACTTACTTTCAATGTCTTTTGAAAGAATAACATTTGAAGAACATGTTTATTATTGATTAGAAGCACTACACCTAAGGTTTAGTGTTCTAGGGTTTAGTATAGCTCTATCATAATCAAAGAATAGTTATAAGGTGGAGCATAACAAAGAAATAAACTAAGATCCATCTAGTACTTGTACAAATTGCTTGAATAAGATCATTCAAAGCAGTTGACCTTGTTGTTTAACATGTATAGCTATTTCTATAGTTGGCACAACATTTTTATCAAGCATAGGTAGTTACTTATACCAAGGCATAAGAATTGGTGTGATGTTTATTTGATAAGTTCTTTAAAATAATTACTTTTAAAGAACAAATACCTTAATGGATATTTTTATTACTTAAAGTGATGGTGATTAGGTGATGTCAGGAAGGTAATAGTTTTTAAGTTGCAACAAAGGTGTTGCAAATAGTTAGTTGACTAAGGTATACCATGTTGAAATAGAATAACAAACTAGCCACCCATGGTTGAATTAGGAAGTATGGCTAGACTAGCACACTAAGGTAATTATTGGTTTTAGTAATAAAAAGTAATGGTAGAATTTAAGTTATATGTACTTCAAAAGAATTACTTTTGAAGAACATATCACTTAAGGTGTTATTGCATTGGAAGTTCATTGGAAGGTTCTATCAGTATCCAAAAATAATTTAGAAAGCCTAGTATTTCTGTTTCTAGATTTCCAGGGTTGGAATCCAAATTTTAAGTGATTAAAGATTTTAAAATGGGTTTTAGATTTTCTCTTAATGAAACAGTTGTTGAAATAGCAATATTAGAGTTAGGAAATAATTCTCATTTAATTTTATGATTTTCCCAAATTTTAATTTTAAATTTATTTAGGAAAAAATCATTTTAGGGTTTGAAATCCTAATAGTAAAGTATATGATTTACATTTTTGAAATAATGGAATATTAATTGAAATAAAATTTGTTGAAGTTGTCAAAGTTTTATTTGGTATTTGAAAATTTTGATTAAATTATTATAGTTGGATTCAAATTCAAAGTTCAAATACTACTTAATCAAGTTTTTAAATTTAGTTCAAAATAATTTCACATAAGTATGCGAGATTATAGTTTAAAGAAATAGATTTTATTTTTGTGAACATTTTAGTATATCATTTGCATTTTTCTGAATTTATTTGAATTAGTTATGGATTTGTAAAGTTTCTAATATTTTCAGGGATTCTCTAATTAACAGAAAACACTCTTCTAACCCGAACTTACACTAGCCAAAGACACTGACCAGTGGGGTCTGTGGCCAGATCAACTGCCACGAATGTGTTGACCGAACCAGAATTGACTGGGAGCTCCACCTCACCGCCGGCGAGGGAATCGACGACGGCGGCGATCCTAGAAGGCTCCCGCGGAAGCACAACAGGGTCTACTCGAACCAGGGCATCAAGGCGAACCAAATTGTGGCGGCGCCCCAACCAAATGGTCACTGGAGTTACTCCAGTGAGCATCTACTGCGGTGGTGGACGGTGACCGAACTGCTCTAGCTCCAAACCGAGCACAACAAAACTCAAGAAATGACCCCAGAGGTGCGGTAACTCACCCTGGTGATGATGATGTGCTCGAAGGAGACGAAGATGGCCGGAGTTGGATGAATCATGGAATTTCCTGACAAACAATGGCGAAAGGGAATGGTTGAATTCACTGGACTCCGACTTCCTCTTGATGTTATACTCCTCCTAGATGATCCACGAGACTAGGAACTCCTCCCAGGCATCTCCTTAAAGCTCGACATGGTCCAAATTGATGGGATGGAGGTCACCCGAGCTAGGGTTTCCATGGCAGTTAACAGAGATTGAACTCGAGGAAGAGATGAGAAGCGGGGTCCTAGGGTTTTCTGGTGGCGGTGACCTCTTATAGACAATAGAGGGCGGCGGCTTTCATCAGGAGCGTTGGAGAGACGGCGACGGATCGGGCGCTCCCCAGTGCTCCACCGAGCTGCTTCCTATCCGAGGAAGAAGATGGTGAAGGGATACGCTGGGCTGGCTGGTGTTGGGCAGCGTCAGCTGGGCTTTGCCCAAGTAAGTTTTCTCCCCTATTTTTTCTGTTCATTTCTTTTCTTTTATTTCATGTTTTCTGTTTTGGACATGCTAACTAATATTTGATTTCTGTTTTTGCAGGGATTTGAACTGAGGTTTCTCATAAATAACTTTAGTTTTTCAGTAGTACAAAATAATATATAAAGTTAGATTGATATGTAATAACATCTAAAACACTTTAAGTAATATTAAGGTTTGCATAAGAATCTAAATAGAAGTAATTTTAAAATGTCATGTTCTTTGTTTTAATTTTTAATATTTTTCTAGGACTGGATTAATTTGCTAGATGATTAAGTAACAACTATAATCTATGTTTGGATGAAAATAGAGTTACTATAAATGGTTATTCATACCGTTGGATTTCATGTCTTAAGCATATGAATATGATTTTATGCTTATCACTACTATGTTACTTAATGTCATGGAATTGTTATATGGAGTTATACCAATGGCATTAATTATTTTATATATACTTAACTTGAAAATATAGACTACCCCTCTTTTACAATGAAGATCTCTTTATCTGAGGTCCACATACATAACAAGAGGTGAGTGGTTTAGTGGGTAATGGACTGGACTCCTATTAGCAGGGTTGTTATTAGGAAACAATTGTTTGGTTAAAAGTATGTCAAGTTTGTATGGTTTGCTTATGATCACAAGTGATGCATAAGTTGGAGTAATAGTTTGGAATGAATCCCCAAGTAAATGAATAAGAGGTTGTGGAATTGGATGGAATGCTATTACACTCATCAAGGAAATAGTGTTCCCTCTGAGATGTGATCAATGCATCAAAGGCTCTCTAGACTAAATAAATTTCTAGGTCAAGGCTTAGGATTTGCTTAACCTAAACCCAGATGATTTACTCAATGGAGACTTGTACACATATCAAGGTTTCTCACATAACTTTAACAGGATGGTCATCTCCTAATTGAGATGAGTTTAAGTTGGACTCCTACTCCACACTTGGTTTTTAGGAAGATATCTACTTATCATACTAGGTTTCATAACTAACCTAATTATCTTCATTAGCAAACATAGTCATGTACTGGACATGATCATACTATTTTCTTCATCAACTCCCATAATAAATCCATTTTATTTCCTTCATCAACTCCCTCTACCAAGGGTTTATTATAGTTTGAACCAACCTTCTAAGATTAAGGATATAATCTCCCCTTTGTGTGATTCATATTGGATACTCCACTTCATAACTCCATAAGTCTAGGTATTGGTTACTTCCTAAGTATGGTTCTAGTCTAGACTAGAATTAGGGTTTATGATGTGATCACCCCCTATATCAATTGACTTGTCCTTATTAGAATTTGAGTAATATCTAAAGTCTCCTAGTTGACCTCTATAGGAATGGCTCTAATGTTCATAAGTTATCTCACCTATAGCTAAGGCAAATCTAACAATCAAACTGGCATTGAGTTAACCTTTCCACTACTCATATGCATGGAGAACGTACCCAATCTGCACATCCTCGGGTGGGATTAGAGCTCACCTATTAGAGAGATAGGGTTTTGCATGGCGTAAAACCTATATTCGTTAAAATTAATCGAACTAATGTTGGATGTAATGACATGTTAAATTGAAAGCATTGTAATTATGTTTTTATGCTAGATAGAGGATGGATTCGAGTCGTTTATGGATGTACGAGGGCATAACTAGTCAGTGGGATTTTACTAATGAATGGAGAGATAAGACTAAGCAGTTCATGGACAATGCGTTTGCCATACCTGCTAGACCCGCAAAAGTGTTGTGCCCCTGCATGAAATGCCGTAACATGAAACGGATGACGAAGGATAAAATGAGTAAACACCTGCTAAAATTTGGGTTCACACCAAATTACGATCGTTGGATTTGCCATGGCGAGCAACCATAAAAACGTGTAAGAAAGGAGTCGCAGCAGAGTCAGCCAGCGGGAGGATTTGATGATGGGTTTGATGCGTGCTTAGATGTGTTCCTTGATGCAAATGCGCCTAAAAACCCAAATGCAAAGGAGGGGGAGACACCACAGGAGGCAGAGACAAGTGAGGAGCCGGAACAGAGCACAAAGAAGTTCTACGAGGCTGTGTTTGCTGCACAGAAACCCCTTCATCCACATATAGAGGTTACTCAGTTGGATGCCATGGCTCGCCTAATGGCCTTCAAGTGTTAGAGTAACTTATCCAGAGACAAGTTTGATGATCTTTTGGTTGTCATCGGCAGCATTCTACCGAAAGGGCACATCTTGACCAAGAGCTTTTATGAGTCGACTAAAATCCTCAAATCACAGAAGATGACATATGACAAGATAGACGCTTGTCCAAAGGGATGCATGATATTTAGAAAAGAACATGCTAATGACAGCTATTGCATCCATTGCAAATCCTCTAGGTACTTTGAGGTCAAATCTGGTGATGGCACAAAGAGGCAGACTGGGATTCCCCAAAAGATCCTCTGTTATCTTCCATTCTTGCCGAGGCTCCAACGGCTTTTCATGACGGAGGAAACTGCCCAACAGATGCGAAGGCCCCTTGAGGGGAAACGATACAAAGACAATATGATACATCCGTCAGATGGTCAAGCATGGCAGAACTTCGTCAAGAAATATCCTTTGAAAGCGGGCAACCCGAGGAGCGTAGCAGTTGCAATATCAACCGATGGGTTCAATCCATATGGCATGTCAGCTGCAACATATAGTTGTTGGCCCGTGTTTGTTATTCCCCTGAACCTCCCTCCTGGCGTCGTCATGAGATCTGAGAACATGTTTGTGTCGATGATAATCCCGGGGCCGAAGTACCCAGGAAAGAACATGAGCGTGTACCTTGAGCAGCTAGTGGATGACTTGCTTGTTGGGTGGGAAGATCGTGGGGTGCGAACATACGACGCCGCAACAAAGGAGCACTTTGATATGTTTGTCTGGTACCACACATCCCTGCATGACCTACCGGCACGTGCATTGTTCTGCGGCTGGTGTACACATGGGAAGTGGCCTTGCCCGGTGTGTAGGCAGGCTGTGAATTTCTTTTGGCTGAAGAAGGGTGGCAAGTATTCTTGTTTTGATGAACACCGAAAATTCCTTGAGGCGAATCATAAATATAGGAGTGACACAAAGAACTTCAAGAAAGGTGTTGTTGTCCATAGTCCACGTCCACATCTGCCGACCAGCAAAGATACCAAGGCTGAGTTAGAAGCTCTCGTGCCGAACACCGATGGGAAAGGTTTCGTGGGATACGGGGAGACACACCAGTGGATCCACATTCCATGCTTGTGGAAGCTTCCTTACTTCGAAGATCTTGAGCTTCCGCACAATATTGATGTAATGCACACCGAAAAGAATATCAGTGAGGCCCTTTGGAGCACAATTATGGACACCAAGAAGACGAAGGATAACATTAAGGCTAGAATCGATCAACAAGAATGGTGCGATAGGCCAAATTTGGATCCACAGCCTCCCGGAGTCAAAGGACCTAGGTGGACCAAGCGAAAGGTCCCGTTCTGCCCTTCAAGGACAGAAAGGAGGGAAATATTCCATAGGATCATCGACTGCTTGTTCTTCCCTGATGGGTATGCAGCTAACTGGATGAGAGGAGCAAACCTGGAGACATTGTGAGTGCATGGGCTCAAGAGTCATGACTATCATGTGTGGCTTGAGCGGATAATGCCCATCATGATTCGAGGCTATGTCGACGAGCAGACTTGGCTAGTGCTCGCGGAGTTGAGCTATTTCTTCTGCCAACTTTGTGCTAAGGAGTTGGATCGTGAAGTGGTCAAGAAGCTAGATAAACAGGCACATGAGCTACTTTGCAAGCTAGAGATGCTCCTTCCGCCAGGGTTCTTTAATCCGATGCAACATATGATCTTGCATCTCCCGAAGGAGGCATTACTGGGGTCCACTGTGCAGACCCATTGGCAGTATGGCCCTGAGAGAGAAACAAAGAAGCTTCATGAGCAAACAGGCAACAAATGCAAGATTGAGCCATGCATAGCCGAGGCAACACTTAACAAGGAGGTGTCAAACTTCACGACAAAGTACTATGATGAAAACATTCCCACTCAGCACAATCCAATCCTTCATTACAATGCCGCCAACCCTGATGATGTACCCAAGCTTGGCATCTTCATAGGGCTAGGTGGCACATCTAGAGGCTCGAAGAGGCGCAAGATAACGAATCCCGAATGGGGCTTAATCCACTCGTATGTCTTGAAAATCATGGATAAAGTGAATCCGTACTACAAGTAAGTGCTCGGTACTTAGTTTTTCACACACATTCACTCATTAGTCCATGGCTAACACTTCCTCTTTTTCATTGCCATAGACAATTCACCTAGAAATATTGGAAGCTAAGGAGGGATCCAACGGAAGAAGAAGATAATGATCTTTTTGTAAATGGTGGTGGTTACAGTTTCATTAGCTGGTTCTCAACATTGGTACTTTTCTATATAACTTTCTCATAGTGCTTACATTACTTGACCACTTCTCCTACTAAACTTTCCCTGCTGAACATGTAGGCAAAAAGTGACCAAGAGATGAGACTCGAGTTGAGACAAATTGCCAAGGGCTTTACCTCACCCGTCAATGCATTTGATGCTTATGACGTCAATGGGTATCGCTTTCATACCCATGAATACACAGAACACCGAGCCAACTGGAAGACAACAAATAGCAGGGTTTTGTGTGAAGGCTCGGATGGGCTCCATTACTATGGTAGAGTCAAGGGTATATATGAGCTGAATTATGGTTTCGGCAAAGGGCTTAACCCCATTGTATTCAAGTGTCACTGGTTTGACCCATAGCGGGTGAAACGGAAACCTGAAATTGGCTTGGTCGAAGTTGAGCGAAGCTCCGTTTATGAGGGAGATGATGTATATATTTTGGCTACCCAGGCCTTTCAAGTATTCTATCTCCCGTACCCATGCAAGAACCCCAAAAAACGATTTCAGGGTTGGGATGTTGTGATCACGGTGCCGACGCACAATAGGCCGCCTAAGCCAGACCAAGACGATTACCATCGCCTTGACCCCTCGACATATGATAGCGAGTTCTTTTAGGAGGAAGGGCTTCCAGGGAAATTCACTATTAACTTGGCGACTGATGATGACATGGTCGTAGACGGTGAAGAACATGACGAGGTTGAGGTAGAAGACATTGTGGATGATGTAGTTTAGGAGGTTCAGAACGCACAAGACTTGACTTTGCTTGAACGGTTCCATGCAGGCCTTGACAAAGATGAGCCAACGATACCACCTCCAGATTTCTTGCTTGATTATTGGTGGGGGGGTGATAGCGATGATGAAGCAAGTGACCCGTCGGTTGTTCCCGGTGATCTCGAAATGGGCTTCTGAAGTTCTTAGCAACCTTATGTAATAGTGATTTGTAAAAGTAGCCTATTATTTGTGAGAACTCTTTGTAATAATAATGATTGTAAAAACTCTATTTGTGTGTTAATTATTCGCATTCTATGGTTTTGTAAGAAATCTATGCCATGTTGTATTTTTAATTATGTGCTTTACTTATTTTCTCCTTTATCTATATCATTTGATTTACTCATGTGTACTAATGAAGATACTATTTTTTTGTGAATGCAGGTGTTTCCAACATGCCAGGAGGGGGGTGCAAAGGAGGAGGGGGACTACTAAAGAAGGCCGTGAAGAAAGTTAGAGGCTTGACGACTATTCTTGCGCAGTCTGACCCGACGGGCTCCACTTCACCCCCACGGGCAGCTAGTCCTCCAGCCCCTTCGAGGCATCGGAGGGGTAGACGGCCACCTAGTCCTCCCCTAGTCGAGGAGGTGGTGGAGGACATGGACGTTGATGAGGACAAGGACAAGGAGGAGGAGGACGAGGAGCAGGTGGAGGAGGACGTGGACGTTGCTGAGGACGAGGAGGAGGAGGAGCAGGTGGAGGAGGAGGAGGAGGATGACGATGACAGGGTCTGGGAGCCACCGGAGGTGTACATTGAGACGGTTGAGTCGATGCCTTTTGAGCCTGGAACACGTGCTCCTTACCAGCGTGGGGTCTCTGGGCTGCCTACCATTGCCGAGTGGACGACAGCCAGCGGGTTGTTACGCTTATCCCGAGAGGGGAGAGGTGCCTACTTTTACAATCATATGTTTTCACAACTTTTCATTGCTATTTGCTCATATCAATTTTGGTTGTTCATTGTGCAGGTCCTTCGTGTACAAGGAAGGCTACAAACTGCGTGCCTACTCGAGCATCCTTGGATGCCTTGTTAGGAAGCACTGGCCTGGGTTTGTTACCATGCCTAATGGTCGCACCGAGATAGCTTGGACTTGGGACCACTACGCTTACGCACCCGATCCGGAGGGCGAACACGGGAGGAGGCTCAGGAACTGTGGATCTAGGGTGATCCGTGATTTCTGGGTAAGTTAACTTTACTTCTCGTCATTCGGTAATTCTTTTTCAAGAGCCTACATTTTGTCACTTTCTTCCACTAATGCCTTTTTTCTCACTTTTTTGCATCCTTGTAGACCTACTTTTGTATGGATCCTGATTATGAGAAGGAAGAATGCATTCAGGTGGCCGACAGGATAGCGCAGAAGAAAGTGACCAATATGCACTACGAGGGGCGTATTTTGTCCATCCGCAATTGGTACGCCGAGAAACGCAAGCTCCCGATGAATAAGGAGCAAGCCCGAGAGATCGTGGACTTCCAGCCGTGGCAGTACTTGCAGGTACTTCCATTTCCCGTATTATGGACTTGGTGACGCCAGATGTTTTTTATTAATATGTGTATTTTGTGCATATGCAGTCCCCTCCTCCGTACGTAGGTCACACCAGACCTCAAGTTTGGCGCGCGATGGTCCGTCACTGCACAAGCGCCGCATACAAGAGGAAGCATGCAGAACAAAAGCTGAGGAGAGCCGAGATGAAAGGTGGATCACACACGCAAGGCAGCATCGCCCTTGGCATCGTCCAGGACAAGAAGGTGAGAAAATGCATTGCCTTAACCTTGATCATCATGTTCTTCCTTATTCCGCAAATGCGTTCATGTATCTTTGTGCTATCTTTTGCAGGACAAGGAGATAGGCTAGACTGCATCGCTGTTCAGGATATGGGGCGACAACCACAAGAAGAAGGACAAGAAAGACGGGAAGATGAAGTGGGTGAGCGAGATCGCCGAAGCCAAGAACAAGGCGTACCGGGCCAAGTATGCAGAGATTCACGGCCCCGAGGCAGACCCCGACATCAAGCCATTTGACCCCGAGGTTGCCATGCGTGCGGGAGAAGGCAAGAAGCATGGCCGCTTGTTTGTCTGTGATGGGGCGGTAGATCCTAAGACCATCCCGTCGTTGAGACAGATCAACCGTGGCAAGACAAGCTCCTCGCCTGCCATAGAGCCCCGCCCGACGCCGTCATCTATAGCCATTGACGCAATCCGGGTATGTTCTCCTTCCTTAGTCATCTATACTTCATTCCATGTTTTCCATTGCAATATCCATGACCTTCGGATGACACAACGTAGGCTCAATTGGAGGCTGAGAAGGCACAGAGGGAACAGGCCCAGGCCCTCCTTGCTCAGCAGTAGCACATGATGATGCAGCAGTAGCAAATGATGATGTGGATGAACCAGAGGCTCAGTGCCCACGATGCCCACTTATCGGTGAGTTCTCGCTCATACAACCTTAGACGAATCATAATTCCATATACCTTACCCGCGCATGCTTGATTTGTAGGCCTCTCTACCGGCTGGCACCACTCTTCCTACATTTGATCCACCTCCCTTTGACTTCAACACATGGGTAAGTTCTCGCTTGTATTATGTGCCAGTCTCAAAATACCACATGTCTAGTGCATATTGACTTAGGCTCACAATTTTCTATCTTGTAGCTACATGCCTCGGGTGGATCCAACAACGCGGAGGTCGGTGGGTCATTGGGTCAGAATGAAAATGACATGATGACGCCTCCTACGGGAGGACTGCCTAGCTTCAATAATCCGCATGTCGCCCGCCGGCTTTGACTCCCGGTTAGATCTCAAATTCTACTTAGTTGTCAAATTTTTACACTTAGCGCAATCGTTCCTTAGTTCCCATGTCCATTTAGTGACTTTTAGTTTCCATGTCCATTTAGTGACTTTAGTTGCCATGTCTATTCTTACATATTACTTGTCAAAAATACTTGCTAAGGGTAGAGATACAACACTTGTAATTTCCATGTGCATTGTTGCAAACACTTGTAGTTGCTATGTCCATTTAGTAACTTGTAGTTTCCATGTGCATTGTTACAACACTTATCAAAAGTACTTCATATGTATACTATGTCATATGACTTGTGAATCTCATGTTTTTGCTTTCAAACTTGTAGGATGTGCATGAAGGATGAACTCGTAGATCTTCCGGTGTTGGGTTCACATGGAGCTTGTATTATGCACATATTTGTGATGTTTGAACTTATTATGCACTATTTATGATGTTTGAACTTACTATGCACTATTTGTGATCTTGGAGCTTGTATTATGCACTATTTATCATGTTTGAACTTATTATGGAGCTTGTATTATGCACTATGCACTATTTGTGCCCATATGTGGTATTATGGAGGTTATATTGTTATATGATGCACTCCAACTATCGTCTGCTATTGTTTGCAAGATTCAAGCAAATACAGAACAAAATGTGAAAAAACTGGGGCTCACGGCAAAGAAACCATATGTCCTCTGCCGTGTGCTTGCACACGGCAAACATGCCACACGTCGACAACCTGTGCTCTCCTAGCTGCTGATCTTCTGCCAACCTGGGATGTCAGGCACACGGCATAGAAAATGCACACGGCAAACTGCTTAGGCTCGGCACACGGCAACGGCAAGCTCACGACAAAGGATCGACACACGTCAACGGCGAGCGCACGACAAAAATCCACAGGCACGGCAAACTGTCACTGAATTTCTAGCTGCACAGCCCACGGCAAAGGTTAAGCCCATGGCAAACTGCACTCCCGGCCCACCCCGGGCCTCCGTCGACGTCTGGGAGGCGTTAGGTGCTTTACTGAGCCGTGCAGGCTAGGGCAGCACACGACAAATAGTTCGCCGTGAGTTTTCGGAATAGCGCACGGCATAGGATGTTCGCCGTGGCATTCGTTGCCGTGTGTTGTTTGTCGTGCACAAACACACGGTGAAATATTTGCCGTGTGCTTTTCCTCTTTCGCCATGTGTCACAGGCACACGACGTAGGCAGGATCTCCGGTAATGCATGCCTATGTGCAACAGTGCAAGTATACATGTCTTTGAAAATATTTGTAGCAACAAAAGAGAACATAAAGGTACACAGCTAAAAAAGATCTGATATAACCATCATAATACTAAAAGCTACATGACATGTTCATGATATCACATATACTAAGCGCAAATCATGAATTCAAAGGCATGGAACTCTCTGATTGTGCAAAGCACCTAAAAGAACCACGCTACTCTCGCTATCTATTTATATAAATTGCCAGGTTATAATAGAACCGAGTCGATCTGTCCAAGCACTGGCAGAAACTATTGCCTGCACAAAACCAAGACGGTCGCCGACGGGTTACAGAACAATCAATGGGTGCGAGACATATGGGAGTGATAACATAACGATCTCTCCGGCCTCTTTCTAAAGGTGCACCATCTCGGCGTAGTTCACCTCAAACATAATTTCAGAAATGCATAGCCTATAATATAATATAACATAAGGACAAATAGCTGGGTGTTGAAACAAATAAGATTTGAGATCTTCTGTTGTATGGGCACTAGGATATATAGTCTAGAATACTTAAAGGTGCATGCATCAGGTAGTTTTAATTAAAATTCTACATACAGTAAAGATCAACGCCACACATGGAAGGAGAATATTGAGAGAAAGTAGTTTAATTTGTCAATGCTCTTTCTTTTCTTGAGACTATACTGATTAAGTACATCTCCATCTGAGAATTTAGCGTTAAATATAAGATAATGTAAGAAGGTAAGGATAATGTTTTTTCTTCAAACCTCTACCTAGCTGTCTAAACACAAGTGCAAGGGAAGCTATATCTTGCTTCTTATCATCACAAATTAGGTACAGAAAAGATTCACTATCCACCATTGAACTACACAACTACACAAGTTAGAATACTTACAGGTAGTTTTAATTAAACTGATACATACAATAATTAGCGTCTCTGGTTTAAGCTAATTTGGCACGTGGCCAGAATCTAGCTCAAGCTCAAGTGTCTCTCTGGTTTAGGCTAGCTTAGCATATGACTGCGCCGGCAGCTAGGCAGCTAGCTGCACAATTTAATTGTATCTGAATCATGACCAACAAATCATGAAGATGTTTGTCATCGCTACAAAAAGAGATGAAACTATTTTTGGCTATTCTGTTTCCTGAAATCATCGGTCAATTTGTTTTATAAATTAACCTACACAGCTGTTTACCACTACTAAGACAGATCTGGCAGCTACTTCACCCTTGTTCGTCACACCTTGGTTTAATTCAGAGAGAGGAGAGAGCTCAGATCCAAGAGCAAGGATCTGAGAGCCATGTGAGCCAATTTTTGTTAATAAATAAGACTAACAATTCAATCTTCGCACCAGACAAGAATCATAGAAATAATCCAAGGACCAGAACAACAACCCTAGAAATTAATGAACCAATGAGAACAAAATTTAAGAGGATGAGTGGGGGAGTGAAGAAAAGGAGGAGGAGCGGGGACCTTACCAGACCAACGCCGGGGGAGAAGCACGCCGGCGACAGGGTCGTTGCAGTCGCCACACCTGGTCACCGCGCGAGCTCACACCTTTGTGGTCGGATGTGGTGCATCTGGTGGACGAGGGAGGGGAATGGTAGGAGGATCACGCCGTTGCCGTATTCTCCTGTTGAGATGTCCCTCCGCCCCCACCGGCGCCGGTGTCGTCGCCGCCACGTCCAACTTTTTTCGCGAGAGGGAGGAGGATCAGGAGAGAGGAACGAGGAGTACCATTTCGCTTTGCTGCGGGAAAGAATACACGAGGTGGAAGCCGTGGATCTAACACCGTTGGGTTTCAAAGGGTTTCGGGGGGTCTGGACGTGGATGCGACCCTGGCCGGATTTAACCGAACACGTTTACCAAGCTGGCAGGGATCAAAACCCGGTCAGGCCTTGTTCGTTTCATCCCAACCCTGCCGGGTCTGGGACCAAAACCCCGTGGATCGTCCGGGTTCAGCTCCGCCAGGGTCAAATCCCCGTCCACCCTTACATCGCATTCGGTTAAACCCTCCCGGGATCCTACCCCGCGTCCCGTGGATTAAATCCCGAACCGGTGCCCGACCAATCTCTCCCTCGCCTCATCTCTCTCTCTCTCACGTGATTTGGAGGAGCTGGCGGCGGTGGTGACGGCGGCGTGGGCGAAGGAACGGCGACGGCGCAATTAATCGAGCAGATCAAGGATGTGTGATTCTCCTCCCTCAATTCCCTTTCCAACCGACAGCGAGCGAACAACCAAGCGGCGAGAGATAGACCCGGAGATCCCATATCCGTACAAACTTGCGGACGGCCGCCAGAATCCACCTCTGGCAGCCTCGCACTGGTAACCCCCTACTCTTCCTCCTCCACTTGCTCCAGCAGTTCCTAGGGTTCTTGTCGTGTTCGTGTTCTTGCCGAGCTGGGAGATGTCGTATTAGTTGTAGGTTCTGGTCGCTGCTGCCATGGATGCATCTTGATGTTGTACAGTTTGGAGGCAGAAGTCATAAGTTATATTTGCTAATGAGAAGTTATTATATTTATGGATGAGTACGGTAACCTCCATGTGATAGGATCATCTTAAACCTTGTATTAGTCCTTATTCTCCCTTTTCTTCAGCGGACTTTGCTTGTTCTTCCAATAAATGATATTGACTAGAAATCTTTTCTCTTAGCATTAATTAAATGCCATTTTTTGTGCGAACACTGCTACATACGAAGCGGATGCTCCACCGTTACCGATGGTGCGCATGCGTGGATGCGGCCACTCCGCCGTCAGATTCCGCATCAGACAAGGTTGTCGGGTAGTTTCATTTTTGTGCAGCTTAGCTTGAGATTATTGTCCCTGCAACTTCAAGTTACATGATCATTACCTGTGCAGTTTTGATGTGTAGCTTCATGATTACTTAGTGTAGAGGAACTGGCATTCTAAACTGAAGGAAATTTGTTGCCCATATGTGTCGTGATAGAATTGCATAGAAGTCTGATCTTTCTGTATTAAAGACAGGTTACAAGGTCTATCTTTCTTCATTAGGGTCAAATATTTTAGATAGTGATCTAAATGTCATTGTAAAGCTGATGGTTGTTGTGTTTAATGGAAGACTCTAGTATTTCAGTTGACAGAGATTGATGATATCGGAAGCTGCTAGTCTTTGTTGTAGAATGGATCTAGAACAAAAAGAAGGTATGCTTCTTTACATTGGTAGGAGGTCTGTTGTTAAAGAACTGCTTGATGAAGTGAGCTATCTACTAGAAGTGTGAAACACACTTGATATTTCAGTTTCCTGGACTATTTGGTTTCGGGAGTTTGTCACTGCTCGTTGTTTGATGGGTTGCTAACAAATTGATGTAGTAGTAGATTACAATTGAATAGTTGATAATACCTTTTGTTTATCTTCTATTGTCCAATCAACATTTCAATTATTCATTCATTCACTTGGCGGATATATCATTATTTTGGTATATGGATATTCTTATCCTAGGCGTCCTTATCTTGTTGAAATAGCATATGTATATGTCTTCCAGAAGAGACACCATGAGTATCTCACATAATCATATTTGAACATTTTGTTTATGGTAATGCTTTCAGAAAAATCCTTGACATGCAATGGAGGAAGATAGCTAGTGTGATGACAGAAGATTCGGGTCCATAGGGTGCTGGCTGTTTCTCCATCATGACTGTTGTTGGAAACACTCTTGGCTAGAGTGACCTTAGTTAAGAAAATAATCCGTATGCAAACAGGCCACAGAAACATGAGTTTAACTGATGTGAAAACAAATATGTTTGTTCTGAATTTTTGTCATGAAATCTCTGATGTTTATGTATGAACTGTTGAGCATTCTAAATTATGGAAAAAGTTGATACGGGTGGAGAGAAGTTTTTGTATACGCTTTAAATTTTGGGATTTTGTCAGAATTAAATCAAGTTCATCAGAGGATAGTTCAGTTTTAACGTATATGTTGATATTCCCCTGGGGAATAACCGAACAGGCCGAAGTCCCTATGGAGGTTGGTAGAAATAATAGAGAGGGTTAACTGAGGATTATGGTGACATGAAGGGATCACCCAATTCCCGTGCGGATTGGATCCCTGCAGGGTTTGGTTCTCTGCAAACCGAACAAAGCCTCAGTGCGAAACCCTGCGGATCGGAGGGGATTGGGACCTAATCTCGGCGCGGAAGGGGAACGGGGACTAGAACCAGCGTACGTTGTCGCCGTCGCCGGCGGCTATCGAGACCTAGGTCGCCCCGGTTATCGCCCCGGATTTTTTCTCCCCTTCCGACTGATTTCAGCCGTAAGTCCCAGAAATTTGTACGGAGCACCTGACATCCGTGGAAAATTCCACCGGTTTTGTTGTGCACAGCAATACCCGCCTGTCAGTTTTAACAGCCGGGAGAATTAACTGAGTTGCCAAGCGGGGCCCAAGTGGTCATTTACCAGAAGTAGGCCCCGTTTAACGGCGACCGAGACCGTCCTGCACACAGAAACACAAAACTTGGTTTTTGGGTAAAAAACCAATTTTCCCGACACAGAAACACTGAAACACGCACATCGACGCGGGGACACACGACCGCCCGCACGCGCGAATCTCCGACGACGTCACCGGAGGGAGACGGCGACGAGCTTCGGTTCCGGCGGCACCCCTAGCCGGCCGGAGTCAACGCCGCGCCTCGCCCTAGGCGTCGGTCGCCATGGCCCGCCGGTCGTCGTCATCCTCGTCGTCGGGGGCGTGGCGGTACCTGAACCCCGCCTACTACCTCAAGCGGCCCAAGCGCCTGGCGCTCCTCTTCTTCGTCTTCGTCGCCGCCACCTTCGCCTTCTGGGACCGCCAGTCGCTCGTCACCGAGTACGAGGTGCGCCCTCTCCTCTCACCGCAGGAAATTCTCCCTGATCCGGGTTGGAACTGCGGGGATCTGATTGGTTTTGGTTGCTGCCGAGTAGCAGATTCGTGTTCGTTGGTTGCTGGTTGGTCACTGGATCTGGTCTCTGGGTATAGCCAGAACTTGTGGTCAAAGCCGCAACTCACTGTGATAGTATTAGCAGTCATAGACTTGTCTTATGCTGTATCTGCCTCTCTGGGATTCATTTCTGAGAGATTGTGCCGAGGATCTGGCAGTCGGTTATAATCTTTGAGGGTTTTGATCCAGATTTGATCTTTTGAGCGAGTGGATCTTACGCGGGACCACAAGACTACAACTACAGCTTTACCTCTACGAGTGTGTAATGATTGTTCTTGTTGGCTTTAGATTTCTCTCCGGCTTTGGCTGTAATTTGGCGAAGAATTCTAGTTCATTTCTAGAATTCGTGGGATGGATATGTGTATAGTGAGGTACTTCATCAGCTTAGATTCCCTTACGGCGAGAAGTTCTTAACCGTTTAGTTAATTTGAGCAATGATCCAGACCTTGCCCTGTTTTAGGATTACTACATGGTGTAGTACATTTTGAGAACTGAGTTCTAGTCAGAATACTATACAGGGAACATCCACATTTGTGATAATTGCTTCTCGCAAAACTGTTGATACTAAGTGTTATGTTTTGAGGAGCGATAGTACTTGTGACCCCCTATTATGTTATGTAGTTGTATGGAGACTCATGTTGGTTTAAAGTTTCGCAAGATATAAAAGTTCTTAGGTTGGTATTTCCCGCTGGTTCATTGGGACTTGTTGTAAGTAATTAAATAATTCGATGGATGCGACACGTGAGCTGTACTATCATTTTAAAATTGCGACACGTGAGACGAAGGAGAGGAGCGGCACTGGGTTTAATTAGGATTCGATGTTAGAGGAAGAAGGAAATGGGGAGATGGGTATTTCGGAAGATTAGCTTGTAAACCGCACCCTGCACCCTTCTTTTGGGTGAAAACCGCTACACTCTTCTCATGGGAACGGAGGGAGTACCATTTATTGGATTCACTAGTAAATCAATCCAATTCCCCAACAATAATTGAGCGAATTATCTAATTGGAAATTTGAACATGTTTTTTCTGTAATTTGTAGTGCCCTTCTTGTCTGAGAGTGAATGAAGGTTTAGTATTCAGGCACGAAATTTTGGTAACGGCTCATATCTTTGACGTCATAACGGATGACAAGGTATAGTGTTGCATTAGATTGTTGTAGTTCATTGTCAGTGTTACTGTGATCAGTGTGTATAGTTGAGAGTTGCGCGTGTAATGTTTATGCTGACATATTATTTGATTTAAGTTGACTAATACTCCCTCCGTCCCCAAATACATGGTACAGTACATTCTAAGTTTGACCAAGTATATATACTAAAATATGGAGATCTACAATACCAAATCAATAGATCCACCATAAGATATATTTTTGTAAAGTGTTTATTCAACACTGTGGTTGTTGATATTCGCTTCAATATTTGGTCACACTTAGAAAGTATTGACTTTTTGACTATATTTATACGCCATGTATTTGCAGTATAATTCTTTAAATATGGTTATACCTTTTACATTCCTATGTCACTTGACTTACATGTCCAAATGAATAACTTTAGAACCTAAGCATGACTATAACTAATGCTCAAAAGCAGCACAGGGCCAAGTTTAATTGTGCTTGTGTGCGTGATACCGTAGCTGCTAAATGCGAAAGAATAGTGAAATGAGGTTTGATGATGCACTTGATAACTGTAGACATGCAGTTTAGCTTCTCTGTTCTTTTTTGAAGAAAGGCATTACAGTTGTCATTTTATATTTCATTATTCATGGCTTATTTTTCAACCTTGTTCACTATATTAATTTAGTTCCGGTTTTCTCCATTGCAGTCTGAGATTTCCCAATTAAAGAATGAAGTAGCTCAGTTGCAAGGTCAGGTAAATACAATTGCAGGTTTTTTAAGTCCCATACTGTTTTACATATTTCTTTTAGTCAATATTATTCTTTACTCCTTTGAAAATTTTGATCTTCATATTTAATGCCTTTTCTGTAGTTAAGAAAGGCTGGGGTTCATCTTGATGAAAATTCAGTTAGTGGTGAAATGCCCAGAAAAGATCTTGCAGAAATCGATCCTATTAATACTGAAAGGAGGGAAAAGGTTAAGGAGGCTATGCTCCATGCCTGGAATTCCTATGTGAAGTACGCATGGGGAATGGATGAGCTTCAGGTCTGCTTTAGTAATTCTGTTCTACGATTTTTTTTTCATTTTTAATTTGTCTCGACAAACTCTTAAGATATTTTTATTTCTTCACCTTGACAGCCGCAATCAAAGAATGGTGTTAATAGCTTTGGTGGTCTTGGGGCAACCCTTGTCGACTCGCTTGATACACTGTATATAATGGGCCTAAAAGATGAGTTTCAGAAGGCCAGAGAGTGAGTTCCACTTATGCTTTTATTTGGTTCATTATTTGGTCTCAGTTAACCACGCAGATCTCTTAGAATGCCCCACCTTGTACTTTTATTTGGTCCATTACAAAATTAGTACTCGTATGTGATTTTAATTTGCTCATGTGATACTCAGTTCTGTACACACAGCTGTGCCATCGTCACCTTTTGTATTGGATGAGTATAAATATAATTTAGAAAGTAAGCTCGTTATATACTAGAATTAGATGGCTTGTTGTCCTGTGGCCTGTTGGCCTATTGATGGAAGGCGCACCATGAGGTGGAAAGGAATAACAAACCCGTGGTTGTATAGCTGGTCACATAACAAGGATGTCTAAAGTTACGTACCCATTTTTTGAAGATGTGGATCTAAGTAATCTAAGTAGGCACATGGCTATGACAAGGCTCATTGCCCATTTAGGCATTTTGTCCATGCATATGTTAGTTTATTCCCTCTATGATCTAGGATAATTAGAAGGGTCTTCTTGATTCTCTTTTTAATGGCCATTCTATTGGTTTCATGGCTTTCATCTGTTCCACTCATGTGATGAAGGACTTATATTTTATTATTGTACTAGATCTTTGGTACTCTCATTTTCTTATGTATCTCCTCAGATCATAGTATTCCTTGCTACCATTTCAATATCTTGTTTTTTATGTCATACTCCTAATATGACTTGGTGTCTTTTGATGATAACAGCTGGGTGGCGGAGTCATTAAGCTTTGACAAGGATTATGACGCAAGTGTTTTTGAAACGACCATAAGGTTGCATTATAAGGTTTATCTTTGTTATTGTTTCCTTGCAGATATTTGGCTGCATAGGTTCTATGGCATGTAGCCATATCAGATATTACTCTATGCCGTAATAGCCAAGTTGTCTAAGCTTCTGTTATTTGTTCATATTCAGGGTTGTTGGAGGTCTCCTCAGTGCATATGATATGTCGGGTGACAAAGTATTTCTCGAAAAAGCAAAGGATATTGCTGATCGATTGCTACCTGCTTGGGATACAACATCTGGTATCCCATTTAATTCAATCAACTTAGCTCATGGCCGAGCCCATAATTTTGGATGGACCAACGTGAGTAATTGATATATTTTCTATTGAGCACTTTCTGCCGTTGCAACTTACAATCAATGTGTTACCAGCATCCCATTAAGCTTCACTTTTATATCAAGGCTTTGGAATACGTTGCAAGCCACAAATACTTACACAAGCCATTAACATGCTACTGAGCATTCATCTCTGCAGTACAACTTACCCTTGAGAATCACTAGATCATGGATTCTTTTTATAAAAAATTCATGTCACATGGACTACTTGACGATGAATCAGATCTTTTTAATTTCTGCAGGGTGATAGCATCCTTGCAGATTCTGGAACGGAGCAACTTGAATTTATAGCTTTGTCCCAGAGAACTGGTGATCCCAAGTATCAGCTGAAGGTTAGTAATTCATGCATCCTTCCAATGTTATGTAATTAGCTGGATACGTTCATTGTTGTTAAGGGTTGTAACTAGTTCTGTGCAAAACATAACTACTGGCATAGCACTCAAGAATTGCAAGTTTTCTTGTTGGATGCATGGACCCAATCTTCTGCTATTCTTAGCTGGAAAATATCCCATAGAATGCTTATACATTCAATTCCTTCCTAGATGTCTTCTTTTAGCTCCCCCTTTTTTAGTATCGATCTCTCATGCAAGGGCCAAAATATGATTTCAGGCTGAAAATGTCATCCGACAGCTTCAGAAGATATATCCAAGTGATGGCTTACTTCCTATCTACATAAATCCTCATTCAGGAACATCATCATACTCAACAATAACTTTCGGTGCTATGGGAGATAGGTAATGTTCTTTGTCCTCTTGTATTTGAACCAGGCTATATTCTTCCTCAAATAGTGGTGCTCTAATTTGCCATTCAACCATGTAATTTCTTGCAAATATCTAAGCAAGTTTGCTCTATCTTATTGGACCGTTTCTAAGTTTTCTTCGACACTCTAGTTGATATTGTCCTCAAAAGATAACAGCGGACTAACATTTGCATGCACTTTTCAGCTTCTATGAGTACTTGCTTAAGGTCTGGATTCAGGGGAACAAAACCGAGAGCGTAAAACACTACAGGTTCAGGCCTGACTTCACAATCTATCGTTATCCCTTTCATTGATGTTTAGTGAAAGGCCCATACATTCTGCTTCTAATATGATCAACATTTCCATTTGTGGTGCTTAACACAGACAAATGTGGGAAACTTCAATGGAAGGTTTAATAAGCTTGACCAAGAAAACTACACCCTCTAATTATTCATACATCTGCGAGAAGACTGGTGGCTCATTGTCGGACAAGGTAAGTTTCCACATTCCGCTAACTGTCATCAGCAGGATGCTTTTTGAAGCTTATCTTGCATTGGTTCTCTAAAGATCTGACTAGTTTTTAACTTGTGACTGACACAGATGGATGAACTTGCATGCTTTGCCCCTGGCATGCTAGCACTTGGAGCCTCTGGATATGAGCCTGAAAAGGCTGAACAAATTATGAATCTTGCAGAAGAGGTAAATCCTCCAGTGAATTTCATTTTTGTAATATTTTAAAATTCTTGTATCTGGTTATTGTTATTCTTGTCCATCTGATTTCCTTGTTCATTCTCTTCATAGCTTGCTCGAACCTGTTATAACTTCTACCAAACAACTCCCACGAAGTTGGCTGGAGAGAATTATTATTTCCATCCTGGACAGGTAGGGTACCAGCCATTTTCTTGTTTCTAGTAATTCCGTACCATGTCGCCAACTATTATTTTCAAAAAACAACTCCACCAACTAAATGGTAGTTTCCAACTTTATAGGATATGAATGTGGGGACATCGTGGAATATTCTGAGACCAGAGACTGTTGAATCGCTTATGTACCTGTGGCGCCTCACGGGGAACAAAACATACCAAGATTGGGGGTGGGACATATTCCAGGCATTTGAGAAGAACTCTCGCATAGCATCTGGATATGTTGGTTTGAGAGATGTAAGTTTTCACGATGACTTCCCGTCCTTAAATTTCTACTGAAAGCACTTGCCTGACACAAACCTTGCTGCAACATTTCGGTCTCCAGGTGAACAGTGGTGAAAAGGACGACAAGATGCAGAGCTTCTTCCTAGCAGAGACGCTCAAGTACCTCTACCTGCTGTTCTCCCCTCCTTCAGTCATATCCTTCGATGAGTGGGTCTTCAACACCGAGGCTCACCCATTGAGAATTGCTCCCATACATGATAGCAAAGGCCACCCAATTGACATTGCAACACCGGTGGTCCGACCGTTCGGGAGAAAACAAGGGAAACAGGGGTAGACCTGAACAATAGAGCAGAGGATTTTTGCATCTGCCGACTGATTTTGACCTGCTTGGTAAAGAACGTTACATTACAAGGGGAATTGTTTCCTGGAGTGGTAAGGGTTGCAAATCTCGGCATTAGGCAATTTAGGCTACAAAACTATAGGCAGAGCATGATGAGATAATCTGGGGGCAGTACTGATCCTCTGGGGTGAAATTGAGGTTCAGCGGCCCCATCCCCATGAAAGATTTCATCTTTGAACCTGCTTACGCTCCCCACATTATTGATTTGCAACATACATGTAACTTAGTGTCCATATGTTGTTGCTTGCCTAGTGTTCTCTGTGTTGTATCCTCATTATTTTGGATATATAATATACAAAAGCGGGCTGTGCTCCCTATCAGTATCTACATTTTATTGGGATTTTCGGAGGCATTGGATGCGTTCAGAAGAAAATGGTTTCAGGCCTTCAGGGACCTGTATATATGGAGATGGTTCGCTGCGCTCCTTGGTCACTACATATTCATGGTATAATATATACACTATTATAGTAAAGATGTGAAGAAATTAAAATGAATAAGCCATCGTTTGTAATGAATTGACAATTTTATATAATCCTTTGGATTCAAGCATTATAATCTTTTGGATTCAAGTACTCCCTCTGACCACTATTACTTGTCCTAATATGGATGTATTGAGAAACTAAAATATGTCTAGATACAGCTATATTAGAACAAGTAATAGTGGCTGGAGGGAGTATTATGGTTTGGAGCTGCTTCTACTTTTTGTGTGCCCATCTCAAGATGAAAAGCAATCGACCCCAAGAAGTGAGGCAGTTGGCTCAACGCCTGAAGACATTTGCCCTAGGGTTGCTGACATGTAAATCCGTAAGGGTACCTATAGACCATAGTGTGGAAAAATATTTTGACAAGAACCAAACGTGTACTCTACATGAGAAATAGAGGGGAATCAATAGACAGAGGGCTTGGGAAATGATATTTTGCTTTTCAAGGCCGTGGCCGTATATCACACCATTGTTTTCTCATCTAAGATGGAGCTAGCATGTGAAGTTTGGTGAAGGCCCGAGCACCGAGGTTAAATACATTGGATATTCCATAATACATCATAGAGATGTTTGTTTCTCAACAACTATGGTCATGAGAAAGAAAATAAAAGGACAACAGCTCGATGTGAAGATTGATGAAGCAATGAATACTACACTTAACACCCAGTCTATTTATTGCTGACAATACATAAGACCAATCCTATATATAAATAACTAG